>CM035409.1:140877517-141407517 GCA_020310875.1 Ceratopteris richardii | reverse complement strand
ACCATTCAGAACGGTCTGCACAAGTGAGCTATCTGGAATAACTTCATTAAAAAAAATAAATTTTTCCTTCAAGCCTTTGATCTTTGTTAGAAAAGTTTCCATTGAATCACCTTCATTCATATGCTCACAACACGAGCATCATTCCTAGCCCGATACAATGTGGTAAGTGTATCCTAAGCATCCTTAGATATTCTCCAAGAGTGAATCTGAGGAATAATGGCATGTTTGACACACAAGGGTATCAATGCATGTGGTTGAGCATCTCTGCCATCCCAACGAATTTGCTCTACAGTAGGTGAAACAGAAACTGCAGCACAAACAGGAATCTGAAGAATATCAACACCTTCAACACCATCTGCATCATCTTCAATACCTGTATTTGCAGGTGTAATAGACCATTTTTCAACACCCTGCACAATGTTCCATAGTCCTTTTGCAACCAATACATGTCGCATCATATAAGTCCACAAGGGGTAATTGGTATCATCCAACTTATCCTCAGTAGCCAGCATACAGAATACATCACTACTTTAAGCCATGGCCACTGACTAAAATACCTTGATGCAAAAAAATGATTGTATCTGAAAAAGTTGAATAGAACTACCCTCACGAGTTTTGCTAGACCTCTAGCAGACTTTGAGATGCTTATATTGTTGAACCGAAACCTATATATATCTTTGGCACAAAAAGATGAAATAGCTTGCACAAGCACTCTGATAGTGCATTCGGAGGCCAAAAAGAGCTCAAATCATGATTTTGACACACAAATCGAAGCAATTTAGATCTCCTAATCACCTTGAGTATACTCACCAAATTTTGTGTGATATTGAGGCTGTGATTGGAGGAGTGTCAACGATACCCTAGATGAAGTGGAAACCTTCTCTAATACCAATTGTTGGAGTTAGACATCCACCAAAGCATGCAAAGATCTCAAGGAAGAAGAAGAAGCTTGGTGCACAACATACAATATTGAATGTATTACCACTAGAATGTACAAAGATAAGTACCCGGTTAGGGCTATAAGATATATACAAGCCGGAGGAGAAAACCCTCTTGAAGAGGGAAAAAAGTACCCCGGCTGTTCTAGTGTGTTCACACACATCACTACCTAAATATATCAAGAGCTAAGACCATAAGTGGTACATGAATGAGTGCTCAGAAAAACGCTTGGAAGAGGCCCTCGAATCAATATAATTAAGTGCTTATATAATGGTGGATGTTTGGTGGGTTATTTGAATTCAAAGATGCTCACAAACTTTTTCTTTCATGGTGATTGCTTTTTTATTTATTTAAAATTGGTGGATTAAAACTATTTGAATCACCAAAAATTGAGAGTGATGTGGCACATAGTTTAAGCCCCTCCTCACATATTTGATCTTGCCAAAAAGACCAAGGATTCTAACATTATGCATAGATCTATGTATATACATATGTATGTATGTATATATATATATATATATATATATATATATATATATATATATATATATATATGTGTGTGTGTGTGTGTGTGTGTGTGTGTGTGTGTGTATATGTGTGTGTGTGCATGTGTGTGTATGCATGTATGTATGAATGTACTTATGTATGGATGTATATATGTATGTATGTATGTATTTATGTATGTATGTATATATGTATGTATGTGTGAATTATAAATATGTTTTTTAATATTCCTTTTTTATAATATTCTTGTAATTTAAAAGATTAGTTGGCACATTTGAATGAAAGAATAAATATATAATTGAAAATTTTCATTTATTTGAGATGATGAGTGAATATAGATTTTTGTAAGTGTCGATGTAAATCTTTTCATGACAAGTCAAATTTTTGTTTATTTTCTACAAATGATGCTAGAATTATCTAAGACTAAAATAAAAAAATTATGAATTAGTGTGATCGAGAGAGTTAGAGGGAGTGAGAGAGTGAGAGATACAGAGAGGGTGTGTATGTATGTGTTAATGTATAAATACAAGGCATTCTATGACACATTTCCCCTAGATTACAAAACTTAGAAAAAATAACCATAAGTCTCAAAGGCCATAAGCTAAAAAGGCTTGCAAGCCCTCAGCAAAAAAAGGCACCCATACCATAGCTATGAAAAATGCATCCCACCTATAATAATGGCAAAAGAACATTCTCTTCGTATCTTTGTGTAGTTGTTTGTATGCATATGTGTGTATGTATGTGCATGTATGTATGTGTGTATGTATGTGCCTATATAAATAAGTGTGTTTATGTGTATGTATATGTGTGTATGTGTGTATGTGTGTATGTGTGTATGTGTGTATGTGTGTATGTGTGTATGTGTGTATGTGTGTATGTGTGTGTGAGTGTATGTGTGTTTATATGTGTGTTTATGTTTGTGTATATTTGTTTCTTTGTGTGTATGTATGTATGCACTTGTATGTCCTTATGTGTGTTTATGTGTATATATATCTATGTTTGTGTGTATATCTATGTAATTATGTGGGTATGTTTATATAAATATTTGTGTATATATGTATGTATGTATGTATGTATGTATGTATGTATGTATGTATGTATGTATGTATATGTGTGTGTATGTATGTGTGTGAGTGTATGTGTATGTTTGTATGTGTTTTTATGTGAAATTATGTAAGTATGTGTATATTTATGTACATATGTGTGTATGTATGTGCGCATATGTAAGTATGTGTGTATGTATATGTGTGTATATATGTGGGTGTAAATGTGTGTTTTTATGTGTGAATGCATGTGCTTACATGTGTATGTATGTGTGTGCATATGTGTGTACATATGTGTGAAAGTGTGTATGTATGTCTATGTATACATGTGTGCATGTGCATGCATGTATGTCTGTATGTATCTGTGTGCAAACCTGTTTTCAAGGTAATCCATCAACCCCATTACATCCATTGACTACATCTAGTTCTCCACATCAACTTGCTTAGGGGTAAGCTCTCTATCACCCTAAAAAATCTCATCTATCCCATGCTCTCTCTCTCTCTCTCTCTCTCTCTCTCTTTGTATGCATGCATGTATGTATGTATGTATGTATGTATGAATATATATATATATATACATACATATCCACACACACGGCACACACACATCTATATATGTGTTTGTGTGTGTGCATACATATGTATACATTTACACACACACACACACGCACACATACACACACACACACATATATATATATATATATATATATATGTGTGTGTGTGTGTGTGTGTGTGTGTCTATATATATATATATATATATATATATATATATATATATATATATATATATATATATATATATATATATATATATATATATATATATATATATATATATATATATATATATATATATATATATATATATATATAGTTGAGGTTGTAGCAAGGAATGACCAAGAACCCTCACCACCTTGCATGGAAGCAAGAAGGAAAGCTCAAGAGTGACTCTCCCCTCATCCACCCCTATCTCCCACATGTTCAAGCCATTGGCAATAGCCCCATGCTTTGCCACATGCTTGAAAACAAGGAGAATAGGGAGTCAAGGATCCTAGTCCATGAGGAAAATACAAGCAAATGCAACTACTCTACTCACACAAAGGAGAGACATGCATAGGCACACACACTCCACTCTCACACACTCACAAAGACACAAATACATGTAAATGTAACAAGTCTTGGAGTAAATGAGAGCATCTTCCATTGATAAGAGATATTACATGAGAGCACGTCGACCAAAAGCTCTGCTCTTTACAAAAATGAGCTTCTATTTATAGGCTAAGCTCTATTTCCCATGTGCTTCTTTGAAAAGTAAAAAAGGTGATTGTCTCTCTAACTGCGATATCTTCTAGGATATTCCAAGATCACCAAATCCCAATGAGGGGCATGCGTGGGAATTTCTACGTGGGATTTCTTTTAGGAGAGCAAAAAAGGTTAATTATCCAAGGGTCACCTATACTATGGTATAAGGAAATATCAAAAAGTGATTTTTGGAGAGTGTTCACATGTGACACTCAAGTATATACAAAAAAGGTTATTTCTTATGGTCTAGGGAGGGTTCTTATGCACAAATGAGGATGTGTGCATACCCTACAACCCAACACTCTGCCCTCCCCCCCTAGACTTTGTCATCCTCAACAAAGCTAGAAGAGGATCATACACAACTGAACTTGATCCAAGTAGAAATCTTCAGGTCTTCAAAAATCTGCAATTACTTCCATCAGCAAAGCTTCAGATTGGACACCTACAGGTCTTCAAGTCTCAATGATCTTTGAATCTGTAACACATCTATCTTTAAGCTTTTAGTCCTTCCTTCAATATGCAAATCTTCAGTCTTCAAAGCTAGGCGACACAATCCCCAGGGGGGGCAGTCAGCTCAGCATTTATCCCCCTATGCGGTCCTTTGAAAGGTTGGGAATGTCTTCTCCAGAAGCTCCCTAATATGAAATGTCATAAAAAAGAGCAAGTAGACTGCATCTAATAATAAGATAAACATGCACTTCAAATTTAGTTTCCACCTCAAGGGAATCCTCTTCTACGAGACTTTTCTTCTAGAGAGAAGTCCTAAAAATCCTCTCGTTCCTGCAATCCAAGAAATATAGCTAAAGAGCAAGGAGCACAAAAAGAACCCATGTTTCTTATATCCTTGTGAGGCCTCAATCATATAGACATTCCTAAATATGTTATCCCCAAATGAGTGTGAGACACATTGTAATGTATCGCATGTGGTTTCATGATTTAATCCATATTCCTGGCTTCATTTAAACAGAGTTGGAAATACTCAGAGTCGTGATCCACAATTTAAATTATCATGCCCCAAATGGGACAGATACTCACGTTTATATCATACACCTTAAAAAACTTATGAATGAACACATTCATTGAAAGACGCCCTAGCATCAAGTACAACTGAAAGCACAGTATAACATCTTTATAGGAGTTAAGGAGTAATGTGAAGTTCTGTGAGAAAGCGTGCTATGCATTATGAGAATCAATGACTTAAATAAGCATTGTAAAACCAGGGAGTTACTCCCCTAGCAGAAAACAATCACTCATTCCTTTGTGACTTCACATTTAACTAGTACAACACAGGTCAGTGTCTCCTTATAGCCAACAACTTTTCTAGGACAAGATATCTTCAAGAAAGTCTTTAGATTTTTTACTTATAATATTGACCAAAGGACCTAGTGGCTCAACTGAACTCCTCTATGTAGCATTCTCAACTTAACAAACCTATGAGATACATCATGTATTTCCTCATGAGCAGCCCCAACTCATCTAGATAGGTAGAATGTTTTGTAGCAGGTCCCTTGAGTCTAAGGGTCATCATCAACCTTATTTTTGCCCTTATCGACTCCTTAGATAATTTGTCCTTGAGGCAACTCCGAGGGATTTCCAAAACCTGAAAAGATCTCAAAAAACATAGTCAAGAGATACTTTCATTTGCCTAAGCATTCTATAGAAATTCGAAAGGTAATACACCCTGCTTCATGCATTAGACCAAGGTCAAACCTGCAATTAGACACTAGCAAGCATGGAGATTTGCCTCAGCTAGAGCAGGCACTTTCTTCAAACTTTTAATGCATCATTCATGCATCATAACATATAAAACCACTAAAATACAATTTGGGAAAAACATGGTTGTAGCTTGTTATAAAAAGGTAACCCAATAAGTAACCCTGATGAGCCAGAGTCACCATCATCCTTCCACGGAGCCCTCTGGGGCAGCATTCATCATGACCACCAGGTTTCAGAATAGACTTGTAATTCCTTTATAGTAAAAACATCTTTCATCAATAAGTTCAATGGCATTTAATAAGCAAACAATTAGTACACTTCAAGGCTAGACAAGTTGTTGAAATGTAGACATCATCCCGGTATAGGGCAATCACACAAACCCTAAGTAAATCATTCTTCCATGTTGCCTAGCTACAGATGAAAACCTGATACGAGATCCATCCCTCATGAAATCTTCTATTTAGAGGGTTCAAGAAGTCCATGGTTTAATAACTAATTGAAGCCAAAATTTTGTTTCTAATCAGTGTAGATTCTTGCAAAGCTCACATTCATCCTTAAGGAAAACAACCATTACAACTCTTTTGTATTATCCAAGGCCATCAAACGTTTCATAAAGCATATACACTTATTCCCTGGCAAGGATTTGGTCTAGTAATCTTGTTTCAGCAGACATCAAAACTTTGGAACCTCCCCGCTTCCACTGACCTAGAACCTACAATAAGAAGATAGATGTGAGCATCATATGAGTAACTGGAAAGCCCCCTCTGGGAGGTTCTCAAGGAACCCAAAGGCAAATTTGTTCCTAGCATATCTGCCCATCAACAGCATGACAATTTATCTAAAAAATGGACTAATCTCTTGGTTTTTATGATGACTATAGGAAAACCATGCCACTCAGGAAAGGCACACATCTCACGTCATATCTTCCTAGTCCCAAGGTCATGTAGTGCAGAGGCCAAGGTCTTTAAGATACATTTGAGGCATGAGATCACCTCTTAACAGAACTGGTATAACCGTTGCATGGGTGACATACACCAGCATCAATCGTCATTGCCACAACAAAGTGCCAAATGTTAAACAACTCTAACCAGGTTAACCGGCTAAGCAAAATACTTCATGTGGGAAGTTCATAGCAGGTTTAGAAAATCCATTTGTGAACTCGACTGAACTCATGGATGTGTTTCCAAAGGCTAAGCTATGACTGGTAGCACAAGCCCTTCAAGACTTCGACACCTATATCTGATGCTAGATAAGCGAAGCATGAGTCCCAATAAAGAAGATGACACTAATGATAGCCAAAAAATCATTCAAGTATCATTGAGAGGAAATATCCAACATGAAGTAGTCCCACACAACCTTCCCATTTGATACCTTTACATGACTAATGTATGAATGGTTATGGTTAGCCACCTCGACAGGTTTTAAGTGTATAAAAAATTGAGTTTCAAAAAATAAACTTCAAATCATCAGGTTTGGACTATGTTCATGTAGATAAAGCTTTGTAATACACATGCACATGTATCATCTATACTGAAAATACAAGATATGAGAGATCCTATGGATATTAGTCACAATAGGAAGTATGCGCTTTAAATTACACCCAAACCTTGCGTGCAGTAATGCAAAAATCAATCCAAGCTTTTGCCACACATGAACCACATATACACTTGTTGACATCAAGAAGAGGCTACCAAACCCATGAGTTAGAGAATTTACAGATACATTCGATACAGACAATTCTTTTCAAAAGAAGTTTGGCCTTTTCATTAAAAATGAGAGATGATGGTTGCAAGTCTAGCATATTTCAATTTATGATGACATGCGGCAAACCAACAGCTTGATAATTGATCATTGTTATTCTTACGAGAAACCAAACAATCATTTGAAGGACGCCTTACACAACTCGCAGGGAATCTCCATGGAAGTGACAAGATCAGTGATGGACGCTATTGACACCCAAGACCTCCATTAGCAAGAAATGTGGACACAATCACTTTAGGGCAATCGCACATCCACACAGCATTAGTAGCTTGTCCAACTAGTCCTCATTCTAGGAAGAAGAATACATGGACCGATTTTCTACCCCGACACCTGGGGCATAAGATGCTAAACAAAATTCTGATAAAAAAATTCATATCTCTGAAGATGCATGCTTGGCTTTGCTTGTATCACCAAATTTGCACCAAAATATATGCAAACATGACTTCAAACAGTCCTACAAGATAAAGATTGAAGGTCCGTGCAGTGATTCAGCTCTTATAGAGATAAGCAGCAACCAAGAAGTAATAGCAATGCCCTAGGATACAGGAGTCACCAACATTTGTTGTTTCCAAGAACGAGATAACCAAGTATGAGTTGAGACTTCAACTGCATATCACCACCTTTCGGCAATCGTTCTTCCAAGCCCCAGACATTCAGCAACCATATGCATAACCGGGGGAGTTGATGTATCTTCTACCGTTTTGATCTTGCAAGCTTGGAGTAGAAAGAGTAGGTTTTGGGGGCCTGAGCAGATATAGCACAAGCATTGATGCCCAACCTTCATTGCAGATGACAGGAACCAGGAGCAAGAAGTTTCCCAGCGTTAATGCTAAAAAGATAAGCCACCGCATGTGGAGCAAAGCAAACAGGCAAGCAGAACGAAGCATGTAATTGGAGGCAGTCAAGAGTTTGGGAGGCTAGTCAGACAATCAGCTTAATCAAGGCAACAATGATGATAAGGAAACCTCCCCAATCGGACTTTGAGCGAAGCAATACTCCTAACAGGCAGCCATGTAAAACAAAAACCATCAAAAATCCATTCCACAGGTACCTACGTAGCTTCAAATCCCAGGGGTAGCTCGACACAAAGAGAACAATAGAAATCACACCTGAGCTCGTTCTTTGGAGGTGTGTGCACATATGAAAGCATGAAATCCATCGACAGGGAGCCAAGCATTCCAGCAAGATGCAAGGGATCATCACAGGCGTTGATCCCTCCTTTAGGGGTATGCACAACTGGCCGCAACCTTCAACTGGCGCAACAACAAGATGGCACCCAACTGCCAGGGACGTGAGAAAACGACCAAAAAGACAACCCTCCGCCATGTTTCATAATAGGGCAGGTCAAGAGGGGTGTGCAAAGGTGGCTCTGCAACAGAGATGATCAAGAAGCATAGCTCGACTTGCAGACCAGGAGGACTAAGGAAAAAGATGGAGAGTGGAAGGTATGTACCTTCCACTTTCCACGACATTACCAGCAAGGAGAGAGGGGAGTTTAAAGAACTCAGCAACCACTCCATAATGACATTACCACCCCTGCACGACAATTTCAATAAGGAGAGAGGGGAGTTTAAAGGACTCGCCAACCACGCCACAACCATAGGTGTACCACGCTGTTTGCGTTTATGCATCTGGTCCACCGTAGAGCCAATAAAAGGCTAAAGAGGCCTTATAACTATGTACATTATACATATATTCAAATTTGAGTTAATCAATCATTGTAGACACTCATCCATAATCCGAGAGAAATCTCCTTGTGGAGTAGATCACGAAAATTTCTTTCTAGAACTGAAAAAAGGGAGGGAAAAGAATTAGAGACTACCATCCCTTTTTCCAAGATGAACACCAACTTCAAGAAATGATAGAGATGGGATTGATGCCAGGGTGGTTGAGTGTGTGTGTGTATGTGTGAAATGATTCAAATTAAACTAAAATCATCCTACAAAAGCAAGAAAATGGGAGCAATCGGCCCAAAGGAAGGGTGAAAGTGCCATGCACAAACTCAAATCCTACGCAATTGACCAAAAAAAATTGCACACCACATGTTCTTGAGCTCTCCAAGTGATGAAAGGCCGACCATCCTCGACAACGGCACCAAAAAGTGTTGAGGTTGTAGCCAAGAATGACCAAGAACCCTCACCACCTTGCATGGAAGCAAGAAGGAAAGCTCAAGAGTGACTCTCCTCTCATCCACCCTTATCTCCCACATGTTCAAGCCATTGGCAACAGCCCCATGCTTTGCCACATGCTTGAAAACAAGGAGAATAGGGAGTCAAGGATCCTAGTCAATGAGAAAAATACAAGCAAATGCAACTACACTACTCACACAAAGGAGAGACATGCATAGGCACACACGCTCCACTCTCACACACTCACAAAGACACAAATACATGTAAATGTAACAAGTCTTGGAGTAAATGAGAGCATCTTCCATTGATAAGAGATATTACATGAGAGCACATCGACCAAAAGCTCCCCTCTTTACAAAAATGAGCTTCTATTTATAGGCTAAGCTCTATTCCCCATGTGCTTCTTTGAAAAGTCAAAAAGGTGATTCTCTCTCTAATTGCCGTATCTTCTAGGATATTCCAGGATCAAATATGTAACCACCAAATCCCAATGAAGGGCATGCATGGGAATTTCTATGTGGAATTTCTTTTCGAAGAGCAAAAAAGGTAAATTATCCAAGGGTCGCCTATACTATGGTATAAGGAAATATCAAAAAGTGATTTTTGGAGAGTGTTCACATGTGACACTCAAGTATATACAAAAAAGGTTATTTCTTATGGTCTAGGAAGGGTTCTTATGCACAAATGAGGATGTGTGCATACCCTACAACCCAACACACACACACACGCATATATATATATATATATATATATATATATATATATATATATATATATATATATATATATATATATATATATATATATATATATATATATATATATATATATATATATATATATATATATATATATATATATATATATATATATATATATATGTATGTGTGTGTGTATGTGTGTGTGTATTATATGTGTGTGTGTATATATATATATATATACACACACAGACACACACACAGACACAGACACAGACACACACACACACACACACACACACACACATATATATATATATATATGTGTGTGTGTGTGTGTGTCCTCCTTATAGATAGCCATTGATCAACCCCACTAAGTGAGCCATAAATCCAAGTTCTATGCATGATCATCGACCTCCATTGATCAAATCATCACCCCACCATCACTTATATTGCCCTCATTCACTATTACACCATCCTACTTATCAACCGACGTTTTTCTCTTGAGCCTTAGCTCATCAATTTTATCCTTCTCTACATTGGTACATTTATGGCATCTTTTTTAAGGTAATACATCACCTCCCTATTGCCTAAAATACCTTTTATCCATCCCCCAAAGTCATCACCATTTTTGGTGCATTGATTGCACACATTGTCTCTATTCTTGCATTAATGTGAACCGTTTATGAGTCTTGCCCCGAACTTCACCAATCTGTATATTTCACCCATGAGAAAGCCATAATCATCACCCATCTGATCATTCTTTTCATCATTCGTCAACCTCATCAACCATAATCTTTCCATTATTCCGCATTCAACTTATCTCCACACATGGTAAATGTGGGGTATCTATCAAGACGTATCGCAAGTATCAAGGGAGAGTACCACAAGTCAACTCAACTAGGAGATCAAGGAAGGTGGGAAAATTCTTGGTTATTATTTCACAAGCTCAGTGCCCACAATTCCTTGCCCTTTATTTTTGAAAACATTGGTACAACATTCCACCCGTGGACCGCCCTAAAGTTTAAGGAATACAGTTTTAATTTCTATTGTGTCCTCAATAATTATTTGCATTCGAGCACAAGGCGTATGGCTCGAATTGTATCACAAATTATTTCAATGAATGCATTATTTAGAACTCTAATCTATAGCATAACGGGGAAAAAAGTTGAGATTTAGCTTATTAGGTTGAGGGCAAAGTAAGATTTAAATACACGTACGCAAGAAGATTATGCACCTTAGGGGCTAAGATGCAATACTCAAAAATCTTGGTGTGGACATGTATGTACATAAAAAAACATATGATAATTTTTCATTTTGAGTACATGGGTGACCTTAGGAGTGTGACTTATGAAGGTTGAAGGAACGAAACACCAAAAAATAGTAAGGCTTTTCCAAATGGGCATCGAACATGATACTTCTTTAAGCATGATACTTCTTTTTCAAATGGATTTGCCAAATGGGCATCCAACATGATACTTCTTTTCTAATCCATCACTTTAAGCAGCAATTCCATGAGTGAATGTGAACTACCACAAGCAATATGAAGATCGGTATCCCATGAAAGACTTACCACGAGAAGAGAAGTTGATGATTCTACTCCGAGATAAACTGCATCAATACAAGCTCCTCGATTGGCTTAACTTTGAGTACACGAAAACACTCTTGGGTGTTTCTCAAAGTCGTATGAATGTGTGTAGAAATTTAACCTTAAACATGGCTTAACAAAAATAGACCACCCTTGAGTGTTTCACAAAGTTGTCCGAATGTTTGTAGAGATTGAATGCAACAGTACTCAAAACATGTGACGATGAGAAGGAATTTTCTACAAGTCGAAGCTAATATGCTGCTTGATTGTTTGATTATGCGCTAAGATTCAACTATAAGAGGTTAGATGAACAAGCAAACAAGCAAACAGATATGATAAGACTTCTTAGTAGGAATTGGAGTCCTATCGAAGGAATTCGTAGCTGGATTTTCCAAATGGATTTTCCTACTTTGCTAATCCATCACTTTAAGCAGCAATTCCATGATTGAATGTGAACTACTACAAATACAAGCAATATGAAGATCGGTATCCCATGAAAGACTTACCACGAGAAGAGAAGTTGATGTCTCTATTCCGAGATAAAACTTTGAGAACACTAAAACACTCTTGGGTGGTTCTCAAAGTTAACCTTAAACATATCTTAACAAAAAAAGTCCACTCTTGAGTGTTCCACAAAGTTCTGGGAACGTTTGTAGAGATTGAATTACACAAAACATGTAACGATGAGAAGAAATTCTCTACTCAAGTCAAAGTTAAGGTGCTGCTTGATTGTTTGATTATGCGCTAAGATACAACTGTAAGAGGTTAGATGAACAAGCAAACAGAGATATGGCATCTCGTACAGAAGCTAGGAAATACGCACAGAACATTTCGACTCATTACGATCCAGGACACATGAAAACCGCGTATCTGCAATTTAGACATTTAGTGATTTCTTCACAAAGCACCTTCCAATCCTCTCCTTGTTGCCCGTTGCGGTCTGGATGATAGTGCAGAATGGCGCTCTTCAAGCTGGCCTTCACCTCCTCTGGCGTGCTAAGACGAGGAACCACGTTCCTCTGTAGCACAGGATGGGGATGCTGCTCGTACACATGTTTCAAGAGCGCCTCAGCTCCTCTCTTTTCTGCTTCCTTGAGCGCAGCTACCGTCTCCTGCAGACGCTTCATAGCGGAGGCCCGGTCCCTCTCATGTTTGTTTCTCTCATTGTTAGCCACTGCCTCCTGATGGGCTTTCACCTCCTCCAAGGAGTACTTGTACCAGTCTGATCTAGCTATGGAAGGAGACATCACAGTTAATGCTAATCGCACAGCTTGGTAGAAGTATTGATGGGCTTTCTCCGGAAGCGCTAACACGCGGCTGTAAACCTTGCCGATGCGGCTCATTGCTATAGCCTCAGCTTCCATATCCAGATCACGTGTGGCTAAGGATGCATACCTGTAGTAGTCCAGGGCGTCCTTAACCTTTTCCATGTCTATATCCTCCTCATCTAAGAGGGCACTTGAGAGACAGATGTCACCCAAACCTATGGATTTCATGGCTTCGCTTATGCAAATGTGCACTTTGACTGAACATTCAAGGTCCTGGATCTGCTTCTGCAAACTCTTTCTCTCCTCATCAGGATCTACAATGAAATAAGACGATGCCCTTGCCAGATGCATTTCGCAGTCATGCAACAGGCTTAGACAAGCCAAGTGATCAGCAGTGCCATCGGTTAGCCTCTTACAGAGCGCCTCCTTAAAGAGAGCATCGACGTATGTTGTGTATGCCAAAAGCTTCAGCTTGGCCGGTATGTCGACGGCATCCTCGAATGCGCAGGTTACGTATTGAAGGAGAGGACTATGGGAGAGAGAGAGCACAGATGTCTGCTCGGAGGCCCATTCAATCATTTGCTTCAACACATGTTTGAGGCCGTCGAGCCAGGCTGCCGGCTTTGGTTCTGCACCGTGCTTCAACGCTTTAGAGATGGCATCAACAGCATTCACAATGAGGACTTTGCAACGGGACACATCCTCGCGCCTAACGTGCACCTTCCCTTCGCCACGGTTTAGCGCATGCTGTAGCAAATGGTTCATCTCGGATTTGCAGAGAGCCCATTGAAGCATGCCAATATTTTTGTGGCAGGAGGCCCTGTCCTCGGCGGTGAGACTAGCAGCAAGCGCAGCCTCGTAGGATTCAAGCGCCTTCAAAAGTCGAGACCTTTGAACGGGGACACAGAGTCCTGGTTGTAATGCTTGCCGATAGAGAACATTGCCGCGTTCGCGCAGATTAGCAGAGCGAGACGAGGATGATGAGGGATTAGAAAGACTCATTGTTGCCCAGCGGCTAAGAAACTCCGCGGCAGAGGAAAGTGCAGTATTCCCAAGCTCAAGGAAGTCTCGCGCCGCAGCTTGCCTAGTGACGATGCTCAAGGAACTCTCATATAGCGTGCAGTTAACACACGAGCAGCGTAATTTGAAGGCGTCAAATCGGTGCTCGGGCGTATTCAATCTACGCTTCGCAATAAAAGAAACACCAAGTTTTTTTTTTTAATGGAGGTTCAGCAGAAGCCTACTCCCCTGAACTTGAACTTTGAAATTACAACTATACAAGTGAATGGGCATAGCATGCGCAGGACCCTCCGTATTCCACAAAGCAGGGGTTATACAAGGTTACCACTGAAGGAGACATGTTATGGCTTAGGCCAGTTAAACCCACTTGAAACACCAAGTTTTATTCGTGTAAAGTTTTATTCGCTTTAAGAGCAGTTTGTACTTGAACACTTTACTCTCTTTAAAAATAGTATTTGATGAATTTTCTAAATTAGTAGGAGGAATCATTTATGAATCTAACTGTGAAAGATATTAGCATAAAAATTGAATATTTCAAGAAAAATATAATTTTCATTAATAAATAAAAACAATAAATTTTATTCAGTTCGAGTCTCCATAGCTAAGTGGCTCACGCTTTGAAGTTGTGGGAGGAAGTCCTGAGTTTAAGTCTTGGTTGTATATGTCCATGAGTCTCTCATGATGGGTGCCGAGACCTTACGAGATTGGGTGTGTGAGTGTGTATTTCCAATTCATTGTACTCGCAAAAGAAAAAGGCTATTCACTAATTTATGATGCTAATTTCAATATTGATACAAAAATTACATTGATATCACTTAGTGTTGATTTTTCATTAAAATCATGATTTCATATTTTTCATTATTGTAATTATCATAAAATCTCTTCTATCTATAATAAGAGATTTGTAATAATTTTAATTAGGTTTATGACATAAAATTAATCGCATATGTGTTTTAAAAGTGTTATCATTTATTAATTATTTTTCAAAGTGATGATATGAATATGAACTATTTTTTATTATCAAAATATTATCTGATAATCTTAAAGCTAGAAATATTATTTTGACAACTTTAAGAGTCAAATTTCTATGTTCTTTCTTCAAGTCAAACAATACTACTATTTTTATATGCTAAAAAACGACCATTTGATGAGCAAATATTGCATATGCTACATGATTAAAGTTAATATGCTAGTTTTTTCTACATAAACCAGTTTATAATGTTTATAGAATTATGTTGATTGATATTATATTCCTTATATCATTGAGTAAAGCTAATTTTAAGGATGAAATTTTATTCTCGATAGAGTGGAATATGGCTATTCAATGAAATATTGAGATTGTTAGTGATGTGTGAGATAGGTACGAAAATTATTGGTTCAAAAACAAGTAGCATACTTGTATGATTTTGTATGACATTTTTTGCAATAAAAAACTAGCCTTTTTAGTGTTTTTATGCATCAATATCTTGTATAACTATTTAATGAGCACCCTATATTGTATATTCAAACGTGGAGACCTCAAGGAGGAGGTATATGTGTCTTAGCCACTAGGGTTTGAGGCTCCCCATTCAGAGAACAAGGTATGTCAGTTGAAGAAAGCATTATATGGGCTAAAACAAGCACCTAGAGCATGGTACCAGTGGATAGGTAAGTATCTCTTGGATCTAGGTTTCAAAAGATGTGTTTCTAATGCTAACTTGTATGTTCTAAAGAGAGAAGAGAAGAAAATTGTGCTTGTACTCTATGTAGATGACCTTGTGATCATAGGAAATGATGATGCTCTTCTTCAACGAACAAATGATGCCCTGAGCTCGTAATTTGAAATGCCAGAATTGAGCTTAATACATTATTGTCTAGGTCTTGAAGTTTGGGAGGAACCAGGGAAGATTTTCATCTCTCAACAAAAGTATGCAAGATAGATATTGGCATTTGACATGGAGGATTACATGGAAATTTCTACACTTATGGAGGTCAATAAAATATTATCTATTGAAGATACTTCATCTCCAATGAATATTGGAAGATACAAGAAATTAGTTGGAAGTCTCATCTACTTGTGTAATAGCAGACCATACATCTCTTGTGTTGTTGGAGTAGTAAGTAGGTTCTCTAATAAGCCTTGCTAAACTCATTGGAAGGCAAGCATGTGGATACTCAGGTATGTGAAAGGAACCACTGATTATGGTATTCTTTATGAAGAAGGACCATCTCTCGTTAGATATTGCGAGTCAAATTGGGTAGGAAATATTGATACCAGAAAATCGATTTCTGGATATTGCTTTTCTTTAGGGTCATGGATTTTCTCTTGGATTAGTAAGAAGCAACCGATAGTAGCATTATCTTCTATTAAAGCTTAGTACAAATTTGCATGTGTTGCAACATGTGAAGCAGTATGGTTGAGGGGGATCCTATGGCACATAGGAATACAAGGACAGGAGGCTACAAAGTTGAAGTGTGACAACCAAAGTTGCATGGCCATCGCCAAAAATCCTGTTTTCCATGCATGTACCAAGCACATAGAAATTTAGTATCACTATGTGCGAGAGTTGATTGAGGACGGGGTCGTGGAGATAAGCTATTGACCTACTGAAAAAAAATGGAGAAGACATCTTCACCAGGGCTATTGGGAGAGAGCAACTTCTTTGACACTTTCCAAAGCTTGGGATCAGACCAAGGAGGTAGTTCACCATAGGATGGACATTGAAGGGGGTGTTAGATATGCTCAATCCTCCACCCTCATGTGACCACAAATGATCCATGGTGCTCTAAGTTGTAGGGCCCCCATTATGAGGAGAATCCATTATGAAATCCTAGACATTTGTGGAACCCTAACTTCCAAGTTAGATGAGGTCTATGTGTGATCATTGATGGTTATAGATGATCTTTGTGAGTCTAGCCGTTAGGTTAGTAAGAGCATAGACTTCCAGGCCATTGGATTGCCAGTTGAGGTAAAAATAAAGTCCTTGTGGCATCGCGTGGTTTCCCCATAGAACCTTAATGGGGGGAGTGCAGAGGGGGGCTTGCCCCCTTCTGCAGGTTCTGTAGGGTCTGAGGGGCCTATCCCCTTGGCTTGTAGGGCCGAGACCATAGGACTTCTGGTCATGGAGATATTGTCCGATTGTATATTTTACCGACTATTTTCTATCTCCTGACTATGTTTATCTATATCGAACCACCTTGTAAAAGCTATATAAGCACGACCTAGGTTGAGCTTTACATAGCATTGCACACTAGTAAGCCCTTCACCTAAAGTCTATCTAGATCGCCATCTAAGCTCCACATTGGGAGCGCATGGGTGGACATCACCATCGTTCTAACTGCATTACACTTGGCAATCTGAGAATTTGAATTCTCGATCTCTCAGTCTACATCTATCTTTGTTTGTGTTTTTCTCTCAACTCTGTCTACCGGCCTATTCCATTGTGCTGTTATTTTCTTACACTCTCCTCAGCTGAATGGAATT
Source organism: Ceratopteris richardii (assembly GCA_020310875.1). NCBI lineage: Eukaryota > Viridiplantae > Streptophyta > Polypodiopsida > Polypodiales > Pteridaceae > Ceratopteris > Ceratopteris richardii. The sequence goes on along the minus strand of CM035409.1, from coordinate 141,390,083 downwards.
GTAGAGAGGAGAAACAAGACATTGGTTGGATCATCCAAAACAATGCTTGAAGAGAAGAAGTTGCCACATTATCTATGGGCGGAGGCTATTTCAACTGCTGTGTACCTTGTCAATAGACTACCATCCAAATCACTTCAAGGTATGACTTCTTATGAAGCATGGCATGGAAGAAAACATACTCTTGGACATTGCAAGGTGTTTGGTTGTTGGTTGTTTAGCTTATGTTCAGGTTGTTACACTTATGTGTTCCTCGAGTAGCTTTGATGTGAATCTTTTCCCTATACATTGGCACTTTTTACTCTAGTGTTGGCTAGAGGTTCTTTCCCCATGTTACCACATACTTGATACTCTCATATGTGATGGTACTTTGTACTTAGGGATATTATTCAGCTCTTACTTCAGTTCAATTCATCTTCAATAAAGAGAGCTATTCCAGCCATCGTCTTCTCCATGTGTCTTGCGGTGTTTGTGCTCCTTGTGTGTGCTTCTCATGTGTCTCTCGCACTTCTACACACACCCAACAGTGGTATCAGAGGAGGTTCAACTTCTTCTCAAGTTTCGGTTTTTCGCGTTGCGATGCGTGCATGCATTGTTAACAGTGCAAATCAACTTCGGAGCATAGAACTGTGAATTTCAGCAGCCAAGAAACATTTCCAACGGGTGCACTGAGGTATTACCCCCAATTTGAAGCCATTCCTGAAGTCAGAATTGCCATCAGAGTGATGGTTTGTGAGCTGAAATTTCAGCATTCATTTCAGCTTTCGTCGAAGTGAAGATTTTTTGACATTCTTGTTCTTTTGTGAAATGGCGGGCATCAATGACTTGTTTGGCATGCTTCAAGCTAAAGATAAGCTTGGGGGACCAATTATCCGATGTGGTCTTACATGATGAAGCATCTTATGTTTGTAGACTTAAGAAAGCATGCATCTTATGTTTACAAACTTAAGAAAGCATTGTATGGATTGAAACAAGCATACCTTCACAATCAAGAGTTCAAATCTAGCAACTCAGATCCTTCTCTATTCATGAAAAGGGATCATAATGCAGTTATCTATCTATGTGTATATGTAGATGATATTATTGTGACAGGTGATGATCTAAATGGCATTCGGAGGATCAAGAGACACATGCAAGAGGAGTTCAAAATCAGTGACTTAGGTGAGCTCACATATTTCCTAGGTATGCAGGTGATATACACATATGAAGGAATGTATTTGACTCAAAGAAGATACATTGACGATCTACTTCTTAAGTTCAAAATGGAGAACACTAAACCTACAGGTACACCTTTAAAGATGAATCATAAAGTTAGTGTTTATGAAGGTGAGAAATTGAAGATATGGAAGAATATCAAAGCTTGGTAGGTAGCTTGATATATGCTACTCCTACAAGGGAAGACATTTCATATAGTGTTGGAGTGCTTAGTCAGTTCATGCACTTGCTAAGAAGACCACACATGGATGCAGCTAAGAGAGTACTTAAGTATCTCAAAGGTACAATCAATGAAGGTATATTCTATCCTTACTCTTCATATTTGGATATCAAAATCTATTCAGATGCAGATTGGGTAGGATCTAAGGATGATAGAAGAAGTACATTTGGTTACTTAGCATTTGCATGTTTAAAGCTGGTGTCATGGAGCTCCAAGAAGCAACCAGCAGTTGCTTTGTCCTCAAGTCAAGCAAAGTACAAAAGAGGCAATATGGTTAAAAGCATTGAATACAAATTTGGGACTTTTGAGTTCCAAACCTCACATATTTGGGGATAATGTAAGTTCCATGCATATAGTAGCAAACCCTATTTTCTGTGCAAGAACCAAACACATAGAGGTTCATTACCACTTCATCAGGGTCTATCTTTGTCTTGAAAATTTGAGTTCTTTATCTCTCAGTTTGCATCTATCTTTATTTGCATTTTTTTGTATTCTGCCTACTAGTCTATTACGCTATGCTATTATTTTCTTACAGAAGCCACACGTCAAGAAGGGAGGAGTTCTTTAGAAACCTTCAAGAAACCAAGAAAAGAGCTTTTATGGAGAGACATGAGAACTCTTCAACCACAAAACAAGGATCTTATCTAAGATACTATATGTTACCTCCATCACCAAAAATCTAGTCTCTCTCGAGAAGATGGTAAAAAAAGGTTATCAAGTGAATTTCAACCACAAAGGTTGCTTCGTAAAAGACCAAAGGAATGGAAATGAGATGATAGAAAAAGTTATAAGGAAGGAATGGTGTTTAGACTTGATATAAGTAAAGTAAAAAGCAACAAGGTCATGTTTATATAGACAAAAAGATTATAGGTTTGTATATTTGGCACAAGAGGTGCGGGCACATCAAAATTCAAAGGCTCAAAGAAATGTAGAAGAGGAATTTTGTAAGAGTAGTCCCCCACTTTTCATTATAGATGTTACATGAGATGTGTGAAACATGCCAACTTGGAAAGTCAACTAGGCAACCATTCAATAAGAGTTGCTCTACATTGTGCATATAGATGTATCGGGGGCAACAAAAGATACTTGTAGGTAAAAGATATTTTATGAAATTTATATATGAATAATAAAGGAGATATGGTTATATTGCATCAAATAGAAATCATATATGTTCGAAATATGTAGAGATTCAAAGCTCAATTAAAGAAGGAATCATAATGCTACATCAAAACCCTAAGATTAGATGGAGAGGAAGAGTATTTCTCCAATAAATTTTTGTGAGTTCTTATGGGACCAATGATCAAGATACAAGTTACATGTAGGTATACATCCCAACAAAATGGGGTGGAAGAGAGAAAGGTAAGAATATAATAGAAATTTCTAGGAGTATGCTTCATGAAATGAATGTTCCTTTATTCTATTCGGCAAATGTTGTGTCTACTACTCTGTATTTAGTGAATATGTACGCAACCTTAGGAGTTCATGATATGACACTAGAGAAAGTATGGAGTGGAAGGAAACCAAACCTTTTACATATCAAAAGTTTTTGGATGTTTGTGTTATACACATCATTCCCACACAAATTGAGAGGTAAGCTTGATGTTATGGTAGAAAGATGCATGTTCATTGGTTACTGTTTGGAGCATTAATGATGCAAGTATTACAACCCAACCAAAAAGGAGCTTAAGCTATCTAGAGATTTAGTCTTTGATAAGTTAAGGCCATGATATGATTTGAAAATTGTATTGCAGGATGAAGACCTTAAAGAGGTAGAAGGAAGACATGCAGTTAGTGTCTAAGAGAGCTTGGAAATGAGTGGTCCAATGTGTACTCAAGCTCACAATGTCCTAGGGACTTGACACAAAGGAGACTAAATCTCTATCATCAAGCAAGTGCATATAGTGGTGGGATCCATACACTCATTAAATTATCAATCCATGAAATAAACCACATCAAGTGTATGATGTGCTCACACGATAGTTAATGTAGGATTGGGACAAATGATTTGTTCTAAATAGGTGCATACATTGTGGCACACCAATATTATTCTTGAGAGGATTTGACCCTTAGCCCTTGCCACACTTTGGATTTACTTGCCTCAAACCTTATAAACCATCAAGTGCATATTGTTTTAGTCTTTGACTTTTCAAGGGTACCCACACTTAACTTTGGCACTCAATTTGGTATCCCTAAAAGAGTATCACTATAGTTCCAAGAGGACTTAAGTTCATTACTTTTGGTACACCACTTTGGCACTAAGTGCCCATCTTTGTACATCAAGGATATAAGAAGAAGAACCTTTTGTGTATGTAGGCGTGGGTTGGAGCTCTAAGCCCACCCACCAAACCCTCTCCAAGTGTCTAAGCCTACTCTAAGGCTCCATTGGTGTACAACATGCTACTCTAAGCCCTCCTCTCGTGTCGACTTATCTTGGTGTTGTACAAGTGCAGAGCTACTCTAAGCCCCCCCCCCCCTCCCCAAGAATTCTAAGTGTGGTGTACAGTGGTTCATTTGAAGCTTTGCAATTATTTTGAAGCGGTGTCTTTGATAGTGTTTCTAAACACTTTATCCTCAAAGCTTTGTAATGACCAAAAATGAAGGTAGCTCATCATCTATGGCTAACTTCTTACCCTCTTTCACCCCTATTTTTATGCCTAAGGATGAACGCCTCAATGGACAAAATTACAGTCTATGGAAAGATATCATGCGTGCATATCTCTACACGAATCTTCTTCATGAGGTAGTAGATGGGTCAAACCCCAAAACCAATAGGGATACCAACTTAGACAATTGGCATGTGTGGAATGTCAAGGACAAACGAGCTTTAGGTCAGCTGTTACTTGCCTGCGATGAACTGATGAAAGGACATATCACGGCTAAGATGTCCAACGACGCTTGGGATACGTTAGCTGCTTTGCATGAAGACAAAACCCCTTCGAAAATATATGCATTAGAGGCCGAGTTTCATAATTTGACCATTCGGCCACACAACACAATTACTAACGTCATAGCCCAATTTGAAGAATACCAGTGTAAATTAGCACTATGTGGTAGGCAGATCTCTAGTGAAGACATGGCCATTAGGCTTCTTAACAAGTTACCTAAGGCATACGAGACATTCATCACAACTTTGTATAATCGCGGCCAAGTCTTATCTTGGGAAGAGGTTTGTCGACTATTGCTCCTTCACGAATCGCGAGCCAAATCGACTTCCTCCCAAGAGTCTGCCATGAAGGCCAGAGGCCCATTCAATAAGGGCAAAACCACAAGTCATCATGCTAGCAATGGATCTAAGCAAGGATCGCATAATTCATCGAAGTTCACCTATAATTTTTGTGGAAATTCAGGACACTTAGAAAAGTTTTTCTATAAAAAGAAACAATCATCGAAGGCTTCTATGTCTAGGCAAGCATTCAAAAGATCCCAACATAGATCCACTGCTCTAGTGAGGAACTCTTCATCTCCATAGAAGCCAATGCCCTAGTTACTTCTAGCTCCTCGCATGAGTGGATCTTTGATAGCGGAGCTACCTCCCATATGTGCAAAGACAAGGACTCCTTTCAAGAACTCGAAGAGCACATGAGAGAAGTCTATCTTGGCAACAACAAAAGTTTACCCATCGAAGGAAAAGGGAAAGTTCAAATTACCGACCATCAAGGGGAATGCGAGTCTTTATCCAATGTTCTTTTTGTTCCACATTTATGTATGAATCTAATTTCCATCAAGGCCATTACAGATTCGGACAAACAAGTATGGTTTGATAACACCTCAGTTAAGGTAGTTGATCCCCATACAAAGGATGTGATTGCTCAAGGTATTGAAGAAAAGGGCCTCTACAAACTATCTTGCTTTGTATCCAAAGAATCAACCTCAAGTTTGTGGCACCAAAGATTTACCCACACTTCATCCCAACTTGTGAAAGGACTGCCAAAGATAGGGCAACTTACTGACGTATGCCAAGCTTGCACCCAAGGCAAGCAACATAGGGCCCCAGTTCCCAAAGAAGCTTCAACATGAGCGAGGAAACCTCTAGCCCTTATCCACATGGACTTATGTGGACCCATGAACACCCCATCCCTGAGTGGATCCCTCTACTTTTATCTTCTAGTAGATGACCACTTTCGCTATATTTGGGTGTACTTTTTGAAGTCAAAGGCAGACACATTCTCTAAGTTTCAAACTTGGATCAAGGAAGTCGAGAATGAAGCTTCGACTAAAGTTAAAACCATCAGATCAGATGGAGGTGGTGAGTTTATCAATCATGACTTTGATAACTATCTCAACCAGAAAGGGATCAAAAGACAAGTCACTCAGCCTCATACTCCATCCCAGAATGGAGTAGCGGAAAGAAAGATATGCAGTGTGATGGAAATGGCAAGAACTATGCTTCATCACAAGGATCTACCCTACAAGTTCTGGGCAGAAGCCGTGCATACTGCCGTTCATATTCTTAATCGAGGATTTACAAGTGCATTACACAACAAAACACCCTTCGAAGCATACTATGGAAGAAAACCAAATGTGAATTACTTTTGAGTCTTTGGTAGTGAAGCTTTTGTCCATGTACCAAAAGAAGATAGAAACAAGTTACAATCAAAGTCCAAGAAACACATGTTCATAGGGTACAATGACCAATCAAAGGCATACCGTCTATATCATATGGAAAACCACTCCATCACCATTTCGAAGGATGTGATCTTCAATGAAGCTTCCTCATACTCAAGAAAAGATTCAAGTACAAGTCTTAGTCCACCTATCTACACTCCAGAGGGGGACTCAGTATTTCCAAACTCGAACTCAGAAGCCAGTACTTCACAACAACCACGCCGATCTCAAAGGCTTCTTGATAAGAGACAACACGAACAAAGTCATTATGTTAATTATGCTCTAATGCACCAAATTTAGCAAATCCCAGAGCCATCCAACTACAAAAGAGCTCAAGGCCAACCAGAGTGGGAAGCAGCTATGAAAGAGGAACTGTATGCAATAGGAAAGAACAAGACTTGGACATTAGTTCCCAAACCAACCAACCATCAAGTCATAGGAGTGAAGTGGATATACGAAGTCAAATACAAGTCTGATGGCACTCTAGATAAATATAAGGCAAGATTAGTCGCTAAGGGATACAAGCAACAACATGGCATGACTATGAAGAAACATTTTCTCCTACTGCAAGATTCACAACCATAAGAATCATCTTAGCACTAAGTGCTCACTTTAAGTGTCCCATTTATTAATTAGATGTCAAAAGTGCCTTCCTCAATAGCGATCTCCAAGAAGAAGTATATATTGAACAACTTGAAGGCTTCAAGATCAAAGGCAAAGAAGATCAAGTATACAAGCTTCACAAAGCACTTTATGGACTCAAGCAAACTCCCAGGGCCTAGTATGAAAAAATTCACAAGGTCTTTGAAGACAAGGGATTTTAGAGAAGCAATGTTGATGCTAATCTCTATATCTATCAAAAGGAGTCTTTAGTAGCCATCATCATTCTCTATGTAGATGACTTGATCTTGACAGGTTCAAACCAAGAACGCATCTAGTTTATCATCACACAACTTCATCTTGAGTACTTGTAGAGGAGGTACTAGGGTATCTACTTTTAACAAGAACATGCAGCAAGTACTCCACTACTTCAACTACTCAAGGGAGGTTCTCCTTAGGGAAATATACCCTCTAATACTTCTGTGAGCAGGCAGATATCAATGATTGCACAGAGTTGTGAATACTCAAGAAAGTATTAATGACAAAGTGACAATAATGGAAGACCATCCACTCCTTAGTTCGAATCAGATGATTACAACATAGGCAAGGAGATGCTCAAAAGTTCATGCTCTGGGCTAACATGCCACTCCAAAACTAAACAACATCAATACAAGGGATTCTTCCAATCCGTACAATGGACACAACTAGATGCAGACTAGCACTGATCAATACAAAGTATGAAGACTTGCTCTAAGGGAAAGAGCACGAAAATACCACTTACTCACACGGAATGAAAAAATCAAGCTACTCTCTTCACACTATAGTGCTATTAGCCCTCCATTGGGAAGCCCATGCTCTATATCCACACCACAGAGTGACTTCCTACAGTAGGCTTGAAGCCACAAAGTGCAAAGAGAGGACCTCTATACATACATATGTAAATGTGTGTATCTGAATGTATATCTAATGAACACAAATCCATTATTTTATAGGCTCCAATAGGCCAAGAGGGCCTTGCCGATTCCTCACGTCCACTGATCATGCGTTGGTTGATTGCCCAAGATTGGAGGGGTAGATCAAATATTCCACTTGATTTGAATTGGATCCTCAAAAATAGGTAGTCGTCATGAATGGTTGGCGGCAATAGTCATTTTTCCACTTTCACTTTTACCACTTACACCTTTACTGTCACTTTTGAATGCAATCTGAGATCCTCATTTTGTGCCGCCCGTGATATTTGAATGACCTTGAGAAGCACATCCTTCACCTAATTTTTGTAGTAGCTTTTGATCCTTCATATTAAGTGGGCGGTATGGGAGGTGAGTTGTGAGGTTGAGAGAGATTATGGGGTTTGTGGAGGGTTGTGGAGGGGTGTGGAGTTGTGTGGATTTGTGTGGGGTTTGGAGGCTTTGTGGGGTTTGTGGGTTGGGTGGGAATAGGGGTGAGTTATGTGGAGTTGTGGGGGTTTTTGGGGTGTGGTCAAAAATTGATTTCAAAGTTATTATTGCACAATTGGAAAGTACTCATTGAGAGCTTTCCAACGATATATAACACTATAGGGTTTGGTTGAGAAATGATCCTCCAAATGTCCATGCAAACTGTATAAGAGCCTTATGTAAGGTCGTGGAAAAATGTGGGATTTGTGCGGTTTGTGGGGGGGGGGGGGGGGTTGTGGAGTGGTGGAGGGCTGTGGGGTGGTGGTGGTGTGGTGGGCTCCGGGGTGGTGGTGGTGTGGTGGAGGGTTGTGGTGGTGGTGTGGAGTGGTGGAGGGCTGTGGGGTGGTGTGGAGTGGTGGAGGGCCGTGGGGTGGTGGTGGTGTGGTGGAGGGTTGTGGGGTGGTGTGGAGTGGTGGAGGGCTGTGGGGTGGTGGTGGTGTGGTGGAGGGCTGTGGAGTGGTGGTGGTGTGGTGGAGGGCTGTGGGGTGGTGGTGTGGAGTGGTGGAGGGCTGTGGGGTGGTGGTGGTGTGGAGTGGTGGAGGGCTTTGGGGTGGTGGGGGTGTGGTGGAGGGCTATGGGGTGGTGGTGTGGTGGAGGGCTGTGGTGGTGGTGTGGAGTGGTGGAGGGCTGTGGGGTGGTGTGGAGTGGTGGAGGGCCGTGGGGTGGTGGTGTGGTGGAGGGCTGTGGGGTGGTGTGGAGTGGTGGAGGGTTGTGGGGTGGTGGTGGTGTGGTGGAGGGCTATGGGGTGGTGGTGGTGTGGTGGAGGGCTGTGGTGGTGGTGTGGAGTGGTGGAGGGCTATGGGGTGGTGGTGGTGTGGAGTGGTGGAGGGCTGTGGGGTGGTGGTGGTGTGGAGTGGTGGAGGGCTGTGGGGTGGTGGTGTGGAGTGGTGAAGGGTTGTGGGGTGGTGGTGCCATGTGGTGGAGGGTTGTGGGGTGGTGGTGGTGTGGTGGAGGGCTGTGGTGGTGGTTTGGAGTGGTGGAGGGCTGTGGGGTGGTGGTGGTGTGGAGTGGTGGAGGGCTGTGGGGTGGTAGTGGTGTGGAGTGGTGGAGGGTTGTGGGGTGGTGGTGGTGTGGAGTGGTGGAGGGTTGTGGGGTGGTGGTGATGTGGAGTGGTGGAGGGCTGTGGGGTGGTGGTGGTGTGGAGTGGTGGAGGGTTGTGGGGTGGTGTGGAGTGGTGGAGGGCTGTGGGGTGGTGGTGGTGTGGAGTGGTGGAGGGCTGTGGGGTGGTGGTGGTGTGGTGGAGGGTTGTGGGGTGGTGTGGATTGGTGGAGGGCTGAGGGGTGGTGGTGGTGTGGAGTGGTGGAGGGCTATGGGGGCTTGTGGGATGGTGGTGGTGTGGAGTGGTGGAGGGCTGTGGGGTGGTGGTGGTGTGGAGTGGTGGAGGGCTGTGGGGTGGTGAAGGTGTGGAGTGGTGGAGGGCTGTGGGGGGGTGGTGGTGTGGAGTGGTGGAGGGCCGTGGGGTGAGTGGTGGAGGTGTGGAGTGGAGGAGGGTTGTGGGGTGGTGGTGGTGTGGAGTGGTGGAGGGCTGTGGGGTGGTGGTGGTGTGGAGTGGTGGAGGGCTGTGGGGTGGTGGTGGTGTGGTGGTGGTGGAGGGTCGTGGGGTGGTGGTGGTGTGGAGTGGTGGAGGGCTATGGGGTGGTGGTGGTGTGGAGTGGTGGTGGTGTGGAGTGGTGGAGGGCTATGGGGTGGTGGTGGTGTGGAGTGGTGGAGGGTTGTGGGGTGGTGGTTGTGGTGTGGAGTGGTGGAGGGCCGTGGGGTGAGTGGTGGAGGTGTGGAGTGGTGGAGGGCTGTTGGGTGGTGGTGGTGTGGAGTGGTGGAGGGCTATGGGGTGGTGGTGGTGTGGAGTAGTGGAGGGCTGTGGGGTGGTGGTGGTGTGGAGTGGTGGAGGGCTATGGGGTGGTGGTGGTGTGGCGGAGGGCCGTGGGGTGAGTGGTGGAGGGCTTGTGGGGTGGTGGTGGAAAAGAGGAGGGCTGGTGGAGTTGGAGGGGGTCGAGGTGATGGTGGGGGCCATGAGGGTGGTGGGGGAAAAGAGGAGGGGACAGTGGGGTTGGAGGGGGTCGGGTTGACGGTGGGGCCGCAGGGGTGGTGGGGGAAAACAGGAGGGCTGGTGGAGTTGGAGGGGGTCGAGGTGATGGTGGGGGCCGCGGGGGTGGTGGGGGAAAAGAGGAGGGGATAGTGGGGTTGGAGGGGTCGAGGTGATGGTGGGGGCCGCGAGGGGACAGTGGAGTTGGAGAGGGTCGGGGTGAGGGTGGGGCTACAGGGGTGGTGGGGGAAAACAGAAGGGCTGGTGGAGTTGGAGGGGGTCGAGGTGATGGTGGGGGCCACGGGGGTGGTGGGGGAAAAGAGGAGGGGACGGTGGGGTTGGAGGGGTCGAGGGGATGGTGGGAGAGAGGGAAATGCCACGATACAGACCCCCACATCAAGTCTTTGCACTGTCCCGGTGCAATTCCCGAAGCTAAAAACAAGATAGTGAAGGAAGTTCTTCCTACTTGACTTAACTTAGATAATCCTTCACCCTTAATTCAGGTACTTCTTCACCTTGGAAATATTGACCAGGGGGATCCCCTTACCCTGCAAATCCTCCAGATGTACTGCTCCATGAGGTAATACCTTTACCACTGTGTAAGTTCCTATCCATTTGGGTGCCAGTTTGGTTGGAATTGCTGGGACCTGATGCACTAAAACCATGGATCCTTCTTGAACTTCATTAGACCTCAAATACCTGTCATGCAGTCTTTTGCGATCTTCTTGTGTTACCTGAAGTTTTTGCATTGCTCCTTCTCTGTATTCTTCTATTGCCACCAATCTTTCAATGGGAGGTTCAATTCCAATGGTTTTGGTTCCCATTTCCTTTTTGATAATGAATTCAAATGGGGCCAATGCCTCTTTTCCATATACTAAGCAAAATGGACTCTCACCAGTGGTTCCCCTTCTTGTAGTTATGAAAGCCCAAATTGCACCGATCAATGCTTGTGGCCAAAAGCTTTGATGATCAAAAGATAATTTGTGCAGCAACCCGATCAAAATCTTATTGGAGCTCTCTGTTTGGCTGATGCAACTCAAGAAATCATGTGGTTAAAATCTTTGTATACAAATCTTGGACTTCATTCTTCAATACCTCACGTTTTTTATGACAACACAAGCTCACTACATCTTGCAGATAATCTGGTATGCCATGCTAGAACCAAGCATATTGAAGTCCACTACCATCATGTAAGGGAGAAGCTAATGAGCAAGGATATTCAGTTATCCTTTGTCTCTACAGATATGCAATGTGGAGACATGATGACTAAAGTTCTTGATGGTACAAAATTGAGTAGATTCAAGTTGATGATTGGATTGCACAAAATCAAGGACAATTGAAGACTTATTTGGAGGCCAAGCATGCTGGGCTTGAGGGGACGATTTTGGTGGATTTTACCTAAGCCTACATGCTTGATATGATTTGATTTATGTTCATTTGTAGTCATATGTGTAGACATATGAACACCTCTTGTAAAAGAGTATATTTTATCTCTTGTAATTGTGAAAGAAAGAATGGCTTAAGTCATCCATGATGTAAAAAGGAAATTTGTGGCTCTAACTACCTAAAACCATGAATCCATTAGCTGAGAGAATATCTCCTAATTCTTAACATCAATTTTTGGTGAAGTTATTTAAATTCAAATTCAAAACTACCTCCAAAAGTAGCTATAAAAAGAGCAAGAAGGAAGTTGCCATAGGAGAGCTTGATTCGTCCCCACTTCATGCTAATTTGTAGAGATTGAAGAGCTTACTCCATAGCTCTATCATTCTACTCCCATTGCAAGTATTCATTGCCAATGTGCTTGTTATACTCACTAAGAACAGTAACTTCAGAAGCTCATATCTCAGGCTATACGTAACCTTTTTCTAATTTTTAAAGTGAATTGGATTGCTCTCTAAGTCTAGTTAATTTCAGAAAATTTCAAGGTCATTGAAGTTACCATTTTTGAGAAATCTTTGTTTTACTACTCACTGATCAATCTCTACAAAGCCCCAAAAATGGAGGGAGTGTTCTAGATTTTGTTAAAACTTGTTCTCAGTGCTCAATTGATGAGTTGACATGTTTTAACTTGGATTAACAAGCTATCTACGTCTATTTTCTATGTTGAAAAGGAAATATTCTAATTCCTACCAGGTTGAGAGCACTTTTCATTTTTTCCAGAAGGTGTATGTACAAAAATAGCAAGTTTTAGGGGCTAGTCATTTTGCAACTAGTCTGTCTTGACTCAAACTTTTGAGATACTTGTTCCAAAACACTTGGGTGATTTTTTTGCGGATTTAGAAAGCTCAAAGGATCTACTAACAAATCTAAAGTCTCAGTTGGCTGGTGTGAAGCTGGTTGTAGCAGCACCAACTCATCTTCAGATTGCATCCACCATCTCTCTCTACAACTCATGTGTCCACTAGTGGCTATTGCTTCATGCTTGGTAGCTCATGTATATCTTGGTTGAGCAAGACGTAGCCTACTCTTGCCACTTTGAGTTGTGAGGTTGAGTGTAGGGTAGCTTTTACAATGACTGTTGAGTGTGTGTGGCTTAGATGCCTTATGGTTGATTTGGGTGTTGGTCAGTCTTCAGCCACCACCATCTTCACTGATAGTCAAAGCGCATTGATAGTTGCAAGGAACCCTGTGCCCCATGCTTGCACTAAGCACATTGAGGTGTTATCATTATGTCAGGGAGAGGTTCTCCGTTGGAGAGATCATCTTGGCATATGTGCCCACGCAAGAGAACATTGCAGAGCTTTCCACAAACGCTCTACCTAGGGAGAAGTTTGAAGCTTTCTGCAATGCTTTAGGCTTACTTCATTTTCTGGATTTATTCCACATAGCTTGGAACTTCCTTATACATGAGTGCGAGCTCCTTGTTCATCGCATCACTCCCAAGGGGGATTTGTTGATATATTTAGGTAGTGATGTGTGTGAACACACTAGGACCGTCGGGGCACTTCTCTCCCAATTTAAGAGTTTTTCTCTCCGAACTTGTATATATGCCTATTACCATAACGGGCCTCTTATCTTTGTACATTCTAGTGGTACTACATTGAGTATTGTGTGTTGTGCTCCAAGTTTCTTCTTCTTCCTTGTGTTGTTCAGGTGCTTCTGTAGACCTCAAACTCTCACAAAACATACTAGAATGAGATTGCAACTTGCAGAAAAGCTAATAATAAAAACTTGTGGAACTGAAATAGAACATACATTTGCAATACTGGAATTTCGTAATCTAAAATCATATGAGATCATCTTAGGAAGACCTTTTATTAGAAAATTTCATGGAGTTCAAGACTAGGGAAAAGATTGCCTTTACCTATAAAATCATAGAAATATAACTAGAAAAATATTAGGAGAGGGACTTATCATGATATATCTCCAAGAGGGTGGAATAAAGTGAACAATGAACAAGATACTACAAATGAGTCAGTGGAAGTGCTAACTAAAGAGAGTCAAAAGTGAAGCACCACTCTAGGCATATGGTCCAACAAGAAAGAAACTACCAAAGATACTACTTTTGAGAAGAGGAGATTGCATATATTATAGAGGTGTAGAGGATGAAAGGTGTATACCTCAACAAGTTAATGATGAAGATTTTGAACCCTATGGATGGACTTGCATCATGTCTAGACTTGATGTGGCCAACAAAGAAAATGTGGGCATAAATTTTTAGAATGAGAAAGGGTATGATATCTTTCACATATCCTTGAAAACGATAAGATTAGAGGGAAATGAGAATGCATCCAACACAAAAGAATAAGAACTCGAATTAATATAAAAATGTGGGAGCAACTCATGTGGTCAAGAATAAAATCTCCAAGAGATATAACAAAATCAAACACAAAGAAGAGGAAAAAATAGTGATTCATGGAAAGGAGTCAAAGCAAAATGAGGAAGAAGAAGGAATACTTGATGTTCCACCTAACTTGAAAAAATATGATATTGAAGAAAGATTGTTGCTGAAATTGAAAGCACAAAGGGAGAAAAAAATAGGAGAGTCCTGTGACAATCAAGAAGAAACTAAAAAAAATAGTGATTACACAAGAGCGGGGAGAAGACAAACATATTGTAACAATAGTTGATATGGTAGCTGAGGAAGAAGAGGCCTTAATCAAATTAGTCAGGAAATTTAGAGATCTATTTGCTTACACTTACAAAGGTCTCAAAGGGAAATATCCTAATATTTGTGAGCATAGAATACCTATAGAACTAGATGCTAAACCTAGTAAACAAAGGCATTAAGGATAAATACTCTGCAAGATTAACCAAAATATATATAAATTATTGGTTGGTGATTTCATTTATGAAATTGAGTACACTGAATGGATATCCCCAATAGTCGTAGTTCCAAAGCAAATTTGCAAACTTAGGGCTTGCATAAACCTAAATGAATTTAATGATGCGACTATTAGAGATAGCTATCCATTGCCAATAATAGATCATTTGCTAGAGAGAGTAGGTGGAAAGGAGTTCTATAGATTTTGGATAGCTTTTCAAGATACAACCAAGTTCCAATTGCATTAGAAGTTCAAGATAAGACAACATTTGCTACAACATGGGGTGTCTATGCATTTAGGGTTATGCCCTTTGGCTTAACAAATGTAGTAGCCACATTCCAAAGGATGATGTATCATCTGTTCAAAGATTTTCTTAGAAAAAGTATGGAAATCTATCTGGATGATTTATGTACCTTTTCAAATAAAAGGGAAGATTTCTTACAAAATGTGAGAGCTATATTCAAAAAATGTAGATCTTATAGAGTTTATCTTAACCCAGAAAAACACACCTTTTTTTGTGAGGCAAGACAAGATGTTGGGTCATATAGTATCCAAAAATGGTGTCTCCACTGATGAAGAGAAAAACAAGGCCATTGTGAACTTACCGAAGGAGACAAATGTGAAAGAGTTGCAAACATTTATGGCACATTGTGGATATTATAGAATGTTTGTATACAAGTTTGGTGACATTGAAAAACATCCATATACATTGATTACAACATTTGAGTGGACTCATGAATGCTATAAATATTTTGAAATCGTAAAGACTTTTTCAGTCACTATGCCAATACTAAAAACACCTCAATCGGATCAAACATTCCATGTACATGTGGATGCTTCCAAATTTGCATTAGGATGTGTATTGGCACAATCTATAGAGGGAATTAAAGTGGATTTTCCAATAGCCTATGCAAGTAGATAGTTGAATCAAGCAGAGAAAAACTAAACCATAACTAAAAATCAGGGGTTTAGGTATGTTGTATGCACTAAATAAATCTAGACATTACTTTGTGGATCATGAAGCTTTATTATATAGGGTAAATAGACCTTGTCAAACTGGAAGGATAGTAAGATGGTTCTTACTTTTGATGGAATTTGGTTTTGGGGTATTAGTGAGATAAGGAAAGACCAACATTTGAGTAGATCATTTATCTAGATTAATGAAAGGAGATAAAACACAAAGTATAGATGATGATCTACATAATGGCTACCTATTTAGAATAAAGAGCATACCATATTGGCCAAAATCCTTCGTACTAATTTTTTCATTTGAACCTAAGATTAAGAGTGTTTTCTCTAAACATGAAATCTTACAAAGTAGAAATTTCATTCTACTATGAGGATGATCGTATCATTTGAACTCAATTGAAGTATTGGCATATTTTGTACCTAAAGAAGAGCAACAAAACTATATGGAGAAATCACATCTTTTGTATCTATGTCTACATGCTTCAAAGATTATTACTCTAAATAATTAGGCAAGAATAGGAGACTATTGGCCAAATAAAGAGAGAGATGTGGATAAGTGTGTATCCCAGTGTGAAAAATGTATAAACAAAGAATGGTTTCAACCAATAAATTTGTTTTGGTTTCTAGAAAATCTTAAATGGAGTGAACACATAGTGGAATACCTAAAACAAGAACCTCATGAAGAAATAGACAAAATGAACTTAGACACAAGGAATTTGAAGGAAATATGTAAGGAGTTTGTGTTGATAAATACCCAGTTGTAAAAAAGAGGAATGGATGGATACCTAAGAATTTGTGTACGTGAAGAGAAGTATTTGGAAATGTTAGAATTAGCTCTCGAAGGTGTAGTAGGAGGTGACTTCTCAAGTGATAGGACTGCAAAGTTAATCCTTTGTTCAGAAAATTTTGTGGGCAATATTGTTCTTAAATGCTAAGTTGTATGTACAAAGATGTGACATTTGTTAGACAACTAAACATCTAGTTAGAAAAGGTGACATGCCTCTAAAACCTTTAAGGTCTGCAAAAGTCTTTAGCATATGGGGACTGGATTTCATAGGACCTATACATCCATGAGCTAAAATCTCTCATGTAGATTATATTATAGTGTCCATAGACCATTCAACAAAATGAGTTGAAGCAAAAGCCATTGTGAAGAATGATGCTCTAAACATGTAGTAACTAGATTTGGAATACCAATTGAATTGGTGAGTGATAGAGGAACTCATTTCTTAAATCAAGATGTAGAATCTATAACAGAACAATTCCTTATAGGAAATCACCACCCTATCATCCCAAAGCCAATGGATTAGTTAAAATTACAAACAATATTTTCTCTACTATGCTATCTAAACTAGTGAATACAAAAAGAACAGATTGGGATATGCAACTGTATCATGTTGTTTGGGAATATAGAGTGGCATTTAAAAAATAAATAGGAATTACTCTATTTAATCTAGTTTATGTATTAAATGCATTCTTGCTAATGGAATTCCTCATACCTACCTTAAGGATAGGAAATCAATTGAATCGGATAGGAAATGAATCGTTACATGCCGTATGACTACTGTTCAAAGCATCTCTGCACTTGCAGCCCATCATGGTTAGAATGTACATCAGCTGGACATTAAAACTGCATTTCTAAATTGCGACTTGCATGAAGAAGTGTATGTTTTTCAGCCCCGTGGCTTTGTGCAGAAAGGGCATGAGAACCAGGTGTGCAGGTTAAAGAAGGCATTATATGGTTTAAAGCAAGCACCATGTGCTTGGTATGAAAAGATACATGCCTATTTGATTGCACAAGGTTTTGAGAACAGTCCAACTAAAAGCACCTTATATGTTAAGCGTGCTAATGATGTACTTCTGATCATTGTGGTTTATGTTGATGACATGCTGCTCACTGGTCCTCATGAGAGGCATATTGCTGATTTTAAGGCTGATTTGCATGCCTCATTTGAGATGTCTGATTTGGGGCCTTTGCATCATTATTTGGGCATTCAGTTTATGCATGTTGATGGTGGAATGGCTTTGTGTCAAATGAAATATATTGACACATTATTGCAGCCTTTTGGCCTTGAAGAATGTAAACCTATTGCCACTCCTATGGAAATAGGTTTACGTGAGTCTTCATGATCCTGGAGATGTATCTGATGCTATTCTCTATCAGCAAGTTGTCGGATGCTTGATTTACTTATGCATTACTCAGCCATATATTCAGTTTGTTGTCTCACAGATGAGCAGGTTTATGCATTGCCCATGATTCAAGCATTGGCATGTGGTTAAGCGTATCTTTCGCTACTTGAGTGGTACTCAGCTACTTGGGTTGTTTTATCCCAAGGGGGGATGAGTACCGCCAGATTTGCATGCTTTTTCTGACTCTAATTGGGCTGGTTGCTATGACACTCGTGTGTCCACTAGTGACTTTTGCTTCATGGTTGGTAGCTCATGTATATCTTGGTTGAGCAAGAAGCAGTCTACTGTGGCCACTTCCAGTTGTGAGGTTGAGTATAGGGCAGCTTTCACAGCGACTGTTGAGTGTATGTGGCTCAGATGCCTTATGGCTGATTTGGGTGTTGGTCAGTCTTCTACCACCACCATCTTCACTGACAGTCAGAGCGCATTTGCAGTTGTGATGAACCCTGTGTTCCATGCTCGCACTAAGCACATTGAGGTGCATTATCATTATGTCAAGGAGAGGTTCTTTGCTGGGGAGATTAGCTTGGCATATGTGCCCACGTAGGAAAAAATTGCAGACCTTTTCACGAAGGCTCTGCCTAGGGAGAAGTTTGAAGCTTTCTGCAAAGCTTTGGGCTTACTTCCTTTTGTGGAGTGATTTCCGCATAGCTTGGCACTTCCTTATACATGAGTGCCAGCTACTTGTTCATCGCACCACTCCTAGGGGGGATTTGTTGATATATTTAGGTAGTGATGTGTGTGAACACTCTAGGACCATCGAGGCACTTTTTTTCCCTCTCTTCCCCCGGCTTGTATATACGCCTATTGCCCTAATGGGCTACTTATCTTTGTGCATTCTCTAGTAATACATTCAGTATTGTGCTTTGTACTCCAAACTTCTTCTTCCTTGTGTTGTTCGTGTGCTTTTGTAGACGTCTAACTCCAACATGGATCACTACAATTTGCAAACTAGGATGGAGAAGTTATGCCGAATCATGTAAGTGGATGTAGACTCAAAAGACATATGGAACCTCTAACAATAGAAGGATGGGGAAGATTACAACAATCTCAAAGAGGAAATTAAGGAGAGAAGAATAAGAAAAGAAGCTCAACAAGAGGCTAAGGGGAGAATTAGAAAGAAAAGAGAAATATGAGATTTGATGATTTGTCAGATTGATCAATAGAAATCTAGAGATTACTTGCTAGTAGTTGAAATGCATTATCAAGGAACAAAAATTAGGGTTTTGTTAGATACTGGAGCTCAAGTAAACTTAATTAGTTCCAAATTGTTGAATCAACTTGAGAAAGAAAACATAATGAAGATACAATAATTAAAGCAATTAATGGACAAAGTCTTTGTTCATTTTCAACAATAAACATTGATTTGAAAATAGGAGAAGAAAAGACTTTAGTTGAGTGTGAGAAATAGCCTAAAGATTTAATCCTTGAAAAACTAATTTTAGGCCAAGAGTGGATGGGGGAAAAATAAAGTGTCTTTGGATTTTGAAAGAAAAATAATAAAATTAAAAGTTAAGGATAAATCTATGAGAATTCTCCTTGTAAATAATGATATGCAAGAAGTAGAATCAGAGACATACAAAGTGGACATGGAGATATTCAAATTCCAACTAAAGAAAATCCATAAACATCAAGGAGTGCCAAAGCACAAAGGCAAATTCAGATGCATCAAAATAAAACTCATAAGTAGAACACAATTAGAGAAAAACATCAAAGAAAAAAAAACTACTTAAATATTTCCAACAGCACTAGGGACCACCAAAGAAGAGGAGTATTCTAGTAGCAATGGTCAAGAAAAAGAAAAAAGAACCTAAATTGACGAGAAAAGTAAAGTAATTGAAGACAAAAGGAAAAATAGGTGAAGTTATGGTTATAGAAGAATTAGTAGGAGGCTCTATATTGGTTCAAAAATTACAACCCAACAATGAAGAAGCCAAAAAATATTAAAAAATTGCGACTCACAATGATGTTGAAGGTTTCCTCGTAAGAAGTATCACTTGATCAAAGCCTTACACTCCATGTAAGAAAATGGGTGTTCAAATCAAGACAACAGAAAGAATAACTAAAGTAGCTCAGGGAGAGAAAGAGGAAGAGGATCTTGAAGAAAAGGAAGAAAATAAAGACTCGCAACAAAGCATTGACGAGAGAGAATCAAGAAAAAGACAATGAACAGAATGATTATGAAGATAAGGATGATGGTCATAAACACAAAGAATAGGAAGAAGATAAGAAAGAAGAACAATCCTCATCTAATTGAGAGAAAGAAAATGAAGAAGAAGTAGGTGAAAAGGAGATAAAGATAACAAAACAAGAAAAAACCTTGGAATTAAGCAGATTTCCTAGGGATATTAGAGGATTCTACAAAATTGTAATGAATTAGATAGAACAACTCACACCCTCTAGTAGAAAATTTATATTGTCAAGAATAGCTACTAAATTGGAGTTCATAAGGGAGATAGAATCATTGATGAGTACAAATAAGGAGTAGGATAGAATGTTAGGTGAACTGAAAGAACACAAGAGAATAACAAAGTCCTATCAAGAGAAGGTAATAAATCTAGAGACAGAGGCTTTATAGAGCAAAAGTAGAATCACTCTTTTCAAAGAAAAATGTGAAAAACAAGTAGAGACAATAAAGAATATGGAAGGAGATATCAAACACCTAGAATCTAAGAAGAAGATTCTTCAAACCTCTTACCAGGTGTTGAGCAAGGCAAATGAAGAAATAACTAAAGTACTCATGGAGGAGGGAGACTACACGATAGAAGGAAGTAAAGCAAAGGGTACATCAGAAAGTCAAAATTAAGAATTGAAATTTGTAAAGTAGAACTTCGAAAGATGAAAGATGAACTGAAAGATGCAAAGGAGCTAGAAGAGTAGGCTAGCAAGCATGATGCTAATTCAATGTGAGATTTCAATAATCTAAGTGAGAAAGTGAAAGAACAAAGAGTTGAATGGAAATAGTAGAGAGAAAAACTCTTGAAAGAGATTGAAATGTGGAAAGCTTAGTCCATCAATGAGTCACAAGTAGTGATTGAACATGTGGTTCAAGAAAGACCAATAGTAGAAGAAAGGAAAGCCTCTCCCATTCAAGAATATATTGTAGAAGAAAAAAGAACTAAAGAAATATAGGATGAGGAATCAAATGTATTTATCTAGCAACTACTCAAGAACAAGGAATCAAGGATAAAATTCAGCTAATCCATCATGGAGAAATAGATGGTTGGATAGGAATAGAGATTGTATAAAGATGTCTATAGAGGCTACAAACCATTTAGATATCAATCTAGCATTCTAGCTGAATGCCAGAAGAACGAATCGGCCAAGATTTTGGGAGATGAACGGCCAGAAGAACGAATCGGCCAAATTTGGTGTTGCTCTAGCACAATGGTGAGAACCACGTTAAGAAGCTTCACCTCCTTAATGTCAATCCGAGGGAGAGGTAGGAGTGATATGAAGATCGTGAATGTGAGATGAAGTGAGAGTGAAGGTGAGAAGCACAAAGGTGCACACACACATACACACACACAATGAAGAGACAAGCAAGACACAATGGAAGGTGGGAAATTAGCTCTATTACTCAAGAATACTCTTACAAGCTCATACTTGCTCTACCCTCTTCTTTGCTCCAACAAGCTAACCTCAAAAATGAGCTCTCTAGCTCTTTTTATAGTTTCTAGACTAGTTTTGACCGGCTTCACATCTAATGACCGGCCTAGTTAAAAAATAGGTCCTAGAGGCTATTTGGAAGGGTAAACGATGTCTAAAAATAACGAAATTTGGTACGAGTATTCTACCTAAGCTCCTCAAGCTCGAGGACTCCTCGGCTTGCACAAAATGGAGCTATGGATTACAAAATGGGGTTTTCTATGATACATATGTTACAATTAGTGATAATAATCACTGTTGAATGTTTTGGGAAAATTAATAAGACATGTATTTGTTTAAAAGATTGATCCGCCTGGCTCCCTGCTTCGTCTTCACATGCTTCCGTGGCGTCTGTGCCTCTGACTGCTTCCAACACCCCCCTCCCTCTCGCTTCTGTCGTCCCTGACAGAACCTTGTTGTGAGGTCTGCCGGATGTAATTCTGTAGGAGGTCTTGAGCGAGGGTGTGCTCTGATACACGAATACCTCGGGCTAGATCAGCCTCGAGTTTCTCCCAGTCGATAGGTTGCGGCTCGTCTGGTGGTGGGAGCTGATAATGTGTGGAGTACACCATTCGTTCACAGGCGAATAATTGCAATAAGTGTGTGGGCCTGCTTATGAATACTTCAGAATGGTACTCCCAAAAACCGGTGGTGAACATTTCTTCGAATGTTTGCTTGTAACATGCCGGTAGATATTTGATCCTGCAGTGCCAGGCGTAACACACCCGTAGCGATGGCGTTGTGCTCATATCATAGACTAAATCCAAGTTGCCATGCTCAAAGCCCGGGGTGTTGACATGGGGAGCCTTGATGCGCCGGAAGACTTTAAAGACCATCTGCATCATGTCAAAAATTTTGACAGTCATGTGCGCGGCAATATCATCCATAGGTTTTAATCGAGGGAGCCAGTGGCGGATCGTCGCCATCATGTAGCCTACTGTGGGTAACGCGACTGGTGGCTTGAAGTAGGGGTAGTTCAACCAGTCTTGGCACTGCTTATTGTTTTGTAGCTTTATAGCGAAGGCAGTCCAAGAGCGGCGTCGTGGTACTGGTCCCCAGCACGGATTAAATTTTAAGTGAAGCGGCGCTTTTACCCACGTGCTCATCATCTCTGGATAATTTTGCAGTAAATCTTTGCGCCAGTCTGGTTGAAGGATTTCACCTCTCTGCGCCCTTGGTGGCAAGTCCTCTGGCTCGAATTGAGTGGCATGCGTTGGTTTCATGCCGGTTTCTTTCTCGATGGTTAACTGATATTCTGCCATTAACATGAAGTATGGTTTATACTGAAGCTCATGCCCGGATATGTATCGTCGCGGGGCCATTTGAGCAAAGAATGGTGATTGTAAAATTTTCTCTTCAATTATGGCCATGGCATGTAGCTGTGCCTCTACTCTGGCCGAGTGTGTCGTTCCGAGTTCTTCTACTGTCTTCATCCACGCGGGGGTAGGTAATTCGTAGGTCATCTGGCCTTCGGCCGTGACACGTCCGCCTGGGATGGGTATCGGTTCATAAGCCTCTTCGAAGGTCTCCTCCACCGGGATAGTGACGGTTTCTTCCTCAGCTGGTAGCTCAGGTGGGGAGTCTGGCCTTGGTGGTGCTTCATAGATGGCAATCCTAGATTCAAGATTTGTTACCTGGGCCCGGAGTGCGTTGAGTTCCTCTAAAACTTCAGGGGCAGGGTCCACAGGCGCTGGTAATTCCGCTGCTACTGGTACCTGTTGTGTTGCTGGTTCTCTGAGTTGTAGCAGTTTGTGATCTTCCTTTAACTTTTGATGTTCTTCGTTCATACGATCATAGTCCTCGAGCAATCTAACATGGTCGTCTAGCAACATCCGCATCGACTCGGATGGGATTGCCTTGAATCTGCTCGGACTTAGTGGCTGTTCTGGATGATCTAAAGCCGCTTCTAAGTTCTCTCTATTTTGCTCTTGGAGTCTCTGGTTCTCCTCTTTTGCTGCGGCTAAGTGTCTTCTTAGTAAGCCCATATTTCTAGTGAGCGTTGCATTGCGGACAGTCTGGGCTCTAAGTAGGTTATCTAAATCCGCGGTGGCCTCTTTGCTTTTTTCCTCACTTTCTATTTCTAACTTGTGATAAGCCTCTCGTAACTCTTGGTACCGGCTGTTCAGTGAGGCGTTCTCAATTGATAGTGAGTTAAGCTGCGTTTGTAGTTCATTCGTTGTCGCCTGCAGCTGTTGATAGTTGGTGCCGAGTGATGCAAACTCTTCGCGGACTTGCGTCATGCATGCGAACATGTGTTGAAATGCGGTGTCTATGGTGGGCGATAGTATGAGTGAAGTGCTAAATGAGGATGTAGTGGGAGTAGATGCAGTGGGAATGGGAAGTGGGGTTGGGACAGTGGATGCATTGGTGATTGTGGAAAATTGTGAAGTGCCTAAATATGAGGGTGCTGTGAGTGGAGTGGGTGGTGGTGAGGTGGGTGGTGATATGTCCATGCCATTGGACATGTTTAGTGTTGTGACTGTGAAAAGTGGTGTGATTGTGGGTGGTTGTGTAGGTGTGAATACGGGATTTACAAACGTAGAGTAGTTTACAGGGGGGATGGTTGGAACAGCTTGGTGAAACGGGGAAATAGGGGTTATGGTGGGCTGGGGAGGTGAGACTGGTGAGAAGGTTAGTGGGGTGAGGAAGGGGAATGGGGGTCTTAGAGGTGGGGGAAACGCTGGGAAGGATGAAGGGGTGAAGGGGTTAACATATGGATGCGGAGGGTTGGGTGTGGGCAGGGTGGTATGAATGGGTAAGGAAGAGGTTGTGGCTACGTTGCTTGGTACAGGTGTGGATGTGGGGAAAGCAGGTGGGTGTGCGGGTGATACGGGATGGGTTGGTGAAAGATGAGGTGAGAGAGGAGTCGAAGGGGTGGATGTTATTTCGAGGATAGTAGTGGTCTGTACAGAGGTGGTACGGGGTGGCGAATCTACAAGGATGGTTTCTGCGGTTAATGAACGTTCGGGGGCGAGGCGTGCCTCCCTGGCTTGTGCTGAAGATTGGGCTCCTGTTGGTACACGAATATACTCCCCAGGTTTTGAGAGTAGTCGCACTCGGCGGGGATCAAACTGTGGTAGTTGCTTTCTTTGTAAAAACCTGAGTGCTTCATGTGAGCCTACGGATTTGACTAACTCTCTGAACCCTCTGATATATGCGTCTTCGAATCCTCCGGAGATGAGTTCCTGTTCAATTAATGCCTGGCTCTCCTCTTCAGTTAACTTCTTTCGTGCCCAGACTTTCTCCATGGTACGATATAATTTCTTTATGGCCAATGTGTACGCTGCGGCTTCGAAAGTTTCATCTTCATATGTGCTGGTGTCGCCGTGCGTGTCGGTTTGTTGGCCTTGCCCCTCTGTCTGTTCGTCAGGTGAGCCCTGGCTGGCTTCATCGTCGCCTTGATCGTCGTCTGTTTCGGTTCTTTCTTCTTCAGAGCCCGACACAGCTTGTCCCTGTGGCAAGTCTCGTGGCGTAGTAGGGTAGCTGGGGCGTTCATATTCCTGGGAGAACAGTGGTGCTTCTGAATACTGGAACTCGTTTGAGAATGCATCAGGCATCTCAAAATCAAATGTCGTGTTTATGGGGTCGGCCTCCATATGTGGTATCGGGAAAGAAAACGCTTCCGCACCAATAGTGGTGGGAGCTTCTGCAGTTGTGGTGAGGGGTTCTGTGGTGGTAGCTGCCTGAGGTGCAGCGGTACTCATGGTGGCCTCCGTAATTACTGGTCTGGACAACCGTATGCGAATAGGTCGTATAGTGGGAGCAGCTTCTGTCTGTGGGCGCTCGGGAGAGGGTTGTGGTGACGGCGACTCTGGCACTTGGAGGCAAGGGATGGTGCCTCGCATGCGCTTACCTGCCCGTGTCCTACTGGGCTTCCTAGCTTTCTTCGTTGTGCTCTTGAATGCCTTCAATTCCTCTCCTGTTAATGCACGCTCGATGGGCAAGTCATAAGCCAAACACATATACACAATTCTAGTGAGCGCACAACATCCGTTAAGCACCTTCTTGCGCTCCCATCTGTGCTGTGCCAGGTACATCTGATCTATGATCCAGCTTGCCAGATCAACTGTTTGAGGTCCCGTACATGCCAAATATAATCCGAACCATATTCTTTTGTGTGGCATGGTAAATCTGTCCTGAGCTGGAAATGCAAAATGTTGCATGCATATTCTTAGTGGCTTTGACAACTCAGGTGTAATGGCCGAAATCTCTTCCCACTTCGTGACATCCCCACGTTTCATCGGTTCTGGAATTAATCTCTCTCGGTCTGTGGGAGTGTGGGTTCCATGAATCTTGATGGCTGCTCTGATTAGGTCCTTAGAGAGATAAAATCTCTTGTAAGGTGGATCATCCACTAGAGTAGGCAATATGAAGGTTCCTGGGATATCCTTATTCTCCGATGCCATCAATGTAGTGATTAAATAATAGCACCTATAAAAATCCGGTTTGGGTAGAGGATCACTGAAATATTCTGTGAAACCGGCTCTGGCCCAAACATGAGCTAAATCCTGGGTGCTTTGTAGGGCTTCGAATTCTCTGGAGAAAAACTGGTACTTTCCCCACGTGCGGTCGTCAAAAGTCAGAGAGGATTCAAATATAAAGTCTGCGTCCGCGAGGGGTCCTGCCAGGCCCTGAAACCAATGAGAGTTCCTGTGTATCTTTTCGGTGTAGCCCATAGGGGGGTTATCGATAGGCATGGGCCCTGGAAATCCCTGAAATTCCGGCGGTGGAGCAGTAGGGTGGGACTCTGCTCGTAGCACGTTGAGTGGTACTGCTGCTACACTGGGGCCTGCTCCTGATGTTCCTACGTCAGTTTGCATGGTGGCTGGTGCGCTAGTGAGAAAGATCTGCTACAAAAGATTAACACATTAGCATGGAAATTAATCATGATCCCATTAAAGTGAGACCGCAATCCCTTTCCATAACTGATGCGTAACCCGTGTAGCCAAGTGCTGTGATGTGATGGATGCAATGTTTCTTGCAGCACTAGTGCAGGTCTCTAGACACCTATACGTTTCAGATCATGCATACATTTCTTGATGAGATGAGATTACGAATGGTGTGTGATGATGGTGTGTGAATTTATACAAGGTTTAAAGGTTAGTGATTTAGCATAAGGTTGTATGTTAGTCGGGGGGTAGTTAGACCATGGGTTAGGGGAAGACGGTTGGACACGTTTCGGTATCCATTTCCTAAGAGTCCTTGAATGGGTGGTGGGTTTCTGCTGAGGGGTAAAAGGTGGTATCGGGTGTGGTGGTGTCGAGGGATGAAAAGGTTTGTGAGGATTATATATTACATGGCATATGGTTTGAGCTATGATACATGGTTTGGGTACCCAAATCTGCGTGGGCGTGGGTCTATGGGTAAGGTACTTCTTGGCGATCCACATTTGTCGAATGGTCTGACCTATAGAAGGAGGTCGAGGGGATGGTGGAGATCGATTCCGTTTCTGTTCTGCCTTTCTCTTGTTGATCTCTGCTTGGTTGGAGATCTTTGGTGCTTTTTGTCCTTTTGGCACCCATATTTGTCTGGTACCGCTTCCTTTGGGAGGCCTAAACTGCTTTCCATGTTGTTTCCTCTGATACTGTCGTCGATCTGGGTTCTTTCGTCGTGGTTGATTCTGTTGTTGTCGAGGTTGAGAGGTCGGATGGACGCTCTGCTTTGGAAAAGAAGGGAGATCCAAGACTTGCGTGACCTGCCCATTAGGAAGTGATGCCTTATTTAACTTTAATCTAGGCCAGTCCGCAACAAGCTTGGAAGGATGAGCACCGTAGGGTGTCGTGCTCATTTGGCCGCTGATGCAACCCACCTGACCTCTGATTGTGCCCTTCTGCCCTTGCTGTTGGGTAACTGTCTCTTCTAGTTTGCAGGAAGTCCCAGGGAAGATCTCCTGTCGTCCTTCTGACTGACAACTGTCTATAGCCAAGCCCGAGTGAGTTGGTGTAGATGTAACGTGACTGGTCGGATTAAAGATCTTCCGGTCTTCCGTCGCATGCGTTTCATAGGGTCTAGGGTCACAACCGTCAAGCGGAGTGCGGTTAGGGAAGTCAAGCGGTATCACTCGCTTCTGCTCTAAGGTTCCAATCTGTAAGGAGCCTTGTCTAAGATTTAGGTCCACTGAGTGATCGTATAGCCAATCTTGGCCAAGGATTAGGGGTTCTATCAGGTCGTCATCATGGCACACTAATAGCTTCGCTGTCATGGTCACCTCCTTAACGAGGATAGGAAGGTCCACCTCACCCATGCAAGGGGTTTCCATGCCTCCTAGGCCTATGAGGTATGCCTCAATTGGCCGCATTTCTATTCCTGAATCCTTATAGTGGGACCATCTAATCGCACTAGTCGCAGCACCTGAGTCAATCAAAGCCCTGAGTTCTTGGCTAGGGTTACCGTGCTCTAGCCTAACTGTAAGGAATGGCCTCCTGTCCACTATGCTAGGATGAGTGGTTGACTTTACTTGACACATGGCCATGGGATATCTGGGTGGTGTTTCCAGATGGTTATAATGTTCTCTCCCTAGTCCTTGTCTTCTTAGCTTCATGCGCTTAATGCGTTCTATGGCTTCTGCCTGAGCTTCTGCTCGTATTCTATTTTCTTCCTCCTTACGCTTCTTTGCCAACGTGAGTCGTCTAAGCATATCCTCAGTAAGAGGTTCTTGATATAACCTGACTCTACAGCCACTAATGTAATTAGGCATTATATCTCCTTCTAAGGTGGCTAACTGTACTGCTCCGCTGGTCGAGAGTCTGTTAATGATCATAGGTCCATAACCTCGCTTTTCTAACTTCCGTGCGTGCTGTTTCAGTGTATATACTAGAACTAAATCTCCTTCCTTTAGGCCTTTATCTTTCACATGCGCATCAAAATATGCTTTCTGTCGCTTCTTCGCTGCGTATATTCCTGCTGCTGCTTTCAGCCTGGTTTCTCCTAATCGTTCCAAGTCCATTATTCTCGCTGATAATTCATGGCCGGTCCACTCATGTTCTTGTGCAACCTTAAGGGTCGGTATCAAGAAGTCCAAAGGAAGCACTGCATTCTGACCAAAAACCATCTGAAAGGGAGTTGCATTGAGTACGGTCTTGTAGGCCACTCGATATGCCCAAACAGCGTGGTGTAGCTATTTGTCCCAATCTGAACGTTTATTGTTCACGAGTTTCGTCAGTACGGTACATAGTATCTTGTTAGTGCTTTCAGCCTGACCATTGGCCTGAGGATGATATGGTGCAGATTTCTTGTGAATCACCATAAAATCCTGTAACAAATATTCAATGACTTGGTTTAGAAAGTGAGTGCCTCGATCGCTCACTAACTCTATAGGCAATCCATATCTTGTAAAGACATTTTCAAATAAGAATTTTGCAGTCGTGTGAGCATCATTCTTTTTTGTGGCTTTTGCCTCTACCCATTTCGTAAGATAATCTGTGGCAACAATAATGTATTCTGCATGTGTACCTTTTGCAGGGGGGTGAATGGGTCCTACAAAGTCTATACCCCACTTAGAAAATGCACGTCCGCCCATCATGGGTTTCAATGGCATTTCGTCTCTGCGAGTAGGAAACTGAGTTCTTTGGCACACGTCACATCTCTTTACATAGGTATGTGCATCCATGTGAAGAGTGGGCCACCATAATCCTGCAAAGAGGATGGCTTTGATTATCCTATCTGGTCCAAAATGTCCTCCTGCAACACCTTGGTGTGCAGTCTCTAGTATTCTCAGATAATCGCTCTCATGAACACATTGTCTTAGATATCCATCTCGTCCTCTTTTGTATAAATTATCGCCAATAAGTGAATAGTCGTGAGCTTCCTGCTCTAGACTACGTTGTCGAGCTAAGGTCATGCCTTGAGGGAATGTGTTCGTCCTCAAGTAGGTCACTAATGGTTCACTCCAGTCTGGTGTGAGAGACACATGATATAATGTCGCATGCTCTACTGGTGGTCTTTCACAACACACCTGACATTCTTTACACAACTTGTGGACATCTGCTTCCATAGAAGGCCAATATACTCCTAATCTATGCCGAGTCTGTAGTGTTCTATGTTTTGGATGATGTTGCTTTAGTGCACCTACGTGTGCTAATTGCAACCAATTCGCATGTTCCGATTCATCTACGCAACAAGCAAGAATCTTTTGATTATCCTGTTTATATATGCTTCCTGCTATTATTTGGTACCTCTGAGATTTGGTAATCTCTCCTTCTTTGATCTTTATCCTAGGACTCTTGGGTCCATATGTCAGAATAGGGACTAACGGCTTAGCCCATTCTGGTGCTATCTCAAGGTTGAATAAGTATGCATCTGGTAGATCATCAGCTACTCCTTGAGGGGCTTCTCCCGAGGTTAATCTTGAGAGGTGGTCAGCTCTAAGATGCGTCTTTCCTTTCCTAACTACCACTTCAAAGTCATACTCCATGAGCAGTAGAAACCATCGTATCAATCGTCCTGTGTTACAAGGTTTGTTGACTAAATATAATAGGGCTTGGTGATCTGTAAAGAACTTGAATTTGTTGGCCAACAAGTAGTGCCTAAACTTCTTTACCGCGTAGATCATCCCTAATCCTTCTCGTTCCGTCGTGGTATAATTTCTTTCTGCTGCGTTTAATTGTCTGCTAGCGTAAGCTATGGGGAGATCTATGTTACCTTCATTCGTGGGTTGTGCTAATACACATCCTATGGCGTAATTGGATGCATCCACATGTACATGGAATGGCTTACTCCAATCTGGAGTGGTCAATATAGGTGCTGAAATCGTGAAAACTGAAATGTCATAGCCATCCTCGTCACAGTGGGGTGTCCATTGTTCTTCATTGATGGCTACATCCATGGTTGCTAGTATTTCCGCCCAACCATGGGGTTCAAACTCCTCGTCTGGGAATATTACAGGTGCGTAGGCTGGATCTTGAAGGGTTCGTGAATGTTGTTCCGCACCTAAGGTCCTGGCTTCTAACCGTTCTTCCTCTTGTTTGGCTACTTTACACATCCATAAATGGGTATCCTCATGCAACCAAGAAGGATCTGATTCTAATGAGTGCACGGATTCCGTCTCTGCTAGTGTCTTATGGATGGTATTCCATTGTATTGGGGGTACATCTCTGTGTGAATAGTCCTTAAGATTGACTTTAGTAGTCACTCCTAAATGTTGCAAGTACAAAGAATTAGTTCCCCAATCTTGTACGATTTGCAACTGACGCATGAATGGTCGTCCCAATATCATCTCATATGCATGATTTTTCGCAAAGTCGCAAATGGCAAAGGTATGCTCAAATTCTACACCACAAGTGGTGAGAGATATGCCTTCTAGTAAGCCTAACGGTTTTTCTATGTGTCCATCGGCCATTTGTAGCTTCATCCTGGTGGGTCTGAGTGCTGGCTTACCCCAACGTTTCCATAAGGCGGTAGTAGCGATAGCTACTCCGGCTCCTGAATCTAAGATGGCTTTCGTGGTGTAGCCCTGATGGGTTATTGGAAGATATGTGTTACCTTCCTCTCCTTCGCTTACGTCTCCAATCTTTTCCACGGGTATCTCTGGTACCTTCTTCTGTGATCCTATCTGAGAGGGTGTGGTAGCTCGCTCAGGGAATTGATTTGCTACGTGCTTCCACAATTCTGGTTTTACCTTTAACAATTCCTCCAGAGTGAGATTACACTGTACTTTCGTATTCTTGATCACTTCCGTATTTCTAGGGATCACTGATTCTTCATTCCTCACTATTATCGTGGGTGCTCTCATACTAATAGACTTTGCTTCCCAAGGTCCTGTGAACTGAGGTAATTCTTGTAGAGAATTAGACTCAAATCCTGTGGGTTCACTCAGTTGTTCCACCTCTACATCATCATATATAGAGGGGATGTCTTGGGGAAATTGTTCCTGCAAGTCGTCTATTTCTTGAATAGGAGGATGAGTTCCTTGTTCTTTTCTCCATTTCTCTTCTTGGATCTCTCTCAAAAATTCATGTGAGTACCTATGTATGGAAGATAAATTGTCTTGACTTTCTGTATTAGGCACTTGAGACAGGGATGGTGCAGTCCTTTCCTGTGTCTCTGGGACAATAGGGTTCCTATGCTGATCCTTTTTCTCTTTGCTTTCTATCAAGTGTTCTAGCCTCTCCATTAGTCCTTGAAAGTGTAGTTCCGGTTTTGCCATGTTATTCCAATTAAGATATCTAGAGGCTTCGAACAACGCTTGGGCTAGTTCTACCATCTTCATGCAAAGTTTAGTTCTCTCAATTTCTAGATCAGCTCGAGGGTAGTTTTTACTCATTTCCGTGACTTGAGGTCCCTCTTTTATTCTAGCCTGATATGCACGAAACATCATGTCTAGATCTTCCGGTATGGGTTCCGCTAAGACTGATCCTGATTTCTGAGCTGGGATTTCTTGGTTTGATTCTTGTGAAGCCAATTCTTGTATTTTGGCTCTAGATTCTCTCAGACTTCCTTCCAACTCACTTATCTTTTTACTCCATTTTCTCTTTATCCTTTCTCTAGAATCTTTCCAAGATTTTGTCTTTTTACTACTCGATTCTGCAACTTCACTAGTTTCGGCTACTTTCTCTTGATTAAGCTGTTGGTTTTGTAAGAGCGCCTGGGCTCGGGTTATAGCTTGGATAGGCACGTACGTAGGGTTGGATCCATCTGCGTTGTTTACAATACCTATCACGTTGATCGATGTCACATTTGATGTGTTAACTGGGTTCTTAGGACAATCTTTGATTATGTGTTCTTTGCCACAATCGGCGCAAAAGCCTTGGATGCTATAGTACTGTGATTGCCTTGCTATTGGGGGATGTGGACAATCCTTAATGAAGTGATCTCCTTGACACCTAAAGCATGGTCCTCTAGGGCCCTGTGGTCTCTGTTGTCTCAATTGGGGCCGTGGGTTTGGGTTTGCGTACATCACATTAGTATAGTCTGGCTCCCAACTAGGTTCCATTGGTGGACTATCATAATGATATGTCTCCACATGTTCTGGTGACTCCGTGTAATAAGCGGGTGGACTAGTTACATGAGTAGAGTCAAAACTGTTCGAGTTCGGGTCACTTTCGGTGATCAAAGGTGAAGAAGGCACTAAGGCCCTACTTAGGTTCTCTTCTGCAGCCGCATATTTGACTGAGATGACATTCGCTGGTGGGGGTGGCTACTGAGTTAAGACGGGTTGAGGTCTCTGTTGAGCCTGGTATGGGTAGTTCTGGGGAGGCCTATAGTAATAAGGCTGAGCATTGTATTGGCCTTGATACCTACCTGGCTGCTGGTATGCTTGCGGGTAGTTCTGTCTCACAGTTTGTTTGTTGTATGGGCAGTCCTGAGCTGTATGATTTGTGTATCTTCTCTCAATTGTGCAATATTGGCCACTAGGGTTGGCGTGAGGTTGAGGTGCATTGGGGCACATGTTTGCCAAATGATTTCCACCACAAGTGTAACAACGTACATTCATCGGTAGCTTGGGCACCTGTTTACTAGAAACTCCTAGTTTTTGGGCCACTTTTTCTGCTAGGTCCTCTATTGAATTAGACAATTTTGTGGATGCTAGAGAAGAACAATCTGAGTCCTTATAGACCTTTGAGAGTTCTAATTCCTCTCCTAGGTTGTCCTCGATGTCTATACATATTCTTACACACTCCTCTAGCGTCCTGGGTTCTTTTAGGTACACATAAGAGCGTAGTTTAGTGCTCAACAAGCCATCTAGGAACAGTGATACTTGTTTGGCTTGTGAGGGTAGCTCTTGCATTGGACATCGTTCAACATATTGTCTGAATCTACGACTTGCCAGTCTTACTGTTTCCTGAGGGGTTTGTTTAAAACTATGAATCAACGAAGACGTGTCATGTCTAACCCCACTTTTAGAGAATTCAGTGATGAATGACTCTAAAAAGTGATGGATGTCTCTAAATTGCCTTTGTTGCAGTGGTTGGAACCAAGTTAAAGCGGTATTCTTTAACGTTAGTCCAAATGCATTGTACTGCGTGAACATGTCTTCAACTTGTTCTGCTCTTAATACTTGCTTGAATTCTGCGACATGGTCATAGGGATCTCCTGTCCCATCAAAGTAATTCTTCATTGATTTTACTAATTGCGTGGGCCTCAATACTCTTGCGTGCTCACGTGGTCTAGGTAGAGGAAAATCATCTCTACCACCTGGTATTCCATGTTCTCTTTGTCTATCCGTCCTATTAGTGTTCGTGGTTGTTCCATCTCTCCCTATGGGGTGAATGAAGCTTACTTCCGGTCTCTCGTGATTTCCTTCTCTTTGATTTCCATGGGCTGAGGATGTTCCTGCCCCTTGTTGATTTGCATTCATGTTTGTTCGGGATGGAGGGAATATCAATTCACCTCTCCATGTGTATGTGTTTTTAGCGCGCTCAGGCACCACAAAGACTCTTTCTGAAGTCTCATCCAGGTATACAACCTTTCCAGGTGTATCTGGGTCCTTGAATTCATAAATTGTAATGATGCCTACCTCACCAGGGTTTTCCTTTCTGTACCTCCAAAAGGCTTCACCTGTCTCTTTATTTACGAACAACTCTGTGCTCCTGTTATCTTGAGGGATCCACTCTGGGATGATTACTCTTGTTAATACGGATTTCCCTCTAGGTGTCCTAGGTTCTTCTAACGGTTCTTTTCCTTGAAATTTCCCTTCTGTCTCTAATTGGATTGTGCCAAACTCATTAGTATCGTTTGGCTGCGTACTCAAGATATACATGGTTCCTTCTTTGTCTATGTAAGCGTCTCTCTCAAATTTCACCACTGGTCTTTCCAAGCCAAAGGGTTGATCAGGGTTGTGCAGTTGCACCACTTGCCTTTGCAAACCATCCTCATAGATGCGAGCACCTAGTCGGTTGGTTCGGAGAAACTCTAACTGCGTTCTATAGGGTCCTTCAGGTTTTTCTAAGTATGCTACATGAGATCCTCCTGCTGGTCTGTCTGTGCTAAATGCCATTTCTGACTCGCTAGTTTCTGAGCTCTCGTAGGGGTAATTGCTATTCAATTGCTGAGCCCAAGATCGAGCGGTAGTTCTTACACTAGCTTCTGATGATCTAAGGCTTCGTCTGTCCGACTTACCTATATGTTTGCCCGATCTAAGGTTCATTAATTTTCTTCCTTGCTCACTCAATTACACACTTAGATCGTCAATGGTCCTTTGTTATTATTCTCTTGATTCTTTTTAATTTTCTCTGGATTCTTGTCTTAATTTATGCGTCAGGAATTCGACTTTCGTGATGATTTTGAGTTCTCGTTCCGTCAGACTTAGGTTCGTTTCTTTAGGTTTTCGCGTCACACACACCTTTACTTTAAGTCTTAAACTTGATAGAATTAGGTATCTTGAACTTGAGGCGTTCCTATCGTCTTAAATTCACAATGCTAACGTTTTAGCCTAAGCTAAGAATTGACTGAGGGGGTTGAGTAATCTTCCAACCTCGAGTCGGCTTTTCTGGTTGCTCTGATGCCCTGTTGCCTAAGAAGCCGTGCTTCCCAAGCTCTGCTGTCCTCACAGCCTTGCTCGCTTGCCTTTGCTTGCCCTTGCTAGACCTGGAAAATTCCAATATCAGACCAATTCACAAGATGATTAAACACTTGAGTATATACACCTTTTAAGCTCAAATTTTCAATGTGTGCCCCCTGACTTCCTAGTCCCCGACTAGGTGAACCTCAAAATAGCTTATCCAAAAATAGATGTATTCTTTATGAAAAAAACAGTTGAGGTCATGTAGTACTCGTCACGAGCTTTCTAACGAGCTATTAAGCTCAAAAAACGGACTTCGGATGAAAAAGTTATGAGCGTTCAGGCCCTGGGGGGTAAAAACTGACAATCCAATTTTCCCTCAAATATGAGCTAAGGGGTCTCCTATGAGTCTAATGGTCCAAAAATTTTCCAAAAATACCCTCAAAATTGGTCAAAAATTGAAGTCCAAAATTTGCGATGGGGGTGGGCAATCGCGATGGTCCGGGACCGTCGCGATGGTCCGAGCGAACCGTCGCGATGGCGTGGAATTTGGACAATCGCGATGGCCCGAAAAGGCGAACCGTCGCGATGGCCCGAAATGAACGATCGCGATGGCGTGAGGTCGAACCGTCGCGATGGTCCAAAAAATGAACCGTCGCGATGGCGTGATCGGGCGGACAATCGCGATGGCGCGGTCAACGGTCAACGGTGGACAATCGCGATGGTCCGAAGTGAACCGTCGCGATGGTCCGCGATGCGATGGCTTGAGCCAATCGCGATGGTCCGATTTTGGGCTGTCGCGATGGTCCGAAGGTTGAACCGTCGCGATGGTCTATCGTGACACGTGGCACTGTCGTGGCGATGGCATAAGCCAATCGCGATGGTCCGGGGTCAAATGAACCGTCGCGATGGTCCAAGTGGACCGTCGCGATGGCTCAAGTGAACCGTCGCGATGGTCCGAAAAAGCGAACCGTCGCGATGGTCCGGCCGAGCCGTCGCGATGGCGTGAGCCTATCGCGATGGTGTGACACAATCGCGATGGCCCGAGCCAATCGCGATGGTCCACCAAATGACGAATTTTTGAAATGCGATTGTGGTTCCGTGAATGCGCGAGTATCGCCTACCTAGTGGTGTGGTCGCCTACCTCAAAAACCGAAAAGTGCAGACCATCGCGATGGTCCGCCACACTCGGAAATCTCTGACAGAAAGCACATTTTTTACCTTTTGGAAGCTTTCCTGATGCTCTGAAGCTCTGTACCTGCAAGAAAACTCAAGAAAACACAAGCACAAACAAGCACAAAAGTTCTCTCTCGCTCTCTCGCATGCACAAATGAGGGGAAATGAGGTGAATGGGTGGATATGGTGAATTTTCTGATTTTTTTGGAGATGAAGATGATGATGCGATGATGAAGATGGAGTGTGGGGAAGGTGAAAATCACTAAAAACTAAGTAAAAACAACAACAAAAACTGAGATTTTTACCTTCCAACGCCACTTCTTGCTATACTCTTACCATCACACATTCGTCCTAGACTCGATCCCCGGCAACGGCGCCAAATTTGGTGTTGCTCTAGCACAATGGTGAGAACCACGTTAAGAAGCTTCACCTCCTTAATGTCAATCCGAGGGAGAGGTAGGAGTGATATGAAGATCGTGAATGTGAGATGAAGTGAGAGTGAAGGTGAGAAGCACAAAGGTGCACACACACATACACACACACAATGAAGAGACAAGCAAGACACAATGGAAGGTGGGAAATTAGCTCTATTACTCAAGAATACTCTTACAAGCTCATACTTGCTCTACCCTCTTCTTTGCTCCAACAAGCTAACCTCAAAAATGAGCTCTCTAGCTCTTTTTATAGTTTCTAGACTAGTTTTGACCGGCTTCACATCTAATGACCGGCCTAGTTAAAAAATAGGTCCTAGAGGCTATTTGGAAGGGTAAACGATGTCTAAAAATAACGAAATTTGGTACGAGTATTCTACCTAAGCTCCTCAAGCTCGAGGACTCCTCGGCTTGCACAAAATGGAGCTATGGATTACAAAATGGGGTTTTCTATGATACATATGTTACAATTAGTGATAATAATCACTGTTGAATGTTTTGGGAAAATTAATAAGACATGTATTTGTTTAAAAGATTGATCCGCCTAGCTCCTTGCTTCGTCTTCACATGCTTCCGTGGCGTCTGTGCCTCTGACTGCTTCCAACACCAAGATTTTGGGAGATGAGAAAAGGCAAAAGTATTATGGAAAAATGGCTAAATTTCCTAAAGGTAGTTGGACACAAGAAAGAACTTGGCCAGTAGAATCTTATATGCTTATAACTTGTAAAATAGTGGCCGATGATTTCAAGGATGTAAACATTCCTACATGTATATTAATAGTTAGATCTTGAAACTAATCATAGCTTGTATAGAAACATTTATAGATACCGATATTAGAGTTCTCAACTATATAGGCTTCAATTCTCCTTTAGATGCTTTTCTTTTTTACTTAACTAAGATAACAAATCCAATATGTCTAACAAAATTCTATAGCATAATCATATTCATGGGAACTCACTATGTAAAAATTTTTGAGGGCACCTTTGATTATGAATTCTTTGAAGGAGACTCAAATTTTTTTTTGTAGATTATCTCTAGTGATGAAATCTTGTTTAGTAGCTTATGAAGCAACGTATACCAAATATTCAAAGAAAGATGTAATAGATAAACCTACAACAAAAATTAAATGGAGAAAGGCACTTTTTGAGATAGCCAATGACCTCAATGTTACAGAAAGAAAAAGCCATGACCTGGTTGCTTAGATCTATCAAAGAAAAAAGTAGTAAGCAAACCCACTTCAAAGTTTTGTCAAGGATGGCAAAAGTCAAGGAGGGGAAGAAATGTTAGGAAGTATCTTTTTGCAAGGAAAAAGATGGAAAATGTTGTAAGATAGTATATTAGACTATCCCAATTTTTGTTAAAATGAGGAAGATTATTCCTCATGATGGGTTGTAACTTATACAATTTTCATAGAGTTTTTAGAGCCCTCTAGGCAGCTTATTTTTAGGATAGAAGCTCTGGAGGACCTATTTTAAGTGTGAACATGGACACTTAAAAAGGTATAAAAGTCAATTTTGATGACTCATTTTGTACAATCTTGCATTTGGAGAATCAAATAGAATTAGAGAGCTCTTGTAGTTACTGTTTCTTGTCATTAAGATTTAATGGTGATTTCAAGTGGATTTTGTGAAAATTTTTCATGGATTTATCTTTCTGATAAGTGGTTCTTTGAGTGTTTCATGCTTCTATGAGTCTAAATCCATCTTCCAAGCTCGATTACTAAACCTATGAATTTTTTTCTAATGAATCTATGAATCCATCAAAACTATGATTCTCTCATCATAGGGTTATAGGTGTTGAAACTTGAAAATTACCTTGTTGAAGCTCAAGGTCAAGGACAAAGCATGGAAGCGCATCAAGGAAGTGGACACACAAGAAGAAGGAGCAAGTAGGGAGCTCCAAGAAGCACCTGTCAAATTTTCAGAAGAAATCCCTACAAAAATAGTGATTTTTATCACTAAAAACCATTGTAAATACCATTTTCCATTTTTGTAACTCCATTTTGTTCAAGCTGAGGAGTCCTCGAGCTTGAGGAGTATTAGAACTACCATCCTACCAATTTTCATAATTTTTAGACTCCGTTTGAGCCCCCAAATAAGCCCTGGAACCTATTTTTTAACTAGGCCGGACACTAGGTCTGGACAGGGCCAAAACCACTCAAAAACTATAAAAAGGGCTGGAGAGCTCATTTTTGGGGTTAGCTTGTTGTAGATTTCAGCCTTGTAAGAGAGGCTCTAGTATAATCGAAGATGTTCCATTGTTCCACTCCTTGCTCTTACTTTGTGTGCGTGTGTGTGTATGTGTGTGCATGCTTGTGTGCTCTCACTCACGCACTTGTGCCATCACTTGCTCACGGTCTTCATACCGGTCCTCACGTCTCCACGGATTGACATTTATGAGGTGTATCTCCTCACGTTGGTACTCACCATTGTGTTAGAGTGACACCAAATTTGGCGCCGTTGCCGGGGAGAGAGCTTCGAGGACGAGCGTGTGACGGTAAGACGTAGAGTAGCGACGTTGGAAGGTAAAAAAATCATCAATTTCAGTTCAGTTTTGAATTTTCCTTCTTCTTCATCTTCATCATCATCACCATCTCCACCCGCCTTCATCTTCTCAGTTTTTTCCATTTTTTAGAGTACATTCACCTTGTTTTTACTTGTGGTTGTGAGCAAGAAGCTTAGAGAGGGTGCAGAACAGAGGCACTGAAGAAGTAGCACCAACATAGCTGAAAATCTGAGTGAACAGCCCCAAACGTGACGAAACCTGCGCCAAGTATCGTGAGTGCAATATCGTGGGTTTGAAGGAAGATTTTGCATCTACAGATACATAGGAGTGACAAGGAGGACACAAGGTACTCATATTTGTAAAAATTTTTGAATTTGGACTCTAAAAAATCCAAGTATCGTGTTTCTCCCGCGGTTGAGGTATCGCGATACTTGACAAGTATCGTGAATCTCCTGTGGTTGAGTATCGCGATATTTCCCAGATATCGTGTATCGCGTTCCAAAGATCGCGATACTTTGCAAAGATCGTGTATCGTTCTGTCACCGATCGCGATACCTACCATGTATCGTGTATCGTGATATATAGATCGCGATACTTGAGAAGTATCGTGTATCGTGATATATCGATCGCGATACTTGAGAAGTATCGTGTATCGTTTTGGTCAGAGATCGCGATACCTATCAGAGATCGCGTATCATTTTTACCCAGGTATCGTGTATCGTTTCATACCGATCGCGATACTTAACCGAGGTCGTGTATCGTGTCTAGTGTATCGTGTGATCCCGGTCGCGATACCTACCAAGTATCAAGTATCGTGTTCTCTGAGTATGGAGTATCATTTTCCTTGAAAGATCGTGTATCGTCTGGTTCAAAGATCGAGTATCGTGGACATCAAGTATCACGATATTTCCCAAATATCGTGTATCGTGGCAAGGCTAGTATCGAGTATCATGGAGTTTGCTCGCGATACTTGTTGAAGATCGTGTATCGCCTACTTCATGTATCGCGATACATACCGAGTATCGTGTATCCAGTTCCTCAAGTATCAAGTATCGTGTCCTACAAAGATCGTGTATCGTCTTATTTGAAGCATTTCCTGAGAGGCCCTGTTTCCCTGTTTTAACCCCAGAACCCTGAATTGGCATAACTTTCTCATACGAAATCCGTTTGCTGTGATTTTGGTTTTGTTGGAAAGCTCGTGGGGAGTACAACAAAAACACCGACTGGTTACGGTAAAATTAATACCAGGATTATTAGATAGGGTATTTTGAAGTTGACCCTCAAGAAAACTAGAAAACCAAGGAGTTCCAAAGGATTTTGAGCAATATAAGAGAACTTTGGGACTAGAAGCCAAGGCTTATGAACCTGAGATCTGGCAGACACTTAGGCAAGGATAGACAAAGCATTAGGTCATCTGAGGCTAGTGTCAACCATACAGCCAAGTCTTGGGCTCAACAGCTTAGTGGTTATCCTTACACACGAAGTTCAGAAACCAGTGACTCGAAAATGTCTTTTAGCATGGAAAGACCCACACGTAGCTCAGGCACTGCCTATTTACAGACACCAGAAGGTCCCTATAAGACCCAATTGGAGTATATCAGGACCAACCAATTAGGTGCTCGCATCTATGAGGATGGTCTAAGACGATCAGTGGTTCAACTCAAGAATCCTGACCAACCCTTTGGACTTGAACACCCAGTGGTCAAGTTTGAAGAGGGTGCTTACATTGATAAGGAAGGAACAATGTATGTGGTTACCAACTTCCCAGATAGGTCAGAAGAGTTTGGAAATATCATTCCTGAGAACGAGATAGGAGACCTAGAGAAAGGGGACCTAGGAGGAGAACCCAAAACCCCTAGAGGTAAGTCAGTCTTGACTAGAGTGATCACTCCAGAATGGATTCCTCAAGATAACAAAAGCATAGAACTATTCATGAATAGAGAAACGGAAGAAGCCTTTTGGAGATTTAGGCCAGATCAACCCAGCCCAGTAGTCACCATCTATGAATTCAAGGACCCAGAGACACCAGGGAAAGTTGTCTATCTAGATCACACATCTCAGAAATTATTCTTGGTATCAGATCATGACAGACATGCTTACACTTGGCAAGGTGAATCAATTTTCCCTCCACCAAGATCTAATGTTTCCCAGGGCCTCCAAGGAGCCGGATCATCCAAGGCTCATGAAACCCAGAGAGAAAGAACTAGAGAGAGACCGGAGGTAAGCTTTGTAGACACTGTAGGCAGAGACAGATCAGGATATGGAACGGAAAGACTTGAAAGGGAGAGACATAGAGTTTATAGGCATCAAAGAGATGATCATGGTTTCCCATTGCCTAGACCATGAGAGCACTCAAGAACCCTTAGACCCTCTCAAGTGGTTAAGACAATGAAGAACTACTTTGATGGATTTGGAGATCCTTATGATCATGTGGCGGAGTTCAAACAAGTGCTAAGAGCTGAACAGGTTGAAGACTTATTCACCCAGTTCGAGGCATTTGGTTTGACTCTTAAGGGTACTACCTTAGCTTGGTTTCAACCTCTAAACAGTCGCAACTATAGAGAGATAGGTCAGCTGCTAGAAGAATTCATTGTGGAATTTTCCAAAAGCGGTATCAGGCATAACACATCATCCTTGATCCACAGCTTCAAGCAGACACCCCAAGAAACAGTGCGACTTGCAGGAAGAAGGTTTAGACAGTACTTGGAAAGATGTCCCGTACCAGAATTACCCACATCAGCCAAACAGGTGGCACTATTTTTAGATGGCCTATTGAGCACAAAATTAAGGTCATACGTATACTTGAAAGAGCCTAGATCCATAGAAGAGTGTGTACGGATATGCATTGACATAGAAGACAACTTGGGTGAGGAGTTAGGACTATCCAAACTCTATAAGGACTCTAATAGTTCTACAAGTCATACCTCTAGAGCCTCCACTGAGATAGATGAGATAGCTGAGCAAGTGGCCAAAAAGCTAGGAGTTCAAAATAGACAAATGCCAAGGGTCACCTCAGTGAAGCGATGTTATACATGTGGAGGAGATCACATGGCTAATGTTTTCCCGTTGACGACTCAACCCCAAGGAAACCCTAATGCTCTATATTGCACCATTGAGAGGAAATATACAGATCATACGACCCAAGATTGTCCCTATAACAGGCAGGCTGTTAGACAAAATTATCAGCAACCTTACCAGCAGGGTAGGTATCAGAATCAGCACCAACAACCATATTATAGGCCACAACAATATCAACCTCAATACCAGCAGCAATATCAGACACCATATAGGCCACAACCAGTCCTAGGAAACCAACCGCCAGCTCCTGCCAATGTGATCCCAGTTAAATATACGATGGCGGAGGAGAACCATAATAGAGCATTGGTGCCACTAACCCCATTGGTCTCAGAAAATGATTCTCACGCCCATGGTTCAAACTACTTCCATGAAGATAGTCCACATGCTTATTATATAGAGTCACCTGAGCAAAGTGAGACTTCTCAGTGTCAATATGAGACACCACCTATGGAACAAAATTGGGAGCCAGAATACTCCAATGTCATGTATACGAATCCAAATCCTAGGCCCCAATTGAGACAAGTGAGACCACAAGCCCCTAGAGGACCATACTTTAGATGTCAAGGCGATCATTTCATTCGTGAATGTCCCCACCAACCAGCTCTGGGACTAGGACAAAACATCACAATACAAGGCTTTTGTCCTGAGTCCGGCAAGGAACATCTTCCTAGAGAGTGTCCCAGGAATCCCTCTAGTGCACCCAAGGTCACACCCATCAACGTGGTAGGCTTAG
The DNA here is from genome assembly GCA_020310875.1 of Ceratopteris richardii. Lineage (NCBI taxonomy): Eukaryota > Viridiplantae > Streptophyta > Polypodiopsida > Polypodiales > Pteridaceae > Ceratopteris > Ceratopteris richardii. The sequence goes on along the minus strand of CM035409.1, from coordinate 141,347,551 downwards.
TGGCAGATTCAAGTTCAAGTAGCAATAATGTGGCTCCTGTACAGGCAGTTACTAGGGCACATGCTGCACAACAAGCAAAACCATCTGAGCAATCAGAGTCAAGTGAGGCAGGAGAACCTAGTAAGAGGAAACCAAGAACATGGAAGGATACCAGAGAGAAGGCTAATCGCAAGTGGAACAAAAAGATATCCGAGCTAGAAGAAAGCCTAAGGGATACCAAAACAAAAATAGAAGACATTGCATCTCAAAGCCCCTCGCATGCCGAAGCTCCATCCACTCCACCTCATTCCACCCCACCGCCCATTGTAAATAGACCGCAACTAGGGTCTGTTCTTGCAGATCCAACCCCAGAAGGCTTGGACATGATGTTCAAGGCCTACCAGGCTCGTCTTCAAGAAGGGCCAACAACTGGAAACTTGGACAAGAGTTACCCGAGAACAGATTTAGAGATTGAACGGATGAAAATGTGCATGAAAATGGTAGAACAAGCTCAAGCTATACTTGAGACTAGTCAAAAGTTCAATCAGACAAACTCTGTCAAACCGGATTTGCATTTCCAGGGCTTACTAGAAAGATTAGAGCAGTTGGTAAACAAACCACAAGTTTCTTTACCTCCACAGGCTCAACCAGTTATTGAGAGAGGAAGCTCACCACCAATGGGAGCTTATGTTCCTAATTCCACGGATGCTGGAATACCTCCTTCAATTCAACAGTACTCTCAAGAGTTCTTGCGGGAAATACAAGAAGAGAAATGGGCCAAGGAGAAGGGTAACTCCCCTCCTATTCCTGAGATTGATGATCTTCATGATCAATTTCCCCAAGACATCCCGTCTATCTATGGAGATCAAACAGAGCAACAAGAGGATGAGAGATAAGATTTTGAATCTAATTCTTTACAAGAGTTGCCTCATTTCACAGGCCCATGGGAATCTGAATCTATCCAGATCAGAGCTCCCACAATATTGGTAAGAAATGAAGACTCAGTGATTCCAAGAAACACTGATGTTGTGAAGAACACTAAGGTTCAATGTCATCTCACTGTAGAGGAGCTGCTCAAGGCAAAACCGGAGCTCTGGAATCATGTGAAGGATCAGGTTCCAGAACTTGATTCCAATATGCCAAAAGTAGGCCCTAAGCAGAAAGTACCCGAGATACCTCTAGACAAAATAGGGGACATGAGTGAAGGTGAAGAAGGTAATACTTATCTTCCAATCACCTATCAAGGTTACACAACCAAAGCAATCGTAGATTCAGGTGCTGGTGTTGCTATTGCGACCACCTCCTTGTGGAAGCGATGGGGCAAACCCACATTAAGACCAACAAGAATGAAGCTTCAAATGGCAGATGGTCATTTTGAAAGACCTCTAGGATTGCTCGAAGGGATAAATCTAACCACTTGTGGTGTAGAGTTTGAACATACATTTGCTATATGTGACTTTGAAAAAAATAATGTCTACGAGATGATCCTAGGAAGACCCTTCCTACGACAATTGCAAATAGTACAGGATTGGGGAACCAACTCCTTGTACTTACAACACTTAGGGGTCACAACCAAGGTCAATTTGAAGGATTACACCTTGAGAGATGTACCACCCCTACAGTGGAATCCTATCCACAAAGCAAAAGAAGATTCAATCTCTGTGCATTCTGGAAGTTCACCTGATCCATCCTGGCTGCATGAAGATACTCACTTGTGGATGTGCAAGGTTGCGGAGGAAGAGGAAAAGCGTCTAAAAGCAAGAGAAGAAGGAACTTCCCCAGGAGATAGACCAATAAAAGACCCAGCCTATACACCGATGATATTTCCAGATGAGGAATTTGAGCCTCATGGTTGGGCAGATTTCTTAGCCACCATGGACATTGCAGTCAATGAAGAACAATGGACACCTCATTGTGATGAGGAGGGTTATGATATTTCAGTGTTCACGTGTCAGCCCCTGTTGGAAGAGTGTGATCCTAGTGAGTTCATAGAAGAAGAAGAGAATGACGATGATCTAGAATCCATTGTGATGGATACTTACTTTGACTCAGAGGAACACTATTTAGAAGACATAGGAGTGTTAACCCAAAAAGAAGAAGAACCCCTCACGAGTATTAAAACGATAAATTCAAAGGAAGGAAGTGAAGGAGGTCAAAAGAAAAAGAAAAGAAAAGCAGTGAAACAAGAAGAGGAAGAATCATTATTTGAAGTACCAGAAAATTTCAAGAAATATGAAGTGGAAGACCGAAAAATTTTGGTACGGATGCCTAAGAGAGAGGCCATTATAGGAGAAGCATATGACAATAAAGAAAAGACCAAAAAAATTGTAGTGACCATTGAAGGGAATGAAGAACGATGTACGTACATAGGAGATGACCTAAGTGCAAAAGAAGAAGCAGAGCTTGTAGCTCTATTAAGGGAATATAGGGATGTGTTCGCATGGCACTATAGAGACTTGAAAGGAGTAGATCCAAAGATTTGCTCTCATACGATTCGGATGACCGCTGATGCCAAGCCCACCAAACAAAAGCCCTACACATATAATGACAATTATGCAGCCAAAATAAAGGAGGAAATTGACAGGCTGATTGAAGCTGGATTCATCTATGAGATTGAGCATACGGAATGGGTGTCCCCCATTGTAGTGGTGCCCAAGAAGAACGGAAAGTTGCGAGTGTGTATTAACCTTAAAAAAGTTAATGCCGCTACGATCAGAGATAGCTATCCACTTCCAATCACTGAACATTTATTGGAGCGTGTTGCAGGCAAGGAAGTTTATAGCTTCCTTGATGGATTTTCAGGTTACAACCAAGTGGCCATTGCTCCTGAAGATCAACACAAAATGGCTTTTGCCACCGAGTGGGGAATCTTTGCATTCCGCGTGATGCCATTTGGGCTCACTAATGCACCTGCAACATTCCAAAGGCTCATGTGTCATGTCTTCAAAGAGTTCTTGCGAAAGAGCTTAGAAGTATATGTGGATGATTTATGCGCTCATTCCCAAGAAAGAAGTTACCACATCCCTGAGCTCAGACAGATCTTCAACAAGTGTAGAGAATATCGAGTGTGTCTGGACCCAGAGAAGTGTGTGTTCATGGTACGACAAGGTAAAATCTTAGGTCACATTGTTTCTAAGAATGGAATTTCAACAAATGAGGACAAAGTAAGAGCAATAGCAGAGCTGCTTAGGCCAAGGAATGTTAAAGAGGTACAAGCCTTTATGGGCCATTGTGGATATTACCGTAGGTTTATCCACATGTATGCCATCATAGCTAAACCTCTTTATGTGTTGCTAACAAATTTTGAGTGGAACGAGGAATGCGAGAATTCCTTCAACGAGCTGAAAAGACGTTTGTGCACAGCACCAATATTGACTACTCCGGATTGGAGCAAACCCTTTCATGTCCATGTAGATGCCTCCAATCATGCAATAGGATGTGTGCTAGCACAACCCACAGGTGAAGGAAACCTAGATTTGCTGATAGCATATGCTAGTAGGCAATTAAATGCAGCTGAACGAAATTATACCACAACGGAGAGAGAAGGCTTAGGCATGGTATATGCTGTGAAGAAGTTTAGACACTATCTATTGGCCAATAAGTTCAAGTTTTTCACTAATCATCAAGCTTTACTATATTTGGTCAATAAACCTTGCAATACAGGCCGCTTAGTAAGATGGTTCCTCTTACTAATGGAATACGACTTTGAAGTTGTTGTCAGGAAAGGTAGAACCCATCTTAGGGCAGACCACCTTTCTCGCATCACTTCAGGAGAGCCACCGCAAGGAGTGTCTGATGAATTGCCCGATGCTTATCTGTTCAATTTAGAAGTTGTTCCTAAATGGGCAAATAAGTTGGTACCAGTCCTAACCTTTGGGCCTGCAAATAAAAATGTGAAAACAAGCAAAGAAGAAATTGTAAGATCACAAAAGTATCAAATATTGGCCGGAAGCATGTACAAACAAGATCCAGAGGGCGTATTAGCTTGTTGTGTCGAGGACGATGAACATACTAGTTGGTTGCAACAAGCCCATGAGGGATTGCTAGGAAATCACTACTCTAAACAACGAACATTGCAGAATCTAAAACATTTAGGAGTGTATTGGCCTAGCATGGACAAAGAAATACAAGAGTGGATCCAGAATTGTCCAGTGTGCCAGAAGAGACCCCCAGTGGAGCATGCCACTCTTTATCACGTGTCATTAATTCCAGATTGGAGCGCTCCACTGGTAGAATTTATGAGATTAGGAACACTAACGAATGAGGCTAGTCTATCAAGAAGAAGAAGCATGGAGCAAGAGGCTCAAGACTATGCCTTAATAGGAGACAACCTATATCGAAGAGGCAAGGATGGTTACCTAAGACTGTGCGTTCATGAATCAGACTATTTGAAAGTCTTAGAAACTGCACATAGTAGTGTTGCAGGTGGACATTTTGGGCCTGACAGAGTAATTAAGACCATTCTATTCTCAGGACTTTGGTGGCCCACTCTTCATATGGATGCACATACTTATGTGAAGAAATGTGACACATGCCAACGTGCCCAATATCCGATAAGAAAAGATGAAATGCCTTTAAGGCCAATGATGGGAGGACGTGCATTTTCGAAGTGGGGCATAGACTTTGTTGGTCCTATTAACCCCCCAGCTAGAAACTCCCATGCAGAATACATTATTGTAGCCACAGATTACCTTACAAAGTGGGTGGAAGTAAAAGCCACGACAAAGAATGATGCTTAAACGACGGCTAAGTTCTTATTCGAAAATGTGTTCACTAGATATGGGTTACCAATAGAGTTGGTTAGTGATAGAGGTACTCACTTCTTGAACGAGGTCATTAACAATATCCTTCAAGAATTCATGGTGATACATAAGAAGTCTGCCCCTTATCACCCACAAGCCAACGGACAGGCCGAGAGCACGAATAAGATCCTATGTAACGTATTAACAAACTGGTGAATAATAAACACTCTGATTGGGACAAACAACTTCATCATGCTGTGTGGGCATACAGAGTTGCCTACAAAATGGTACTCAATGCCACCCCATTTCAGATGGTCTTTGGACAGAATGCTGTGCTACCACTCGACTTCCTAATCCCTGCCTTGAAAGTAGCACAAGAGTACGAGTGGAACGGACACGAGTTGTCCTCCAGGATCTTTGATCTAGAACGCTTAGGTGAGACGAGGCTATGAGCAGCCGCAGGCATCTATGCTGCAAAGAAAAGACAAAAGGCATACTTTGATGCCCATGTGAAGGACAAAGGGTTGAAAGAAGGAGATCTAGTGCTGGTTTATACGCTAAAGCAACATGCCCGAAAATTGGAGAAACGAGGATATGGACCCATGATCATTAATAGACTCTCCACTAGCGGTGCAGTTCAATTGGCCACTTTAGAAGGTGATATCCTACCAAACTATATTAGCGGATGCCGAGTCAAGTTATATCAAGAACCTCTTACAGAGGAAATGCTCATGAGGCTCAACACTGCTAAGAAGCGAAAAGAAGAGGAGTTAAGGGTTAGAGAAGAAGCACAAGCAGAGGCGAGAGAGCGCATCAGAAGAAATAAGCTACGACGGCTAGGCCTAGATGTCAACACAAAAGCTCCAAAATATCACATGGACATGTGCCAAAAATCGGGCATAACTACTTCTCAAATAATTGATCGACGGCCCTTTGTGACTATAGAGGTAGGACGAGGAAAGAGTGTAAAGACTGTGAGAGCATTAGTTGATTCAGGTGCAACAACTAGTGCAGTTGGACTTTCATACTGCCAAGACCTGCAATTGGACATCAAGCCCATAGAAGCCTATCTCATAGGCTTAGGAGGAATGGAAACCCCCTGTTTGGGCGAGGTGGAACTTCCCATCTACCTTCAAGATGTTCCAATAAAAGTCAAAATGCTAGTGTGTCATGATGAGGACCTCACAGAGCCACTTGTCTTGGGTCAAGATTGGATTTACGACCATGCTGTCAACTTGAACCTAAGAAGTCAACTTCTTCATGTTTGGGCACATGAACAATGCATTACATTACAATTGGAGAATTGCATGGCCACTGACCAAGACACCACACGCTCTCTTCTTTCCTCTAAGGCTAATCTTCTCGAACAAGATGTTGTAAATGTCAAAAGATCTATGATCCAGACAGACACAATCCTGGAAGGACAGTCGCAAAGGCAAGAAGAACCTTCTTCTTTTTCAAAGAGTAAAGCATCCACATTAGTCCAACCTCAGAAGCAAACAAAACAGTGCAAGATAGCCAGTCTATCAAATAGACAAAGAGCCTTCAAGAAGAAAAAAGTTATGGGCATGAAGCAGATCTGGGTAAAGAAAGGAGTGCAACCATCGACGTTGCCTCAAAGATTCCCACCCAACCAGATCGACCATGAAAAAAGAAGAACCAAGCACCTACGACAGGCTCAAGCACGACGAATCCAACAAATTTGGGTACCGAAGCTATCAAAGAAGGTCGACCACAATCATGTACAAATTTGGGTGCCTAAAAAATTAGCTACAGCTCTACACGAGCGATTACAGATGTGGGTACCCAAGAAGCTCTTACATACACAACGGCCTATGCTCCCCACCATGGAAAAGGTCTCAACAAAGAAGCCAAGGGAAGCAAAGGGTAAGAACAAAACACAAAGAACAAACGAAGATACACTCAACCCTTCTGCAAAAGTAAGCAGGCAATCATCAAGGATATGGGTTTGGAAGCCAAAAGCACCAACAACAACCACAGAACCAAAAGGCCAACCACACGGGATACCAAAGTTTGGAAAGCATCCAAAGATGAAGTGGCCTGAGGTGATCTCTACAGTACCAAACCCTATTCCAAAATGGGTTCCAATCCGGAGGATTACATCATTTTGAGATCCAATAGACACCTCCAATCAAAGAATTCATCAAGTATACAAGTAACATCAAAAGCCTCGACCAGCAGCAACCATGTGCCTTTGGCATAACCCAGTCGTTTGCACCATTCAGGTCATGCATTTCCAAAGTATGCATCAATATAGGGCCACCTTACATGGCCGTGCATAGACACAATTGAGAAATCCCAGGCACATGAGACACAATTTTCACATGCAAAATATGTTATTGATACTAACCTCTTTCTTCTTGTTTGATGCCATCGTGTGCAAAAAAAAAAAAGGGCAAAGAAGAGGACTGTGCTTGAAAATGCTCATCAGCAAACTTTCAGCAAGGACATCCATCAACAAAAAGGACAAGACGAGGGTCAAACACCATGCTGGAACTACAACACGAAGAGATGAAGATCAACGGACCCTTCACCATGGTAAGCCATGTATGCTTCAACAACACTATAACCATGATCGATTAGGAAACCTCTTCGTCAGCATACCCTTGAGCACTTAGCTCAAGACCCAATCTCTTGCACCATACTTCTTGCCATGCATTTTGCAAGTACGCATACGTAGGGCCACATTACAAGGCCATGCACAAGGCACATAATTTGTTCAACCCATGCACTAATGCACTTAACCATCATACATTATGGGTTACAAGTACTTGGCATGAAAACTATGAAAGCCATCGTTGGAAGAATCAGAGGACATCAGGGTGACCACTACAAGAGCAAGGAAGCCATCCACGATAGAGAGTTGCTCATAATCAACATTGATCACCTCCTTTGAGCAACTAGTCGTGTTGGACAGCTCACAAATGCACCATCAAGATAGAATACAAGGAAAAGGTAAATACAAAGGAACTACAAACTGTAAGATCTAGCAGTGGCAAAGTAAGGAACTGGACAAACGACCAGGCTACATTGGGAAAATGGATCACCCCTGTTGGACGCAAAGGACGCTACCTCTCAACGTACTACATGGAACGACCAATACAACAAGGGTCTGTCAAGCACGACAGACTCAAGAGGGGGGGGAGTGTTGAAGCTCAAGGTCAAGGACAAAGCATGGAAGCGCATCAAGGAAGTGGACACACAAGAAGAAGGAGCAAGTAGGGAGCTCCAAGAAGCACCTGTCAAATTTTCAGAAGAAATCCCTACAAAAATAGTGATTTTTATCACTAAAAACCATTGTAAATACCATTTTCCATTTTTGTAACTCCATTTTGTTCAAGCCGAGGAGTCTTCGAGCTTGAGGAGTATTAGAACTACCATTCTACCAATTTTCATAATTTTTAGACTCCGTTTGAGCCCCCAAATAAGCCCTGGAACCTATTTTTTAACTAGGCCGGACACTAGGTCTGGACAGAGCCAAAACCACTCAAAAACTATAAAAAGGGCTGGAGAGCTCATTTTTGGGGTTAGCTTGTTGTAGATTTCAGCCTTGTAAGAGAGCTCTAGTATAATCGAAGATCTTCCATTGTTCCACTCCTTGCTCTTACTTTGTGTGCGTGTGTGTGTATGTGTGTGCATGCTTGTGTGCTCTCACTCACGCACTTGTGCCATCACTTGCTCACGGTCTTCATACCGGTCCTCACATCTCCACGGATTGACATTTATGAGGTGTATCTCCTCACGTTGGTACTCACCATTGTGCTAGAGTGACATACCTCACAATTTTCTTTATTTTAGGCATGAAAAATAGTGAAAAAGCTTTCTTATCACTTAATCTAGACATAAAAGAAGAAATATCAAGTAACTTTGTGAAATCGTTGATTTAGTTACCTTGTAAGTAAAATTCTTGGAGTCTATTGACAAGGAAGTGACTAGGGTCTTAGCATACTCCTGAGATTGATGATTTAATTGTTTGTGCTTGTTTGACCTTTATGCTATCATGATTGTAGAGGACAACTCCAAAGTACCACCAACAACATGTCCCAATTCTAGAAGAGCTTGAGCTTGTTCTCTTTTGGAAATGCCTTCCTTTGTTGCTTTCCCATCATGCAAGCTTCAATTTGTTCTTAAAAATCTAAAAAATGTATGTAAATGTGCTACCATCCCTTTTCTTTACATCTCTTTGAAAGAAAAATCCAAGATTCCCAAAACATTGATGCCAAGGCCTATTGTCTTTGTCTTTTTATGTAGTGAGGGGTTATCTTTTTTCACTCCTTTTCCTACAGTATTATGTATTTCTTCCAAAATTTCTTCACCACACTTTTGAAAATGTAATTCAAGGCCACTATTTATTATGGTAGAAATGATAATAAATTTCTTTTTAGTGAACAAACATGCAAAACATTAGAGGATTTTCTCTCAACACCAATGGTAGCAACAAAAGAGATGGTTCTTGTCCCTTCTGCTGGACATTTGGAGTCATTTCCAACTACTACATTGATGGGTTCCTATAAAGTACAACCATCTCCTCATGTACTATTTATATAAAGTACAACCATCTCCTCATGCATAGATTTTTTTCCAATCTACATTTCCAATTGCATCTTCAAAACAAGAAGGTTCAGCATCTTGTATTACCTTGGTCATGATGACAAGCCATGTAACTGTCTTACGTCTATCGTTGCACTAAATTTTGCATCCTCCGAGATCTTCTTGGTCCTGGGTGAATGTACCTTTCTTTCTCCTAGAGTCTTCCTAGAGGGCAATCCAAGTTCCTCATCAAGGCTCTTTTCTAAACTGCTTGAAGCTCCATCAATGTCTTCAAAACCTATAGATGTTTTACTACCACCAGAAAGCTTTTCTTTACCTTTCCTAGATGTATTTGATAAATTCGACTAAAATTTCCATGCAATCTTCCACTCCATGGATTTGAGTTCAAACTATTGCTTGGTGATGCATCTAGTCCACTCAAAACTTGAGATTCTATACTTGATTTTTCAACATTTTCTTTTTCATTTGGTTCAAGATTAAGTACATCTTTGGAATCTACATAGAAACTTGAGATCTCATCAAACACCACATCTTTGCTTACCTTCACCTATCATTGTTGCTCTAGTACAATGATAAGCATCACGTTAAGAAGCTCCACCTCCTTAATGTCAACCCGCGGAAGAGATAGGAGTGATATGAAGATTGTGAACACGAGATGTAGTGAGAGTGAAGGTGAGAAGCATAGAGATGCACACACACACACATACACACAAGGAAGAGACAAGCAAGACACAATGGAAGGTTGAAAGTAGCTACTATTACTCAAGAACACTCTTACAAGCTCAAGATCACACCAACTCATATAAGTCTACACTAGATAACACTGTCTCTCTTCAAAAATGGGTTTTCTAGCTCTATGTATAGTTTTTGGACTAGCTTTGACCGGTTTCACATCTAGTGTTCGACATAGTTAAAAAATAGGTTTTAGGCACTATTTGAAGGTGTAAACGAGATCTAAAAATATCCAAAATTGGTATGCTCATTCTACCTAAGCTCATCAAGCTCGAGGACTCCTCGGCTTGCACAAAAGGGAGCATATAATTACAAAGGTGTGTGCTTCTATGTTACATATGATATAAGAGTGATGAAAATCACTATTTGTAGATTTGAGTAAGTAATATAAAACATGTTTCTTTGGAAAAAATAGATTGCTTGGCTCCCCATGACTTCATTGTAATCTACCTTCACATGCTTCCTCATCGTCTGTGCCTTTGGCTATTGCCAACACCCCCCTCCCTCTTGCGTCTGTCGGTTTGGACAGAACCTTGTTGCAGGGTCTATTGGATATAGTTTTGTAGGAGGTCATGATCGAGGGTGTATGCCACGATGCCAATACCTTGTGTAAGATCAGCTACAAGTTTTTCTCAGTCTATGGGTTGAGGTTCATCGGGAGGCAAAAGTCAATAGTTTGTGGAGTACACTACAAACTATGGGTTGAGGTTCATCGGGAGGTGAAAGTCAGTAGTTTGTGGAGGTGAAAGTAGGGAGGTGAAAGTCAGTAGTTTGTGGAGGGGAAAGTCTATGGGTTGAGGTTCATTGGGAGGCGAAAGTCAGTAGTTTGTGAGGTCATGAGTGAGGGTGTGCACCACGATGCAAATACCTCGTGTAAGATCAGATACAAGTTTTTCTCAGTCTATGGGTTGAGGTTCATCGGGAGGTGAAAGTGAGTAGTCAGTAGTCGTTCACAGGCAAATAATTGAAGTAGGTGTGTGGGCCTGCTTATAATAACCTTCGAATGGTACTCCCAAAAACCGGTTGTGAACATCTCTTCGAATGTTGTCTTATAACATACCGAAAAGTACTTGATTCGGCAATGCCAAGCATAAAACACCCGCAGGCATGGTGTAGTGCTCATATCATATGCCAAGTCCTAATTACCATGCTCAAATGTTGGGGTGTTAACATGTGGTGCTTTGACATGGCGGAAGATTTTAAATACAGTTTGCATCATATCAAATATTTTGACAGTCATATGTGCGGCAACATCATCCATACAGTGTAAGTAGGGGAGCCAGTGGCGAATCATGGCCATCATGTATCCGATTGTGGGGGATCCATGGGGTGGAGTGAAGCAAGGATAATTAAGGTAGTCTTGGCACTACTTATTATTATGAACTTTGATTGCGAATGTCGTCCTGGAGTGGCATCTTGGCATAGGTCCCCAACATGGGTTATATTTCAAATGCAAGCGTGCCTTGACCCATGTGTGAATCATTTCTCGCTATTTTTGTAGTAACTCCTGGTGCCAATTTGCTGGAAAGATTTGACCTTTTTGTGCTTCCAGTGGCAAGTCCTCAGGCTCAAACAGAGTGGCATCTGATGGTTTCTTGCCCATCTCCTTTTCAATTGCCAATTAATATTCTACCATTAGTATGAAATATGGTTTATATTGAAGCTCATATCCTGAGATATAGCGTCGAGGGGCCAAGTGAGCGAAGTAAGGTGATTGTAAAATGCGTTCCTCTATCATAGACATGGCATGTAATCGGACCTCTACCCGTGCTGAGTGGGTCTTTCCAAGTTCTTCTATTGACTTCATCCATGTGGGTGTAGGGAGTTCAAAAGTGCCTTGGCCTTCAGCTGTGACATGTCCGCCTAGGATGGGTTGTGGTTCGTAGGCCTCTTCATATGTTTCCTCCACCGAGATAGATAGAGTTTCTTCATCATTTGGGGGTTCAGGTGGGGAATCAAGCCTGGGGGGATCGAAGAAAGTAGCAATGTGTGCTTGAAGAGTAATTACTTGAGCACGTAAAGTATTAAGTTCCTCCATAATCTCTGGAGAGATGACTTCAGGAGCTGGTGGTGGTTGTTGCACAGGTGTGTGCAATAGTAGCATTTTATGGTCATCCTAGAGTCTCTGATATGCTTCATTCATATTGTCATAGTCCTCTAAGAGCTCGTGCATGATCTTTTAATAGTATCTGCATGGACTCTAATGGTACTGCTTGTTGAGATATCAAGCTCAACATGTGATGATCCAGGATGACAAATACCAGTTTTTTGATTCTCTGACATGTATAGTGGTCACACTAGTATATGTCAGGGATACTTCATTGAGCTTTATTAGATTTATCTACCGAGAGTGATGGCACATTTGTTCCTTGCCAACTCACTCATTCATGGACATTAGGTTTTTCCTTATGTACTGATCTTTATATATTGCACTTATTGTATTCTTGTTTTTAGGTCATTTTTGTACATTCCTTTTTATGTAATAGAAGAAGAAGAAGAAGAAGAATTAGAAGAAGAAGAAGATGATCATTCTTCCTTGCCTCAATCTGTGTGTGTGTGTGTGCTTCTCCTTGAGAGTGAGAGAGTGTGTATGAGCTCTCTTCCTTATCTCTTTCCTCGTGACATGGTATCAGAGCCAGCATGGCTGTAGAGGGCTCGTGGAGAAGGTGATGGTGAAGAGTACGCCGCAAGGCGTGTAGAAAACATGATTCACAAACGACCTCCATTTGCTACATAAATCAGCATGAAGGTAGAAGACCTCAAAATATTTTCGAGAGTTATCCCTTTAGGGTCACTTGTTTTTGTCATATCAAAGTTTTGGAGCCATCTCGACCTCTGTTTTGAGCCTGCAAGGTGGGGCCCATAGAAAAACAAGCTGAGTTTCAGAAATTATAACTTGCGTTCTGTTTAGAAACACTCATATATTCTAGATTCAAAATTTCAAGCCATTCTGTGTACTGTTGATATGCAAAAACTATGTTTTTCTGATATCAAATTGTCATGTCATAATGGGACAATGTTCAAGCAGAAGTGTTGCTTGTAGTGTTTTGCAATGTTGTGAATTGCTGCAAAAATGGCAAACGTAGATGGAATGAGTCAGCTTATGAGTGATAATCTGGACAAGAACAACTTCCATGCTTGGAGATTCAGAATGATGATTTCTTGATGGGAAAAGGCTATTGGAAGGACATCGAAGGAGAGAATGAAAATGCTCCATAGTTACCAGAAAGGAATCGGACTACAAATCACGTAAGAGCATATGAGGAATGGAATCAAGGAGCACGAAAGGTAATGTACTAGCTATCTGTTAGCATACATGATAGCATGATTAGACACATACATGATTCCAAGACTCCAAAAGAGGCTTGGAATAGTTTGGTGACATTGTATGAGACCAATACAAAGGCACAGAAATTGCAACTCAAGAACGAGCTGCATACATTGGAGAAGAAGAGCGTGTCGGTAAGTGACTACACCTTGAAAATCAAAAGCATATGTGAGTCACTTGCATCTATATGCATGAATGTAGATGATGATGATAAGGTAGAAGTGTGTCTTCGTGGTTTAGGAGCTGCTTATAAGTAGTTCAATTTTTCTATACAAACTAGGGAAAATATTCTGAATTTTGCTGATCTAGTATCTATGCTGATTATTGAAGAAAAGAATTTTGGTGAGGATTCAAACTCCCAAGGAAAATCTAGTTCTGAGTAGGTACTCTACTCTAGTAGAGGAAGAGGCAGAGGTAGAGGTTTGGAAGTGGAAGAGGAAATAGCAACCAAGACCAAAGTGAACAACAGAATCATGCAGGAGGAAGAGGACAGTTTCGAGGCAGGAGGAGCCAAAGAGGCCACAAAAATTTCCAAAGAAATGATTCAGGTAATGATAGTAAAGGATGTTGGAATTGTGGTAAATCTGGACACTTTGAATGTGATTGCAGGTTGAAGAATCAAAACAATAAAAGGCAACAGAATAACTATGCATCCACAAGTGCATATGATTTTGAGAAGTTGTTCATGGTTCAATATTACATGATGAATATGATGTGTGTTGGTGTTTCAAAATCAAATGATAATGTCTAGTATGTTGATTCAGGTGCTTCAAATCACATGACAGTCATGCGGAATGGTTTAGTACTTTGCAGAAATTGCCAGTTCCTGGATATGTTGAAATAGGTGATGACACATCACATCCTATTGAGCATACAGGAAACATAGCAGTATCGATGGAGGATGGAAAGGTAAAACATCTTGCTGATGTGCTGCATGTTCCAAATATAACAAAGAATCTGGTTTCTGTTGGACAAATGGTTGACCAGTGATTACAAGTTAGGTTCAATGGTGATGGATTATATGTAGAAGAGTACAAGCAAGATGGATGATTGGTTGCCAAAGGAAACAAAGTGGGTAGGATGTTCACCTTAAATGTGAAGAATCCTGAAATGAATGCAGCCATGTTTGCAAAAGGTGCAGGAGTTATTGCAGATATAGAGATGTGACACAAACGGATTGGACATGCAAAATTGCAAAGGTTGAAATTGATGCAATCAAAGGAGATTTTCCATGGACCACCAAATTTCAAAGTTGCAGAAATGAAAAAGGCATGTGCAACATGTCAATTTCGTAAACAATCAAGAGCATCATTTCCACATGACAAGCATGTTAGTGAGAATGTACTAGAAGTAGTACATACACATGTTTGGGGTCCAGCAAAGACCACATCTTTGGGCGGTTGCAGGTTTTATGTTACTTTCATTGATGACCATATACACAAAGTATGGGTATACTTCATGAAAGAGAAGAGTAAGGTGCTCACTCACTTCCAAAATTTTAAAGCCATTGTGGAAAAGCAGACAAGGAAGTACATTCAGACATAAAGATCTAATGGAGGAGGTGAATACATGTCAAATGATTTCAGCATTTTTCTAAAAAATCATGGAATTCGGCATCAATTTTCATGAAGGTACACACCACAACAGAATGGCGTTGTTGGACGCAAAAATAGACATATCGCAGAAATAGCAAGACCCTTGATGGCTGTGAAGAATATGTCTCATTGTTATTGGGCAAAAGCTATGCATACAACTATATAAATTATGAACAGAACTCTGATAGCTACTGTACATCAAGTTACACCTGAAGAGAAGTTTACAGGTAAAAAGCCAAACTTATCACATCTGAAAGTTTTTGGTTGTATTGCATATGTACATGTCCCAGATGAATTGAGGATGAAGCTTGATCCAAAAGCAGAAAAGTGTTTCTTCATTGGATACTCCCTTGAGCAAAAGGGATATCAATGTTATAACCCACTCACATGACAGATAAAGGTGAGCAGAGATGTGGCATTTGATGAAATGTCAAGCTTCTATGTAGATGCCAAAGAAGGATTGAATCTTGAACCAAATGACAAAGAAAATATTGAAAAATCAAGTGTAGAATCTCAAGTTTTGAGTGGACCGGATGCATCACCAAGCAATAGTTCCAACTCAAATCCATGGAGTGGAAGATTGAGTGGAAATTTCAGTCCAGCAAATTCATCAAATACATCCAAGAAAGGTAAAGAAAAGCTTTCTACAGGTCATAAAACATGTGCAAGATTTGAAGACCTTGATGGACATTCAAACGGTTCATAAAAGATTCTTGATGAGGAACTTAGACTACCCTCTGTGAAGACTCCATGAGGAAGAAAGGAACATGCAGATGATACAAGGAGAAGTGACCCAGGACCAAGAAGATCTGGGAGGATGCAGAATTCAGTGCAACGATTGATGTATGACAGTTATATGGCTCATCATTGTGCCTACATGACAAAGGTAATACAAGATGCTGAACCTTCTTGCTTTGAAGATGCAATTGGAATTACACATTGGGAAAAAGCTATGGATGAGGTGATGGCTGCACTTTATGGAAATGATACATGGAAGCTGATTCCATTGCTGCAAGGAAAGAAACCCATAGGCTGCAAATAGGTTTAAAAGGTAAAGCATAATGCTAATGGTAGCATATGCACATAGAAGGCACAATTGGTATCTAAAGGATATGCACAGACATTTGACATTGGTTATGAGGAAACATTCAGCCCTGTAGCTAAAATGTCTACTGTCAGAACACTTATTGCATTAGCTACAACAAAAGGATGGACTTTGCATCAGATGGATGTGGAGAATGATTTCCTACATGGTGAGTTACAGGAAGAAGTATATATGGACTGGCCACAAGGATATGAAGATTCAAAGCATCCAGAATATGTTTGCATGTTGAAAAAGGCTTTGTATGGGCTGAAGCAAGCTCCTCATGCATGGCATGCAAGGATTGCTGATTACTTATAGGGCCAATGCGGAGAATATCTGCTACAAAAGATTAGCACATTAGTATGGAAATTAATCCCAATAAGGTGAGACCGCAATCCCTTTCCGTAACCGATGTGTAACCTGTGTAGTCGAGTGTTGTGAGGTGGTTTATGAAATGAATTTTGAAAAACTAATGTAGATCACTAGACACCTACATGCTTTAGATAGTGCATACATTGCTTGAGATGAAAAGTTATTATAAGTGATGGTGGGTTAATGCAGTTGAGTTTATACAAAGTTTAGTTGTGAAAGAATTATTACAAGGGCATTGGTTATTTGGGATGGGGGTAATTTTATACAGCGGGTCATGAGAAGGCTTCTGGATACATTTTGGTATCCATTTCCTAAGGGTTGCTGATTGAGTGGTATATTGTTTCTGAGGTACAAACGGTGATATTGGATGTTGTGGTGTTGAAGGGTGAAGAGATTTGTGAGGGTTATATGTTACATGGCTTGCATGTTGGGCTATAATACACTACTTGGGTACCCATATCTACATGGGTGTGGGTCGGTTGGTTAAGTACTTCTTGGCGATCCAAATCTATCGAAGCTTCATCGAGGTGGAAGAAGTTTGAGGAGATGTTGGATGCAGACTCTGCTTCTGGCTTAACTTCTTCTTATCATCGTTTGTGTTGTTGGAAACTGTTTGTGCTTTCTGTCCTTTTGGCACCCATACTTGTTTCGTGCTGCTTGCTTTGGGATGCTATTACTACTACCTACTTTGTGTCATCTGGTATGGTCGTTGGTTTGGGTTCCTCAGTTGTGGTTGAGGGTGAGAGGTTTGATTGACACTCTGCTTTGGAAAAGAAGGGATGTACAACACTTGCAAAACTTGCCCATTAGGAAGTGAGGCATTTTGTACCACTGATCTAGGTCAATCCGCAGTAAGTGTGGAGGAGGGGACACGGGAGGCTATTGTGCCCATCTGTCCGCTGATGCAAGCCACCTAATCGCTGATGTAACCCACATGACCCTTGTGGTCCCCATTTTTCCACTGATGGAAGACTATGGGAAGATCTCCTGACATCCTTTTGTTTGGAAACTATCCATTGCCAAGCTCTCATGGGCTGACTTTGGAAGGAGCGTGCTTAGCCGATGGATTTGACCAAATATCTTCATGTCCTCTGTAGCAATCATTTCATAGGGGCTAGGATTACATACCTCAGGCAGAGTGTTATTAGGGAAGTCAAGTGGTATCACTTGCTATTGGTCTAAGGTTCCAATCTATAGGGGGCCTTGTCTAGAATTTAGGTCCACTAAGTGATCGTATAGCCAATCTTGGCCAAGGATTAGTGGTTCTATCAGGTCATGTTCATGGCACACTAGGAGCTTCACTATCATGGTCACTTCGTGTATGAGGATAGGAAGGTCCACCTCGCCCATGCAAGGGATTTCCATGCCTCCTAGCCCTATGAGGTATGCCTCAATTGGTTGCATTTCTATTCCTGAAACCTGATAGTGGGACCATCTAATCACACTAGTCACATCACCTGAATCAATTAAAGCCCTAAGATCATGGCAAGGGTTGCCGTGCTCTAGCCTGACTGTAATGAATGGTCTCCTATCCACTATGCTAGGATGAGTGATTGACTTTGCTTGACACATGGCCATGGGGTATCTGGGTGTTGCTTCTAGATGGTTATAATGTTCTCTCCCTAGTTCTTGTCTTCTTAGCTTCATGCACTTAATGCATTCTATAGCTTTTGCCCAAGCTTCCGCCCGAGCCGCATGTATTCTCTTTTCTTTCTCCTTACGCTTCTTTGCCAATGTGAGTCTTCTAAGCATATCCTTTGTAAGAGGTTCTTGATAAAGCTTGACTCTACAGCCACTAATGTAATTAGGCATTATTTCTCCTTCTACGGTGGCTAATTGTACCGCTCCACTTTTCAATAGTCTATTAATGATCATAAGTCCATAACCACGCTTTTCTAATTTTCGTGCATGTTGTTTCAATGCATACACTATGACTAAATCACATTTATCTTTCACGTGTGCATCGAAATAGGCTTTCTATCTTCTTTGTTGCATATATGATTGCTGCTGCTTTCAGCCTGGTTTCTCTTAATCGTTCCAAGTCCACTATCCTTGATGATACTTCATGGCTGGTCCACTGGTGTTCTTGTCCAATCTTAAGCGTGGGTATCAAAAAGTCCAAAGGAAGCACAATGTTTTGACCAAAAACCATATGAAAGGGAGTTGCATTGAGTACGGTCTTGTAGGCCATTTGATATGCCCAAACAACATGGTGTAACTTTTTGTCCCAATCTGAACATTTGTTGTTCACGAGTTTCGCCAATACAGTACAAATCATCTTGTTAGTAATTTCAACTTGACCATTGGCGTGAGGATGATATGGTGCGGATTTCTTGTGAATCACCATAAAATCCTCACCATAAAATCCTGTAACAAATATTCAATGACTTGGTTTAGAAAGTGAGTTCCTCGGTTGCTCACTAGCTCTATAGGCAATCCATATCTTGTAAATACATTCAAATAAGAATTTTGCAGTTGTTTGTGCATCATTCTTTTTTGTGGCCTTAGCCTCTGCCCATTTTGCAAGATAATCTGTTGCAACGATGATGTATTCTTCATGAGTACCTTTTGCAGGGGGGTTAATGGGTCCTACAAAATCTATGCCCCACTTGGAAAATGCACATCCTCCCATCATGGGTTTCAATGTCATTTCATCTCTGCGAGTAGGGAACTGAGTTCTCTGGCACACATCACATCTCTTAAAAGAGGTATGTGCATCCATGTGAAGAGTGGGCCACCATAATCTTGCAAAGAGTATGGATTTGATTATCCTATTGGGGCCAAAATGACCTCCTGCAACACCTTGGTGTGCAGTCTCTAGTACGTTCAAATAATCGCTCTCATGAACAAACTATCTAAGGTATCCATATCTTCCTCGTTTGTATAGATTATCACCAATAAGTGAGTAGTCTTGAGCTTCCTGCTCTAGACCTCATTGTCGTGTTAAGGTCATTCCTTGAGGGAATGTTTTCGTATTCAAGTACATCACTAATGGTTCACTCCATTTTGGTGTGAGAGACATATGATATAATGTGGCATGTTCTACCAGTGGTCTTTCACAATAGGCAGGGCATTCTTTACACAAGTTATATACATCTGCTTCCATAGAAGGCCAATATACTCCTAGTCTATACAGAGTTTGAAATGTACGATGCTTTGAATGATTTTGCTTTAATGTACCTACATGTGCTAATTGCAACCAATATATTCTAATTCATCTACACAACAAGCAAGAATCTTCTGATTATCGTGTTTATATATATTCCCTGCTATTACTTGATATTTTTGTGACTTGGTGATTTCTCCTTCTTTTATCCTAATCCTTGGATTCTTGGGTACATATGTGAGAATAGGGACAATAGGCTTAGCCCTATTTTGGTACTATCTCAAGGTTAAATAGGTATGTGTAGGGTAATTCATCCGCTATTCCTTGAGGAGCTTCTCCTGAAGTTAATCTTGAGAGGTGGTCGGCTCTAAGGTGTGCCTTTCCCTTCCTGAATACTACTTCAAAGTCATACTCCATGAGCAATAGAAACCAGCATATCAATCATCTGGTATTACAAGGCTGATTGACTAAGTACAATAACGCTTAATAATCCATGAAGAACTTGACCTTATTTGCCAACAAATAATGCTTGAATTTCTTTACTATGTAGATCATTCCTAATCCTTCTTGTTCTGTAGTGGTTTAATTTCTTTCTACTGCATTCAATTGTCTGCTTGCATAAGCTATAGGGAGATCTATATTGCACGCGTTCGTCGGTTGTGCTAACACACATCCTGTGGCATAGTTGGATGCATCCACATGTACATGGAATGACTTACTCCAATCTAGGGTTTTTAATGTTGGTAATAAGCACAAGCGTTGCTTAAGTTCATTGAATGAATTTTCACATTCATGTGTCCATTCAAATGTGGTCAAAAGAGAGTATAGAGGCTTGGCTATGATAGCATACATGTGTATGAATCATCTGTAATAACCACAATGACCCATGAAGGTCTGTACCTCTTTTACATTATTTGGCCTAGGTAGGTCTGCAATTACTTTCACCTTTTCTTCATCTATTGAAATTCTGTTCTTTGACATAGTATGTCCTAGAATCTTGCCTTGTTTGACCATGAAAACACACTTTTTTGGGTTCAAACAAACCTGATATTCTTGACATTTGTCAAATACTTGCCTTAGTTCTAGGATATGAGTCTGCCTCATATCTGAGTACATATATCATCGACATAAACTTCCAAACTCTTGCAGAAAAGTTCCTTAAAAACATGACACATGATTCATTGGAAAGTGGTGGGTGCATTTGTCAGCCCAAATGGCATCACCCAAAATGCAAATATGCCCCATTCTGTGGAAAAATCCATCTTATGCTGATCTTCTAGGGCAATGGCTACCTAATTATAACCTCAAAAACCATCAAGAAAGCTACAAACTTCCTTGTCTGCAACCATTTCCAATAAGTGTTCCGAAATTGGAAGAGGATAGCTATCTCTAATTGTGGTGGCATTAACTTTTTTTAGGTTAATACACACATGCAATTTTCCATTCTTCTTGGGCACAACCACAATGGGGGATACCCATTTGGTCTGCTCAATTTTCTAAATGAATCCTACTTCTATCAAACGATCTATCTCTTCTTTAATCTTAGTAGCATAGTTATCATTGTATGTGTAGGTTTTCTATTTCATAGGTTTTGCATCTGGAGTCATAGGAATTCTATGGGAGCATATATCCGAGTCTACTCCTTTCAAGTCTTTTTATCTCCAAGCGAATACATCTTGGTATTCTCGCAATAGGGCAATTAACTCTTCTTCTTCTTTAGTAGTCAAATCATGCCCTATGTATGTACATTTTTCTTCTCCTTCTTCTATGGTAACTATGGCTTTTTTGGTTTTCTCTCGATTATCATATACTTCTCCAATGTCAGCTTTCCTTTTAGGCATTCGTACCATAATTCTTCTATCATCAATTTCATACTTCTTGAAATTCTCAAATACTTCCATGAGTGTTCTTCTTCTTCTTCTATCTTAGGTGATTTCTTCCTCTTCTTTTGCTTGCTCTCTCTATCTTTCATGAGCGACTCGTATCATTCCATTTGACTTTACTTTTCTTCTTCAGGGGTTTTGGCTTCTACAAAATAAAGATATTCCTCTTCTGTGGAACATAAGGGTTCCATGATGATGGATACTAGATCCTCGTCACTACTCTCATCTTGTTCTTGGGTCACTCCGTGCATTCTTCTAGGATAAAGTCTTCATCGATAGGTTTAATCATAAAAATGGAAATGCCGGATCCTTCCTCATCAGATTGAGGGGTCCATTGTTCTTCATTCACAACTATGTCCTTTGTAGCTAAGATTTCTACCCAAGCGTGAGGCTCAAATTCCTCGTCTAGAAATACTATAGGTGCATAAGCTGGGTCTTGAAGGGTTTGTGGATGTCATTTTGAACCTAAGCGCCTATCTTCTAATCGTTCCTCCTCTTGTTATGCTACTTTACACATCCATAGATGAGTATCCTCGTGTAACCGTGAGGGGTCTGATTCCAATGAATGTACCGACTCTGTTTCTCCATGTGTCCTATGGATGGTATTCTATTGTATTGGGGGTACATCTCGATGGGAATAGTCTTTAAGATTGACTTTAGTAGTCACTCCTAAATGTTGCAAGTACAAAGAATTAGTTTCCGAGTATTTTACAATTTGCAACTAATGCATAAATGGTCATCTTAAGATCATCTCGTAAGCATGATTTTTCCCAAAATCACAAATGGCGAAAGTATGCTGAAACTCCACACCACAAGTGGTGAGATATATGCCTTCTAGTAAGCCCAATGGCTTCTCTATATGTCGATCAGCCATTTGTAGCTTCATCTTGGGTTGTCTTAATGCTAGCTTACCCCAATGTTTCCATAAAGTAGTGGTAGCGATGGCTACTTCAGCTCCTGAATCTAAAATGGCTTTGGTGGTGTAGCCCTTGCGGATTACTTGAAGATAAGTGTTACCTTCCTCTCCCTCGGTCACATCTCCGATTCTTTCTACTATTATTTTTGGTACCTTCTTGTGTGATCCTATCTGGTGGGGAGCAATAGCAAGCTTAGGGAATTGGTTTGCTACGTGCTTCCAGAGCTCTGGTTTAACCTTCAACAATTCTTCTAGAGTGAGATGGCACCATACTCTAGTGTTCTTGATGACTTCTGTGTTCCTAGGGATTACTGATTATTCATTCCTCACTAATATAGTGGGTGCTCTCATGCTGATAGACTTGGCTTCCCAAGGTCATGTGAACTGAAGCAATTCTTGTAAAGAATTGGATTCAAAATATGTTTGTTCCCTCAGTTGTTCTTCCTCTACATCATCATAGATAGAAGGAATGTTTTGGGGGAATTGTTCTTGCAAGTCATCTATTTTGCGAATAGGAGGATGGGTTTCTTGCTCTCTTCTCCATTTCTCTTCTTGAATTTCTCTTAAAAAGTCATGTGAATACTTGTGTATGGAAGACATGTTGTCTTCAACCTCTATATTTGGAACTTGAGACAGGGATGGTACATTCCTTTCCTGTGTCTTAGAGACATTAGGGTTCCCTTGGAAATTCTTCTTCTCGTTGCTATTCATCAAGTATTCTAACCTCTCTAGTAGTCCTTGAAAGTGTAATTCAGTTTTTTCCATGTTGTTCCAATTAATATATCGAGAGGTTTCAAACATAGCTTATGCTAATTCTACCATCTTCATGAAAGTTTAGTCCTCTCAGTCTCTCAGTCGGCTCTTGGATAGTTCTTACTCATTTCTCATACCTAGGGTCCTTCTTTTAATCTCACCTAATATGTGTGAAACATGATGTCTAGGTTTTTTGGTATGGGTTCCGCTAGAAGTGATTCTGATCTCTGAGCTAGATTCTCCCGATTAGATTCTTGCAAAGAGAATTCTAGAATTTTGGCTCTAGATTCTTGGAGACTTCCTTTTGACTCAAATATCTTTTTACTCCACTTCCTCTTAATTCTTTCTTTGGAATCTTTCCAAGAATTTGTCTTTTTATTACTAGACTCTCCAACTTCACTAGTTCTGGCTATTTTTTCAAGATTAAGCTGTTGATTCCACAAGAGCACCCGGGCACGTGTTATTGCTTGGATATGCACATATGTTTGGTTGGATCCATCTGAGTTATGTATAATACCTATCACGTTAATGGGTGTCACTTTTGAGGCATTAGCATGGTTCTTAGGACAATCTCTGATGACATGCTCTTTATCACATTCGACACAAAAACCTTGTATGTTATAGTATTTTGACTCTCCCACTATCGGAGGATGTGGTAAATCCTTTATGAAATGATCTCCTTGGCACCTAAAGCATGGTCCTCTAGGGCCCTGTGGTCTTTGCTATCTTAACTGGGGCTGTGCATCAGGGTTCTAGTATTCCCTCCATCACGAAAAAATGTAAACACTAGCCATCAGGGTGCTCGGACTTCCTCAGCCCATGGCATTCAAAGAGAGAAGAACAAAGAGAAACCAGAAGTAAGTTTCACTCATCCCATAGGGAGAGATAGACCAACCACGGACACCGATAGATTGGACAGACAAAGGGAACCAAGAATACGAGGTGGTAGAGATGCTTTTCCTCTACCTAGACCACGTGAACACCCCACGATACTAATACCCACTCAATTAGTAAAGTCAATGAAAAACTACTTTGATGGGATAGGGGATCCCTATGACCATGTTGTGGAATTTAAGCAAGTGCTATGAGCAAAGCAAGCAGAAGACATGTTCACACAATATAATGCATTTGGATTAAAGTTAAAGAATACAAGGCTCGTTCTGAAGTATCATCGAGGTATACAACCTTTTCATGTGTATCTAGGTCCTTGAATTCGTAAATCATGATGGAGCCTACCTCACTAGGTTGTTCCATTCGGTACCTCCAAAACGCTTCATTAGTTTCCTTATTTAGGAATAATTCTATGCTTCTGGCTCTACTTGAATAAAAAGATCACATCAAGATTTGGTGAATAGAAACATATTCACGGTAACATGCCTTACGAAGTAGGAAAACAAAAGTTACATTTCACTTACAATGCATTTAACAACATATGGATATATATTATAAAACTTCAAACATACATGGTTCAGTTCTATAATATAAAAGAACATGAATATTGTGGTCTGTTGAAATTTGTAATCAAACTTGATGAATCTGAGCTTAAAAAACATCAAAAGATGGAGAGAATAAGTATTGCACTGATGAACAAAGCTTAGGACTATAGCCTTGGGAAAGTGGATACTCCATCTCTTAGAGTACAATCAGAAATGGAGTTATGGTGGGTTGGCTATGCTAAAGTTCCATCTGAGAGCCATAAAACACTTGAATGGTTATTCTCACAGACAAACATTCCAAATGTTATCCAAAGGCATCATGTAGGAGAATTATTGAATGTCCAAGACTATGGGAACTTTCAAGTTGAGTGGCATTTGAGTGGAGACCTAAAGACGCTCAAATGCATGTTTGGTATAAGTGGGGGAGCAAATTCTAAGTACCCTTGCTTGTAATGCATGCAAAGCCAAGGCACAAATGGATGGATTGCTAGAGCTGAGGCTGAAGAGGCTCCTTCCAGACAAAATGTTATTCTTCATAACTACTCATCTTCTTCCATGATTTGGGATCCCATACTTCCAATAACATTGACAAATGTACACATATGTACACTACATGCAGAGTTAAGAATCATTGACCAGTTGGTCTGTCTTCACTTGGATTATGCATATTCTATCAAGCTACAACTCTTGCAGATGATTGCATTAGAAAAATGTAAAGGTCTACTTTCAGAAATGGGATTTCATGGTGGTGATGTTCATCTAAGAAAAGATCCAAAGCTTTCACAAAATACAGGTGATGTAATATAGGATGTCTCAATGGGAGGTGCAAAAGCAAGGAGATTCTTCAACAACCATGATGACAAGCAACTAAATGCCATGTGGAATTGTTGGAAAACATTTTGTGAGATCACGACTAATGTAAAAATCAAACCAGAAATAGCAAAAAAGAGAATGGAGGTGTGGGTCAAACTAGATATTTTTTTTAAGATCATGAGGCAACAGGTAACATCAAAAAGTTATGTGATAGATTTTAGAAAGGCGACCACAAAGCTTATAGAAACCCTCATAGAGGCATGGGGTGCCAAAGACATAACATACTACTTGGTGAGTTCCAGAGATTATTTATTCAATTTAGTTTTATTAATTGAAATAAAGATCTGATGAAATTCTTCTGCTCTTCTAGCATATTCTTCTTGTGCATGGTTCATTCTTTGTAGAAAAAGGACCACTTGCCATATGGAACACCCAAGGCATGGAAAAATCTCATTATCAAGCAAGGACAAGCTTCTTTAGGTGCACAAAGAAAGGAGGAGGAGTAACAAAGAGCAATGCCTTCAGAGAGCTTTTTGATTAGTTCTTTAGAAGACAATTACAAAGGACCTCATGCCAAATATAATCAAAAGAATATGACTATCACCAGACAAAATCATCATGTATCAATATCACAAAATGAAAAAGACTACATTTCAAATAGAGCTTTAATATTTGCAATGTCTTTTATTTCTTTGAGAAATAAAGATGTCATTTATGGACATTTCATGATGTATTAAGCTTTGAAAAGAAATATGTTTATAACCATCAGATGACTTTGACTAGAGAACAGATCATGGATCAATAACAATTAATATTAGGACATGGATTAGTTACACCAAAA
Source organism: Ceratopteris richardii (assembly GCA_020310875.1). Taxonomy (NCBI): domain Eukaryota; kingdom Viridiplantae; phylum Streptophyta; class Polypodiopsida; order Polypodiales; family Pteridaceae; genus Ceratopteris; species Ceratopteris richardii. The sequence goes on along the minus strand of CM035409.1, from coordinate 141,321,399 downwards.
AAATTTGCAATGTCTTATATCACATTGGGCAACTTCTGTATATGTACATCTGATGAGTAATAGAATTTGAAAAAATGAAGTCATTCCTTGAGTCTCTTTAAAGAGATTGGCTCTGGCAAATCACCTCTATATTTGAGGAAATCTTTTCTCCTGTATCCAGCAATGCTTTTTACATCTGACACCCCTGCAACCATTGCATAGCTTGAATAACAAAGAAAGTACCCTGCCCCTGAAGCATTGAGTCTTGGGGGAATATCCAGAAATTCTGAATGCAGCTGCTCTTTCAAGCAACACAACTCTAAAGGCATTAAAGGGTATTGGAGTAAAACCCATGTATTTTGATAGAGTCCTCAAGGAGAACAATGCAAAGTCTAGCTCCTCACTATAGTGCTTGTGAATAATACAAAAAATAATTGAATGAATATCCACCTTTGCTTTTCCTTTCTCTTCTATGGTTTTTCTTGTTCCCTTGCCCCTGCCAAGGTAGTTGTCTTCATCCAATATAGTTAACTGTTCTAAAAAGGAAAAACAAGGTCAGATGAAGTGTTAGCACACCTAAGGACTCATGAAAAGTAACTTGAAACAAAAAAACAAAAAGCAAGAGAGCCGACTGATGCAAGCGATTAGGGTCTTCAGAGATATTCAGATAGTCGTTACGCTTGCATCGGTCATTATCAATATCTCTTTGTAAAGTACCTAGAAACATGTTATTTTTGCTAAAGAAGGTGAATTCTTACATAGCCAAATGTCTATTATCAATGCTGCATGCAACTCCTAGACACGACTGATACAAGCAATAAGGCCCATCGGTAAATAATCGATGGGCCTCATCGCTTGCATCTGTCGGAACATAAACTATACGCAGAAGACGGTGTTTTTCACATGATAAGACTTTACTTGTCATTGCACCATGCAAGTCCAAACAGGACCGATGCAAGCGATAAGGCCCAACAGAAAATATCCGATGGGCCTTATCCCTTGCATCGGTCGTGATTGATTTCTCACACTTTAAATGGACATCTTGGACAAAACCGATACAAGCTAAAGATGTTGCATCGGTCGCATCTCATTTCCTAAGCATAAAATTGATGAGAATATATTAAACTACATACCTTGACCTCATCTTCCTCCTCAAGTCCAAACAGTACCGATGCAAGCGATAAGGCCCAACGGAAAATATCCGATGGGCCTTATCGCTTGCATTGGTCATGGTCGATTTCTCACTCTATAAATGGAGATCTTGGACAAAACCGATACAAGCTAAAGATGTTGCATCGGTCGTATCTCATTTCCTAAACCTAATTTTCATGAGAATATATTTAACAACATACCTTGACCTCATCTTCCTCCTCAATGAGCTCTTTTGAGTCAATACATATTGTTCCTTTGTCCTCAGCAACATCCAAGAATGAATAGCCACACCCAAACGAGAATATTCCAAGTTGCTTCTGATGCTCATCAAACGCTTCATCAGCAAGTGTTGGCTTCTCTGAGATAGCTTTCTCAAAGCATTTTGAAAGAGCTTGTGATGAATCTTTGAATTCTTCAGTTGACAAATCCAAAACAAGATGCAAAAAGTCTTCTTTTCTTTCTTCTTTCTCATTGATGAATCTCCTTGCAACTTCTTCTGACTCAGCTATAGCTACAAGGCAGTAGTCCTCCCTAAGATTGAAAAGTTCCTAAATGTAAAATAGAGGGATAAACTCCTTTTCAGAGATAAAGTAAAATGGTAGATTTGGGAGAAGTAGGGACTTCTTAGACACTTGAACTTCTTTAGTTGGCTCCCTTATTGCAGTCTCTACTTTAAAACTAGCCACATCAAAACCTTTGACCTGCTCTTCTTCTACTTGGGGATTCATCTCCTCAACAATCTCCATGACACCTTTCATAGTTTTTGAGCTTCCCTCAAGTGTCAGCTCTAAGAAAGGCTCATCTTCAACATGAACGCTTTCCTTCTTTTCAACTGAGATGTGATCAAGCCATATCAAGAAAGCAATGTTTAAAGGGAGCAAGCAGCAATCATTTTCATGCTCTGGGCATAAATCTAGCTTCCCTCGCAAAGGGGATATTCTTTTGCATTTTCTTGTGATTTTTGCCCTATCTATTGGATCCTTCCCAAAGATGTGAGGATGGACATAGGTTTTCTGAGAAATAGAAAGAATCTTTCCATTGATCAACCCCAAGAAGTTCTCCCACTCATCCTTAAGAAAACATTTTTATTTCTCTAGGAGTTTTTCAAAATCAATTTTGGGGTTGAATATCGTCATTGCATCAGGAAAATAATCTATAGTTAAACCCTCTTGAACCATGAAATCAAGTAGTTTCTCTGATGGAGAGACAATAAGGATCTCGTTCATTCCCTCCATCTTAGCTGCAGCTTCTCTTGTATGTCCTAGAGGAAAACACAACCGATGCAAGCGACTAAAGCTAGTCAACGTGGGTCAAACGGGCAAAATTGCTTGTATCGGTTGTGTCGGGGCTGAAAGAAAAATATGCACGGAAATGAGACAAATTCTATGAAGGCTCAAAATTTGAATTGCTGAAGGGAGTTGCTATTTATAGGCAAGGAGGGAGGAAGTAATGGTCAAATGATGTGGACCAATTAGTGAGTGCCACATGGCAAAGGTACATTGGGAATCCCAATGGATAGATGATGTGTCCCACTCAAATTATGCCATGTGGCAAAGAACATTGGAATTTGCAATGGTTATATGACATGGATCAATCATGATGTGCCATGTGGCACCAATGGTCAACTCAGTTTTGAGACCTATTTAAGCTTCCCTATTCATTTCTCTCATTTTTTTCTCAACACTTTCCAAGTATCAAGGTTCCATCGCCACCAAGTTTTTTAGCTGCTTCTTAACAATTTCTATAGAGAACGCTCTCTGTGTTAGGTAATATGGACACGACCGATCCAAGCAATAAGGGTACATCCGGGATTTTTGGATAACCCTAATCGCTTGGATCAGTCATGTTTCTTAAATGGCATCGAGTCCTTGATCATAGCTTGCAAATTATATTTTGCTTAGTGATGCTTTAGTAGTATGGATTGTAAGCTATATTCGAAATAGTATTGATTGATATTTCATGATGATTTCAAGGACGACCGATGCAAGTGATTAGGGACATCCGGGGATTTCTGGATGATCCTAATCGCTTGGATTTGTCGTGCTTCTTAAATGGCATCCTTGATCAAAGCTTTGAAGTAACATCTATTTGGTTAAGAATTAGCTGTAATGCATTCCAAGGGAAATGGTATTCACTGATATTTCTTCATGACCGATGCAAGCGATTAGGGACATCCGAGCATTTCCAGATGACTCTTAACGCTTGGATCGGTCATGTCTTTGACAGTGGAAAGAGTCCGTGATCAAAGTTTTTGAGAGTAAGTTGCCTTTCCTTTCCACTTCCTTGCCTTAAGACTCTGATTTTGTGCAGGTTATGGCTAGGAACAAAAAGATAGCAAGGAAGTTGTACCCTGAGGGTCAGGACCAAAATGCCCATGAACAAAATGCCCAGGAGAAAAATGTCCAAGAGCAAAATCCCCATAAGAGTCTAGGCAATGTATCAGAGAAGCCTTCAAAGAAAAGGGTCAAGTACCATGTAAAGTCCTTGAGGGAAATTAGCAGAGCTTAAAAGCCTATGGGATTGTTGATCCCTAGACTTCCATTTATGAGAGTTGTCAAGCAGATCACAACCAGCATCTGATCTTTGATGAAGAACTCATCCTTTATCAATGTGAGGTAGCAAACTCAAGCACTGCTATGCCTACAAGAAGCTACAGAGGACTTTGCTATTGACTTTATGAATGATGCCTATTTATGTGCTGCTCATTCTCATAGGGTAACACTAATGGTGAAGGATTATGTTATTGTATCAAGAATAAGATATAAATTTGATAAATCTATGGTTCCTATTGATCACCATGATAAAAAATTCTTTGAAATTTTAAATATACCTCGAGCCTGAGCGCCCAAAACAACACGTCATTGAAGAGATCAACCTTCAGGTCACTCATGATCATGAAACTAGAACTACAGTAAATAGTGAGGAGGATAGGAAAAAGCAAAGATTATTTATAGAGGAAAGTGTCATCTTAAGCCAGATTCAAAAGTTATAGAAAGCAAATAAAGAGATCCTTAAGAAAGGAGATGGACAGATAATAGTTAATGATGCAATGGCATGGCAAAATGAATGGTTCCTTGACATTAGACCTGAAGAAAACAAAATGTTGAGGGAGATTCATGTTGAAATATCGGAGTGTGATCAACATTTCACTTTTGTATTATCTAGAGGCCATAAAGTGCTCTTGTATTGCTTAATTTTCTAGTTCCTTAACTGAATTTTTATTTCTTGATTTGTAGGGTTCTTCTTCAACAATGTGAGGAAGCGGTTCAAAGAAAAGTATTTATCATAGATCCTCTGGTGACACAGTGTTTTTTGCATAAACATGGAGATGCTAGGTCCTTTCTACAGAATTTTACAAAAGAGGTAGAATGTGTTATCTACCCATATATTGAAAAGTAAGTATTCATCTTCATTTTGGAAAGATATATGTTTCATTAAAGAAAGTATATTTACATACAACTCATTGACAGGGGCCATTGGAGTCTTATTATTGGTGACTTCAATGCATATCAAGCTCTTTTCCTCAATTCTCTTAAATCACAACAAGGGAATTGCAAAGTGTAAGTTGCTATACATTTTGTTCTCTATTTAAGAACCATGCCATCATTATGATTTTCACTTTACAATGCAGTGGTGCAAAGCTTCTCAAGATGCATATTGATCAAAACTTTCCGAGAATTGCTAAATTAAATGACCAAAAGCAATTTAGATACATACAAATTCATGTGCCATCGTAGAAAGACACAACGTCATGTGGCTAGAGAGTGATTGCAAATGCTGTAAGATTCTTGGAAAGAAGGTTTTACAGTCTTGAATTAAATTTATCAGACTATCTAGATGCATGGATCATCTTGATCAGAGATAGAACAATAAATGGCATTAAGAAACATGCAATCTGCCCCAATGATCTATACTCACCTCCACCCCCTCCACCTGATAAAAAGAAGTCTGAAGAAAAATTGAAAGGGCATCCTCTTCACTCACCATTGAAGCATGGGACCAAGAAAATGAGTCAAGGTGAGAGCTGCAAAAATGGCCACAAGCATCAGAGAAAAGAGGGCTCCAAAAAGGATAGAAGGGGATGAATCATTTTTGAGTCTAAGATTGAAATCTCTTGTAAAACCAACATAAGTTGGAAGATTTATTTATGTACAAATTGTATGTACTTATGCCAATCTTCATCTAGAAGATGGTCATTGTAACCATATTTATTTGCCTTAACAATGTTTATATGCCTTGAGAAATGTACAGTTGTATTGAACCTCTTGAGAGTTAAACAAAAGTTCATTGCATGGTCCAATTAAATTTGGTCATGTCACAAATATGACTGCATTGTGGGTTTCTTACTTCATTCTTGTTGGAAAGTTTAAATTGGAGAAGATAGAGAAGAATGTAAAGAAAAAAGAGGACACAACCGATACAAGCAATACGGGGAATCAAAGAATTTTGGATTGCCCCTATCGCTTGCATCGATCGTATTATCCATTTAAACATAGCATCCCCTTTTAGCAACCTTGCATGAGATGAGCTGTTGCAAGTTGTTTTTATAGTCATGAGTCAAACCTTTACGCAAAGTCACGTTTTGAAGTCTCTCTCGATAGTTTGCTAACACGACTGATCTAAGCGATAAGGGTGATCTGACAAGTTCAGATTGCGCTAGTCGCTTGAATCATTCATCTTCTCTAATCTCGTCTCCTCTTTTTTATGACTTAAGTCATGCTCTTCATATTTTGAAATATCAAACCCTGGATTGGAATTTGCACCAGGTTCTCCACCTTCCCGAATATTACTCGTTATGTGCACCATGATACTTTCTCTTGCATAACTTGAGGAAGGAAAAGATGGACATAATCAAATAATTTAATTGAAACTAATGTGCACCTTTGATAGACTCAAAGAACTTAATTGAAACTAGATATTGAATTCTAGATCTCTTGTTCATCCATAATTTACTTATCCAAGTTTCTGTATAATTATTTCTTAGTTGGAACCTCATCAGAATGTTAAGATTACACAAAAAATCCCAATATGAGTTTAGATGAAGGGGTATAGTTGAAGTCATCAATTCACTCCTACAAATAAAAATCAATGGAAGTATGAAATAAGGGACCTAAAAAATATCTAAGAATGTCTTGGTTTATATTCTTATCATTGTACAATAAGAACCTCATCAAAATCTTGAAATTAAATTAAAAAATGCCAATATGAGTATAGACATTTAAAATACATAATTTAACACACATTCTTTGTCACCATCGTGCAAAGAAAATTCAATGGAAGTATCAATAGAAGCTTCTATAAGAGGGAGATACATTATTTAAGAATGTCAAGGGTTAACTTGTTACAATCTTAAGGGTTGGAACTTAATCACCCTTGGTGGCAAGCAAGTTATGTAAGATAATGATTTCTGTGATCTAATGTTAAATATTGCATCATCAATTGAGAATCTAAACAGTGATGATACCTCATCAAGGTATTCTAGGAGCTCCCTTACATTTCTGAGATTCCAATTTGTAGTGATAATTATTTTCCTTGATTGAAAATCTGGATGAATCAATACTTCTAACTCAAATTTTGGACAGCTCTTCTATGAGTCCAAGGCTATCCAAAGTCCAAGATTTTTTTTCCACCTTTTATAGTCATATCCTAAAACCAGAGATTGTCAACATATCTGATATGAGATTGAAAGAGAATTGGGACTAACTTTACATAAAATAATGTCACCTAGCTTTTGAACTTCTTTGCTATCCCATTCCCTACCTAAAACATCATCAATCTCTGAAATAGAGACTCTCCTATTCAACCACATTGTTTTTGTTTTTTGTAATAACATGTTGTTAAATCATGCTACAAAGACATGAATAGGCAAAAAACATTGAACCTTTATCCTTCTCGAAATTCGGCCTACTGACATTGCCTTTTGGATGTCAAATTTCATTTTGCATAGAAAACTTGAAACCGTTGAATGATCAAGAGCATCCCAATCTAATGAAGAGATGCAAAGACCAGGTACATTTACAAGATTTCCATAAGAACTCCTCCCTGATGGCACTTGATAATCTGCATAATGGACAGATAACTCTATGCTATTGAAAAATTGACCAGATTTGTTTGCATACATGAGTTTTGCATATTCCTTATGAAGAACTCTAAATGTTCCTGTTAAACATTCAACAGGTTTCCATTCCACATTATTGGAAGGAAAGATATCTGCACTACAAGAAAATATGTTTTGTTATACAAAAACAATTGGAATGATAGAAGAGCATTGTAAGACTTCACTTACAGAAGGGAATTGCAGATGATTTTCTAGAACAAGATCCTTAGTAGTGTACACATGTTGTACTCGTGCAAACCAACCACATCTCTTCAATTTGAAAATGAGAATACGTCCCTTCCAGTGGTTTCTTGTGTTGTCTCCTTTGGCACGCTTGACTTTATGGGCACCTCTACATCTAGGAAGCATAGTTACCTATTCATTTACTTTCACAGAAAGAGGTTTCCACAAAGAAATCTCTCTTCTATTGTAAACCTCACATGAGGTTACACGATTGGAAGGACGACGAGAAGAAGAAGCCATTTGCACTTAGAAGAAGAAGAATGTTCAAAGCAAGAAACCGACGTTCACAAATTTTGGTAGTATTTATAGAGAAAAAGACTGTGTACATGTGGAAACTTTTGATTTGATGTAAACCCTATTGCTGAATGATCATGAAATTTTGTGAACCCAAAAATATTTCGTATCTTCAAAAATCAATTCCTTCTTGGAAATTTGAGAATATGCTTTGTGAAGTGTGCCAAAATATCTTTTTTTGCATCAAACTGAAAAATTGTACACTGAATACGAGACTCTTCATCACTTTAGCGGTGCTTTTAGAGAATATTGTATAAAAAAAGAATTTCTTCATACAGTTAAAAGAGACAACAATGTTATATTCTTGTACATGTGGAAAGACTCTATTTGTCAATTTCCTTAATCTCTCATTAGCAAGCATCCCCTTTTCGGCTGTTTTTTGCCCTAATGCTATCATCATCCTAATTCAATCCACAATGCTAGACGTTTAGCCTAAGCTAATGATTGACTAAGGGGGTTGAGTATTCTTCCAACCATAAGTCAGCTTCTTTGATTGCTCTGCTGCCCAAGAAGTAGCACTTCCCAAGCCTTGCATTCTTCACTTGCCTTGCTTTGATTACCCTTGGATAACTCTTGCTAGACCTATCAAAATCCAATGTTTAGACCAATTCTTAAATCAATGCTCAAGCACTTTGATATATACATCTTTAAGGTCCCTTTTTCTCCTTATGAATTTCCTAAGTGCCCCCTTGCTTTCTTAGTTCCACAAATAGGTCACAAACAGACTTCGAATGACAAAGTTATGGATGTTCAAGTCCTCGAGGGTAAAAGCTGACAAACAGGTTTTTCTTCAATTATGAGCTAAGGGGTCTCCAATAAGCTTAATCACCAAAAAATTCACTCAAAGTAGCCTCTAAATAGCCCAAAAAATCAAACTCTAAATTTGGCATTTTAGGTGGACAATCGCGATGGTCCTGAAGTGTTTCAATGGCGATGCACCACAGTGCACTCTCCCTTCCGAGAGCTCCGCGACAATATGCTCGGAGTAGAAAACCGAGCTCCTGAGGCTGCACACAGTACTCCGCATAGAGGCTGTAGAATACACAGAAAACACAGTACACAGGAAGCACGAAGACAACCTTCTTAGGTCTTACAAATGCGGTCGAACTTACAGTCCGTGACTGACCAGGCCACTATATGTTTTATTAAAGAACATATACAAAGAAGTGTCCAGTGGCCATTTGGCCTTTCACATGGACACTAATGGTAACAATCTCCCACTAAAGGCCAATATGTCCAGAGTAACTATGGGAGAAAAAATAAAGAATGATAAAGAATACCTGAGTGTAAGTATACAAACTATACCTCCCACCTGATGGGCATGTTACACAGTATACAAGTGACTGCGTAAGATCAAGAATCAAGTAACCCCCATCAAGTGACAACAGTGTCGAAAGCTATCATGTGGTAGAGCTTTAGTCAAAGCATCTGCAGCATTATCTCGAGTGTGAACCTTCTCAAGAATAATTCTCTCAGTGGCTAAGCAATCTCTAATGAAGTGATACCTCACCTCAATGTGCTTGGTCTTTGCATGATAGACCGGATTCTTAGCCAAAGCAATGGCACTCTGACTATCACTGAGCAAGTGAGGTACATGCTAAGGTAAACCCATATCACAAGCAAGACGAGAAAGCCACAATGCTTCCTTACATGCCTCACTTGCTGCAACATACTCTGCTTCTGTGGTGGAAACAGCTCTACATTCTTGAAGACGAGATCTCCAAGAGATAGCACCTCCAGCAAAATGAAAAATGTACCCTGATGTAGACTTACGATTGTCTACACAACCAGCATAGTCAGAATCTGTGTAACCAATAATGGATGCTTTCCCTCTACCTAAGCATAGACACTTGTCCTAAGTGCCACTCAGATATCTCAAAATCATTTTGACCGCTTCCCAATGTTTCTTGCCAAAGGATTAGAAATATATCTGCTCACAACTCCCACTGCAAATGCAATGTTTGGTCTCGTAGCTACCATACCATACATGAGACTACCAACAACAGACTGATAGGGAATTTTGTTCATGAATTCCTTTTCCTCATCTAATTTGGGGCAGTCATCCTTGCTCAATTTCACATATGTGGGTAAAGGTGTACTCAATGCCTTTCCACCTTGCATATTGAATCGGTGAAGTACTTTGGATATGTACTCACTTTGAGACAAGTATATGCATCTTTTACTCCTATCACGAGTAATGCGCATGCCAAGAATATGTTTGGCATCCCCCAAATCCTTCATATCAAATGTCTGACTCAACTTCTTTTTGAGAAGTGACAAATCATAAGAGGACTTCCCAACAATCAACATATCATTGACGTAAAGTATCAAGCATATCAAGCTGCCATCAGAGCATCTCTTTGTGTAGAGACAATGATCCTCGTTGCTCCGAGAATAGCCTTGGGACTTCATAAAAGCATCAAACTTTTGGTACCATTTTCTAGGAGACTGTTTAAGTCCATACAAGCTCTTCTTGAGCTTACAAACTAGACTTTCCTTGCCAGGAACTACATAACCCTCTGGTTGTTCCATATAGATCTCATCTGTAAGATCTCCATGCAAGAAAGTTGTTTTCACATCCATTTGGACTAGCTCTAAGTCCTCCATTGCAACAAATCCAAGCAACATGCGCAAAGTAGTCATCTTGACCACTGGAGAGAAGATTTCCTCAAAATCAACACCATGTTGTTGCTTAAAACCCTTTGCAACAAGTCGTGCTTTATATTTTGGAGAAGCACTATCTGATGTGAATTTCAGCTTATATACCCATTTACATGGTAAAGCTTTTCTGCCCTTTGGCAAAGGTACTAAGTCCCAAGTACCATTCTTGTGAATAGAATCCAACTCACTCTTCATGGCATGCTCCCACTTGACATGATCCTCTGTCTGCATAGCCTCTTTGTAGCAAGAAGGCTCACCGGCATCTGTTAGCATAACAAAATCTAAACCTGGAACATATCTATCAGGTGGATATGAGACACGTGCAGAACGTCTCAATGGTTGTTGAACAGGAACATGTGCAGACTGATCTGAATGGACATTCTCTTGAACATCCCTATGTGCAGCATTTTTATGCATGCTAACCGGAGGACTAGTATCCTCAAACACCACTCTTCTCACTTCAACCTCCTTAATGGGCTGTTTATGCATCTTAGACTCATTAAAAATGACATCACTACTTCTGATCACTGACCGTGTTTCAGGATCCCATAAGCGATATCCAAATTGTCCTTCTCGACCATATCCAAGAAAAATGCATTTCTTTGACTTATGGTCCAACTTTTGTCTAAGATTCTTGGGTATATGAACATATGCTTCACACCCAAAAACTCGAAGATGATCATAATATGGTGGTTTCCCTGTCCATAACTCTTGTGCCACTTTCAGACCTTTTGCAGTACTAGGTGAAAGGTTAATCACATGAACTGCAGTCAATACTGCTTCTGCCCAAAAACCTTGTGAGAGGTTTGCATGATGCAACATAGAGACTATTCTATCTTGAATAGTTCTATTCATCCTCTCAGCTACACCATTTTGTACTGGGGTATAAGGAGCTGTAAACTCTCTACGAATCCCTCTAGACTGATAGAAAAGGCTGAATTAATGTGAGGTATACTCACCCCCATTATCTGAACGTAAAGCCTTAAGCTTAGTTCCTTTTTCAGTCTCAACTGAAGCAAGCCATTTTCTGAAAGTAGGGAATACATCATCCTTTGATTTGATAGGATATACCCAGACTTTTCTAGTAGCATCATCTATGAAAGTGACAAAGTAAAGAGAACCACCTAAGGACCTAGTGGGCATAGGACCACACACATCTGTATGAACAAGATCTAGAGGCTGAATTGAAGAGTCAATGTGCGTTCTATGCACATTTCTGGTTTGCTTTCCATATTGACAATGCTCACAAAATGAAAAATCAAAGAAAGATAACACAGGTAAGTAGCTAGAACGAGAAAGATTTTCCATTCCACTACGAGATATATGGCCCAAACGACCATGCCAAATACAAGCCATAGGCTGTTCAGTAACAGCTAACAAGTGTTCTTTCTGTGATACAAATAAAGGATAAAGTGAGCCAACTTTGCTTCCTTTTGCAATAACCATATTGCCCTTTGATATAGGAAAGGACTGAGCATAGAAGACCACCTTGTAACCAAGGTCATCAAGTTGACCAACTGACATCAAACTGCGTGATAATTGAGGTACATGACGTACATTATGCATAGTAAATTTTGAACCATCAATGAACTGCACAACCACATCTCCAATCCCCACAACATCACACTGGTAAGAGTCACCAAGTCTCACGGTACCAAGAGACTTTGCTGCATAATTAGAGAACCATTCTCTATGTGGTGTCACATGGAAAGAAGCACCAGAATCTAGCAGCCAGGTGTGGGAAAGAGAATCGGCCATAAGTGCCTCAGATGGCACAGTACTATCAAGTGTCAACACATCAGCATCATCAGAAATAACATTAATTTCTTCAATCTTCACAGTCGAAGTAGATGGTGCAGGTAACTGTTTAACATGCCCATCAACATTCTGTCCTTTACCTTTAGCATTCTTTAATGCATAACAGTCTTTCTTCATGTGTCCTTTCTTATGACAATAATGGCATTCGATATCCCTCTTCCTTGATTTACTTCTACTCTTATTCCGTTGACCATTCTTTTCCTTGTTCTTGCTCCTGCCACGTTGTTGATTCTTTCCTTGGTAAGAATCACGAACATTATATGCATCTCCACTCTGAGTGCCAACCATAGATTTTCTACGAATCTCCTCGCTCAACAGTGCCCCACATATGTCATCATAGACGAGTTTACCACCAGGTGCACTGTTGCTAATAGCCGTGCAAAACGTATCCCATGATGATGGCAGGGTGCATAACAACAATACTACTTTCATTTCATTATCCATATCCATTTTCTGAGCTTGTAACTAGGAGAATATATCATCAAACTCATTTAGATGAGCAGCAACACTATCTGTGTCCTTCATACGAAGGTCATATAATTTTCTCATCAGATACACTTTATTTGATGCCGTCTCTTTTTCATATGTATTGCATAACTTCTTCCAAAGCTCCTCTGCACTTTCACAGTCTAAAACTGTAAAGTAAACATTATCTGCCAAGTGCAAGTGAATGGTAGACCTGGCCATTTCATCTAACTCATCCCAATCATCTTCATCCATGTAGCATGCTTCTTTGAAATCCCATTTACTGGCTTCCATTGCCTCCTTTGAATCAGCACATCTTTAATTTGATTCTTCCATAGAGCAAAGTTTGTGCCATCAAATTTTTGGATCTCAAAATGGTCTTTGCCCTGCAAGTTATAGCTCCTCCTCGGAACACTAGCACTAGACCCTGATCCACCAGATGTGCCTGAGACCTCTGATGCCATGATCGTAGAGAACTGAATAGAATGATAATGAGCTAGAAGAGTCCAAACACCAACAAATAAGTGTATCAAGGAGTAAATCGACCACTGTATAGTTGACTAAACCAAAAATTTGGAAAAATTTTGCCAGAGTATCATCTACAAAATTAGCATATGACCAATGTCAAAGTATCATAAAACTGCAAGTACTGACATGTCTACCTGCATAGTGAATCACTGACTCCATTGCATATAATCAGTTACCCAATAGAAGCCAACTAGGCTTATCGAGCACCTATGAACAACTATCATACATCTCCTATGGCGAGGCTAGGTAAGTCTTCTACCTGCATCACCGAAGAGACCTCGACATCTGGGTGTATCCCAGTTAAGAAAACCTCACCACGACCCTCTTTATCAAATGTAAAAGGCTTTATGCAAAGAACGTAACCGCTATATCAATGACCACATGGACGTACATAAGCTGTATCCACAGAAGCATACATGGTGTGTATGTGCTCAATGTATGCAGTAAAATGACACTAAAAGGCTGAATACACAGCCCAAAAACTAGCCAGTAACACCTGCAAGTGTCTGTCAACTCTGATGTTTTAGGCTTTAAAAACCTGCATAGATTTGCAGCGACTGCTCCCACCAAAACTGAAAACCCCTCGAGAAACCTGTAGTTTTACGAGTGTGGCTGAAAATACAGCCAGTTGATATTTATTGTCTGAGAAGTACAAGGACTGCTCTGATACCGTCAAGACGGACTACTTTTGCCTCGAACTACTCTGATACCAGTGAAGTGTTTCAACGGCGATGCACCACAGTGCACTCTCCCTTCCGAGAGCTCCGCGACGATGCTCGGAGTAGAAAACCGAGCTCCTGAGGCTGCACACAGTACTCCGCACAGAGGCTGTAGAATACACAGAAAACACAGTACACAGGAAGCACGAAGACAGCCTTCTTAAGTCTTACAAATGCGGTCGAACTTACAGTCCGTGACTGACCAGGCCACTATATGTTTTATTAAATAACATATACAAAGAAGTGTCCGGTGGCCATTTGGCCTTTCACATGGACACTAACGGTAACAGGTCCGAGATAATTGCGATGGTCTAGGACCATCAAGATGGCCCAGTTGAACCATTGCAATGGCCCAGTTGAACCATTGCGATGGTCCGATGGTGCAAGGCATCATGATGGTTAAAGGTGAAGCATCACACTAGTCTGTCTAGTGAGCAATCGCGATGGTGTGAGCCCGTCCTGATGGTCAACGATCAATGCAACTGTCATGATGGTGTGAGCCCGTCGCGATGGTCACGAGGTGTGATGGCTTGAGCCAATCGCCATGGTCCAAAATTGAAGCGTCATGATGGCATGTCTGGTATCATCGTGATGGCCTAGTTTGGAATGTGGCAAGTGAGTCATCGTGATGGCGTGGGGTCGACGGGGTCATCCTGATGGTCAGTGATTGTTGCGATGGTTCAAGTGAACCGTCACGATGGTGTGAGACCATTGCGATGGTCCAGTCGAGTCGTCGCGATGGTGTGAGCCAATCGCAATGGTGCGACACAATCGTGATGCTATGAGCCCATCGCGATGGTCCAACAAACTATGAATTTTCCAAAATCGATTGTGGATTTGTGCAAGCACTATGGTCGCCTGTGTCATGCAATAGACACATACCAAAAATTTTGAGTTTCTTAGACCCTCGCAATGGTCCAAGAGCTTCAGTAGATATGGAAGAAAGTCTGAGTTTTTACCTGTTGGGAGCTCTCGTGATGCTCTGGAGCACTGTAGCTACAAGAAAACTCAAAAACACACACAACACAAGCACAAAAGCTCTCTCTCTCTCTCCTCCATGCGCAAATGAGGGAAATGAGGGGGATAGGTGGATATGGTGAAATTTTTTAGTTTTTTGGAGTGGAAGAAGATGATGCAGGGTGAAGGAGTGTAGAGGAGATGAAAAAGACAAAAAACTACTTAAAAACAATAACAAAAAATGAAATTTTTACCTTCCAACACCACTTCTTGCTATACACGTACCATCACACATTCGTCCTAGACTCGATCCCCAGCAACGATGCCAAATTTGGTGTTGCTCTAATACAATGGTAAGCACCATGTTAAGAGGCTCCACCTCCTTAATGTCAATCCACGGAAGAGATAGGAGTGATATGAAGATCGTGAACGTGAGATGTAGTGAGAGTGAAGGTGAGAAGCATAAAGATGCACACACACATAGACACACACAAGGAAGAGACAAGCAAGAAACAATGGAAGGTTGAAATTAGATTCTATTACTCAAGAACACTCTTACAAGCTCAAGCTCACACTAACTCATATAAGTCTACACTAGCTAACAATATCTCTCTTCAAAAATGAGCTCTCTAGCTCTATTTATAGTTTTTAGACCAGCTTTGATTGATTTCACATCTAGTGTCTAGCATAGTTAAAAAATAGGTTCTAGGCACTATTTGAAGGTGTAAATGAGATCTAAAAATAACTAAAATTGGTATGTTCATTCTACCTAAGCTCCTCAAGCTCGAGGACTCCTTGGCTTGAACGAAAGGGAGCATATAATTACAAAGGTGTGTGCTTCTATGTTACATATGTAACAAGAGTGATGAAAATCACTATTTGTAGTTTTGAGTAAGTAACATAAAACATGTTTCTTTGGGAAAAATAGATTCCAACATATGTTGTTGAGGAACAAAGGTAAACTTGTATTCTCGAAACTTTGATCTTGTCCCATCAAATTTCTCAGGCATGCTCACTTTTGGACTTTTCTTCATGTTAGTTGACATTGGGGTACTTGAAGAAGATTGACTTACAATGATCTGCAGCTCTTGCATTTGCCTTTGAAGTTCTGTGATTACATCTTGAATATTGTGTTGTTGAATTCGTTGTTGGTTTTCTCGTATCTCTTGGACTTGTTGTTGAATGACTTTAAGTGCAGAAAAAAAATTCTTCTCGAATAATCTCCATGGTTCCTAGTCTTCATGAAGGTAGTCTTGCCAAAATGTCAGGGGAGCACTAGATTGTGCTCTCTCACTACACTAGACAAGATTTCAGAAATACACTTCTGATTACAAGATCACCCACAAAGGGGAAACGATACAAGAATATGTGATTGATACAAGATGTCCCACAACCCGGGACTGATAGGTATGAACAACTCGACTAGAGATGATACAGGAGATCCCACAACCTGGGATCATAAGTATGAAACAAGATCTCGAGATTACAAGAACTCCCTTCCGGGAGATGAACTAGATACAAGAAAGAGCTCGACAAGATCTCGCACTATGAGATTACAAGAGGAAAAGACAAGATGTCCACAATACCAGACTAGACAGGACTGGAACAAGGAATAAGACAAGAATAGGAACTGGAACTTGGAGAGTACTTACTTGGCAGTCATGACTACTTGAGCTCCCAAGACTGGTATTGGCAAGACTGATTATGAATGTGACCAACCCCTCCTTTTATAGGTTTTGAATGGCGGTTACAATTGGATGATGTCATTGATGATATCATCAACTAGAAACAAGACCTCTGTGTGTCAGAATCAGCGAATATCTAGTCAATCTTGGGGTTTTGGCACATTCCGGATGCAATGGTAGCTTTAGTT
Source organism: Ceratopteris richardii (assembly GCA_020310875.1). Taxonomy (NCBI): domain Eukaryota; kingdom Viridiplantae; phylum Streptophyta; class Polypodiopsida; order Polypodiales; family Pteridaceae; genus Ceratopteris; species Ceratopteris richardii. The sequence goes on along the minus strand of CM035409.1, from coordinate 141,304,613 downwards.
TCTCAAAAATCCTAACCAAACATAAGATATAGGAAATTGACATGGAATCTAAGATTTAAGATGGTTTTCTTTATGTCCATGACAGATAGATAGATAGATAGATTAATAGATAGATAGATAGATAGATAGATAGATAGATAGATAGATAGATAGATAGATAGATAGATAGGTAGATAGATAGGTAGGTAGATAGATAGATAGATGGATAGATAGATACATAGATGGATGGATGGATGGATGGAGGGATAGATAGATGGATGGATGGATGGATAGATAGATGGATAAATAGATAGATAGATAGATAGATAGATAGATAGATAGATTAATAGATAGATAGATAGATAGATAGATAGATAGATAGATAGATAGATAGATAGATAGATAGATAGATAGATAGATAGATAGATAGATAGATAGATAGATAGGTGGATAGGTGGATAGGTGGATAGATAGATAGATAGATAGATAGATAGATAGATAGATAGATAGATAGATAGATAGATAGATAGATAGATAGATAGATAGATAGATAGATAGATAGATAGATAGATAGATAGATAGATAGATAGATAGATAGATAGATAGATAGATAGATAGATAGATAGATAGATAGATAGATAGATAGATAGACAAATAGACAGACAGACAGACAGATAGACAGATAGATAGATAGATAGACAGACAGATAGATAGATAGATAGATAGATAGATAGATAGATAGATAGATAGATAGATAGATAGATAGATAGATAGATAGATAGATAGATAGATAGATAGATAGATAGATAGATAGATAGATAGATAGATAGATAGATAGATAGATAGATAGATAGATAGATAGATAGATAGATAGATAGACAGATAGAGAGAGAGAGAGAGAGCTAGATAGATAGATAGATAGTTAGATAGATAGATAGATAGATAGATAGATAGATAGATAGATAGATAGATAGATAGATAGATAGATAGATAGATAGATAGATAGATAGATAGATAGATAGATAGATAGATAGATAGATAGATAGATAGATAGATAGATAGATAGATAGGTAGGTAGGTAGGTAGGTAGGTAGATAGATAGATAGATAGATAGATAGATAGATAGATAGATAGATAGATAGATAGATAGATAGATAGATAGATAGATAGATAGATAGATAGATAGATAGATAGATAGATAGATAGGTAGGTAGGTAGGTAGGTAGATAGATAGATAGATAAATAGATAGATAGATAGATAGATAGATAGATTGATTGATAAATATATGAGTAGGAGTACATATAGATCAATAAATGTATGGATAGATAGACGAATGATAGATAAATGAATATATACTTAAGGGGATGGATGGATACATGATTAGAATTATGGATGGATGAACATATGAACAAATGTAATAGCGAGTCATAACAAACGAGAACTATGTCGTGAAAAGAGAACACCCTCTTCAAAAATCAAGCAAATGGTAGCTTATGTTTGAGATTCCTATATACCAGTATACATTACATTTCAAAAATGAAGTGAAAACATGTGATTTTTTGACATTTTTTGCCATTTTCTCATAAAAAAGAGCTCAAAATGTAGTCAAAATTTCACTAGATAATACATTGACATGTCCAAAATCTATACGATAAGACATTGACATGTCCAAAATCTGTATGATAAGACATTGACATGTCTAAAATCTATATAAATAATGTTAAACTGAATAATTCTTATACAAAAATAACATTTAAGACATATTTTCAATGGGTGGATATCTGATTGTTATTCAAAATTGCTACAAAACATGGTTTAATTAACCTCAAACTACTTTGAGGCATTTACATAAGCACTAAAAATGTTAGAGAGTTTCAATGCAACTCACAACTATGTCGATCTATGTCTACACCCTCATCATGTGATGCACTTGATTCAGTCTCATACTGTTGAGAGCTCTCTTCTTCTTCTTCTATATCCACAAGAGCTCTATCTTCATCCATGTACATACCAAATTCTGCAAGATCATGCACAAATCTTCTTGTTTGCCTATGATTTCCTGTACCACATACATCAGGAAGCATTTGTTTTATCATATTGATGGTTGCTTTCCTCAAGTGACCTGTTTTTGTCAAGGAAAAATCATAAACAAGAATATCTACATCATCCATTTTAAGAGTGGATGTGCTTCGAATATTCTTTTTCTTTTTTGAGCATGTTCGTTTAGTATCACACACCATTTCTAAGTTATATTTACCTCTGAATGCATTACTACTTTTAGTGTAATACCAATGCACCATCAAAGCCTCTATTCTTCTCTGATCAATATCTTTAGTTATCTCTAAAACCTTTGCAATCCAAAATGGTTTGGTAGCCTCATCACCATCAGCAAGTACTGCAATAAGTGTTCCAACATTTATCTCTATTAAATTTCCTTGCCATCTTGCTTCTGCCTCTTTTGTCATCCTTGGGCCTACATAAATATTTCTTTCTGGTGGATGTATAAAACTTTGAAGTGCATCTGCATTACATGCTTGGGCCACATTCACGGATCTTTGTCTACAAAAATCCCATGTGAATGGAACATCAACTGGCCAATGACCTGCAATTGTATACTATATAATCTCTTCTTGATGATTGAAAAAGTCCTCCCACCAAAATACATCTTGATCTCCAGCATATTTTTTTGCACACTCAATATGTTTCAACTTTTCAATGAGCGCATGCATCTAGCTTTTACTTTGATCAACCACATTTCCACATCTTTATGTATTGTTTTTATCTTCATATGGTGATTGTTCTGCACCATACACTGTAGACAAATTAGGCACCTGCAATAAGAATCTGCATCCCTCTTTAGGCTCCCACCCAGGAGAACATGAATACTGCTTTGCAAATAAAAGGGTTATTTCATCAACCCTCCTCATCAAGGATACATGGTTGAAACTAATATTGTGCAATGGAGCCGAAACCTTAGCATTGTTATCAAGGCCCATTGAGCAAAAGTGCTTAAAGTTATAAATTTGTTTGAGGTGTTGAACTTCTGGTTTTGAAGTATATGCTTCTGAAATCAGCTCAGATAAAATCGGAAGAGTAAAAGCATTGTTACGTGCCAACTTCTTAGAGAAAGTACTGAACATTTGATCAATGTGATCATGAGTGTGGCCAACCAAAAGGAAATTTACCTTAACCTTCTGAAATATGTGTTTATCAACAAGCATGCTTAAATATCCAAAGACTGTAGAATTTTTATTCTCTCTTGCACTATTATCAAGTTGCAAAAATAGAGTTGGTGGCAAAAGACCCTTCCATGATTGCAAAACCCGATGAATGACAGTAACTATAAGGTTTGGATCATTATGCACATTTGGATATGTGAAGAAAACCTTGGACATTACAGTCCCATTGTATACCAAAGCACCAACCAAATGCATTTGCACAAGGATTTCATCTCCAATGTCCTTAGGGATGCGATAAAAATGTGGTGAACAAGTTTTTTTTATCCATACCATCGATCAACAAACACATATAACACTCCGGATTTCTGAGTGCTTTACTTCGATGATGAATTGCTTTCTTTCTCTCTAAAGCTTGACTCTTATGATGGTTGTTAAGAAGGTTTTTAAAATTATCCTTTTCTTGTGGTGTTGTAGCCCCCTTTGCCATGTTTTTCAGAGTGGCGCAAACTGAACATTCACCCATTCTAACTTTACGAGGAATAGACACATTGTTAAACTCTTGCTTCCATAGTCGAGTAAAGTGATGACACAACACATACTTCTCATTTCTATTTTCCATGTCTTCTCTATATATTTGAAATACCTCTCAACGAGTAAAGTTATCTGACAAGTGCAACCTTCCAATTGTAGGCATAACCTCACAATGCAAGCTAAAATAGTTCATCATCCAATTCATTGCATGACGTCCAACAAATCCTTTGGTCCCAACATGGAACGTATCCAAAATGAGATCCCCATTCATAAGACCCTGTTGAACCCTATGTATTCTAAAATTTCCCACACCCATTGCAAATTAAATGCAGCCCTACAACATCGCATCCCTTGACTAAAGAAATATTCAAAAGCAACACGTGTTAGTGACATGTTATCCTCAATCATTTGCATGTGAGAAACAAGGTATATATCATGCCGTTCACTATCTAAATGGAGGAATTTCTCTCTTAGGTGCTTTAGTTTCTTCATTCCTAAATTGTACAAACATTTCAAACCACAACAATGCTTCATAATATCCAATGCAATCTGTCTATCTGAAGTAAGAAATTTAAATCTTTTTTGACTTACTTCACGAGACCTTCTTTTGAAACGTAGATTGAGCTTGCTTTTCCTTTGCGTTGCTCCACATGCACTTGAATCAGAAGGGAGATCAATGGTTGGATCAAATGGGAGATCAAGAGGTGCATTTGGTTGAGCAGCATTGCAGTGTGAATTGGATAACTTAAATGACTCAACAGAAAACATAGAATGATCATCACCACATTCTAAACCATAGGGATCATCACTTATGAGGAAAGGGTCAAGTGAGAACAATGAATCCGAAACTGTATCAATATGAGCAGAGGAAGCTGATGCCCAAGCATCCACTGGAAAGATTGAGCTCATCTTCACTCAGTTAAAAGAAGACTGAAGATGAATTACCTTTTTAAATTAGTAGAAGTCCGAGATCAAGTGAAGATGTCACATCAAATGTCACATCAAGTAGATATGAAATCAAAAGTTCATTAAAGTACATTAAAGTACATTAAAGTGCATTAAACATCAAATTACATTAAAGTACTTAAAGTCTAAAATTAAAGTACTTAATTACTCAGATATACAGTAATAAGGGAACCAAAGATTTGATTCACTTTTGAAAGATGAGATACACAGTTGATTTCAAACTAGATATGAGTCATTGAGTTTTAGCATTATGAGTAAATCAAAATATATCCAAGTTGAGTTCCAATTGGATTAGATAATTAAATTTGTTGGGAGTAGTGCCATTGGCGACTTTACAAGAAGAAATTTTACTTTTGGCTAAGATTTCAAGGATTAGGCCTTATTGTTTACGTTTATCGGCGTGCCCTCTTCATATCGATCTCCCACTAAGAGATTGCATTCTTCATATCTAGAGAAAATAAACATCAAAGGCGTCAGTTATAGTGACATATGCTAGTAAACAAAAAGGTCACTTATACACTTTGAATCTTTATCTTATTCCCTGTCTCTCCTTTTTATCTACTTCAATTTTTCTTCTCAAATTTCTCAACTACCTCTTGTTATTGTTGATAAGATAGATACGTTATATATGTATATAAATAGAAAGTCTTCACCGAATATCTGTAGTCGTAACCTGAACTCGTTCCAAGAGGAAAAGACTTTTATTTTATTTTTAGTTGGGAGTCCGGGTAAAAATCAACTTAAGCTCTTGGGAAATCTTTTCGTCTTATCAATGTATTTATCCCAAAACATCAAAATAAAGTTGGGATCCATAAATGAATAAAGATTAACTCGATATTATTTCGGTGGTGATGTGTGTGAACACACCTAGGGCCATTGGGAAGATTTTTTCCCTCTTTCAGAGGTTTCTTCCTTTTTCTTTAAAGATAGTTGTGCCCTTTTATTTCAAGTGTTGGACTTTTCTTCCTTTTTGTTTTTCTTTGAAGTGTTTGCAGCTATTGATCTTCAAATTAGGAATTGAGAATATAGACTTCCTCTTTGAGATCTAGACTTCCTCATGTACATACCATACTCTTGCCATTGAAGTGTAAATTTCATGAAAATGTATATAAATAGTTGCAAGGTTCTATAAATATTTCACTAAACTCGAGGTGAAACAGCCTATTTGTGTGAGTGGTATTTCCTGGTTAGATAAGTTGACAGATCTAGTTAGCAATTGGATTTCATTCAGTTAGATCCAGTTAGTCTTTGGTTCAAATAACCCAATTGTCTATAAATAGCAAAGGAGGAGACCATTCTCATTTCCAAAATCTGCGAGCAAGAGAGAGAAACAGAGCACAGACAGCAATGGAGCACAGAGCTCAGCAAACCAGCAAGGCAATTCTCATGGAGAAGAAGAATGTTGGCAAGAGTACCAAAAGGTAGACAAAATCATACCACAAAAAAAGATTCCTTTTGTATGTTTAAGTAAATAGTATGCTTTCTAGGTTTTTATTTTTCTTAGCTCATGAAGTATAGATCCAATGAGGGGTACAACTCGATGCCAGGCTTCGACTTAAGGGTGTAAGTCGATGCTAGGCATCCACTTTTAGGTGCAAGTCGATGCCACATATCGACTTTGGGGTCCAACTCGATGCATGGCATCGACTTGCACCCTCAAGTCGATGACTGGCATCGAGTTGCACTTAAAGTCAATGCCTGGCATCGACTTACACCCTTAAGTCGATGCCTGGCATCCAATTGCACCATCAAGTTGATGCCTGGCATCAACTTACACCCTCAAGTCGATGCCTAGCATCGACTTGGAAGGTCGATGCCTGACATCGAATGTGGCCTGAAAGTCATTGCCAGACATCGATTTTAGGGTGCAAAGTCGATGCCAAGCATCAACTTTTAGGTGCAAGTCGATGCCAGGCAACTCGATGCCAGGCATTGACTTGAGGGTGCAAGTCGATGCCAGGCATCGACTTGAGGGTCCAAGTCGATGCCAAGCATCGACTTGAGGGTGCAAGTCGATGCCAAAACATCGACTTACACCGTCAAGTCGATGCCTGGCATCGACTTTAACACAAAGTCCATGCCTGACATCGAGTTGCATCCTCAGGTGGATGTCTGGCATTGACTTGCACCCTCAACTCGATGCCTGGCATCGACTTTGTAGCTTGAAAAACACATTAATGTATGAGCTGATATTTCTGAGCCCATTTCAGGGATGCTGAGTCAAAAAGTGAGAGGCCCTTCAAGAAGCTCAAAGTGACAATGAGCTCTGTGGATCAGCAATGTGACAGAGGGATTGGTCACCAAGCAAAACCAAAGAAAAACATTGCATCCTTATCCTTTGAGAAGGCCAGCAATCTGGTTGGAATGTCTTCTGGTGGAGAGAGTAGCATCAGAATACCTGAGGATGATGCAACTAGGAAGGAAAGGTTGAGGGACGTAGAGGTCTTAAGGACAGATCGTCCACTCTGGGACATGACAAACCTAGAGTGGTGCCTTCAATATGTGGAAGAAAAGAATGCAGTCCTACTTGTGTTCGCAGGGGCGTACGGGAGAGGAAAGATCAAGACAACACAGGGTTTACAGTATGGCCTTGTGTTCAAACTGGATTATGAAGATGAGGATTCTGACAATCTCCTTGTCCTGGTAGAGACATCGAAAGGTTTTAGAAATGTAATATGCAAGATGGATTTCTTGTGCCTAGAGTGCAGTGTTCCAGAGAGGCATGCAGAGATATGCAGGGACTCATTGAATCTTATTAAGGACTTGATGCTATGGATCCAGGGCAACATCATGCCAACACAACAGAAGATGACAGCCCCTGTAAAGGCAAGGGGTAAGCAGTGCGTGGAGAAGAAGTCCCTAAAGAAAAAGAAGAGAACTGTTGATGAGGAGTCTTCTGACTCAAGCTCTAGCTCTGAGGATATAATAGTTGCACCTGGTGGGGAGCTTGCTTTGGGTATTCTTGGTACTAAGCAGAACAAGATGAGGGAGGATATAGCTAGAAGAAAAGTTGTGAAGAAGGGGTAGTTGTTCCACCTGCCAATCAATATGATCCATAGGCCACCAATGGATCAAGTCACAGGGAGGAGGCCCCTTGAGATACGCGAGCCACACAATTTGCAGGTACAGAATCTTAAGAAGAAAATGAAGATAAATCCTCATGCTACTGTTGTGCCTTTCCTTGTCATGGTGGATCAGAATGAGTGCAGCTCTGTAGAGGAGTTCAATGAGGGTCTGTTTGAGGATTATACATATTATGTGATTGGTGGTTCACACTCTGCAGAGGCCCGTAGACAACTAGTGAAGGAGCACCCCACCACATTCTTCTTTAGGTATGCAGAGTGCAAAATATATGTTGGTCTTACAACTGAGGAAGCCAAGATTCTTGCTTGGGATCACAACAATGATAATGACTACAGGCAAAAAATGTCGTCCATAGAGACAATTCGGTTCTTCCACCATGAATATGAAGATTGTCTCGTGAAGGAGGCTGAAATAATACATCCGAATCTATGAAAGAAATGCCTTATTGAGGTTGGCATTGCACTGGATGAAAATAGAAAGCCTGATGCTTTGAGAAAATATGATCCATGGTTTCAACTGGCATTCAGAACAGGTGAGATCTGGGATCTGCAAGATAAGATTTTCACAATGTGGGAGAACAAGGAGGTCAAGGGCCAGAAGCAACGGAAGTTGAGGCCAAACCCACAGGTTGATCTGAAGGGAAAGGGAAGGAAAGTAGACCTTTCAATTGAAGAGGCTCCTGAAGACATGAAGCTGACACCATGGAGAGCCCTTCAAGGAATCAAAGATGATACATTGATTATATCAACTTTTTCAAGGGTAATCTCTAAGGAGTTAAGCCTAGAGGAGATGGTGACTAAGCTAAATAAGTATGTATGTTATTCTCATATCCTTTTTTCCTCCTCCCATGTTTCTGGTCTAACCTAGTCTTTTTTTCATTTCTATGATTGTAGTCATAAAGTATACATGAAGATTCAGGAGGTGATGATGAAGAGGCTGGGTTGCTTTTCTTGGACAGAGGTCCAAGCAGACTATCCAACCACATCATTATCATACAAAGCTTTAACCGAATATTTTATCCTATTTCGTGATTGGGTAGGTTCTCTTTCAGAGAGCATACCTGGTTTGCTATTAGAAAAATGTCTTGATTCACCTAACCAATTCGATGCCAGGCTTTTGGTAGGAACTCAATGCCTGGCATCAACTTACTACTGAATGTTGATGCCTGACATCGACTTGGTGGCATAAGCCGATGCCTGACATCGACCTCGTGCCATAAGTCGATGCCTGGCATCGACCTCGTGGCATAAGTCGATGCCTGGCATCGACCTCGGGGCATAAGTCGATGCCTGGCATAGACTTGGTGCCATAAGTCGATGCCTCGCATCGACCTCGTGGCATAAGTCGATTCCTGGCATCGACCTCGGAGCATAAGTCGATGCCTGGCATCGAGTTGGTGGCATAAGTCGATGCCAGGCATCGAGTTATGCAAGATATCGATGCCTGGCATCGACCCAGACACGAAATCGATGCGATGCATCGATTCCTTATGTTTCCTTTGGTATATTGAAGAGCTCATTTAATTGTCTTTCCACTTTATTCTGCAAAAATCAAAGAAAAGTAAGTCTGCAGAGTTAGTAGATGATTGCCCCCTTGCATTCTTGGCTCACATTCAAAGAGCAAGGCATGAGAAATCCAGACTGAAAGCTAAGGAGATTGATTTTGATAATGAACCTGATCTGAAATGTTTCTCCAATCCCCTAGACCACCTTAGGCCTGTATATTACAATGTATTCTGGAGTGATGTAAATAATATTTGTACTGTTGTGCCTAGAAAGCATTTCTCCCTTCTTATAGCAGACATACCCTATGGTTTTAGGATGTTGGGATCAGTTAATGATGATGAGCCCTTCAAACACCCTCAGATTCGGAAGATGGTCACTGATTTTGCAGAGTTCACTATGTCTCCTCTTTGGAGGATAGTAATTTTCCATAGCAGAGACCAGTCTTTCTCTGTTTCAGCTGCTCTGAAGTCAAGATGTCATGCTGTGGAGTGCCTCACGTGGTAAGTAATATTCTTTCTATCTCCATGGCTTTAATGATGCGCTCTGTCACTTATAGTTCTTGTTGGCAGGGTGAAGACAAACGTCAATCACACTCCTTTGCATAGGTTTGTGAGCTCCATTGAATGCATTAGAGTTGGCTATTATGATGAAGTAAGCAAAAGGAGAGTCAAGGAGCATTGCAATGAGAATGGGATCTCAAATGTGCTCATGTTCCCAGCCGTTACCAAGAAACTTCCTCATGTAGCTGGGGACAGGACATTGGTTAACCCCTATCAGAAGCCACAAAAGCTCATAACGAGATTGCTACAACTATTCTCCAATGATGATGATTGGGTCGACCTTTTTTCGGGCACATGTAATTTCAATTGTAACATTTCTCGTTAGCCATGATGTTGATTGGCCTCTAAGTGGTTTTATTCTGTTTCAGCAAGGACTTTGGCTTGCTCCTTAAAGATGTTCAGGCACTGCATAGTTGTGGAGAAGGATGATGCTCAAGTGAGCTTCATTAGAATGAGAATCAATGGGCTGAATGAATGCCCAGATGAAGACCAAGAGGTTGGAAGGAAGCACATTGCAGACACGGAGAGATTCCAACCGGCTTCAAGGGAGCCTGTTCCCCCACTTGCAGATGAACCGGGGGACATGGCTGACCTTGAAGAGCCAATCTTGGAGCAAGAGAGGTAGCAGATGTGTTCTAATGTTCCAGAGGATCACATTATGCTTGAGCTTGAGGAAAGCTATGATGAGCTTCTATTGTAGATTCATATTATTCTTGTAAAACACATGAAATGTAAAACATCATTTTAATGGAAATATTATGCCCAGTTCTGCTTCCACTTTGTGTCAAGCTTGACTTATCTTGAGCATTTCTCTGATGAATGTGTGAATGTTTCTTAGTATAATTTTGTTGATCATAATCTTCTCTTGGGAATCCTTTTGTGATATTTATTTCATATGCTATGAATATGGCCCAACATTCAATGAGGATCTTAGCTATACAAAGGGGATGATCTTAATTGCCTTGTTAAAATGTTCCGACTTTTGCAACACATGTACTGCGATTTTCGAGTAGCTTTTAATCAGCTATAATCTGTGCTTGTTGAGGTTCTAGATGTAATGAAGGAGTTTCCCCAATTCTTACTTGTACCTTCAACTCTAATCTCTTGTCAAAGATCATGATGTGGGATTCTTGATCGTGCTGAACAACTAGTTTTCAAGGCACCAAGTATTTTAACATATCTATCTTGACTACTTGGGATATGGGATCAAGCTTCTAGTCAATATTTACAAGCAAGAACAAGTGATTCTTTCTAGATATTGTAAAATGCCCACTTTATTGCTTGATATCATGGTATTTAGGTAAAAAGGAATAGAGAACATGTCTTTGTTCTCCTTTGTTGTGACTCAGTGTTATGTATGAATGGGTAGATAAATGGATATATAGATAAATGAGTAGATAGGTAGCTTAATAAATGAATGGATAGATTGATGAATAGATAGATAGATAAGTAGATGAATAAATAGTTAGATGGATAAATAGATAAATATATAGATGAATAAATGTATAAATAGATACACAGATAGATAGATAGATAGATAGATAGATAGATAGATAGATAGATAGATAGATAGAGAGATAGAGAGATAGATAGATAGATAGATAGCACCTAGGTCACATGTGTCACATTTGTGGAGAAATGGGCCACATAGGATGACACTCTAAGGAGGCACAAGACTATGATAAGCAAAAAAAAGAATGGTTGAATCCCATGGTTAACATGGTCATTATTACAAGTAAAGAACCCTAAATAGCTACTATACAAACCCGTTCGAGCAAGACCTTGCATCCGGCTATAGCAGCATTTGAACCCGGCTTTAGAGAGCAAGAATGAATGATGAACAAAGTGGTGAGTTGGACCATAGAAGGAACCACCCACATTTGTTGCTCCAACCCTTATCACTGAACTAGCACCTGTATCACACACAAGCACAAATGTACCAATCACATTGTCCTTGGGACAATTATTAAAATTGATCTAGAGTAGTATTTCACATGACATTTGTTGTTTCGGCACTTCCTGAATCTAGTTTAGATTATAATTTACTATTTGGAAGAACATGGTTAAAATAGGCCAAGGTCATGCAAGATTGATCCGCAAAAGAACTTATCTTTGAAGACAATCACTGAAAGTACACCGTTTCCCCTTGGTGACCTTGCTCCGTGTGAAATCCAAACTATCACCCATGTAGCTGAACATGTCCATATGTTGCATGGTTTATCAGATGATGAGGCAACTGGATTTCTAATAGCTAATTAGGATTTGCTTACAATAGGAATTGTCGATTCAAAGTATGTTCTGGATCAATGGTCCTTGAGAACCTCCACCATATAGTTGACCACACTCAAAACACCAATGGATTTTCTGGTATATGAACTAGAGACCAAAGATACACAAACATACGTACCATAAGATCAACTCGTCATGCATTATTTAGAACGTTACACTGGACAAAAACCTATTAAAATAAATGCAAGCATAAAACAACCCTTCAAGGGGGATCTGCTACAATTATTGACATTTTTGCATGGGATAACACAAACATGAAGACATGGCCAATCAAAGAAACCAATTATCATATGAATCCCCACTATGTAGAGTCAAAAAAGGCCAAATTCAATTGTCATTAAAAGTAGGATTTATTCTCCTAATTGAGCATGTAGAATGGATACGGATGGTCAAACAAGACATACCAAAAACAATGTTCATCACAAATTGGGGAGTGTATGCTTGTACTATATTTTAACATGCTTCACCTCCTTGCACACCAAAGGATTTCCTTCAATTCTTGGGCCAAATTTGATGGCACACTCGCCATTTACTGTGGTTTGCACACATCATTTGACCCTTGAATTGACTAAGTATGGTAGCTCCTTGCGATTTCGACTAGAATGAAGAATGCCAACAAAGTTTTGACCACCTCAAAGAACGTTTGACTCATGCTCCCGTTTTACATCCACCTAACTGGGAATCATTGCTCCACGTTTTTGTTTATGCAGTTGATATCGCAATCGATAATGTTTTGATACAATATAAGGACAAATAGTACCAATCTCTCTACTATGCACCCCGATGATGCACCCCACTCAAGCGTAATTGCTTTGTGATTGAATGAGAATTTCTCAGACTTGTCTATGTTGAAAATCAAGTCTCAATCATGCAAAAAGGCTCAACCATGAGTTTTGCAAGTGGACCTAGTGGAGGGCAGCCATCTTCCATTTTTGCATTGGGGTATTAGAATCATCCCCCATTGGTGGTATTAGAGCAATTTTGTAGGCTTGGAGACATCACTGGCATCATACTGAAGACTTAAAGGGATCAAGACAACTCGTGGAAGCACAAGGAGGACTCATCAAAGCAAGACGACATCAAAAGGGGGCTACGTCGATCGAGATCTCAACTAGTCGAAGGTTAGCAAGGGAGAAGCTATCAAATGGTAATATCCGCACCTTCTAAAGCATACAAACACTTGAGGAGAAGCTAGAGGAGCATCTTAGAGCTCAGTATGGCTGAGTATAATGCACAAATAGAGAAGTTAGAGAAAGGCAATTATCAACCATAGAAATTTAGAGTTAGCAACTACCTTATGGGCAAAGGATTGTGGGGATTAGTGAGCGGCATGGAGCCAATGCCTCATGTACATGATCCATCACTTCAAGGGCAGGTCAAGCCACTTAATGAATGGATAGAAAGGGATAGGAGAGTCATATTCATTTTATCCCAACACATAAGCAATAGCGTGATAGGGCATATACAAGACTTGGACACATCCAAGAAGGTTTGGGAGACCTTGGAGAGATTGTACTCTTCATCAACCAAGGCAAGGAAGATTCAGCTCAAGAATGAGCTGAATAATTTTAGGAACTCACCAAGTACTAACATAAATGAGTACATTTTGAAGGTTAAGGAGCTTGCAAATGCTTTAGGCTCAATTGGGAGCCCAATCAAAGACGATGACCTTGTTGCACACACTCTAAATGGCTTGAGAGAGGATGAAAGGTGGAAAGCATTCACCACATCAGTTTATGTGAGAGATTCCCTACCAGAATTTGATCAATTAGTCACATTGATGGTGACCAAGGAGATGAACCAAGAGGTCCAACCAAAGCTATGGATCAAGAGGAAGAGGAAGGAGTAGAGGGAGAGGAGGAAGATCACATGGAAGAGAAGCATCCAATGGATAGATACATAGCAGAAGTGGCTAGATCTTTGTTAAATGAAATGAATGTTCCTAACTCTTATTGGGCTGATGCAACAAATATAGTACATGGAGTTACTCCTCTCTATCTAGAGGTGTAGTTAGGCTTTTCCAAATCTGATTGTACCAGATTGTAGAGCATTGTTTACTCTCTCGCTCTAGTCATTTTCATTCATTTCAAGTTTCATTTGGTCTCTCATGTTGTGTCCTGAAGTTTGCCAAAGTTTCAAGTTATTTGGCTGAGTGAGTTGTGAGAAATTTCCAACTTTGTGAAGGTAAATCTCTGCACATAGGCAGAGAGTGTTGCAAACAGGTAGCCTGTTTTGCAGAGGGTAGTTTGCCAGCTGGAATATTCATTTGGGATGCTTTAAACTTTGTAGGCTAGCTCTTATAGTCTACTACAAGTTTGCAAAATTTCACTTTAAGGCTCTATACTAGTGCAAAGAAAAGTTCAGAACGGTGAGCATATATCATTGCCTGTGGACCTAGTGGAGGGTAGCCATCTTCCATTTTTGCATTGGGGTGTTAGAATCATCCCCCATCAGTCTACTCTATAAAGAAATTTCGGAATTATTTACTAGGATAAGAGTTCATCTTCCATGTTGACCATTTGTGTTGGAGTTAGATGTTTGCGGAAGCACGCGAACAACGCAAGGAAGAAGAAGAAGCTTGGATCACAACACACAAGACTGATCTGTTAGGGAAATATGTGTATAAACAAACCGGGGGAAAAAACCTTCTAAAGTGGGAAAAAATTACACATAAGAGTGACCTATTAGGGCAATAGGTGTATAAACAAGCCAGGGGAAAAAAACTCCTAAAGAGGGAAAAATGTGCCCCAGTGGTCCTAGTGTGTTCACACACACATCACTACCTAAATATATCAACAAATCCCCCCTGGGAGTGATGCGGTGAACAAGGAGCCAGTACTCATGTATAAGGAAGTGCCAAGCTGTGTGGAATCACTCCACAAAAAGAAGTAAGCCCAAAGCTTTGTGGAAAGCTTCAAGCTTCTCCCTAGGCAAAGCCTTCATGAAATGGTCTGCAATGTTCTCCTATATGAGCACATATGCCAAGTTGATCTCTCCAATAGAGAACCTCTCCCTGACATAATGAAAATGCACCTCAATTTTCTTAGTGAAATCATGGAAGAGAGGGTTCCTCACAACTACCAATGCACTCTGATTCGAAGTGACGATGGTGGTGGTAGAAGGGTGACCAACACCCAAATAAACCATAAGGCGTCTAAGCCACAAACACTCATCATTCATTGTGAAAGCTACCCTATATTCAACCGCAGAACTGGAAGTGGCCATAATAGGTTGCTTCTTGCTCAACCAAGATATACATGAGCTACCAAGCATGAAGCAGAAGCCACTAGTGGAAACACAAGTGTCATAGCAACCAACCCAATCACTATCAGAAAAAGCATGCAAATCTGGATGTAGTGATCCCCTCTTGGGATAGAACAATCCAAGTAGTCGGGTACCACTCAAGTAGCAAAATATGTGCTTAATTTCCTACCAATGCTTGACACCTGGGCAATGCATAAACCTACTCATTTGTGAGACAACAAACTAAATATTTGGTCGAGTAATGCATAAGTAAATCAAGCATCCAATAGCCTGATGATAGAGAACAACATCAAATGCATCTCCAGCATCATGAAGACTCAATCGTAAACCTGTCTCCATAGGAGTGGCAATAGCCTTATAGTCTTCAAGGCCAAAATGCTGCAATAATGTGTTGATATATTTTGTTTGACACAAGGCCATTCCACCATCAACTTGCATAAACCAAATGCCCAAATAATGATGCAAATGCCCCAAATCAAACATCTCAAATGAGGCATGCAAATCAGCCTTAAAATCAGCAATATGCTTCCCATGAGGACCAATGAGCAACATGTCATCAACATACACAACAATGATGAGAAGTACATCATTAGCATGCTTAACATATAAAGTTCTTTTAGTTGGATTGTTCTCAAAACCATGTGCAATCAGGTAGGCATGTAACTTTTCATACCAAGCACGTGGTGCTGGCTTTAAACCATATAATGCCTTCTTTAACTTGCACACCTGGTTTTCATGCCCTTTCTGCACAAAGCCACAAGGCTAAAAAAACATACACTTCTTCATGCAAGTCACCATTCAGAAATGTTTTTTTAATGTGCAACTAATGTATATTCCAACCAGGATGAGCTGCAAGTGCATTGATGCTATGAACATTAGTCATTCGGCAAGTGGGAGCAAAGGTCTCATCAAAATCAATGCCTCTTTCCTGAGCATAACCCTTTGCAACAAGCCTAACCTTATACCTGTGAATTGTTCCATCAAGGTTATGCTTCAGCTTGTATACCCACATGCCAATGGCCTTCTTGCCAGGAGCTAATTCACATAAAGACTAGGTACCATTCTTCATTATAGCATCATATTTAGATTGCAAAAACAACCATCCAATTTTTTGAATTTTGTGCTTTATCAAACGAAACATGCTCATTCTCATCACAGAGACTATAAGATCCCATCACATAGCAATCTGATGCAAAAGAGGCACTATGAGAGCCTGAATGACATTGTACAACCCATGGGCTAATGGATTAGCCAAAAGTACTAGCAAAAATGTACTAATAATGTTGACAAAAAAATCCAAGACTATTGCACATGAAGGGACCAGGTATTGCCATCAGTACTCTAGGCTTATCGTACTACTTATAAAGTTGCCATTGGTTTCACTCCCTTTAAACTGGCATATGGGCTAGAAGCCATTAGCCCCATGTAAGTTATGGTACCTATCTTACAAGTTTCATTAGACCACAAATGGCTATCTGAAGACTCCATTTGTCATTGAATAGATGCCTTACGTGCATTAGATGAAGAGCAATTTGAGAGTTTTCTCTTGATACAAAAATTCCAAATTCCGTAGGCTTGTAACCATGATAGATTCTTCAAGACACCAATTTTCTTTGAAGGATAATTAGTATTCTTTTATAATTTGAAATCAAACCACAAAGCTAGAAAATTCAAAGTATTGTGGCTCGGCACTGACCGACTTTGGCCCTACTCGGTCCATCAGCTTTTTGCTTATAGAATCTTACAAGAGGACCAATTAAAAATCTAGTCAATGGGTCAAGACTATGGCCTTTCCGTTTGCCTATCACATGCAGAAAAGTCTTATTTGCCACCCATGAGTGCATGATGCTCTGTAAGGAGTAATTAATCCAAATCTCTTGATTTGTGCATATCATTCCCCTCTTCTCAGTCCCGTCAACCATATCACTATATATTTTTTATTATATATGACATAGACACTCTTCAACATTGTTTTTCGCTATCATTCTTGCATGCTACTACTTGGGCCCTTAATCTACCCCTTAGCTCCTCATCACCATGGAAGCATTAGTCCCTATTGAGCCAGATGGAGTGGTTGCTCACCGGAATTCAAGAATATCACTCGTGCAATCGTTTTAGGGCCCTCTTAAGCCGTGATCTAGACAATTAACATTGATGGCACAAAAATCTGGACCACCATGATCAAAGTTGCACAATGGTTCCACCCTCCCATCCAAGGCATTCTCATAGTCGATCCGCTCACCCACCAAATGATGGAGCAAATCTTTCCCTGCCATATTTCAAATGAGTATGCCATCTACTATTGCCTAGAACCCAAACATCCGATACTCCAATTCTTGGTGGTCGCTCTCAAGTTGCATCATCGGGCTTATGACATTTCTCAATAGTTTTATTCCTTGACATTATGGGTGGCTATCTTAGTGCATCTACATAGGAGTGCATGGGTGGATATTTCTTAGCTCATTTTTGTACCTTTCAGAGGTGGATCTTGATGAGAAATCCCCTATGGTTGAAGCATGGGTTTGATTGACCGAAAGACCTTGTGTACAAAATGGCAATACTAGCTTTGGGGGATCCAAATATGAGTGTTGTCACATTTAGCCGGTGAAAAAATTTTGGATACCCAAACTTCTCATGGAAGCAGACTTATGTGAATAGTTTGGTGCCTATGATAAAGGAGGCTTCTTTTTTGAGAATTGGATGATTATTTTTAATGTTGAAACCTACTATCCTTAACCACCTAGACTTGCTTTGGTGGTCTTGTTGTATGTCACCTTTGTTGTCAGATCTATCCTTGAAAAACTTGGTTACACTTCGAGTTCTTGTAAACCATTTGCATTGATTCCTTTGGATATGTGTATCATGCAAAACTTCTACAACTATTGATCATGATCTCCCCTAATGGGATTGTAATTAGTGTGTTATTAAATCTTTCTATAAGATGGTTTGTGACACGATTGAGCCATATAGAGTTATCCAAGATGCAATCATGTCCCAACTCTACGTAATTCATGCAAATGCATATTGCTGAACTCCTTGGAATGTACAAAAATCCTTTGCATTACGATCTTTGGCCTTTTCTAATTGGTACAACATCTCTTCCATGAGAGGTTCCTCGGAGAACTTGACTCTAAGCCTTCCTTTATAGTTGGAGTTATCTCTCAAAAGAAACATATTTTACCGCACTACTTCGAGAGATTCCATGAAACAGCAAGGGGCTTTATCCTCTGTTTTGCAAATTTTTTGCATGATACTTTAGAGTATACAACCTTTCTATGATTGCTTATCTTTGATATGAGCATCGAAGTAAGATTTATGGCATTTCATAGCCACATATGTACTTGCTGCATGTATTCATGTCTCTTGTAGCTTCTCCAGGCTATCCACTAAATCAAAACGCTCATATCATGTCCATTCATATCCATGTGCTACTATGATAGTAGGTATTAGATAATCTATTGGTAAAATAGCTTGTTGACCATAGACTAGGCTGAATGGGCTTGCACCTAAAGATGTCTTAAATACCACTTGATACACCCATATTGAATGATGCAACCGCTTATCCTAATATGATCTTCCATTATTCATCAACTTCATCGATAGTGTGCAAATGAATTTATAGAGATTTCAGCTTGCCCACTTGCTTATGGATGACAGGGTGTAGACATCTTATGGGTGATAAGAAATGTTTCTAGAAGGTTCTCAACCACTTCATTGATGAAATGTATCCCTCTCTCTCATAATCTCAATACCATGTCCAAAGCACGTGAAGATATTCTCAAATAAGATTTGGACGCCGTATGAGCATCATTCTTAGTGGTAGTTTTGGTTTTGACACACTTTGTTAGGTAGTATGTAGGAACAATGATGTATTCAGCATGAATCATGAGATCCTTTTTTGATGGGTGCATATGTGCAATAAATCAATATCACACTTGGCAAAAGCTCTTTCACCCATCATTGTTTGATATAGATTTTCCCACGCAAGACACACACCCACTAGTGTCAAACAATGGATCCTCACCCACAAAATGTCAATCTGAGAGATGACTTGGTGATATGGTGATCTTCGGCATGTTATGAGCTATGCATATATGTTTGACACAAAAGGAAAAAAACTGCCTACACAATCAATGTGACAGTGAATTTGGAGGTGGATCTGAGCGCAAATGAAAATTTTGGCACCACAAAATGAAGTGGTTTTGAAATCTTAGTCGCCTTCAGTATGCTCACCAATTTTCATGCGATTATGAGATTATGACCTGAGGGGTACCGAGGATGCCCTAGATGAAGAGGCTACCTACTTTGATATTGATTGTTGGAGTTCTAGGTCTCTGAAAGTACTAACGAGCGGCACAAGGAAGAAGAAGCTTGGAACACAACACAATACAGAATTATTACCAAGTGAATGTGCAAAAGATAAGTGACCAGTTAGGGTCATTACTGTATATACAATCTCGTAGGAAAAGACCTAAAAAGGGAAAAAAGTACATCGGTGGTCCTAAGTGTGTTCGTAGATATACCAAGAGTGTGCAAGGGAAATGAAACTTGCACTCCACATCTAGGGTGTGATACCTAAAAAATTGCTTGTCTGTGAGGGCCAATATATCATAGATCCAATCATCTTAGCGAAAGATTGGATGTTTGTCAATGACGCAAGAAGAAATCTAGTTGTAGGCACACGAATGTTTTCTCATCGGGGATGAAACTGAATAACCCGATGTGATAATGATTCCATCCATCTTTTGAAATGGTCTTCACACAGTTTCAATGAAGCACACTTACAACTCCATGGTCATTCGTGAAGCACTCTGTGTACTTACAATGCTTCCTCCCAAACTTTTGGTGTTCGGATTTATTGGAAACCTGATGTTCAATTGGCAATTCAAGCTTGACCTTGTGACCTACTCTTGAATTATAGCAAAGATGGTGAGGATGCATGAGTGTAGGAGAAAAAAACATTGGGTGGGCTCGAAATTAAGTTAGAACCAAATGTTGTCTATTCATCTAAATTATGGTAGATTGGATGTGTTATGGAACTCATGAATGTGCTATTCGATAAGTCTCTTGATGGAAAATTTTGTTGAGAGGATGTCTAATGTTGCGCAGCTATGGCACTACGGATACACATGAAAGAGAGAGACGCCATTTTTGGATAAGACTTGCGTGGTCAAGCATAACCTATGCGTGCAATACACACTCATATTACTTAGTGTTTTTTGCTTTTACAATAATCAATGTCACATCATCAAATCTTTTCCTCAAGCTCACAATGAGCTTGAATACAAAATGAAAGAAATACATATGTCCATACAATACGAAATCAACATGAAATGAATTCTAGATACAACCAAAGTTTCCTAACTTCTAAAGCTTCTTTGAAGTAGACGAGCTTGTCTTTGCGAAACACTTTGGTGAAGATATCCGCCACTTGTTCTCCAGTGCTGATGTAAATTAGCTTCACTTCTCTTTCGATGACCTTCTCATGAACAAAGTGATAATGAATTTCAATGTGCTTCAATCTCGCATGATAAATTGGATCCTTGATGGCAAATTTTGCTCAGAGGATGCTCCTCATGCATTGATAATCTAGCATATAAATATCGCCTGCATGAATAACTACGGTTGCACACTATACTTTGCTTATGATGGATTCCTTTTCTAAGTAGATAATGATGGCAGTTTTGTACAAAAGAGTGCTATGACAATTTTAGGAATTTTTTTTTTTTCAACAAAAGGAAGTTCGGCCAGTTTTAGGGGAATTCGATCTTTCCTATACTAAGAGGATTAAATGTCTGCTATTCGATTTGGCTCCTAGTTTCGATGAGCTCTTACTTCATGAAATCGGACTTAATGGATTGAATTCTCAGCATGCTGTTTACATGAGGTTGGCCTTGACGAATTGATTTTGTAAAGCAATGGCACAAAG
This sequence comes from Ceratopteris richardii, assembly GCA_020310875.1. NCBI lineage: Eukaryota > Viridiplantae > Streptophyta > Polypodiopsida > Polypodiales > Pteridaceae > Ceratopteris > Ceratopteris richardii. The sequence goes on along the minus strand of CM035409.1, from coordinate 141,283,326 downwards.
CCTAAATCAGACATGTGAATTCGGTCACGAGAAGATTTGACATTTTTTTTTAAAAGAGGAAGTTCGGCCAAAGCTTACTCTCCTTGCTTGAATTAATAAAAGAGGAGAATTGTACAAGTGAAGGCGGTCATAGTACCCATGGAAAGCCTACTCTCCTTGCCTTGCTTGATTTAATGGAAAAAGAGAAGCGTACAAATGAAGGCGGGCATGGTACCCATGGGAACTCCTCTACCCCACAAAGCAGGGGTGACTCAATAGAATTCGAAGGTGATACAATTGAAATATGTAACTCAATAGAGAAATTCAAAGATAATACAACTAAAAGACCCTTCAAGGTCTGGAAAAGAACAATTGTAAAACTGACGTGGGCATAGTACCCATGGTACTTCCTATACCTCACAAACAACGCTCACTCCCACCTCAAGGCAGAGAGTGAGAAATGATGAGCACGTATATGCATATTTTTGTTTTTCGTGATTAACTAAAAATCAAATTCCATGCGTAACAAAAACCATCTTATTATTCTTCCAATGTTTTTTTTTGTTTTAATCCAAAAGGAAGTTCGGCAATAGCCTCCTCTCCCAAATTTTAATTAATAGAAATAACAACTATACAAGTGAACGGGTATGGTCGACATGAGACTCCCTGAATCTCACAAAGGAGGGAATGCTTATTGAATAGACAAATCAATGCTTACTGGACTCTAAGGAGCTCAATTTTAGTAGCCACCAAGTATTGTTGAAACTTTTTTTTACTATGTATATCATTCCAAAATTCTCGTCCTCTATTGTGGCATAATTTTTCTCTACCTAGTTCAATAGGCTATTTCCATGAACAATTGGGAAATCCATCTTTATTCCTTCCATTGGTTGAGCTAATACACAACCTACTACAAATATGAAAGCATTTACATGTACATGGAAGATCTCATTCCAATTGGGCGGTTCCCAAATTAGAGCTTAGCTCAACTAAGTTTTTAGCTTTTGAAATGCGTCTTCACATTCTTATGTCCATTCAAATTTCTTCAATGAGGACTACAAAGGTCTGATGATTAATGGGATCAAAAAAATCGATTATGGCTTTTATCTTTCCTTTATCAATAAATGTTCCATTCTTAGACACAATGTGACCTAGGATCTTTCCTTGCCTTATAAAAAGTCACACTTCTCTAGAATCAAACAAATGCTATATTGTCGTCACTTGAAAAAGATTTCTTCTAAATTATCAAAGTGCTTTACTCTACTTTGTGAATGAGCAAAAAGCTTGTCTACATAGATTTCCACAATCTTCTTCAAAAAATCCTTCAAAACATGGCACATTAATATTTAAAATTTCATTGGAGCATTTGTGACTTTGAATGGTGTTATTCCATAAGCATAAACATTCCTTTCCATTGAGAATGTGATCTCATGATAGTTCTTTGGGGAAATAGGTGTTTGATTATATCTTGAGACACATTGAAGAAGATATACTTCTTTTCCTACAATGCATTCCAACGAATGATGTATAATGGAGATTGGATAGCTATCTTGAACGTGAATTCGGTCACGAGAAGATTTGACATTTTTTTCTTATGAAAGAGGAGAATTGTACAAGTGAAGGCGGTCATAGTACCCATGGAAAGCCTACTTCATGAAGATTACTCTTCTTTCTTTTAGTTGATACTCCTTAAAATGTAATGGGATTTGATTTCTTTTGCACCTCCCTGAACACTTTTCTACTGTTCCTTTCCGAGCATTTCCTTAATCTTCCTTGGTGCCACTTTAGCTCCTATAGCTTTTTCCATTTTTCTAGTTCTTGATTCTTATCTATCGTTATAGTGCACTACTTTTCATTGTCTAATGTCACTATGAACAACTGATTTTCCTTCTCCTAATGAGCTACATTCTCATGTCTCTTATTGATCGGATCCCTAATTGAGTCCCTGGCTAAGACATACTTGAGATAGCTTTTCTTATCCTTGAACATAAGTTCCTCTTTTTCATCTTGAACAGGAGATGTCTTCAGCCTCATCCTATTATCTTGTCGATTGGTATTGTATTCATAGTCATGGTTCTAGGATGTGCAATGCGTCCTAGTGCTTTTCTCTTTTGTCACATTGGCTTTATCATTTCCCTTTGGATCCATTCCTTCATTCAATGTTTTCTCTTAAAAAGTTATTATATTTGCATGGACTTGTTACTTCCAATCGAGTTACACAATGCCTATCTGAATGCTTTTCCTAATGTTTTCTTGTATTTCTAGGTTTCATCAGCTCTTTCCACTAATCATTAAGCTCCAAATTACTAGAATCATTTGCCACCACTCTACATCCTCCCCTATATCTTGAATAGGTGGTGTGACTCTCTTCTATTATTCCTCTTTTTTGTGTTGCATTGTTTCCCGAAAGTTCTACTCTATCAAGGGTTCTAAATTTATCTTCTAGATCTCTAGTGCCAGGTTTAGGAGGACTTAATTCCAACATGTCTTGAGCTAGTTCAATCCTTTTCTTACACAACTGAAATCTTTCAACGTCAACCTTAGGTCAACGATAAGATTCATAGTGTTGTTCTATCTTGGGGCCTTCCTTTATCCTAGCTTTGTATGCTTTGAACACCATCTCTAACTCTTTGATGGTCTCTTCTTCTAGCACCAAATTTGATTGTGTATCTTGTTGTCCTTAAAGATACCCTGCATGGGTCGGTGCACATCTCCTAAAGAGTTTTCTTATTTGACATCTTTTTTCCCAATTTTTCTTTTGATTTCTCCTTCTTCTTTTTCCATGTAGATTTCTTACTTTTTCTCTTATTGGACATTCTCCTAAACTTCCGCCCCTTCATTTTCTTACATTTTTTTCTCTTTTTGATTATTTGCGTGTGCCCTTTTTATGGCATTGAAAGTTACAAATTGTTCCATTTCATTTCCTGATTTAGCAACTATTTTGATCCCCGCAATTGGTGTTGGGCCTACCCTAGCAAGTGCTCTCAATTGATATCAAGGATAATTTTTATATAAATGTTCCTTTCCATAACCCTTCCAAAGGCTCTCACTATTATTATGTGTGGATTGGCGTGATGAAGATCTCAAATAAAGTGATACCCTCCACACTAGTAACAGCATACACATGTTTCTCTTTTTAACGGTGACCTTTGGGTTGTACTGGTTTGAGACGAGGGTCTTTGGGTGTATTCCCAATTATATTTTGTGAAGCTATGATGACATAGAGTAGCCTATCCTTCTTCAAATTCCTCTACATATGATGAGTGTGTTGTAACTAGGCTTCTTTCCACATTATCATTTATTTGCATGCATTTTACCGATACCACCTTGGATGGTAAGGGAGGTTTTCGTGTTGAAATGGGTTTTGAAAAGTTTGATTCCTCACTGTTGTTTGTCCCTTGCTAGGGATAACATGACCTCTCCCTCATATGCTCATTATAGAAGCATTGATTGGTTTCATGATTAGTGAAGTTCCATTCTATGGCACAATTGAATGGCACTCTCTTTTCTAGGACATGCTATGTTTTCCATCTAGTGCCATTTTGGGTTGGGTGGTCTTGATGCCTTGATGCATATGGTTTTTTAGGAGACTGAAATTGCCCAATTCCTATTCCCAAATATTTTGCAATGGCCTAAGCTAGTTCCTAGATTGGCATTACTTTGGTTTCCAAATTGACTATAGTATCAATTGCCACCAATTCAAGCCCTCAATTATCATGTATATCAATTGCTTTGCATATACATTGGCCAATGTCTCCACTTCTTTGATTGTAGACCCTAATTTGTAATTCAATCTTGAATAAACCTTTTGTGAAAAGTGATATTTCCTTTGCCATTTTTAATCTCTCTTGCATTGGACATATATCGTGGATTTGCTTTAATCTTAAGGCAACTAAATTTGTTGATTAATTTGTTTTTTGGTTGAAAGTGTGAATTAGAAAGGAAATATTATCACATATCAAATGTTGATTTTTTGAGTTTAATTTATTGAGTTATTAATGTGTTTTGGTATTTTTATATAGCAGCTGAAGGTTTATGAGGGCTTGGGGATGTGGACATTTTGGATGTGTCTAGACATGAATAAGACGAATTATATTTTATTTATAATTTGTAAACAAAGACCCATGTAGAGGGTTCTTTCTAGAAAAGTAGTAAAATTAGTGGTTAGGATAAGGATTGATGTACATCGCAATTTATGTAAATAAAAGCAAAGGATCTCCATAAAAGAAAGCAATTTTTTACTTTCACGCCTACTTTTTGAAGTGCCACCATGATTATAATCTCTATTTTTCACGTACTAAAAATCTTATAAATGCATGCACTTTGTAGATCCATCAAATAGAGTGTGTGGGGTGAGATTGCACCTAATCTTTTGTACTATCTTGTCTATTCATCTCCATTTTTTTGTGTTTTTCACTTTTTGTATCCTCTATGTATGCGTGTATGTAAGATCCTACAACAGTGGTATCAACGCCTATGTGCCTCATTGCATAGGGGGTTTGGTGTTGTTTATTTTTGCATCGGATCACTTTATCTTGCATCCAATTTGGATTTTGATTCTAATTATGATCTCCATCTCAGTTTTGCTTTCCCTTTTTGTTTTTTGGTTCCAGTTCATGTTCATGTTTCTATTCCTGTTTTGGTTTTTGGTTTCTATTTCAGCTCCTCTTCATGAACTTGTCTCGTCTATTTGCATCTCTATTTTTTGTGTGTTTTCAGTTTTTTTTTATCATCTGTGTATGCATGTATGTAAGATCCTACAACAATGGTATTAGAGCCTTTGTGTGTCACTACATAGGGGTTTGGATGTTGTTCGTGTTTGCTTCAGATCATTGTATCCTTCATAAAATTCTGATTCAGATCTTTGTTTGTGATTTATTTTCATTTTCCTTTTCCAAATATAGTTTCGATTCTTGTTTGTGTTTTTGTTTCTATTTTGGTTTATTGTTTTTGTTTTGGTTCTAGTTCTTAAACCTGAATCTATAGTTTACACCTAGAATTTTTGCCTATAGTTTACTCCTATGTTTATGGCTACATTTACACCTATGTTTACCCCCTTCGAGTAATCTATTTCAGTTTTGGGTTTCTATTTCAAGTCTAGTTTCTAAATCTAAACCTAGATTTTACACCTTCCATTTACACCTACATTAACACCTATGTTTACTCCTTTGAATTACTCTAGGGCATTGAGTAAGGCCTATAGCTATGGCATCTTTGGCTTCCCTAGCACCCATGGATCCCTTTGCGAACACTCTTTAATCAAGGAGCGGAAATAAGGACCTTTCATTTACCAAGGAGGGGATTTGGACCCACATTCTCACATTCACAAGTCAAGTGTTTTATCAATACAATACTCACTTGTGTTGTCACTCTACTCCTTTTCACTTATATTTAACATAACTTTCAACTCTTTCTTACTTTTTCAATTTCCATGAACCATGCTTTCCATGGTGGAGTAGGGTACATCTTGTCGTAGGGTACATCCCGTCAGGTACCTGGCATGGTACATCCTATCAAGATACATTCCATTAGGTTACATCTCGTCTTGATGTACAACCAAGCAGGATACATTGTAGTACACAATGGTAGAATTCCTTTACACATCCATAGGCCCTAATCGTAACATGGAGGACTTTGTTGAATCACCTCTATTGGGGGTACTGCTCAAACAACAGTTGGAGCTTTCGTGGCACAAAATTCGAGGTGCCCAAAACAAGATTCGAGCACCTAACATAATACTTCAAAAGATGCATTTTGAAGAGGAAAAACTTGCAAGGATGATAAAGGCAATTGCTTCCACTCAAGTTGATCACATGAATTCCAAGATTGGCATCAAGGACTTACAATTTTTGATGGTTTGACAACCAAAAGGATGGCGCACTTGTTTTATCATGGTTACCCCAATTTGATTATTTTTATTCCGATGAATCCTACTCTGAAAGTGATAAAGTGAATTCGGCTAGTAACTATTTTGTTGGAGGAAATGTGAATAGTCTTCAGAGATGAAGTGGTGTTGCTTAATCTTGCTTCACACTACCATGAATGATTTCTAGAGAGTGTAGTGAGTCTCTTTAGCTAGCTAATGATCACAACTAATCACATATGTTGCTTGGAACATGACCCACTAATCAATGGATCAAAACAAATAGGTAGGGATTAATCCAAGACCAAAAAACTTGCTATTCTTGTTCCTACACCTATTCAATGTTTCGAATAGTTCTCTAAGCATAGCAACAATTATCTTAATTCCTTTTGGGAAACTCTATGGCCTAGATAGCTACCAATCATGAGTGATTTCATCTAAAATGATGAACTACACACTGAGAAAGGTGTTTAGAAAATCACAGAATCATCCCAACAATTATGGGGTGCATCAGTTAATAGACCAGAGATTAAAGATGTATTAATATTTCACGATCTAGAGAGGCAATGATAATGAAACTTTGTTGTCATGTACTAGACAGTGTGTTGAATCTACCATGCTTTAAATCATGACAAAAAATTAATCATGCTTTGAGAACAAGCTCTGCGAAAAGCACTATTCTGATGTAGTCATAGCAGAGAAGTGAATTGAGAATGTAATGATAATATGTGTATTAAATCATATACAAATACAATGTCATTGACAATAATATATTGCTCAATGTGTGGGAGTTGAATGAGCTATGAGACAAGCTCTCAATTCACTATAGATTCCCTTCACAATGATCTCATGGAGTCGAGATATCCCTTGCGTCCTATGATCCTCTTTTTATATTTGTGTTTGGAGCCAATGTTTGAATTCAAATTCAAAAGATCTACCTTAAAGTGAATCCTAAAGTATAGGATATATTCTCTCAGAAGTTGACATGTCTACCAAGCCAGTGTTTACTTATTCCAATAGTTGTGCCACCAGCCCCCCTGGGGGTGAGAAGTGGTAATCCAAACATGGGTCAAAGAGATGCATTTGAGTCATTTCTAAAGGTCCTCTCCATCGATTTCAATCTCTTGAATACATATGAAATTAGGGTTTAAGCTGTTATCACGAAACTAGGGTTTAGGCTTAACTTCAAACTTAAATAAACTTGATCTCCTTGTTTATGGATCAACTCAAGGCCTAACCATGATTACCCAACAGTATCCACCAAATCATTACCCTATCATCACTTCTACTACCCTCTATTGCGCTCCTTTACTTTCTGCACTCATCACCCTACTCTATCAATCCAATATTGTCTCATCGTTCCACCCACTATCAACTTAGGCCATCAAATTTATCCTCCACTTAATTTATATATTTATAACTACATTTTTAAGACAATCCATCAGCCGCCTATTGCAACCGTCTATCTTTTATCCATCCCCCATCATCGTCACCAGCCCTACTACATTTATTGCAACAATAGTTTATATCCTTCCATTAAATTCAACCACCTATGAATCATTCCCCAACCTTCCATTGATCCATATTTCACTTATCACCAAGTCATTATCATCACCGTTTTGGTCATTATGTTCATGAATCCTCACCCTCATCTACCTTCATCTTTCCATTACCCCACATTCGACTTGTCTTCATGCATGATAGCTTTGTGCCAGCCATCTTTAAGCATTAAAGTGATCAAGGGAGTAAAGCAAAACTCAACTCAATCAGGAGATCAAGACAAGTGTAGAAGTTCTTGAACATTATACCTCAAGTTTGATTTCTGCATTGCCCTACCTTTTATTTCTGAAGAATTTAGTACAGCATTCACCTAAAAATCATTCTATAAGTTAGCAAATTCAAGTTTAACTTCTATTTACGTCCTCACTAATTGTTTGTATTTGAGCACAAAGATAGGATTTAGATTGTATCACTTAAAACTACATCTCAATCAATGCATTGAAGGAAAATGATGTTGTCACTACTATGCTTCAAACTCTAATGTTTTAATTTATATTAGGTCAAAAGTAAAGACTTTAGAGTCCTTGAGAGCAACTAGATTCACGTAAGTAAAATTCTTATGCACTTAACAATCACATTTGATTCATTGTTAGCACAACCCATCCTCAATCTACATGTACATATTCATCTTGTGACTCGTAGTGATAATAAGAAATTGCAAATCTAGAAGAAGTGCACCTAGAAGAATCTAATTATTTAGGATGAAAATATGGAATTGTATTGGAATATGTGCAAGACAATGTGTTTGTGCTCTAGAAAAAACTTTTTTTTTAATGGAGGTTCGGCCGAGGCCTACTCCCCCTTGACTTAACTTTAAAATTGCAACTGTACAAGGCCACCAAAGTCCTGTAAATAGTATTGCCTTGATCACCCGATCTGGTCCAAAATGTCCTCCTGCTACACCCTGGTGAGCAGTCTCCAATATCTTGAGGTATTCGCTCTCATGGACACATAATCTAAGGTAACCATCTTTACCAAGCTTGTATAGATTATCACCAATGAGTGAGTTCTATAGGGCTTCTTTTTCTAAACTTCTTTTCCTAGCCAAAGTCATGTCTAGAGGGAATGTTTTCGTCCTCAAAAAGGCTACTAATGGTTCACTCCAATCTGGCACTAAAGAAACTTGGTAAAGAGGAGCGTGCTCCACAGGTGGTCTACTACGATAGACTGGGCATTCCTTGCACAACCTATGAACATCTGCTTCCATAGTTGGCAAATGCACTCCAAGTCTCCTTAGTGTCTGTAGGGTCCTTTGCTTTGAGTAGTGTTGCTCTAATGCACCTACATGTGCTAATTGCAACCATTTAGCATACTCATCCTCTTCCACACAACAAGCCAATATCCCTTGATCTGTATGCTTGTACATACTTCCTGCCATGATGTGGTACTTTTGGGCTTTTACCACCTCTCTATCTTGAGTGTTTATGACTAGGTGATTAGGCCCGTATGTCAATACTGGCACTAATGTCTTAGCCCATTGTGGCACGACTTCCAAATTAAACAAGTAAGCATGAGGAAGGTCATCTGACACTCCTTGTGGGGCCTCTCTAGATGTGAGCCTAGAGAGATGGTCTGCTCTCAAGTGAGTCTTTCCTTTCCTCACCACAACCTCAAAGTTGTATTCCATTAACAAGAGAAACCATCTTACTAATCTACCTGTATTGCATGGCTTGTTCACGAGATATAACAATGCTTGATGCTCAGTAAAAAGGTTAAACTCATTTGCAAGCAAATAGTGTCTAAACTTTTTAACCGCATATACCATGCCTAATCCTTCTCTCTTTGTAGTGGTATAATTCCGTTCAGCTGCATTTAACTGTCTACTAGCATTGCTCAGTAAAAAGGTTAAACTCATTTGCAAGCAAATAGTGTCTAAACTTTTTAACCGCATATACCATGCCTAATCCTTCTCTCTTTGTAGTGGTATAATTCCGTTCAGCTGCATTTAACTGTCTACTAGCATAGGCAATTGGAAGATCCATATTACCTTCACCAGTAGGTTGTGCTAACACACATCCAATAGCATAATTGGATGCATCTACATGAACATGAAAGTGTTTATTCCAATCTGGTGTAGTCAAGATTGGTGATGAACATAATCGTCGTTTAAGCTCATTGAAGGAGTTCTCACATTCATCAGTCCACTAAAAATTGGTCAAAAGGCCGTACAGAGGCTTGGCAATGATGGCATACATATGTATGAAACGTCGGTAATAACCACAATGCCCCATGAAAGCCTATACCTCCTTCACATTCCTTGGTCTACATAGCTCTACAATAGCTCTCACTTTCTCCTCATCTGTGGATATGCCATTCTTTGACACTATGTGTCCTAGAATCTTGCCTTGCCTGACCATGAAAACACGCTTTTATGGGTTCAAGCAGACTTGATATTCTCTACATTTATCAAAGATTTGTCTGAGTTCAGGTATATGGGTCTGTCTAATGTTGGAATGAGCACAGAGATCATCAACATAGACTTCCAAATTCTTCCTCAAGAAATCTTTAAATACATGGCACATTAGTCTTTGAAAGGTTGTAGGAGCATTGGTAAGCCCAAACGGCATTACCCAAAAGTCAAATATGCCCCACTTTGTGGCAAACGCAGTATTATGCTGATCTTCTGGAGCTATGGCTACCTGATTGTAACCAGAAAATCCATCAAGGAAGTTGTACACTTCCTTGCCTGCTTCTCTTTCTAATAGATTCTCAGTGATCGAAAGTGGATAGTTATCTCGAATTGTGGCTGCATTAACCTTCTTCAAGTTAATGCACACGTAGCTTTCCATTCTTCTTAGGCACCACTACAATGGGGGATACCCACTCAGTGTGCTCAATTTCATAAATAAATCCAGCTTCAACCAAGCGATCTATCTCTTCCTTGATCTTAGCAGCATAATTATCATTATATGTGTATGGCTTTTGCTTAGAGGGTTTGGCATCTGAGGTCATGGGGATAGTGTGTGAGCATATGTCAGGGTCTACACCTTTCAAATCCTCATATCTCCAAGCGAATACATCTCGGTATTCTCTTAGCAAAGCTATCAACTCGTGCTCTTCTTCTTCTATCAGGTCATGCCCTATGTAGGTGCATCTTTCTTCTCCTTCCTCTATGGATACTACTATTTTCTTGGTGGTTTCTTTGTTATCATAGGCCTCCCTTGATTGTGCCTCGCGTTTAGGCATTCTTATCATGACTCTCCTATCATCTATTTCATACTTCTTAAAATTTTCAGGGACCTCAAACAAAGATTCTTCCTCTTGTGGTGTGACTTCTCTCTTCTTCCTTTTCTTGCCCTCACTCTTGGTGGCCACTTGCGTGGTTAACCTTACATCATTTGTAAGCTCTTCAAGTCTCTGAGGGTGAACTTCTACTTCATAGAAGTATTCTTCATCTGATGCAAAGGGTGGGTCCATAATGATTGACTCTGGAGTCACTTGCATCCTCAAATGCATTAGTGTTGGGTTCACATTCTTCCAGAACCGAATCTCCCATGATTGGCTCTATGGAGAAAACTGAAATGTCATAGCCATCCTCATCACAGTGGGGTGTCCATTGTTCTTCATTGATGGCTACATCCATTGTTGCTAAAATTTCTGCCCAACGGTGAGGTTCAAATTCTTCGTAAGGAAATACTACAAGTGCATAGGTTGGGTCGTGCACTGATCTATGGGTTTCTTTTGCACCTACCTCTCTGGCTTTTTCTCTCTTCTCTTCTTCTACTGCTACTTTACACATCCTGATCCTATGGAATGCACCGACTCAATATCATCTTTGACTCTATGGATGAGGTTCCATCGGATGGGAGGTACATCTCGATGAGAGTAATCCTTGAGATTAACTTTGGTCATGATACCTAAGTGTTGCAAATACAAGGAATTGGTTCCCCAATCCTGTAGAGTATTATTTACAATTGATACAATATCTCATTCTAGTAGAGTTTTCGAGTGTCATAGTTGCCATTGTGGTCACAATGAAGACCCAAGTTTCCAAGATGTCTAACTTGATGAGGTCCATATCTAGAGGGTTGCATGTACACCCACACACCTTTGGAGTACTCATGTGGCATGTATTGTCCATCTCTATCTTTGATATTGTGACACCTTAATGTGAGAACTTCATCTTTTGGTTGCCTATAGCCTTTAGATGTTGCCATTGAAGTTCAAGGTCTTCAATCTGCAACAATATTTCAATACGGGAGAAGTTGATAGCTTGGAATATAGACACAAGAGCTTCAATGGTGTTCTACAGAGAGAAACTAGTGGAAAAAGGATGTCCTTTTGATATAAACAAGTATAGTGTTGGGACATAAGTGATGGATAATGAGTGATAAGTTTTAGAATTCATTAGAGACTTTAGAAAGTGAGAAGAACTTGATGTATCACTTAGATGTAATTTTTCTTGAATAGAAGAAAGTTGCACCTCGATCTTTTGCTCAGTGCTCCTTCTGTGTTTATCTGCTTGATGAATGCTTTTGTACAAGTCTAATTCTATAGTCGAGTGACCTTTGTTCAAGTTTTGAGAGTTTAGTTGTAATCAACCTGAGAGAAGTTTAAGTAGGAACATTTATATGTCTAAAGTGAACAAGTGAAGACAAGAACAGGTGCAATCTTGGTGGTCGATGTTTTGATCAGATTTCCCTCCACAGTGTAACGTTTTAAGCAAATAAGCATTCATTCTTTAGGTTGAAAGGTAATCTACTTGTTGCTAAAAGAATTTGAATAAACGGGTTCTATTTTAGGAGAACCATGCATTAGAAGTTGCAGGTGTCAAAGTTGAGTATACATAGCCAGTTTCAAACATAGGTATATTGTTTGGAGCAAATCTCAAGATCTACTAAATCTTTTGGAAAGATCTAACTTGGAGAAGGTGCAAAAACTTTAGAAGATACCTTTTATAAAGTTTCGTTGAAAACTTTACACATTTGATTAGTAAATGAGTAAATTATGTGCAAAACTTTTCTGTGTAATGACCTTCTTCATAGTTAGTTCAAAGTTTGATAATTTGGCATTGGTATTTCAAAATTGGTTGAGGTTTTGAGTTGTTCTTGATATAGAGTTGCTCTAACATCAAGGTTAACTTGTTCTTTTGGAGAGTAACACTCTCCATCATATATCCTTCCATTAAAGTCAACAACCTATGAATCATTCCCCAACCTTCCATTGATCCATATATTTCACTTATCACCAAGCCATTATCATGACCGTTTTGGTCATTATGTTCATCAATCCTCACCCTCATCTACCTTCATCTTTCCATTACCCCACATTCGACTTGTCTTCATGCATGATAGGTTTGTGCCAGCCATCTTTAAGTATTAAAATGGTGAAGTGAGTCAACAAAAACTCAACTCAATCAGGAGATCAAGAGAAGTGTAGAAGTTTCCTCAAGTTCGATTTCAGCATTGCCCTACCTTTTATTTCTGAAGAATTTGGTACAACATTCACCTAAAAAGCATTCTATAAGTTAGAAAATTCAAGTTTAACTTCTATTTTGTGTCCTCAGTAATTGTTTGTATTTGAGCACAAAGATATGATTCAAATTGTATCACTTAAAACTGCATCTCAATCAATGCATTGAAGGAAAATGATGTTGTCAATCCTATGCTTTAAACTCTAATGTTTTAATTTATATTAGGTCAAAAGCAAAGACTTTAGAGTCCTTGAGAGCAACTAGATGCACCTAAGTAAAATTCTTATGCACTTAGGAATCACATTTGATTCGTTGTTAGCACAACCCATCCTCAATCTACAAGTACATATTCATCTTGTGGCTCGTATTGATAATAAGAAATTGCAAATCTAGAAGAAGTGCACCTAGAAGAATCTAATTATTTAGGATGAAAAATATGGAATTGTATTGGAATATGTGCGAGACAATGTGTTTGTGCTCCGGGAAAAATACATATAGATATGTTATGTGTCTTTAAAGTCTCATTAAGAACAATTATTCGAGTTCCCATCATGAAATTTGTTGTAAACATGCATGTACATAATTTTGAGTAAATGAATGACCTCGAGTGTGTCATTCTTGAAATTGAAAGAAGTGAAAACCTAGAAAATAGTGAGGTTCTCCCACCCATACCTTGAGGTAGTGGATCACATATTAATTGACATCACTTAGAAAGTTGGTTGAATCTAGGAAAACATTCAGTTGAAGATTAGTGTAAAAAAACTCAATCACATAAGAAATGTTTTGAACTTATAAGTTGATAGAGGATGCTCCATAATTTGTGTGATTCTTTGAGTATACCAATCTTGCAAAATTTGGAGAACTACCTAATTATGTTAATAGTGGCAAAAGGAGCTTTTGGGAATTATGGTAATAAACACAGGACATGTGAATTTTGGAAAACCCTTAAACTTTCAATAATAAAGGACCGTAGACAATAACCAATGATGTTCCCTTGGAGGGAAGGGTAGAAACCTTAAGAGACCTCCATACTTGCTATAGAATAATGGAGACAAGGATAGAAATTCTAAGAGACATCAATACTTTAATAGTCCACCTAATGCGTTTATGGGGGATCATGAGCAAAAGAGCTTTGGAGACTTCAAGTATCCACGGATGCATGAGACACAAAAAAGAGGCTTTGAAAAAGACTTAAAAGCCAAACCCAATGCAAGAAGGTGTAAGGCCTAGCATGGAATAAATTCCCTTTCCTAGTCAAAGGAATCAAAAATTTTATCCACAGAGAGATATTCATCAAAGATCCCATGAGAACATTCTAAAAAGTTCACCTAGGGTTCCCATTTTTGAAGAAGATAGCAAAGAATGAAAGATGAATTATATATAAGAGCAAGTTTTCATGAGAGAATTTCTGATCATGAGAACCTTGAGACCTTCCTCAAGTTGCAAAATGTGTGAAAAAATGGTTATGACAGCATATATGATCCATATGATCATCTCATTGAATTTAGATAGATGTTAAGACCAAAAAAGTGTATGATCATGTCACATATAAAAGACCTTCATATTAACCTTGATGTGCGCGAGCCTCTCCCATGGGAGATCTTTCCCTCCCCTCCTTCTCTAGGATGCTCACAAATGGGAGAAGACTTTACTTATGAAGCCCAAAATTGGCGTTGCTTGTGGACTTATAGGATCATTTTTCTCCATCGTCTCAAAAGCTTTCAAGCTCGAATTCCTTCTCCAGTTACTCAGGAGGAGGTAATAAGTCTTATTTTCAAACTCTTCATTCCCCAATTGTGGCAAGTAAAAGCTTGAGAGTTGAGAAAACTTGGGAAAGAATAAAGGTGTGTACATGTATTGGGTTGTGGTTATGGGACAAGGGCTATTGGAACAAGTGAAAAATTTTCCAAGCATCCATTTCCAAACCTCTAAAGTACCCTCTTTATGAGGAAATGCTTTTTCACTTCCCTACCTTGACATACCCATCTTTTGAGCTCCAGCATTCGATTCAAGAGATTTTTATCATGTTACAAAGATAGACTCCTAAGCTTCGTTTAGCAACAAACGATACTTGATTTGGAGAGGTTTTGCCCAACCAAAACCCTCTACAGTGCTTCAATAAAGATTAGGCATCCACTCACATGCCTAGATTTTGGTTATTTGGCATGAGAATCGATTTGTTTCACTTGGCATAGCCTCGTAAATTTAAAGACAAGGTGCTTGACCATTTGTTTTTTTTACTGGTGAGGGTTGATGGAGACCAAAAGAGATTTAGTTTGTCTCAATTTTTTTCTTTGGGTCTATTGTTATATACTTTTGGCATCATTTTTGTTGGTATTTGGTGCTCAGAACCCTCTCAGACCAACTGGATATTTCGAATTTTTGTTTTGGCTTGGTGAGGATTGCGCATAAGTGCATTGAAGCTTCAAAGATCGCTTTGATTCCACTTCACAAGCATTACTTTATATCAAGGAAGTGTTATAATACTACTTTTTCTCTCTTTCTTGCATACTAAATTTACTTCCATTGCTTTTACACACTCTAGTTAGTAAACATGGTGAGTGAAATATGGATACTAAGGGTAAGAAACCTTTCGAATACACTTCTCCACATAGAGAAAAACAACTAGAGGACTCTGCCTATAGGATGAAAGAGGTAGAGCTTGAGCAAGAATTTGAGCGAAAAGTAGAGGGAAAAGAGCACAAGAAGAAGAGTATTCTTATGTGGAATTCTATGATGATTTTGTTACACATAAACAATTCACAGAGTTCAAGGAACAAACCCTTAGGTTGGAGAGAGACATTGGTAGCATGACTTCTCTCATTGATCAGCTTAAGTCTCAGATGATCTCAATTGAGACACATATTACCACTTTCCTAGTTAGAAAGGAAAGAGAGATGCCTACTCTTCTTATCGAGATAGTTAGGAAGGATGTCCCTTTTGCTAGTAAACATAAAGGAGAGAGTTCTAGATAAGCTCTCCTCTTGAAAGATCTTAAGCCACCTACTTTCATGAGGGATGACTGTGAGAAAAATAAGGATACGGTCTACACTTTTTTACAAAAGTGTAATGATTTGCATCAACAAAAGGGCACCCCACATGAGTATCGTGTGCTAGAGATGAGTCTCTTCCTCCACCCATATGCTTATAAGTGATGGATGAACCTGAAGGAGGCAAATTCTATCCCTACGGACTAGGTTCAGTTTGAAACTCTTTTCTTGAAAGACTTTCTTCTTGAGAATGAGGAAGAGAGAAACTAGGATGAGTGGGATAGGATCACTTAAATGTTGGAGATAGATGTCTGCGGAAGCACGCGAACAACACAAGGAAGAAGAAGAAGCTTGGAGCACAAACACACAATACTGAATGTATTACTAGAGAATGTACAAAGATAAGTAGCCCATTAGGGCAATAGGCATATATACAAGCCGGGGAAAAAAAACCTCCTAAAGAGGGAAAAAAGTGCCCCGGCGGTCCTAGTGTGTTCACATACATCACTACCTAAATATATCAACAAATCCCCCCTGGGAGTGATGCGGTCAACAAGGAGCTGGCACTCATGTATAAGGAAGTGCCAAGCTATGTGGAAATCACTCCACAAAAGGAAGTAAGCCCAAAGCTTTGCGGAAAGCTTCAAACTTCTCCCTAGGTAGAGCCTTCGTGAACATGTCTGCAATGTTCTCCTGCGTGCGCACATATGCCAAGCTAATCTCCCCAGCAGAGAACCTCTCCCTGACATAGTGATAATGCACCTCAATGTGCTTAGTGCGATCATGGAACACAGGGTTCCTCGCAACTGCCAATGCGCTCTCACTGTCAGTGAAGATGGTGGTGGCAGAAGACTAGCCAACACCCAAATCAGCCATAAGGCGTGTGAGCCACACACACTCAACAGTCGCTGTGAAAGCTGCCCTATACTCAGCCTCACAACTGGAAGTGGCCACAGTAGGCTGCTTCTTGCTCAACCAAGATATACATGAGCTACCAAGCATGAAGCAAAAACCACTTGTGGACACACGAGTGTCATAGCAATCATCCCAATCTGAGTCAGAAAAAGCATGCAAATCTGGCGGTAGTGATCCCCCATTGGGATAAAACAACCCAAGTAGCCGAGTACCACTCAAGTAGCGAAAGATGCGCTTAACCGCCTTCCAATGTGTGACTCTTGGGCAATGCATAAACCTACTCATCTGTGAGATAGCAAACTGAATATCTGGCCGAGTAATGCATAAGTAAATCAAGCATCCAAAAGCTTGCTGATAGAGAACAACATCAAATGCATCTCCAGCATCATGAAGACTCAATCATAAACCTGTCTCCATAGGAGTGGCAATAGGCATACAGTCTTCAAGGCCAAAACGCAACAATAATGTGTCAATATATTTTGTTTGACACAAAGCCATTCCACCATCAACTTGCATAAACTGAATGCCCAAATAGTGATGCAAATGCCCCAAATCAGACATCTCAAATGAGGCATGCAAATCAGCCTTGAAATCAGCAATATGCTTCTCAATAGGACGAGTGAGCAGCATGTCGTCAACATAGACAACAATGATCAGAAGCACATCATTAGCATGCTTAATATATAAGGTGCTTTCAGTTGGACTGTTCTCAAAACCATGTGCAACCAGATAGGCATGTATCTTCTCATACCAAGCACGTGGTGCTTGCTTTAAACCATATAATGCCTTCTTTAACCTGCACACCTGGTTTTCATGCCCTTTCTGCACAAAGCCACGGGGCTGAAAAACATACACTTCTTCATGCAAGTCACCATTTAGAAATGTTGTTTTAATGTGCAACTGATGTACATTCCAACCATGATGGGATGCAAGTGCACAAATGCTTTGAACAGTAGTCATACGACATGTACGTGCAAAGGTCTCATCAAAATCAATGCCTCTTTCCTGTGCATAACCCTTTGCAACAAGCCTAGCCTTATACCTGTCAACAATACCATCAGGTTTAGGCTTCAACTTGTATACCCACTTAGTGCCAATGGCCTTCTTACCACGAGGCAAGTCACACAAAAACCATGTACCATTCTTCATTATAGCATCATATTCAGATTGCATAGCAACCATCCAATTTTCTGAATTATATGCTTCATCAAAAGAAACAGGCTCATTCTCATCACAGAGACTAGACGCAGCCATATCATAGCAATCTGATGCAAAGGATGCACTATGAGAGCCTGAATGACTACGATATGACAAAGGTGCATCTAATTTTTTATCACGCAAAATCTGCACCAGCCATTTTGGCATAGTTTTTGCCTGCTCAATATCAGCTCTCTCATCAACAAGTGCATCATGTAAATTTGCATCAGAAATGGAATGATCTACATCATCATATAAGGCTCACAAAGGCTGAGAAGTTGCCTCATTAGGACCACCACTAGACTGTCCACCTGTAAAAAGAGGCATCAAAGTATCATACATGTCTTTGGAGCTAACAAATGTCTCCTTAGTACATGAAAGCAATGGCTGAATAGCATCTTCCACAAAGACAACATCACGGCTAGCCAGAATGCGTTTAGTCTGTGGATGATACAGACAATAGCCTTTACTTTTAGAATTGTACCCAACAAAAATACATTTTACTGCCTTATCATCCAATTTTCTGTGATGTTGTTCAGGCACTAGTGCATATGACAAACAACCAAAAACACACAGATGAGCAATAGCTGGCTTGCGGTCATGCCAAGCCTCATATGGAGTGATAGACTGCAGTGCTTTAGTGGGACACCTGTTCAGTACATATGCTGCACACATGACAGCCTCAAGCCAGAAACTATGTGGTAAAGCCTGACTTTTGACCATGCACCTTGCCATCTCCATGAGTGACCTATTCTTTCGTTCAGCAACTCCATTCTTTTGAGGTGTATACGGCACTGTACACTAGTGTTTTATCCCACATTCAGCCAGAAATGCATTAAAATCAGAAGACATATATTCCCCCCCTCGATCAGAACGGAGGGTACCCATTTTACATGCTGACAGATTTTCAGCCAAAACCAAAAACTGTTTAAAGCACATGAACACTTCGGACTTTGCTTTGAGTGGATATACCCATGCATGCGTGGAAAAATCATCAATGAAAGTCACAAAGTGAAGGTAATTTCCAAAAGAGGGTGTCTGCATAGGACCACAGACATTACTATGTACAAGCTACAATTTCTGAGTAGCCCGAACTGAACCATCTTTTGGAAATGAGGAACGCTGCATTTTGCCCAAAATACAGCCTTCACAAACATGTTTTCCAGGTGCCTCAAGCTTGGGCAAAGAGGACACCATTTCAGATTTCTGTAGGCATAACAAACTAGCAAAACTGAGATGACCAAAGCATGCATGCCAAAGCTTTGCATCTGACATAGCTTGAGAATCATTTACTACACATGCTAAATCACTTACAGATCTTTCATAGTCTATGAGCTTATATAGCCCACGACATAAAATGCCAGAAGCAATAATCACGTCGCCATTTGATAGATCATGAATTGTACACCTGTCATCAATAAATTTCACAACCAAGCCAATCTTGGCTAATGCAGAAACTGATAACAGGTTCTTTTTTATCCCTAACACAAATAAAGCATCTGACAAAGTGAAAGAACTACCATCAGCAATAGTCAAAATGATCTTACCAACTCCCATAACAGGATAAGAGGAGTTATTGGCGCATGTAACAGTATTCCCTATAGGGGCAGGCTCGAGTGAAGAGAAGAAACTACGCTGCGAGGTAATATGTTTGGTTGCCCCGCTGTCAAAATTCCAAACATCCGAGTCTACTGTAGACATGCACTGATCATGAGAAGATGGGTCAAAACTGCAGACAGTAGCAAACGCCCATTCTTCTTCCTGCACAAGATTTGCAGATTCTGTTTTTGGTGTAGAGGCCTCTGCAACAACCATTCCAGCCTCTTTCTTCTTTGCCTCTTTAGCAGCCAGTTTTTGACAATTCTTTATGATATGATCATTCCCTTTACAGTACTTACAAAACAATTTCTGCTTTTCTGATTTTTTCTCATCTTTGTCTTGGTTCTTCAAATGTGCAGCACTTGCATATTTCTGCTTACTAGTAGAAGAGCTCCATTTTCCTTTGCCCTTCTGACTAGCCAAGAAAGCTTGATCTGCAACACGCATAATGGACCTGTTGTGCCTAGACTGATCTTCCTGCAACAGAACAGAGACTAACTCCTCAAATGACAAGGCATTTGGATTGCCTTTCATCATCAACCGAAGAGTAGAAGCAAAACTCTGATATGAATCAGGAAGACCATTCAGAACAATTTGCACAAGTGAGCTATCTGGTATAACCTCATCAGCAGAAATCAACTGTTCCTTCAAGTCTTTGATCTTTGTTAGGAAACTGTCCATAGAATCACCTTCATTCATGTGCTCACTCTCCAACTGTTTTCGGAGGTAAGCAACACGAGCCTCATTCCTAGCTTGGTACAATGTGGTAAGTGTATCCCAAGCATCCTTAGCCATTCTGCAAGAGCGAATGTGAGGAATAATGGCACGTTTGACAGACAAGGCTACCAAAGCATGTGCTTGGGCATCTCTACCATCCCAGCGAATCTTCTCTGTAGTAGGTGCAGCAGAAATAGCAGCACGAATAGGAATCTGTGGAATATCATCTTTGACACCATCTTCATCAGCTCCAGCACCTGTATTTGCAGTACCTATAGTCTGAGATGTAACAGGACGTCTTTCAACACCCTGCACAATGTTCCACAATCCTTTTGCAACCAATACATGTCGCATCATATAAGCCCATAATGGGTAGTTGGTACCATCCAACTTATCCTCAACAGCCAACATACGGAATACATCACTACTTTCAGCCATGGCTGGTGACTAAAATACCTTGATGCAAAAAAAAACACCCTGCACAATGTTCCACAATCCTTTTGCAACTAATACATGTCGCATCATATAAGCCCATAATGGGTAGTTGGTACCATCCAACTTATCCTCAACAGCCAACATACGGAATACATCACTACTTTCAGCCATGGCTGGTGACTAAAATACCTTGATGCAAAAAATTGATTGTATCTCAAAAAGTTGAACAGAACTGCCCCAATGAATTCTGCTAGACCTGTAGCAGACTTCGAGACGCTTATACTGGCGAACAGAAACTGGTATATACCTTTGGCACAAAAAGATGAAATAGCCTGCACAAGCACTGCGATAATGCATTTGGAGGCCGAAATGAGCTCAGATCGCGTTTTCGGCACCACAAAGCGAAGGCATTTTGATCTCGGAAACACGCTGAGTATGCTCACCAAAATTCGTGCGATTCTGAGACTGCAAACGGAGGAGTGTCGATGGCACCCTAGATGAAGTGACTACCTGCTCTGATACCAATTGTTGGAGATAGATGTCTGCGGAAGCACGCGAACAACACAAGGAAGAAGAAGAAGCTTGGAGCACAAACACACAATACTGAATGTATTACTAGAGAATGTACAAAGATAAGTAGCCCATTAGGGCAATAGGCATATATACAAGCCCGAGGGAAAAAACCTCCTAAAGAGGGAAAAAGGTGCCCCGGCGGTCCTAGTGTGTTCACACACATCACTACCTAAATATATCAACATTAAAGAGGTATGCCTTTGACGGTTTACATATCCCATTATAGGGAGATCATTCAAAAACTTAAGGTATTGGATGATTTTTAGAAAACAGGAGGGTTTGCTAGGGGCTTAGAAAAAGCCATTAAGAGAGAGGTAAGAAGGAATGCATTGAAGACGTTTGAGGAGGTGATCAAGTATGCTCAAATATTTGAGGACCATAATCGTCCTCAGTATACTTCAATGGAGACAGATCAGTCCCTCGAACCACTTAGCACAACCGTTCAAGAAAAAGGTGCCAATGGGGAAAAACAAAATCTTTATCAAGAGACAGAGATCACAAGGGCCTAGATTACCTAATGAGCAGCTTGAGAGGGCCAAGAGAGAGAGAAATTGTGTTTTAGGTGTTTGTCTCCTAGCCATTCACAGTGGAATTATCCAGTCAAGAAGGGGGAAGAAAATAAGAGAGGACGAGAGAGTAGTATGGTCCCTAATAAGGGAAAAAACATGATCCATCTAGTGCAGACACTTCACCTTAGTTTGGACCACATGACTTGGTTAAACTTGATGGTAGGGTACATGGGACTAGGGTGTGAGATATGATAGATGACTCTGCCACTCATAACTTCATAAACTATGCTCTAGTCAAGAAGGTAAAGATTCCCTAGGAGCCTAATGCCCATAAATACATAGTATCTATGATGCAAGGGGAGAACAATAGGATATATGATACTATGGTATCCAATTTGGAAGTCAAGGTATATGATTATATTGACCATATGGACTTCCAAATCATGAATATGAAGAGGATAGAGCTTGTATTAGGAAGAGAGTGGCTATGGGGGTTGAGAGGGATAGTTAAAAGCAGTTACCACAACAACTATTTGAAAGAAATGGAAGTAATTTTTTTATACATAGATAGAGACAAATGTACCTAGTGCATCTCTCATCTCATCTTTAGAGTTGTATAGCCTTTGTTGTTTTCAGCATATGCAGGAGATCTTTTTGGTGTATAATCATGACTTTGAGTATTGCATAGACACTTCATCTGATGTATATTTTCATGCTAGAAATTTAAATATGGACAAGACTTTTTACTAGTCTTTCTTGCAAGAGTGTGTTATTAAAAGTTTTAAAGATCTTATTTTTGAATTTAAAGATGTTGTTCCCACCAATTTACCTAGAGGACTACCACCTGAGAGAGGGGACATTGACCATGCTATCGAGGTAGTTACTAACAATAACCCTATTTGAAATCCACCTTATAGGCTTAGTGTTTATCAGCATGAGGAGGTTGAGAGGCAATTATAGGACTACTTAGATAAGGGCTTCATTAGACCTAGTAACTCACCTTGTGCATCACCAATGCTCGTGGTTAAGAAGAAGGACGGCTCTATGAGATTCTTCATAGATTATAAAGCACTAAACAAGGTAAATATCAAAATAAGGTTTCGAATGCCTAGGTGATGGATAAAGAGATTGAAGTAATACATACTTCAACAAAAGATTAGATAGCTGATATACTAACCAAGAGCTTGGATGGACCAAAGCTATAGAGATTCAAAGACATGGCAAGTATAAAGAAGTTAGAGAAAACCTCAATTGATGATTGAGGGGGAGCTGTTGGTGCAAGGCAATCAACAATTGAAGTTTTGATGAAGTTTTGATGAAGTTTTGAAGTCAAGGACTGAAGAAAAGATCAAGTTATGAAGCATGGAGAAAGTATATGTTTAGAGAATGAAGATATGTATACATATGTACATTAATTCATCGATAACTCACTTATACTTTTGTATATTTATGAGCTTGTACATATTTGCCTATATATACAAAGAAAATGTCAGGGCAAATATGAGAGAGCATGTGAATAGAGAAATTAGATGATTTTATGAGTCACTAGACACTTTAGAAGTGAGTAAGATCTCTCTCATCACTTAGATGTAAAGTTTTCCAGAAATGAAGAAAAGTTGCACCCGCTATTTTTGAGAGTTCTCCTTCTGTGTTGAATCTTTTGTGAAATGCTTTTGTACAAGTGTAAGTCTACAGTTGATTGACCTCTGTACAAGTTTTCAGTTTCTAATTGTGATCAAGCTGTGAGGATTATGAGTAGGAACATTCATATGTGAAGAAGTGTTGAGTGTCTTCTGAAACAGGTGCAATCTCGATGATCAAAGAATTGATCATTTCTCAGTGCACAGTGTAAAGTTTTGCACAAATGAGGAATCAAAATCTAAGTTGGAAGGTAAGCCATCTATGGCTAAAAGCATTTGCATAAATGGGTTCTACTTTGAGAGAACCAAGTTTTAGAAGTTGCAAGTGTCAAAGTCGACTATAAAGAACTACAGTTTTAGACATAGGTGACTTGTTAAGATCATTTCTCAAGATCTACTGAGTATTTTGGAATGATTTAACTTGGAGAAGGTGTGCAAACTATAGATGACACTTATGCAAAGTTTTATCAAAAAATTTAAACATTTGATAAGTCAATGAGTGAGTTATGTGCAGCAGACTTTCTGTGTAGTCACCTTCTTCACAGTTTATTCAAAAGGTTGATAATTGATAATTGATCCTTAAAATTGGTCAAGGTTTTGAGTTACTCTTGATATAGAGGTGCTCTAACTTCAAGAGTAGCTTGTTCTTTTGGAGATTAACACTCTCCATCACCTATGAGCTCCATGAGTTTGGGATGTTCAGCTCCTTGGTGGCCATACGAGACATTAGATCTTGGTTGGGGAAAAATAAATTCACCCTTGCAAGTGTAGGCATGTCTACCATGTTCTGAGACCACAAAGATCCTCTCCAAAGTATTGTCTAAATAGGTCACTTTGCCTGGGCTATCAAGATCTTTGAACTCATAAATTGTGATCATTCCTACCTCATTCGATTGATGAGGCTTATACCTCCAAAAGCCTTCATTGGTCTCTCGGTTCAAGAGCAGATCTATGCTCTTATTGTCTTGGAGAATCCACTCTGGCGTGATAATTCTAGTAAGAACTAATTTTCCTCGAGGGGTTTTAGGCTCTCCACCTATGTTTCCTTGCTCTAGGTCACCTATGTCCGTTTCTAGGATCACATTACCAAATTCATCTATCCTATCTGGGTAGGTGGTGACCACATACATGGTTCCTTCTTTGTTGAGGTATGCTCCATTTTCAAACTTGACTACTGGATGCTCTAGTCCAATGGGTTGATCTGGGTTTTTGATATGGACCACAGATCTTCCTAGGCCGTCCTCATAGATGCAAGCACCTAATCGGTTGGTCCTAAGGTATTTGAGTTGCATCTTGCAAGGGCCTTCAACCCTTTGTAAGTATGGCAGGCCTGAACTTCCTGTGGGTCTCTCCATACCATGAGACATATCGGACTCGCTAGTTTCAGAGCTAGGGTAGTGCGAATAGTGGCTCAACTGCTGGGCCCAAGACCTAGCATTATGATTGACACTAGCCTCTGAAGACCTAAGACTCTGTCTATCTCTCTCTAGGTGTCTTCCTGATCTAAGGTTCATATGCCTAATTGAATAGTCCCAATTTTCCCTAGTACAATCTCGTTGCGGATCAATTTGTATTAATCACTTGTTCTTTTTAATTTTCTTAGGATGTCACTTCTTGTCCAATCAATCTTCGTCACAAGGAACACTTAGGTTTTATCGTACTTGAGTTTGGTCACTTGATTTAAATTCGTTTCCCTTAGGTTGTTTCGCAAATGGAATTTCTTTGTACTTGCACGAGGGATTAGAGTTCTTGGACTTGGTCGTGCTTAACGTAACCCTAATTGATCAAAACCTCTATCCGTACTTAGCCTAAGCTAGGAATTGACAGAGGGTGTTGCGAATTTCCAACCTTTAGTTTCTCTCCTTGTTTGCCCTTATGTGCCCAGGAAGCGTGTTCCCAAGCTTGTGCTTACTCTTGCTTAGAATGCCCTTCGATGCTCTCAATGGACCTGCAACAGTCCCAAAGTTAGCTCAAGATTTGAATTCAATTGACACAACAAACCATGTTCATTCATGCAATTCAGAGATCAAATTGTCCTTTGGTCTTTATGGAAAACAATCCTAAAGATCCCTTAGTTTTCTTCCCCTGGGGTATGGTCAACTTCAAAATACTATATATAATAATCCCCGTATTAGAAAGTTATGCCAGTTCAGGGTTCTAGGGCTAAAATAGGGTTAAAACAGGCTAACAAGCAAACAAGATTTCTCGAATTACTTGCTTAGCGGCCTCACAATGCTCTGATAACCCTTAATGTTTCTCAAATATTAGCCAAAAAATAGACCAAATATCTCTTGCCCTAAAAAATTCGGAATTTGCTCGTCATTTGCAATCGAGTGGTTTGTCAATCGCGATTGATGTGTCAGTCGCGATCGACCTATCGGTCGCGATTGACAGGTCCGTCGTGGATGTCAATCGTGATTGATGGGTCCATTGTGGCTGTCCGTCGTGATTGATGGGTCTGTCGTGGCTGTCGGTCGCGATTGATGGGTCAATCGTGATTGACACATGGCCTGAAATTTCAGTCAATCGTGGCCAAACAATCGTTGACTGGGTCAGTCGCGATTGATAGGTCCATCGGGGCTGTCAGCCGTGATTGATGGGTCGATCACAATTGATGGGTCGATCACGATTGACATGTGGCACACGAAGCCTTTGTCGGTCGTGGTCAAATAGTCGTTGACTATGTCGGTCACGATCGACATGTCGGTCGTGATTGACAGGTCTGTCAGCAAGTGTCCATCGTAGTTTGTCGATCGTGCTTGATGGGTCAATCGCGATTGATGGGTCAATCGTGATTGACAGAAAACAGAAGAATTTTAAAATTTTAAACACACTTTTGGAATGCTCTAGGCCTACACATCATGTTTATGCACTTTGTTTTGCAAAAAGGTCAATTTTTTTGTCGGTCACAATTGACAGAGGTCAATGCCTCGGGACCTGCATAGTAAAAAATTTTACCTATTGGGGCTAGTACAGTTGCCAGGGATGCGGGTTCTTGTAGAAAATCTCAGAAAACACACAAAAGCACAAGCACACACTCGCTCTCTCGCTCTCTCTCACAAGTGAAATGAGGGGAAATGATATGGGAAGGGTGATATGACCAAAAAGCAGAAAAAGTTGCGATGATGGAGATGGAGCTGGGAGATGGTGATGATGATGGTGGTGATGAAGAGGGTGACGAAAACAAGAGAAAATAGATAAAAGTGAAGAAAATACCTATAACTCCAATGTCTCAACTCTATGTCTTACCATCACACGCTCGTCTTTGAAGCTTGATCCTCGACAACAACGCCAAAATTTGGTGTAGCTCAGTGATGAGTAGTACCTCCTTTAATGTCAATGCGGGAAGACGTGAGGATGGTATGAAGACCTCGAACAAGTGATGGCACAAGTGTGTGAGTGAGAAGCACGCAAACATGCACACACATACACACACATGCACACAAGGCAAGAACAAAGAGAGAGAGAGACAATGGAGTAACTTCTATTGCAAAAGAGTTCTCATACAAGTTCAAATCTACAACAAGCTAACCTAAAAAATGAGCTCTCTAACTCTATTTATAGTTTTTTACTAGCTTTGGTCCTGTCCAGACCTAGTGTCCGGCCTAGTTAAAAATTAGGTTCTAGGGCTATTAGGTTCTGAAAATTATAGTTTTTGACTAGCTTTGGTCCAATCCAGACCTAGTGTCCGGCCTAGTTAAAAATTAGGTTCTAGGGCTATTAGGTTCTGAAAATTATGAAAATTGGTACATAAATACTACTAGTACTCCTCAAGCTCGAGGACTCCTCGGCTTGCACAAAATGGAGTAGGAATAATCAAGAATGGTATTTACAAATGATGTGAAGTGACTAAGATCACTATTTTGGAAATATTGTTTCATGGAAAAAATATAGGCCTATTTGCCAGATCTGCATTGACTGCTTTGCCTGCTTGTTCCTTGCTCTGACTCCCTTCTTTGGCTTCCTTGTCTTGTGAGTCCTTGGGTGCCCTAGCTGCTACCAACATATGTGCATCCATATGAAGTGTGGGCCACCAAAGTCTTATCCAATGGTATTTCTGGCACTCTTCTATGAGATCCTACCTAGGAACGAGGTTTCGCTACCCCTGGCACTTGTTTGGCTACATGTTTCCACAATTCTAGCCTAACCTTGAGTAGCTCTTCTAAAGTGAGATTGCAATGTACTTTAGTGTTCTTTATTACCTCCGTATTCCTATGTATGATAGAGTCTTCATTTCTCATCATGATCATGTGCGCTCTTATGCAAGTAGACTTAGTTTCCCATGGGCGTGTGAAATGGGGTAATTCCTAGAAGGAATTAGACTCAAAGTCTAACCTCTCATAAGATTGGGCACTCTCCTACTCTCCATAAATGGAAGGAATGTCTTGTGGAAATTGATCGTTTGCATCATCCACAAGTTCAACTGGAGGAGGGTTCACTTTCTTTAGCCCATTTCTCTTCTTGAATCTCTCACAGGAATTCTGGTGAATACCGATTCATAGAAGAAGAGGTGTCTGGTTCAGCGGAGTTAGGCACATAAGCTTCCTGGGGAGGAATGCTTATTCTATCACTCGCCCTCTCCTTAGCCTAGGAGGTGGCTCCTTTTCTAGACTTTTCAAGTACCCTCTCCAATCTATCTAATAGACCATCAAAATGCAATGGTGTTCTAGTGGAGTTAGAGCCATTGAACAAGCGATTGGCTTCAAACATGGCTTGCGCCAATTCTACCATCTTAGCACAAAGTTTTGTTCATTCAAGCTCTAGATCCGCTCTAGGGTAACACTTTTCATGATCTGTTACATTTGGCCCTTCCTGGATTCTGTCCTGGTATGCCCTAAGCACCATGTCTGTGTCCTCAGGAGTGGGATCTGCTAAGACTGATCCTACTCGGGGTGGTGGGTGGGTTACGTGTGGTGGATTAGAAGGTTGGGGAATGGAAAGTGATGGGTTGGAGGGAGATGGAAATGGGGATGGTGGGGTGGTGTGAGAGTGATTTTGAGATGTGAGTTCACTTATCTTTGCTTTTGTTTCTCTCAAGCTTTCCTCAAGTTCGCTCATTTTCTGTGACCATTGTCTTTTCATTCTCTCCTGGCTATCTCTCCAAGCTCTTGTCCTTTTCTTGGTTATACTCTCTGTCTCACTAACCTCAGAACTCTTTTCCTACCCTACACCTTGAGTTTGCTACAAAGCTTGAGCTCGAGTGACCACTTGCACTGGGGCTGTGGAAGTTACGCTTCCTATAGAGTCTACTATCAACCCAATAACATTGATAGGAGCGTTTTTTGTGAATTGTCACAGATTGGATTTGTGTAGGTGCCGGTAGAGGACAATCACGAATGAGGTGATCTCCCTAAAATCAAAAGCATGGCCCTCTAGGAAATGGAGGTCTTACCTGCCTAGGCTGAGGTCTAGAGTTGGGGTTTGCGTACATGACATTCGCATAATTTGGCTCCCAACTAGATTCACTGGGTTCTTCATAATACTATGACTCATTATGCTCGGGTGACTGCATGTAGTAAGCCTTTGGGCTATCAATATGTGTAGAGTCAAAACTATGATCACTTGGGTCACTTTCTGATAGCAATGGTGTTACTGCGACTATGGATCTGTTCAGATTTTCTTGTGCAGATGCATATTTCACTGGAATCACATTGGTAGGAGTAGGGGGTCGCTGCGCTAGAACTGGTTGAGGTCTTTGTTGCCCTTGATAGGGTGGTTGGTAGGGTTGTTGGGGCCTACCATACTATTGTGGTGGGAACTGGGTCTGGAATCTGCCCTATTGTCGATATGTTTGAGGATAATTTTGCCTAACAGTTTGTTTGTTATAAGGGAAATCTTGTGCGGTGTGGTTGCTCTGCCTTCGCTCTATGGTACAGTACTGGCTACTAGGATTCACTTGGGGTTGAGCCATAATGGGATAGACATTCAACATATGGTCGCCTCCACAAGGGTAGCATCTTTTCACTAGGGCAAACCTTGGTATTTGTTTGCTTGAGACTCCTAATTTCTGAGCTACTTTCTTTGCAAGTTCCTCAATAGATGTGGATGGATTTGAATTGAGACTAGTAGAGCTATTTCATCGCATTGAGCGTTGAGTGCAAACCGTTGTTAAGATGATGCTAAGATCGACACCATTTCCAAGGCTATTTGTGATGTTAATTGGAGCATCGCTAATGTGAGAGTCGCATATGCGATCAAGCTAGATAGTGTTGCATATGGGATGGTAAAAAGCATTGCAGATGCGATGCTCGACAATATTGCATATGCGAAGATTAGAGGATTTTGTATTTAACATGTCAAAGCTTAGGAGGCTCTGAGTGGTGCAAGAGAAGAAACAAAGGGATTGCAGATGCTTCAATAAAAGAAGGAGTCTTCCAATAGTGCAGAAATACAACTTGATTTATTTGTTACGATAGAGAAGGTATGCTCCTAATATGAAGATTCAAGAACGTATGACTCAAAGATGTTGGACTATGGCTCCTCTCATCACATGATGAGCAGAAAAGACCTTTACAATTCCTTAAAACCTCTAAAGGAAATCATCTCAATAAAGGTAGGCAATAATGCAAGATGTCTTGTAGAGGAAAATGTATAGTTTCTTTCATTATTTCTAATGAGGATATTAGAACGCTTTCAAATGTGTTGTATTTTACATAAATGAAATAAAATATACTTTCAATAGCATCTATAACTAATCAAGGTCATGAAGGATCTTGTAATAAGACAGAAGCTAAGATTATGGATAGTAACAATAACATTTTGTGGATTGGCATAGGGAGGAACATGTATGAGTTGTTCGCTCTTAAAACCCCTAGAAGTGTGGGCATAAGTAAGCTATGGCATGCGATATTTGCCCACAACAGATACCCTATACTAAAGGAGATGCATCAGAGGGGTATGGTTGCACACCTACAATTGATTGTAGAGATGAAGGAACCATGTGAAGCTTACATGATGGGCAAGCAACATGGAAGGGATTACCACAAGAAACAAAGAACAAAGCAACCTATCATCTAGAGTTGGTGCATGCCAACTTTTGTGGGAAAATGCCTATAGAGGCCTTCAGCGGATCTTCCTACTTCATGTTACATTTCTATTACTATAGCAAGAAGATGTGGGTGTACTTCCTTTGCCATAAGGCTCGAGCTTTTGGTAACTTTAAAGAATGGCTTCAACTTTTTGAAATTGAAAAAGGGCGAAGATGAAGAAATTCATGATAGATGATAGAGGTGAGTTCACATCAACAAACTTTGAAGCTAAGCTAACCCCTAAAATGAGCTCTCTAGCTCTATTTATAGTTTTTGACTAGCTTTGGTCCTCTTCAGACCTAGTGTCCGGCCTAGTTAAAAATTAGGTCCCTAAGCTATTTTGGAGGCTCAAACGAGCTCTCAAAATTATGAAACTTGGTAGGCAAATACTTCTAAAGCTCCTCAAGCTTGAGGACTCCTCCGCTTGCACAAAATGAAGCTATCAAAAGGTGAAACGATATTTACAATGGTTTCAAGTGATGAGAATCACTTTTAAAATAATGTGAGGATTGAAAAAAAAATTAATTGGTTGCCTCATTGCTAGATCTACGTGCATGCCCCTACTTGCTTCTTCCCAGATGCCAACATATACCCATGCATGCTTAGATGAAAGTCATTCAGCAATTTATGGGTAGCTCCAACTGAACCATTTTGAGGGAAGGAAGAATGCTACATTTTGCCTAACATACAACCTTCAAAAACATGTTTACAAGTTGCCTCAAGTTTGGGCAGAGAGGACACCATATCGGATTTCTACAAGAGTAGAAAACTAGCAAAATGCAGATGACCAAAGCGTGCATGCCAAAGCTTTGCAAGTGATATAACTTGAGAATCTTGAACTGCACATGTTGAATATTCATAGATTTTGCATATTCTATGAGCTTATATAGCCCAACACATAAAATGCCACAAGCAATAATAACATCTCCATTTGAGAGATCATGAACTTTATCTAGCATTAACTAATTTGATAACCAAGCCAATCTTTTCTAGAGCTAAAACTCGCAAAAAAATCTTGATCCTTGGAACATACAAAACATTTGACAATGTGAAAGAACTACCATCACTAGTAGTAAGAATGATATTACCAACTCGCATTACAAGATAAGCAGAGTTGTTAGCACATGTGATAATATCCCCATAGGGGCAAGCTCAAGTGAACTAAAGAAACTGCAATGTGAGGTAATATGTTTACTTGCCCCACTATCAAAGTACCAAACCTCTGACTTTACTGTAGACATACATTGCCCATGAGAATATGGATCATAGGTGCAAACAATAGTAAACACCCATTCTTCATTCTGCACATAATTAATAGAATTTGACTTCCAGTCTCATCAAATCTCCTTGAGATCTGTTCATGGACTTCTTGGATAATACAGACTACAAAGGTCGTACAGATTTGTATGACTTAGTCTGTAGAGTCCCTAATCTTCAAGGGATGCTAACCATGAAATCCGATGTGTTCAAGGAGATTACAGATTTTCTGGAATTCTCCTTGAGATCTATTCATGGACTTCTTGGATAATACAAACTACAAAGGTTGTACAGATTTGTATGACTTAGTCTGTAGAGTCCCTAATCTTGAAGGGATGCTAACCATGAAATCCGATGTGTTCCAGGAGATTACAGATTTTCTAGAATTCTATATATTACAATACACTACAGATATTCTAGCATATGAGTGTAAATGGGTCCCTTGTGACCTACTTTTTTACATTCATAAAGGAGATAAGGCCTTTGCAAAGCGCCTAAAGTGTTTCATGGTTGTTGTTGAGGATGCAGGGCACCTGTTAGATGACAGAGTGCCATTAATTAAGAAACTAAATAAACAGCGGAAGATGAGAAGAAAATATCTCTCCTATGTTGTGAAAAAAATAATTTTTGTCAATGAGGAGGCCGAACCTACACCCATGGGCCTACCCCATCTTGTTACTGGGGGTTTTTGTGAAGAGAGATGATGGATGCAATCCGAAGATGAGTTGGTGCTGCTACAATTGGCTTCACACCAGCCAACTAAGACTTCGGAGTTGATTATTAAAGCTTCCTAAATCCACCAAAATATCAGCCAAGTACTTTGGAACATGTATCTCAAAAGTTTAACTCAAGATAGACTAGTTGCAAGATGACTAGCTCCCAAAACTTGCTATTTTTGTACATACACCTGTTGGAAAAAATGAACAATGCTCTCAACCTGATAGGAAGTAGAAAAATTACTTTTTGACATAGCAAATAGACTTAGGTAGCTTGCTATTCCAAGTTAAAACACTTCAAATGATAAACTGACCACTGAGAACTAGATTCATCAACATCAGGAACATGCCCGCCATTCTCGGGGCTCTGTAGAGATAGACCAGTGAGCAGTAAAATGCAGATATCTCCCAAATAATAAATCCAATGACCATAAAAATTTATATGAAGAGACTAGACAATGAGAAAAATCCAACGCACATTAAAACTCGGAAAAAAGTTGAGAATAACTCGAGATAAAAGCTTTTGAAGTTACTGCTCTGAGTGAGTATAGGAGAGAACAAAACAGAGAAGTAGAGAATGATGAATGTATAAATTGACATATGATTACAACCACATTGGCAATGAATATTTGCACAATGGGAGTAGAATGATAGAGCTATGGAGTAAGCTCTTCAATCTCTACAAAATGACATGAAGTGGTCACGTACAAGGCTTGCTATTCACCTCTTCCTTCTTGCTCTTTTTATAGCTACTCTTGGAGGGAGTTTTGAATTTGAATTCGAATGATTCCACCTAAAAGTGATCCCCAAAGTTAGGAAATATTCCCTCAGCTCACTAATTCATGGTTTTAGGTAGTTAGAGCCACGACTTTTCTTTTACATCATGGATGAGGTAATCCATTCTTTTTCTTTTTTCTTTTTCACGATTACAAGAGATTAAATGTAATCTTTTACAAGAGGTGTTCACATGACTACACATATGAACATAAATCAAATAATATCAAGCATTTAGGCTTGGGTAAGATGCACCAACAACTCCCCCTCAAGCCTAACATGCTTGGCCTCCAAATATATCCTCAATTATCCTTGATTTCCTACAAGCCAATCATCAACTTGAATCTACTTAACTTTGTACCATCAAGAGCTTTAGTCAACATGTCTGCGCATTGCATATTTGTAGAGAAATAGGATAGTTGAATATCCTTGCTCATTAGCTTCTCCCTTACATAATGGTAGTGGAATTCAATATGCTTGGTTCTAGCATGGTATACCGGATTAGCTGCAAGATGTAGTGAGCTTGTGTTGTCACAAAAAATGTGAAGTGTTGAAGAATGAAGTCGAAGATCTGTGTACAAAGACTTTAACCACATGATTTCTTGAGTTGCATGAGCCAAACCTCTATATTCGGCTTCAGTAGAAGATAATGCCATGGTTGGTTGCTTCTTGGATGACCAAGAAATGATTTTTGAACCTGCAAATGATACATACCCGGATGTGCTTCTTCTATCATCTCTAGATCCGGCCCAATCCGCATCTGAGTAGACCTTGAGCTCAATATATGAAGTAAATGGATAAAACAAACCTTCATTCATAGTTCCCTTTAGGTACTTGAGGTTTCTCTTGGCCACTTCCATATGTGGTCTTCTCGTCTTATGCATAAACTGACTCAATATGCTAACATTATAGCATATATCCACCCTTGTAAGTGTTACATAGTTCAAGCTTCCAACCAAGCTTTGATAGCTTGTGATGTCTTCAACTGGCTCTCCTTCATAAGCACTAAGCTTATGATTTTGCTCCATAGGTGTACTTGCACACTTGGTGTTTTCCATCATGAACTTCATGAGCATGTCATGCACATACTTCCTTTGTGTGATGTATATACCTCAACCTATGTAGATTATCTCCAATCCAAGAAAATAAGTGAGTGGTCCAAGGTCCCTTATTTTGAACTCCTCCTTCATTTGAGTCTTTACCTGTTTGATTCCTTCAAGATCATTGCCTGTGATAATAATATCATCAACATACACACATAAATAGATCACTTCAAATCCATTCCTCTTTACGAACAAATAGGTATCTGCCTTGCTAGCTTTGAATCCTTGATCCTACAAATAACTCACCAATCTAAAATTCCAAGCTCTTGGAGCTTGCTTCAATCCATACAAGGCTTTCTTTAACTTTCATACATAGTTAGGATGATGTGCATCCTCATATCCAGGAGGTTGTGCCATATACACTTCCTCTAAAATCCATCTATTCAAGAAAGCATTCTTTACATCAAGTTGATAGAGCTTCCAATTTCTAGATGCAACAAGACTAATGATAACCCTAATTGTAGGCATTTTTGCAATAGGAGAGAAAGTCTCCCCATAATCAATACCATGGGTTTGAGCAAACCCTTTAGGAACTAACCTTGCTTTGTGTCTATTTATACTTCCATCTGGATTCCTCTTGATTTTGTATATCCATCGAGATCCAATTACCTTCATAGATGCTTGTTAGGTGCAATCTCCCAAGTATCATTCTCCTTCAAGACTTACATTTCTTCATCCATTGCATCTCTCCAAGATTTCTTGCTCTGTGCTTCTTCGAATGTGGTAGGTTCTTCATTGGTTGAATAATTTGCGATGTAGATTGAGTGCTTGGTGACCAAAAAAGTATCATAACCAAACCTCTCTAGTTTCTTCTTCTCCCTTGAAGAAATTCTAAGTGGTTGATGTGAGCTCTCGGGTCCATATGTAGCATCTTGCATCTTTGCTTTACCTTTGCTCTTCCATAGCTTTAGTTTTTCGAAGTCTTGTAGGTCAATCTCCGAATCACTTCCTTCAATTTGCTTTGGCTCCTTTGGTTGAAGTGATGGAAAATCTTCATCCAAGTCATAAGACAGCTTCACTTTCTTGTCATCATCAAACCATGATTTGTTTTCATAAAAAATTACATCTCTACTCACAGAAAATCCTTTATTGGTTGGATTGTACAATCTATATCCTTTTTGGTTTTGATCATAACTAATAAATATGCACTTCTCTGCCTTGGGATCCAATTTCCCTCTTACTTGAGAAGGAATGTGAGCATAGGCTAAGCATCCAAAGATTTTACAATGCTCTAGACTAGGTCTTCTTCCATTCTACACTTCATATGGAGTGCTTCCATCTAGTGCCTTAGATGGAAGTCTATTTAAGAGATATGTGGTTGTATACACAGCCTCTGCCAATAGGTAGTTTGGCAATCCCTTTTCATTGAGCATGGACCTTGCAGCTTCAACAATAGCTCTGTTTCTCCTCTCTACTACACCATTGAGTTCCGGTGTATACCTTGTCGTGACTTCCTTTTTAATGCCTCTTTCATGCAAGAAGGCATCAAATTCAGAAGAGAAATATTCTCCTCCACCATCTCATCTGAGTCTTTTCAAAGTCCTACCTTTTTGGTTTTCAACAAGAGCAAGACACTTCTTAAAGAAATTAAACACTTCATTCTTGTGCTTCATGAAAAACAGAATGTTCCACCTGCTACAATCATCTATGAAAGACACATAATATCTTGATCCTGATATAGATGGCTCCTTACTTGGACCCCAAACATCTGTGTGCACTAGATCCAAAGGATTTTGATACACATATCCCTTCTTATTGAAAGGTTGTCTATGAGCCTTGCCGAGTTGACAAGCTTCATACTTATATATCATGTGTTGCCTTGTGATATTAGGCAAACCAACCAAGTACACTTTGGTCCCTGCAAATTTATTTAAGTGTCCTCTCACCAATATGAGCAAGCCTTTTGTGCCATATCTCCAACTCTGTGAGAGTTTGAGATCCATAGCTAAACAAAGCTATGTTCTTTGTATCTTCCACTTCAAAAGTGAAAAGCCTTCCTGTCTTTTCTCCTTTGGCAATCCTTCTAAAGCCTTGGGTCTTCAACATATGCTCCAAATCTGTTGAATCTAACCTACAATCCTTTTTCAACAATCTGTCCAACACTTATTAAATTTTTGGTAATTGTAGGGACATACAAGACTTGGCTTAAGAGGTTCATATTCCCATCTGATGTCTTCACATTACCTATCTTCTCCACTGAGTGCTTTGTGTCATCTCCTATTTTCACTTCATGCTTGTTATGAGGATCTTCCAAATCAGAAAATAAAGCCACATTTCTTGCTACATGGTTTGAACATCCCGAATCAATGTAAAATATGTGAGCATCATTCTTACCCTTCTTCATTGATAGATTCATAATCAATAATGGATCTTCTTGACTTTAGTCCTCTACATAGTTATTGTAATCTCTTCTTCCTCTATGGCCACTTTGATAGTTGTTTTTGTTGTAATTGTTGTTGTAGTATTTGTTGTTGTTGTAGCCTCCATTGTATCTGCCTCTATTTGATCCATAGCCACCTCTATTGAATCCTCTTCCTCTTGAATTCCTTAGGTTCCTGAAACATTCTTCAGTAGTATGATTAGATAAGCCACATATATTGCAAGGTTGAGATGATTGGAATCTCCCTCTGCCTTGCTTTCCACCTCTGCCTCTTCATCTAGCTCTTCCTTTACCTACAAAGTTTGCTTGGAAAGAGCTACCTTCATCTTCATTCTTCCTATTCTTTGACTTTTCCTTGACCTTAGCTTTATCAGAATATAAGGCAGAAGTTTGATTACCTCTTGAGGAATCATCACCTTTGCTAAGCTTTGCTTCATGAGTGAAGAGTTGGCCCATGAGTGTGTTGAGGTCAGGTACATGCATATCCATGTATAAATCCATGGCTATTGTGAATGACTCCCACTTGCCATCTGCTTTGATTCCATTTATGATTTGTCTAATGATTTGCTCCTATTCAATTACCTCTCCAATGCTTCCAAGTTGGTCAAAAATCTCCTTCATCTTTGTGACATAATCAATCACACTTTGCTTTGGGCTTTTCTTCATTGTTGTGAACTCCATCCACAATTGGTTCTTCCTTGCTCGAGTGTTGGAGAAGAAGAAAGAAGCAAGTGCATTCTAGGTCTCTCTTGATGTCTTGCATCCAATGACATGAGGTAAAAGAAAATTAGATATTGAGTTTAGGATATAGGACCTTACAAGTGCATCCTTCGAACACCAATTTGAAAGTCTTTGCACTTCATCGTATGATGGTTGCCTTTTGTTCCTCATATTTGGCATTGCTTCATCTCCAGAAATGAATCCATATAGACTCCTCCCTTGAAGGTAGGCCTCCATCCTTAGAGACCATGTTGGGTAGTTGTTTCGATCCAATTTGTCAATTGTTGATGGAAATCCATCTCCCATGTTGCTTGACTATGCTCCGATACCACTGTGAAGAGAGATGGTGGATGCAATCCGAAGTTGAGTTGGTGATACTACAACCGGCTTCACACCAGCCAACTAAGACTTCCGATTTGATTAGGAGACCCTTTGAGCTTCCTAAATCCACCAAAATATCAGCCAAGTACTTTGGAACATGTACCTCAAAAGTTTAACTCAAGATAGTTGCAAGATGACTAGCTCCCAAAACTTGCTATTTTTGTACATATACCTACTAGAAACAATGAACAGTGCTCTCAACCTGGTAGGAATTAGAAAAACTCCTTTTGGACATAGCAAATAGACTTAGATAGCTTTCTACTCCAAGTTAAAACACTTCAAATGATAAACCGAGCACTGAGAACCAGATTCATCAACATGAGGAACATGCCCGCCATTCTCAGGGCTTTGTAGAGATAGACCAGTGAGTAGTAAAATGCAGATATCTCTCAAACTATAAAATCAATGACAATGAAAACGTATATGCAAAAATTAGACCGTGAGAGAAATCCAACGCACATTTCAACTCTGAAAAAGGTTGAGTAGAACTTGAGATAGGAGCTCCTGAAGTTAGTGCTCTGAGTGACCATAACAGAGAACAAAACAGAGAAGTAGAGAATGATGAATGTATAAATTCACATATGATTACAACCACATTGGCAATGAGTATTTGCACAATGGGATTAGAAGGATAGAGCTATGGACTAAGCTCTTCAAACTCTACAAAATGACATGAAGTGGTCATGTACAAGGCTTGCTATTCGCCTCTTCCTTCTTGCTCTTTTTATAGCTACTCTTGGAGGGAGTTTTGAATTCGAATTCGAATGGCTCCACCTAAAAGTGATCCCCAAAGTTAGGAAATATTCCCTGAGCTCACTAATTCATGATTTTAGGTAGTTAGGGCCACAACTTTTCTTTTACATCATGGATGAGGTAAGTCATTCTTTTTCTTTTTTCTTTTTCACAATTACAAGAGATAAAATGTACTCTTTTACAAGAGGTGTTCACATGACTAAACATATGAAAATACATCAAATAATATCAAGAATTTAAGCTAGGGTAAAATGCACCAAAACTTTTGTAGATGACAAGAAGGAACCACAAACAAAAGCTCTCAAGTTATTAGAAGAGAGTGAAAAAATTTGCAAAAAAATTCTGCAAGGGGTAGTGGACAAATTGAAGGAAGCCAGTAGTGCACAAAATAGTCCACCCTCCAACTTAGAGCCCTTCTAACCCACTCTATGAGAGGTAGATATGGAAATGTTTTCAGTGGTACTTGTTGATGGAGAAGAATTTTTGTTTTTACATGATATTGAGAAGGCATTTGGTATATGCCTCGACGAATGCCTAAGTATTTTTTGCTCAACCTTGGATGTTCCCATGGACAATGCTTCTAAGAGAATTGGAAAGGCAACCATTCCATTTGTTCACTTAGTTGCAAACACCATTGCATTTGTGTGCGAGGAGATTTTCAGTTATGCCAATCAAAATGCCATTGAAGAAGATCTGGCCGCAGCAAGGGAAAGAATTTTGGAGAAGAAGATTCCAACATCCCTTGTTGTGGAGCAAATTGGCATGGCTCATTCATCCATTCCATTGGATGCAATGAGAAGAGGAGAGGATGAAGATAGGCTTCAAAATGTAAGTATCTAATGACATTTATGATTGACTATGTTTCATATTTGTACAAGATGTAAGTATCTAATGAATTTTATGATTGTCTATGTGCAGGAAGCAATTGAAGTCGATAAATGCAAGGAGTGGTGGCGACCATGCTGCCCATGGTAGTGGCTCTTCCTTGGCAAACTACATTGGAAAATTTCCAAAGGAAGATTTTGTACTAATCCACAAGTACTTTTCCCCTCAAGGACACTTCATGACTTGGTGTCTAAAGGCCTTGAGCAAACTTTTGTGCCTATCTACAATAATGCAAGGGACCAATTGTGTAATTTTGGTTAGGAATTCCTTTGCCCTTACTACCCTAGGAGTTAACTTTAGAGGAAAAATATTAAGTCGAATTAGAATAGCTTTGGGTCTTGGATTGGCAGACTCCCACGTAATATCCCAATTAGTTTTGACTTACGAATTGCCACTATCTTTTCAAAGAAGAAAGAATGCAGTGGAGCGGCTCAAGGCCAAGAGCCCATTGTAAAAATTTATAATACCAATTATGTTTTTTTTCAATTTCCATGTGCATTCTATTGTCTATTGTGTCTTCATATTTTTGACAACTTCATATGTTTTGCATAGTTAAATCTGTCTTTTTTCAGTGTTTCCTTTAAAATGATGTTGCCCAAAATGCTTGCAATGGCCTAGGAATGCAAAAAAAGGCCTGCCATAGAAACATGAGATGGGCCCTGCAAAACTTTTCTAGGGCCCATCCCCCCATTTCTGTGGCAAGCCTTTTTTTGGATTCCTAGGCCACACTAAGAACTATGGGCACAATATTGAAAGTCTATGTACATCAATTATAACCTAACCTTGGGGAAGAGTGTGGAAGAATCTTTTGATGTGCAATGATTAGAGAATATCTAGACTCCTATGGGTGCATATAACATGCATTAATTTATAAGTACATGTAAGTGTGCCTCAAGCTTGTTTCTCTATTGGACAAAGGGTTTGCATGAATTGCACCCTAGATAAGGCATACCATATGCTTCAATGTGCATGCCATATGGTTTAGTCACCTACAATAACATGAAAAAGGCATTCCACAGAAACGACTTTTTTATGCATTCTAAGGACATTCAAGCACTCCAATCACAAAATAAATTCCCCATGTACATGAAATATTTGTTTAACCTGATAAAATGTGTGGAGTACTAAGATGCTCATGTGCAATGACTTCAAATACACTTTTAGATACATAGGAGAAAGAGACTTCAAAACATCTACACTAGGAGACAAACACTTGGGAGAGTAAATATAATAAAAAGAAGATTATATTAATCATTTGGGATATACAAAAAGTTCTCCAAACAAGAGAGTTTACAAATGTTAAGGGTTATTCCCCTTAATCCTTCTAGCTAGCTGCATATCTTTAGGTTGTATTGTCACTCTCTTACATGGATAGCACACAGGTTAGAGTCCTCTTACAATGAGATTAGATACGCCTCTACAACTTCTTGGAGGGCTTCAATGGCTATCCCTTGAATACGAAGTCCTACACAATAGTTTTGAATCTCTTCCTTAACAACTCTTGCAAATGGCCTTCATGGAATAAGAAGCTCCACAATGTCAAATCTCTACAAGGCTCTGGTTCACTTTCTACACATTTGCAGTGCTCTTGCATTTGGAGGGATGCTGGGTTGTGGTCTACAATGCGATTGATAGTTCTTCTTTCTTCTTGGAGCATGCTTAGATGGTCCTACCTCATCATTTACCTGCTCTACCTGACTTTTGTCTCTTTCTTCATTGGTTGGTCTTTTTCCTTGTCCTGTGGACACTGTCTTGCCTCCTTGTGTTACTCAATGGTTCACCGAGATATGATCATGGTTCCATGGTGGCTCGTTAACACTTCCTTCATCCAAGGAACTCTCTAAATTTGACATTGTCTCCAATACAACTTGTGTCTATCCTTGTTGTTTGGGACTTTCCTTGAATGATGTCTTACGTGGGGGCTCATCATCATATATAGAAGGGGAAGATTGCATT
Organism: Ceratopteris richardii; assembly: GCA_020310875.1. Taxonomy (NCBI): domain Eukaryota; kingdom Viridiplantae; phylum Streptophyta; class Polypodiopsida; order Polypodiales; family Pteridaceae; genus Ceratopteris; species Ceratopteris richardii. Next base: position 141,241,983 of record CM035409.1, on the reverse strand, counting down.
TCTTGTGTTACATCTCTCTCTATCTCTATCTCTCTCTCTCTCTCTCTCTCTCTCTCTCTCTCTCTCTCTCTCTCTCTCTCTCTCTCTCTCTCTCTCTCTCTCTCTCTCGCGCGTTGTGAAGCTTCATTCCCCTACGATGGAATGCTACCAGAGTGTGTCCCTACACTCAAGTTTCATCTAGAAGAGTGGCTTGTGGTTTGATGCTTCTTGTGGGGTGTCATCCATGGTGGGCACTAAGTACCTTGCACATGGCTAGGGTAGATGACACGATCCTTTTTAGCAATCTGCTTTGTGCGTGCCATTCTCTTAGGATGTAAAGTGGTAAAATGGAGAAGGAAACCTTTATTTATAGCCTTTCACTTAAGATTTGTCCAGTTCACATTTAAATGGATAAAAAATCATTTTAAAACATTAAAAGAATATTCCAAAAAACATTGAAAATTTATTTGAAGAGAAAGGAGTTATAAAAACCTTGAAAAATGTTTTGATAAGAAATAATGCATTTTGAGAGTCGGGAAACTATTTCCAAGTAGAACCCTCGCGAAATCTTTGTGCATGCCATTGGGAGTGATGTAGTGGTCTTGATGATGACATCCACCTCTCTCTTGCAATATCATGTTGTATCTTTCTTAAAATCTTTGCTATTCATGACTCACATGCTCGTTTCATTGCATATTTTCTAGAGAATATCGTATGAAAACACTAGTTGAACATTTCTTCTAAATATTTTGACTGCAATAGACCACCCATGGATAAGGTCTTCAGCCTGAAAAATGTGCAAATTATGGCACCCATATCTAGCTATCTCTATGCAATTTCTCGTAACTTGCCAGATTTATTTTACCCTCAAGCCACAATTTGACTAATGTGGTTCACGTTCCCGATCTCGTTAACTTATTTCTTGGTCCTATTGCCCACTTTGATTCATGAAAGTCCTAGTCTTAAGCCTTCTTTTATCACGCCCCTTCCCTTTTCTTCTTCCCTCTCAACCCTAAGCCCCTTGTGTACCCTCCTTACTTACAATCCTACGTTCACCTCCTCACAAGCTCACTCACACCTACCCTCACCATTCTTCCTCGCACTTCAGTGGAACCACTTCATGGCATCCTCCTTAGTAACTCTATGCTGAATGCCAACATGGGACTTAGCTCTTTTTCTCCTACCAACTCTATGTTCAGCTTGTTCAAGCACTACATGGAAGTCCATTCCCTAAATGCCAACGGATGGATCATACTTGATACTAAGATCAATAGTCATACTTGATATTAAGATCAATGGGTCCCTATATATCGAAGCCCAAGCATCCTGCATCACCAGATTTTGATAGCTTGTGACTTGCTCAAAATAACTCCCTCATTCTCTTTCTCTTGCAATTCTAATGTTGTTTCAATGACGAAGAGTGATACAAAGGTGGATTCCTGCATTATGAACTGTGACAACCATGGTGCCTAGGTCTCAGGGGCAACTATGCACGTCATACATAAGATCACTGTAAGATCCCTCTCTCTCCCGGCTATTCATAAGGCAGCTAGGAACTTATATTTCTTGAAGCATTTTCATGTTGAAAACCGCAAGGACATGGTTTTTTTTTTTAAAACAACTTGGAAAATCTTTTAAAATCCCTAACGAAGGATCTATTTTCACTTCACTTTTTTTTTGTGAGCAAGCCCCTGAGCGGACTCCTATTGGGAAGATTATCATCATTAGTTTAACACACATCAAAACATATACCTTCAAGCCGAAAGTTGCGTAAGTAAAGCATAAAACCATCAAAAACGTCGATAGGGTCAAGGACTTGGAATGAGCACTCACAGTGGAGTTAAGCTAATTGGAGAAGGAATCTGCCTAATGTGTATTCATGATTCTTAATAGAAAGTCTGGCCGAACATGATTCTCTAAGGCAACAATCCTCAAGAAAGGCTCTCGGAATATCCAGCTATAGTGTTGTTTAATGGACATAGCCCAACCAGATGATGCAAATCAGAAAACCTTTTAACTAAAAATTTGGAACACCTCCTATCTTGCATATACTCATCTTTTCAAGAAGAAACATGACATTTACAGCTTGCAGAATGATCCACGTTATTTTCAATGTGTTGCCACAATGTTTTGACAAATACAACACTCAAAACTCACTTCACTTACACTTTAACTGCCAAGGAGCCAGCCGCATGCACCTCCATATTTTTGGTTGCCACTCCTATCATCCTGATTGATCATGTTGTCCGTTGCTCTAAATGCCCAGAGAGACAGAAAATAACAAATCCCCTTTCCCTCAATTAATTTCCCACATGATCCTTTCCATTCATTATCTTATGCACTTGATCTAGATTTACAGTCTGTTATCTTTTTGGACACGAAGACAATCACTACCAAAATGCGATGTTTAGTAGACCAGTATCTACCCCCCTCAAATGCATCACATGTTATCCTCCTTATGCCCTTGACTTCCGCACGTTAAGTGTAGGTGTTCAATTAAATCAAGAAACATAATGTTGACATACAGTATACAACAACCTGATGCGAACAATTAGTGCTGACTGAGGGGTGAGGAATAGGCAGTTGCATCATCTGTATGTTGTAATCAATCCGGTTGGATAGTCGTGTTTGCTTCCCTGTGGCACAAAGTGTTGAAGAGCTCCCTTGCATGTTTTACCTCACGACACCTGGTGGTTGCCCGATTCACCTTTTCCCCTCGCAGAGGGTTTCCCCAACACGCTCCTTATTTTTCACCTAGGCTACGCTAATCTGATATGAAGCAGGGGAAAGTCGACTTTGAAGCTCTGCCAGCCAAAGAAAAGAATACTGAGGAATGGCTCCTCCCCCCCCCCCCCCCCTCCAACACTGTTTCCTCGTCTTCTACTTGATCACAAAAATATAGAGCGAGTTACTCCTGCTGCTCGTTGTCCTCCTCGCTTGCATCCACATATGAAGAGAAAAAAAAACTCCCAAAACGTGTCTGAGCCCCTCCAGAACTAGTCGATGCCCTCCTCTGAGATGCGAAGTGCACTTGTAGAGAACACGCATAAAAAAAACAACCCCCAGCTCTCAGTTCTTGCACCCCCATAGCACAGGAGCCACGGTAATGCCGTCCCCCAAAACGAGTGAAGATCCGCGAGCAGCAAGCGTCCCCCTTCTCTTCGATTCACCTACACTTCCCACCACAAAAAAAGAGAGAGGCACCCAAAACAAATCGCCTCCGACAGATGCCGACCTGAAGGAGGAGTGGGAAACTATCACCATTAATGACTTCCTTTCTTTTTCTTTTTTTTTTTTGCTTTCCCCCTTTTTTTTGGTTGTATCTCTCTCTCTTACTAAGCTTGGTAGGGTTCTTTATGGGTTTCACCAAAAAACAAGAACGACATCTACAAACCATAAATACATGAAGCTTGAGGTTCTTTGAGACTCAAGAGTGCAATGATAAGAAGTTTAATACAAAAACAAGTGCTACATAATCTTCTTTTGGTGTGAGATATATGAGGGTAACATATCCCCCACACTTGGCTGGTGAGCTCCTGCAAACCATAGTCAACAAGAAACATCAAAGTGCATGCTGTTAATCTAGACCATTCCCTCCTCTGTCCCCCACACTTAATCTCTTTCTCATCCCTTCTCCTACTCACCCTTCTCACTGCTTCTTTCTCCTCACTCCTTTCCCACACACACACACAAAATTTTCCTTTTATTTTCTTTTTTCTTTCTTTTTTTCTTTTCACGTTTCCATAAGGAATCCAAACGGACATACAAAAAATGCACTCAGTTTCACACCCACATATACAGAGATACATAAAAGCATTCACGAATCATTTTCCCATGCATATGACTATGGACACATGCACGGATGTCAATTCATGCACACCTGAGTAAAGGAATGTGTACATAGATGCAAGCTTCTTGTTGATGAACATATAACTAAATTTGCTAAATGATAAAGAAAGATGTAAACAATGCATTACAAGCGTTCAAGAGACATCATTGAGAACCCCTCTCTCACTCTAGAGTGCATCATCTCTTTCTTCTGGCCTATTTGCTGCAACCATAACCACAAGATGGTCATCCTTATTACCCCATGCTTCATCAAATTGTACCAAAAACTCACTTCAAGCACCAATTTGCATCATGATCGTTACTGCTTCTTGTAGACATAATGTTTTCTATCTCATCAATAAATACTAGAGAGGGTTGCCTTGCCCTAACAACTTTGAAAAGTGTTCTCATCCCTTTATCTCCCTCACATTGCCTGACACCTAATACCATTACCTTCTCTATGTCACCAAATTTGATTGAATTGATCACTGCTGAGCAGCATCTCTCCTTGCAAGACACCTAGAATCAACATGTAATCTACAAAATGCAAGCATATTAGTGCACCAAAACTAGTAAATTATACAGCTAACATACTCCTCTTTTCTAGCTTGCGAAGTCGTCCTCGACGAGCCAATTAGCACCTGCAACCACACTGAATCAACATCCATTAATCATAAAAAATGAGTCACTTCACAACCAACTTTGTATGCCGTTTCACATCTTCACCTATCATGTCCACCTGTCTACAAACTCACCAAAACATTAGACCATTTTTCATCAAATTACAATATCTACAACCAAAATGAAACGACAACCATATCAATCATCCACATCACACAGATATACTCAGCACACACAGCATGATCCCGTATCACACATGCATTCTCGTCGCACACAACATACCCATGCCAACAGAAAGCAGAACCACATTTCCTTCCCGACACTCTTCTCAGCTATCCAATCATTACCTCACGAATCTCCTATTACACATGCGTACTCAACCCACTTTTCACACGCACCATATTTATGTAAACAAGTACCATTCTTAAATTTCAGTTTTTTGATGCCCTACCTGGCTATTCTGCCACCACCCCAATTCTTCTTTCATTTCTCATCGAGTCCTCCTGTGTATTTGTCATGCCTCTTCGACCTAGGGTTTCCTATTCCCACTTGCCTTCCTATCTATCTCTCGTTTTTTGCTTGCTCATCGACTAGATCCTATGCTAGGTCACCACCACCTCTCTGAAAATGATGGACACATGACAAAGATGTCTCAAGCCTAATGCGAGCTCACCTCGACAAGACTGCTCATCGTCAATGCGATTCCGGACTCATAGACGTCTGCGGAAGCACGCGAACAGCACAAGGAAGAAGAAGAAGCTTGGAGCACAAACACACAATACTGAATGTATTACTAGAGAATGTACAAAGATAAGTAGCCCATTAGGGCAATAGGCGTATATACAAGCCGCGGGAAAAAACCTCCTAAAGAGGGAAAAAAGTGCCCCGACGGTCCTAGTGTGTTCACACACATCACTACCTAAATATATCAACAAATACCCCCTGGGAGTGATGCGGTGAACAAGGAGCTGGCACTCATGTATAAGGAAGTGCCAAGCTATGTGGAAATCACTCCACAAAAGGAAGTAAGCCCAAAGCTTTGCGGAAAGCTTCAAACTTCTCCCTAGGCAGAGCCTTCGTGAAAAGGTCTGCTATGTTCTCCTGCGTGGGCACATATGCCAAGCGGATCTCCCCAGCAGAGAACCTCTCCCTGACATAGTGATAATGCACCTCAATGTGCTTAGTGCGAGCATGGAACACAGGGTTCCTCGCAACTGCCAATGCGCTCTGACTGTCAGTGAAGATGGTGGTGGCAGAAGACTGGCCAACACCCAAATCAGCCATAAGGCGTCTGAGCCACACACACTCAACAGTCGCTGTGAAAGCTGCCCTATACTCAGCCTCACAACTGGAAGTGGCCATAGTAGGCTGCTTCTTGCTCAACCAAGATATACATGAGCTACCAAGCATAAAGCAAAAACCACTCGTGGACACACGAGTGCCATAGCAACCAGCCCAATCAAAGTCAGAAAAAGCATGCAAATCTGGCGGTAGTGATCCCCCCTTGGGATAAAACAACCCAAGTAGCCGAGTACCACTCAAGTAGCAAAAGATGCGCTTAACCGCCTTCCAATGCGTGACTCCTGGGCAATGCATAAACCTGCTCATCTGTGAGACAGCAAACTGAATATCTGGCCGAGTAATGCATAAGTAAATCAAGCATCCAACAGCCTGCTGATAGAGAACAGCATCAAATGCATCTCCAGCATCATGAAGACTCAATCGTAAACATGTCTCCATAGGAGTGGCAATAGGCTTACAGTCTTCAAGGCCAAAATGCTGCAATAATGTGTCAATATATTTCGTTTGACACAAAGCCATTCCACCATCAACTTGCATAAACTGAATGCCCAAATAGTGATGCAAATGCCCCAAATCAGACATCTCAAATGAGGCATGCAAATCAGCCTTGAAATCAGCAATATGCTTCTCAATAGGACCAGTGAGCAGCATGTCATCAACATAGACAACAATGATCAGAAGCACATCATTAGCACGCTTAACATATAAGGTGCTTTCAGTTGGACTGTTCACAAAACCATGTGCAACCAGATAGGCATGTATCTTCTCATACCAAGCACGTGGTGCTTGCTTTAAACCATATAATGCCTTCTTTAACCTGCACACCTGGTCTTCATGCCCTTTCTGCACAAAGCCATGGGGCTGAAAAACATACACTTCTTCATGCAAGTCACCATTTAGAAGTGTTTTTTTAATGTCCAACTGATGTACATTCCAACCATGATGGGCTGCAAGTGCACAAATGCTCCGAACAGTAGTCATACGGCATGTAGGTGCAAAGGTCTCATCAAAATCAATGCCTCTTTCCTGCGCATAACCCTTTGCAACAAGCCTAGCCTTATACCTGTCAACTGTACCATCAGGTTTACGCTTCAGCTTGTATACCCACTTAGTGCCAATGGCCTTCTTGCCAGGAGGCAAGTCACATAAAGACCATGTACCATTCTTCATTATAGCATCATATTCAGATTGCATGGCAACCATCCAATTTTCTGATTTCTGTGCTTCATCAAAAGAAAGAGGCTCATTCTCATCACAGAGACTAGACGCAGCCATAGCATAGCAATCTGATACAAAGGAGGCACTATGAGAGCCTGAACGAGTACGATATGACAAAGGTGCATCTAATTTGATGTCACGCAAAGTCTGCACCAGCCATTTTGGCATAGTTTTTGCCTGCTCAATATCAGCTCTCTCATCAACAAGTGCATCATGTAAATCTGCATCAGAAATAGAATGATCTGCATCATCATATGAAACCTGCAAAGGCTGAGAAGTTGCCTCATTAGGACCAGCACTAGATTGTCCACCTGTAAAAAGAGGCATCAACGTATCATACATGTCTTTGGAGCTAACAGATGTCTCCTTAGTACATGAAAGCAATGGCTGAATAGCATCTTCCACAAAGACAACATCACGGCTAACTAGAATGCGTTTAGTCTGTGGATGATATAGACAATAGCCTTTACTTTCAGAACTGTACCCAACAAAAATACATTTTACTGCTTTATCATCCATTTTTATGTGATGTTGTTCAGGCACTAATGCATATGCCAAACAACCAAAAACATGCAGATGAGCAATAGATGGCTTGCGGTCATGCCAAGCCTCATATGGAGTGATAGACTGCAATGCTTTAGTGGGGCACCTGTTCAGTACATATGCTGCACACATGACAGCCTCAAGCCAGAAACTATGTGGTAAAGCCTAACTTTTGACCATGCACCTCGCTATCTCCATGAGTGACCTGTTCTTTTGTTCAGCAACTCCATTCTGTTGAGGTGTATACGGCACTGTACACTGGTGTTTTATCCCACGTTCAGCTAGAAATGCATTAAAATCTGAAGACATATATTCCCCCCCTCGATTAGAACGGAGGGTGCCCATTTTACATGCTGACAGATTTTCAGCCAAAACCAAAAACTGTTTGAAGCACATGAACGCTTTGGACTTTGCTTTGAGTGGATATACCCATGCATGCCTAGAAAAATCATCAATGAAAGTCTTGAAGTAAAGGTAATTTTCAAAAGAGGGTGTCTACATAGGACCACAGACATCACTATGTACAAGCTGCAATTTCTGCATAGCCCGAACTGAACCATCTTTTGGAAAGGAAGAACGCTGCGCCCAAAATACAGCCTTCACAAACATGTTTTCTAGGAGCCTCAAGTTTGGGCAAAGAGGACACCATTTCAGATTTCTGCATGCGTAGCAAACTAGCAAAATTCAGATGAGCAAAGTGTGCATGCCAAAGCTTTGCATCTGACATAGCCTGAGAATCATGAACTGCACATGCCGAATCATTCACAAATCTTTCATAGTCTATGAGCTTATACAGCCCACGACATAAAATGCCAGAGGCAATAATCACATTGCCATTTGAGAGATCATGGACTGTACACCTGTCATCAACAAATTTCACAAGCAAGCCAATCTTGGCTAATGCAGAAATTGATAACAAGTTCTTTTTGATCCCTAGCACAAATAAAGCATCTGACAAAGTGAAATAACTACCATCAACAGTAGTCAGAATGATCTTACCAACTCCCATAACAGGATAAGAGGAGTTATTGGCGCATGTGACAATATTCCCTGTAGGGGCAGGCTCGAGTGAAGAGAAGAAACTGCACTGCGAGGTAATATGTTTGGTCGCCCCACTGTCAAAGTACCAAACATCTGAGTCTACTGCAGACATGCACTGATCATGAGAAGATGGGTCAAAACTACAGACAGTAGTAAACGCCCATTCTTCTTCCTGCACAAGATTTGCAGACTTTGTTTTTGGTGTAGAGGCCTCTGCAACAACCATTCCAGCCTCTTTCTTCTTTACCTCTTTAGCAGCAAGTTTTGGACAGTTCTTTATGATATGATCATTTCCTTTACAGTACTTGCAAAACAATTTTTGCTTTTTTGATTCCTTCTCATCTTTATCCTGGTTCTTCGATTGTGCAGCATTTGCAGATTTTTGCTTACTAGTAGAAGAGCTCCATTTTCCTTTGCCCTTCTGACTAGCCAGGAAAGCTTGATCTACAACATGCATAATGGACGTGTTCTGCCTGGACTGATCTTCCTGCAACTGAACAGAGACTAACTCCTCAAATGACAAGGCATTTGGATTGCCTTTCATCATCAACCAAAGAGTAGAAGCAAAACTAGGTTATGAATCAGGAAGACCATTCAGAACAGTCTACACAAGTGAGCTATCTGGTATAACCTCATCAGCAGAAATCAACTGTTCCTTCAAATCTTTGATCTTCGTTAGGAAACTGTCCATAGAATCACCTTCATTCATGTGCTCACTCTCCAACTGTTTTCGGAGGTAAGCAACACGAGCCTCATTCCTAGCCTGGTACAAAGTGGTAAGTGTATCCCAAGCATCCTTTGATGTTCTGCAAGAGCGAATGTGAGGAATAATGGCACGTTTGACAGACAAAGCTATCAATGCATGTGCCTGGGCATCTCTGCCATCCCAGCGAATCTGCTCTGCAGTAGGTGCAACAGAAACAACAACACGAACAGGAATCTGCGGAATATCATCTTTGACACCATCTTCATCAGCTCCAGCACCTGTATTTGCAGTACCTGTCGTTACAGGTGTAACAGGACGTCTTTCAACACCCTGCACAATGTTCCACAATCCTTTTGCAACCAGTACATGTCGCATCATATAAGCCCAGAATGGGTAGTTGGTACCATCCAACTTATCCTCAAAAGCCAACATACAGAATACATCACTGCTTTCAGCCATGGCTGGTGACTAAAATACCTTGATGTAGAAAATTGACTGTATCTCAAAAAGTTGAACGGAACTGCCCAGACGAGTTCTGCTAGACCTGTAGGAGACTTCGAGACGCTTAAACTGGCGAACAGAAACTAGTATATACCTTTGGCACAAAAGGATGAAATAGCCTACACAAGCGCTGTGATAGTGCGTTCCGAGGCCGAAACGAGCTCAGATCGCGATCTCGGCACCACATAGCGAAGCTGTTTTGATCTCGGAAACACCCTGAGTATGCTCACCAAATTTCATGCAAATCTGAGACTACAAACGGAGGAGTGTTGACGGCGCCCTAGAAGAAGCGATAACCTGCTCTGATACCAATTGTTGGAGATAGACGTCTGCGGAAGCACTCGAACAGCACAAGGAAGAAGAAGAAGCTTGGAGCACAAACACACAATACTGAATGTATTACTAGAGAATGTACAAAGATAAGTAGCCCATTAGGGCAATAGGCGTATATACAAGCCGGGGGAAAAAAACCTCCTAAAGAGGGAAAGAAGTGCCCCGGCGGTCCTAGTGTGTTCACACACATCACTACCTAAATATATCAACAGTACCTAGCATGATTGGATCCCTCAAGTCCAAGTCTTCCACAAACACGTCATAGCCAAAACCCTAGCCGAGCTTAAGCTTCGATTCGACATGCCTCATCACGAGCCACACATTCCCATATCCCCACAACACATACACATACCATCCGAGCATCATGCTCTCTCACCTCTCTTTTGTCCCCCCTCGAGCGAGGAATGTTTCTCATTCTTCTCTTTTTTTTTCACATTTTTCTCTTCCTTTTTTTCACCATTTTTCTTCACATATTTACCCACACTAGCCGGCCTACGCTGAAGCTTGATGCGACTCGTGGACTCGACCACCCAATCGAGTTTGTTCCACCCATCTACCAACCCAATGCAGCGCGCGACACACAGACAACTAGCCCTATGCGAAACCGACATCGGTTCGTGGCTTTGACCACCCGGCCAAAGTGGGTCCACCCACCTATCGGCCCACATAGGTGCGTAGCCACATGCACACATACATAAACATATATTTTTTCCCACATCTTGAGAATTAGGAGACAAAAGAAAGGATCTTTTCCCAACCATCCCAATCATGACACACACATATAAACTCCCCGTGGACATCCCGATGAGACACCTCTCCTCTTTACCACTACTCAAGCCAAGATCCGAGCACTAATGCCATGGTAAACTTTTCCTCTCGAAATCTGCACACACTAACTACCTTGTCGACCTGAAAACCTCGAAAAATGCCACTTCAGTCCTAAGCGTACAACAGACTTGGTCCGTTCGTCCTCACATCTCTGACTCGCAATCTGCAAAGCAAACCCTAATCAAACTCAAGCCATCCTCACTAACATCCATCGCCTCATGACCTTCTCGTCTTTCACCTCCACTTGATCTGTCCTCTAGTTCACCGCCTTGTCTATTTAACACTCTTTTTCTAAATCATCCATTTTCACTCACTAATTTTGAATTTACAATCCCTATCATTCTCTCAGATAACTCGATGTGGCTTTTTTTTTTTAAATTTCCCTAACCTCTTTGTAACTCTCTTGCTCTGATTGGAATCTCCTCCCTCTCGCTTCTTGTCCTCCTTAGTTCCATTGCTTCATCAACTCCTTCTTTGATCATCAACTCCACTCAAGGTTTTTATTCAACTTCCAAATCTACTCATTTTCACTCCTTTTCCTCTTATCACCTCCATTCTATTTTTCACTCACTCGAGTTTCTACCTTTGGTTTCCTTCCCTCTTTTTTTTTTTTCCAAGGCTTGTTTTCTCACCTCTAAGGTCATCTCCTTGTCTTTTTTTTTTCTACTCCACTTCTACTTATTTTTTGTGATCATCACCAATTCCCATGCTCACTCTTCAACTTCACCTCCTCAACCAATTTCGTTTTTATCTCCAAACTCTTCTTTGTGAAGATTCAATATGATTTGACCTCGATGATATATGATCCTCTACCCAAGCAAGATGATTTGTAAGGTCTTAGGCACTATCAGTTATTATGTTTCTTAATCCATCAACCTTCATAGCTAGTTCCTTCAATCCTCGTGTATTTAGGTCAATATCATTTGGATGTTGTGTTACTTTACAATCTACATACATCATCCGTTTTTGCAACTTCTCATTCTTTGGTTCCATCTCATCAATCCTCTTTTCATTTTCTTGAAGAGCATTCTCTATTTTCTCAAATGAGTCATATAGCTTCTCAATTTTCTCTCCCAACACCATTTCATCGACCTTCTCCACTAGACTAAGCTCTTCACATCTTCTTCTTTCTAAATTCTTGAGCTTCTTTTCTAACTTATTCCCTCTTGACTCTACTCCTTCAACTCTTCTATTGACATCCTGAAAACTCTTCTCTAATTGACCAACGAGGGCTTCTATAGTTACCCCCAAAGTGTTCATCTTTTCTATCTCTCCTCCTAATGCACTCAGATTATCGAGCATTGTCTGCAACTCCTTTTTGATTCTATCTACTTTTTCATCTTTCTCTACATACCTCTGTCTTTCCTCATCTCTTTGACTCCTCCATCTATCAAGTTCTCCTCTCAACCTTGCATTCTCTTTTTCAAGTTCTACCATTTTCTTATCACTCCCTACCTGGGCACAACTAATCTTCGCTAACTCCAACTCAAAGTCCTCACTGATCCTACCTGCTTGGTCACTGTATCTACAAATAACTTCTTGCACTCTCCTGATCACCTTCTCTCCTCGCTTGATCCGTCTCACCAAGTCGTCCTCATGTTGGATTTCATCTTTGGCTGTAAACCCATAGCAATCTACTATCACTAAGTCAGTACTGATATCAAAAGCCTCTCTTTCTATGTCCTTACTCTTCCCAACAACTTTTCGACTTTGAAGTCTCTCAATTTTCTTCCTCAGGTTTTTGTTTTCCCTTTTTAACTCTATGTTTTTGTTTTCCATGAAATTCAATTGCTCCTTCCATTCCTCTTGTATTTTAGTTTGGTTTTTCTCTAGTCTCTCAATCTTGGTCCTGTCACTATCTCGCTCCTCACATATCAAGTTTACTTGACATTGTAAACTTTCCACGAGTTCTGTTAAGACTTTATCTTGAGATTCATTTACCTTATTTTCCCTCACATAGTCCATGTCCTTATTTGCTAAGACTTCATTTCCTACCTTTTTCACCCCAATATATCTTCCATTGTCAACCTCCACATAAAGAGTAGGGAGAGAAAAACTAGTTTCTTTCTCGGTGACCTTCTCGGGAGAGACTTCCTTTGCCTCGCATGCATGTTCACATAGGCTCTTTTTTCCACAATTTGCACACATAGGGACAAAGTCCAACGGAGTAAATACTCGAGGATAGAATTTGGCAATGTGCCCAATCTCCTCGCAACACCAACATCTGATATAATTGGAGATAGGACCAAACCGAGGACGTGTGTTCATGTAATTCCTCATTGCTCGCACTATCTAGTTGGACGGTTGGTCCATCCATAATTCATCGACCTCGGGTCAGTTTTCTGAGAACCACCAGCTTTCCTTTGTTGCGCCATTTTTTTAACGAAGATGAAAGCAAATTTGGGGTCGACTTGGCTGTGCCACACGATTGGGGCACCAAGCAAACTCGTAGCAATCTCTATGAGATATGCTAAGCCAATCCCTAGTAGGATCACCAAAATGGATAAGGTCTTAAGCCCGAAAAATGTGCAAATTATTGCACCTATATCTAACTATCTCTATGCAATTTCTCGTAACTTGCTAGATTTATTTTACCCTCAAGCCACAATTTGACTAATGTGGTTCACGTTCCCGATCTTGTTAACTTATTTCTTGGTCCTATTGCCCCCTTTGATTCCTGAAAGTCCTAGTCTTAAGCCTTGTTTTATCACGCCCCTTCCCTTTTCTTCTTCCCTCTCAACCTTAAGCCCCTCGTGTACCCTCCTTACTTACAATCCTACGTTCACCTCCTCACAAGCTCACTCACATCTACCCTCACCATTCTTCCTCACACTTCATTTGGAACCACTTCATGGCATCCTCCTTAGTAACTCTATGCTGAATGCCAACACGGGACTTAGCTCGTAATTTGATGGAAAGGAACACCTCCTATCTTGCATATACTCATCTTTTCGAGAAGAAACATGACATTTACAGCTTGCAGAATGATCCACATTATTTTCAATGTGTTTCCACAATGTTTTGACAAATACAACACTCAAAACTCACTTCACTTACACTTTAACTTGGAGATCTTGGCTCTGATGGCTTCTCGGGAGTAGTGGCACATCGATCATACCACTCTCTGGGTAACTCAGAACATGTGTGGTATGTCTCGAGATTGAGCCCCTCCGTGTCTTCAATGCATCACATCGTTCTCTGGGTTTGCTCCCCTCAACTAAGCAATCTCACATTCATAAATATGGGCTCGAGGAACCTCCGCAAGTATCTTTATATTCAGGCTTTTGAACAAATCTGGGTGTCGCCAAGAAGCCAGCCGCATGCACCTCCATATTTTTGGTTGCCACTCCTATCATCTTGATTGATCATGTTGTCCGTTGCTCTGATTTTATATCTGTATGAACCGATCAGACCCTTAGATCATACACTTACTTTATTACACTAGTATTCATTCATCTCCTTGAACTTTAGGTCATCTTTGAACTTCTCCAATTTTGAATCATGATATCTACCATGCTTCCTTGGTGTTGATGTACTTGATGTCCATCCTTGGCTAATACATTCTATTTGATGAATTTACAATGAAACCTTGTCCAATATGCATTTGCAATGAAACCACTAGAGAGGTCTACAATAGCAATCCAAAAAATGGAAGATCTTCTAAATTCTATTGGTTATCATGGTAGCCATGTATCTTTAGTTGTTAAGAAGTATGGTGAGTCTCAAGAGATTTTACAACAAGTTTCAATGACTGGGAAGAAGGCAAGGTGTTTCTTTAAAAGAGATGTGAATAGTGAAGATGATGGGAAATGGGAACTTTGGAAAGACCTTTGTTCGATCGACAGACAATGATAGTTTGGTTGATCTCATTAATTCCAGTGTGTATCTTTCTTCTTGTCTTTCCCTTTTCTCCTACAAACACTCAAATCCCTTCTTGTCCAAGAATCCCCCAACAAAATTTGGCATGCCCAGTGGGACTCCAAGGAGATTTGAGCATAGGAGAAGATACATTGTACTTGGAGAAGCACTATTCAAGTGTCCACAGTACAACTTCAGTGGAATAAGAGGTACATATTCTTATCAATTATCTCATACTAAGAGGGCTATGAGCAGCTCATGACTGCAACTCGGTCCCAAACATTGAGGGTCACCTGCAAGCAAACAAGGAGGAAGGTTGTTAGAAGATCATCTAGTCCACTTTCATCAACTTCATGAGTAAGGAGCATGGCTGGTTAGGTAGACTTGGAAACCCTAGTATCAAGATTAAATATAAAATTTCCTTCTTTCAAAGGCCTAGCTCAGGAAGATCCAAGACGAGCATATTAGAAGGTTTTTAGCACTATGCAAAACTAGAGGCTTAATGGGAAGAGAGGATGCCTTTTTGATACTCTTCCCTACAACTTTAGAAGGATTAGCAGATAAATGGTTTAGTCAATTTGCTGAGAACCATTTTACAACTTGGGACTTAATGAAAGATGCATTCAAAAATCAATTTCAGCATGGAAATACTGTAGAAATCATCATAGAGGAATTAGAGAATTTGAGATTGGGTCCAGCTGAAAAGTTCCCGGAGTTTGTGACTAGGGCCAAGGCACTAATGGCTAAATTACCAGATCCACCACATGACTTTTTTGTTAAGAAATGGTTAGCTAAGCCACTTCGAATGGCCACCCAATGTAAAATCAAGGAATTAGTGTTGCCTACAGCCTCCATAGAGGAATTCATCAACACAACAACACGACTGGAGCAGATAAGGCAGCAGTATGGAGCAACTTCTTCTCAACTACCATATTCCACAGAAATGGAGGATCCAATAATCCAATTAAGGAAGGAGCTGGAGGGCTTAAAATGGAATAAGCCCCACAAAGAGGAGGAGAATGCTTTTACTCAGTTGAGGAGGGAGATTGAGATATTAAAGCTCCAAAAGGAGGAGGAGGCCCAAGCAGAGGAATTGGCTCAGCTGTGATAGGAGTTACAGGAACTCAAAGGTGGTGGCATCAAGAGTGGACTTTGGTGTACTATGTGCAGCAAGCAAGGTCATATAATAAGTGAATGAACTTTGTTAAGTGTGACTTGCCAAATATGCAGGAAAGTTGGCCATGAGGCCTAGGAATGCCAATCAAGAGGAATGCCTGCAACAACATATTGGACACAAGAAAGATCCCTACCACCAGCAAATGTGATGGCGGTTGCACCCAATCAAGGTAACATTTATAACCCTAGACATAGGGATAACTTTGGAAATGGGCCAAGGAGGCCAATTATTTGTTTCAGATGTGGAGAATGTGGGCACTATCAAAGTAGGTGCACTCTCCCTGAAAATGCCCCTCCTTGTAGGAACTCCCTAGAGGCCAGAGACCACTATACTAATTGTTGTCCTAAGAACCAAGCATCTTCATCTAGGCCCCACATTCAAATGATTTCTGTGTGGAAAGAATGAATGGTAGATCAAGCCAAGGTGTCATCCCCATCTACGAGGGTGGTGCAGTTAGATTGAATCTTTTACAGTGCAGACAAGAAGCAAGGGGAAGGCTCAAGTGGAAATAGGTCTAGAATCAATGATTAGTGGATTGAACAAAGACAAAGGTGCATCTGAAAACAAAGCCACCACATGTAGAGACACAAGGCAAAAAGAAAATTTCATAGGTACCAGTGATGCCATTAGACATGCATTCAACAGGGCTCATGGGGAATTTGATAAGTCAAATGGAGCCCAGGCTCTTAAGGAATCAGAAGCTTCCAGACTGTTGAAGAATCACTCACAAATTTGACATACAGATAGACATAAAGACAAAGAGAAGCAGAAACAAAGTATTCAAAAAAATCAAAGCCTTAGTGAAGGAACAAATTCACGACTGTAATATAGTTCATAGTAACTTCAAGAAATATGAGTTTTGAATCTCGGAACAAAATGTATATAAATGAGTGAAGAAGGGATCAGAGAGTGTGCATAGAACGGGAATAGAATAGCACATATAGAAACTAAGAATAGTGATATAGAAGACGCCAGAGATTGCGTATGTAGAGATGAATAATAGAACCTGAACTGTCAGGTATTCATCTGAGAGAGATGGTAAGGAATAACTACTTAGAGTAGGAGAGTTTTCCATAGCTATGAGCAAAGTGAGGCTAAGCTATTTTTATACACATCTTCTCTAATAGAAAACACATGTTCATGTGGAAGTTTGAGCGCATTCTTCGTATGTGAAGAAATCTGAGTGATTTCATGTTACTCTGAAAGTTAGTTAGCAGTTATAGTTTTCTCAATAAATGTTTTCCGGTACATCTACAAGTTAGATCTCACAACATAGTGTAAAGTTTTTCATGAGATAGCTCATCTTGAAGCCAGTAGTCTCAACTATAAGTTGATCAAAAGACGTCTGTGAAACGGGACAAGTACGCACAGTATTGTGTCTGAAAGTAAAGACATCCAGAACTGGTGAAGTTTTTCTTAAACTTCAGATAGTGTTCATTCACTGAAGGAAGCTGAGGTATTACTTCCTTACTTCATCAACAATCATTTGAAGTAACTACAAACAATATTGCAGTTGATTCCGGTAATATTACGGTGACATTTCGGTGACGGTCCGGTGAAGTTCCGGTGATACTTTAGTGAGTTCAAAACACAGTTTTGATGCATTTGAGTGACAGAAAGTTTATCTAACAGTAAGCAAACAAAGAATTGTAAAGGTTAAAGTAAGCCAGATCAGAATTGAAGCTGGAAGGAAAAGCAAAGTTTCTGTAAAGTAAATCTTTAGGATTTCATTAAACACAGTTGTAAAGTTTTTAGTTTCAGAAAGTTTGCTAAGCTACTAATGATTATAGAGGTGTTCTAATATCACTCTAGCTTAGTTCTTGTGGCGTGGTGAATTCCGTAGTTGAGCTTTAGTTAGTTAAGCTCACTCGTCGCGTCAACAAGTAATATAAGAGCTCAACAGTTGGTAATAACTCGTTAGAGCTCAACAAGTGGTATCAGAGCAAAAAGGTTCTGAAGAGGAGAAAGATCCTCAAGAGTAAACGAAAGTCAAGAAGATACAAGAGAATTCGAAGAACTTTCACAAGAAAGGTGAAAGCTGAGGTGATCAACAACAAACGGCATCAGAGAAGCATTCCGAAGTAATTCTCAAGGGTAAAGGTTTGTAAAAGGTAAAACTTTTTAACATTACACTCATCGAAAGTAACAAAAACAAGAAGATTATGGCGGATCATATCTCTATTGACAAATTGGACAGAGATAATTATCCCGCATGGGTAATGCGCATGGAAGCCTTATTTATGAGTAACGACTTAATGATATATGTGACAGGAGAAGAAAAGACTAATGCTAACGTTTGAGCAAGATTTGAAGACAGACGGAGATAAAGGACATAGTTCGGCTATGTATGCAAAGAATAAGAAGAAAGGTGATAAAGCTAAAGAAAAATATGAAGAAGAGATGTCTACTCAATGCAAGAGGAAGAGGTAACATAAGAAGTAAAAGTAGAGGTAAAGGAAGAGGTAATCAGACTAACAACAAGAAGACTTGTTGGATTTGTGGATTAAGCAATCATTTGGCTCATGATTGCTGGCATAATTCTCAAGGATCAAGTCAGAATCAGAACAATAACAGTAGAAGCAGAAGTGCAAGATATCAAAGAGGAAGAAAAAGCCAAAGAGGCGGATATGGTAGAGGTGGAGCAAGAAGTTGGGGACAGAATCAGTCTCACAACACTACCTACTACAACTATGTGAATGATATGCAGAATGAGAGTCATACAACATTGATGATGAATTCAATAAGTATGTCAAAGAATGAAGATCTCAAGGTATTCTATATTGACTCTGGTTGTTCAAATCATTTGTCAAGAAATATAGAATTGTTATTAGAACTTGAAGGAGGTATTTCAAATCATACAGTACAAACAGGTGATAACACAAAACATAATGTAAGGTCAATTGGAAAAGTAAAGTGTAAGAATGGAGCTGACCTACTAACAAATTTTTTGTATGTTCCAACAATTCCGAAGAATCTGATTAGTGTGGGAGAGATAGTCGAAAAAGGTTTTCAACAGGTTTAAAAATGAAGGAGTATTTGTTGAAGATCCAGAGAATGGATACAATCAAATTGTCCATGGTAAAAAGGAAGGTAGACTTTTTACTCTTAAAGTACAAGGGAATGTTGGTCAAGCCTTGATCACACATGGTGATGAGGTATTTACAGAGTTATACCTTTGGCATAAGAGGTTAGGACATTTTAATGAAACAGGAATCAAAACTATGGTGGAGAAACAATCCATGAGAGAATTACCAAATATGAAGAATCAACATATGATTCACAAGTGCAAAGCCTGTCAGATGGGAAAAGCCCAGAGGTTACCATTTCAGAAGAAAGGGTACAAACACGATGATGTGTTAGAACTCATACATACATATGTATGGGGACCAACAAAAGAAGGATCTATCAGTGGCTGAAGGTATTACGTTCTTTTTATTGATGATGCAACAAGATGGATAACTCTTTATGTTTTGAAAGAGAAGTCACAAGTATTTGAAGCTTTCAAGCATTTTCATGCATATGCTGAAAGACTTACAAGACAGAAACTCAAAAGACTAAGGTCTGATGGAGGAGGAGATATTTTTCTCGAGAGTTCAATGATTATCTGTGGAATGCAAGTATCAAAAGAGAAATAACTTGCAGGTATACACCGCAACAAAATGGAGTAGCAGAAAGAAGAAACCGAACTCTAATTGAGTTTGCAAGAGCAATGCTAAAGGAGAAGAATTGTCCAAATTATCTTTGGGCTGAGGTTGTAAATACAGCTACATATCTGGTAAATAGATTACCATGTACAACTTTAAATGGGATGATCCCTTATGAAGCTTGGTGGGGCAAGAAACCAACACGATCATTGTAACGTGTTTGGATTAGTTGCTTATGCTTATGTACCATCACAACTGAGACATAAGCTTGAACCAAAAGCTGAAAAATACATGTTCATTGGATATGATGAAAAACAGGTGGGTTATAGATTATGGAGTCCTCTAACCAAATAGTTTATTGTTTCCAGAGATGTAACATTTGATGAAGGAAAAAGTTGGTATACAGACATAGAGTATAATGAAGAAACAATTAAAAAAGAGATAAGAAGGAAAGAAAAAGGAAAATCACATATGCAAGTGAATGGAGATGAAGATCATATGCAGGCAAGTACGTCTAGGATCAGATCAAGTATGAGAAACAAAGATGGACCAAGATTTGATGAAGATGTGTATTCAGATACACATGAAGAATATGAGCTAAGAAGGTCAAAGAGAGTAAGGAAACAACCAACAAGGTATTCCTATGACACTTCTTATTTGACTCAGAAAAACTATGCTTACTTAGGAAAGGAAGATGAAGAACCTCAGAATTACAGTGAAGCAAAAGGTAAGAAACAATGGGAAGAAGCAATGAAGGAGGAGTTTAAAGCACTTGAGGAGAACAAGACTTGGGAACTTGTTCCAAAACCAAATGGTAAGAAAGTGATTGGAAATAAATGGGTTTACAAAGTTAAGAAACTTGCAGATGGAAGGATAGCCAGATACAAAGCTAGACTAGTGGTCAAAGGCTATGCTCAGACGCATGGCATAGATTATGATGAGACGTTTAGTCCGGTGGCAAAGATGTCAACCATAAGGACATTGATTGCTATAGCAGCATCAAAAGGATGGAAGCTAAGTCAGTTGGATATAAAGAATGCATTTTTCAATGGATATATATCAGATGAAGTCTACATGGAACAACCTAAAGGGTTTGTAAGTTCTAGTTACCGGGATCATGTTTGCAGATTAAGAAGAGCTCTCTATGGATTGAAGCAAGCTCCAAGAGCTTGGAACTACAGACTTCTGAAGTATCTCAATGACCTTGGATACCAAAGCTCAAAGGCTGATGCAAGTCTACTCATTAAGAGAATAGATGAAGGTATGATCTACATTTGTATTTATGTAGATGACATAATAATCACAGGAACCTCAGATGAAGGAATCAAGGAGGTAAAAAGATTACTTGAAAAAGAGTTCAAGATCAGTGACCTAGGAAAGTTATCATACTTTCTTGGAATGGAAGTCACATATACAAATCATGGTGTATATGTTTCACAAGAAAGGTATCTCCTAAACTTACGGAAGAAGTTTAACATGGAGAACTGTAGAGAAGCTTCAACACCACTTGAAGTGAATCATAAAATCAACAAATATGGTGATGCAGATTTTAAAGATATGAGGAAGTATCAGTCGTTAGTGGGAAGCTTAATTTATGCTACACTAACAAGACCTGATCTCAGTTATGCAGTGGGAGTTCTCTCACAGTTCATGCATTCTCCGAAGGATCAACATTGGGTTGCAGGACAAAGAGTTCTTAGATATATCAAAAGAAATATAAAAGAAGGATTATATTATCCTTTTACGTCAGATATAAAGTTGAGACCATACAGTGACTCAGACTGGGCAGGAAGTCAAGATGACAGAAGATCAACACATGGGTATATGATATACCTGGGAGATAAGCTTGTAAGCTGGTGTTCAAAGAAGCAGCATACAGTGGCTTTATCATCAACAGAAGCAGAATATAAAGGACTTGTGGAAGCAGCTAAAGAAGTGATATGGATGCAGACCTTGTTCAAAAGTATGGGTATTGATCAAGGTATACCTATCATACATGGAGATATATGAGCTCGTTATATCTTGCAGCAAATGCAGTATTTCATGCAAGAACAAAACGCATAGAGATTCAATATCATTTCCTGAGGGAAAAGGTAATGGAAAAAGAGATTGAAATAATATACCCATCTACAAAAGATCAGATAGCAGATATTCTGACAAAGAGCTTAGATGGAGTAAAGACAAGTAGATTCAAAGAAATGGCAGGTATAAAAGAAAAGAAGAATATATGAAAGATCAGAGGATGCAAATTATTGATTGAGGGTGAGCTGTTGAAGAATCACTCACAAATTTGACATACAGACAGACATAAAGATGAAGAAAAACAAAGAGAAGCAGAAACAAAGTATTCAAAAAAATCAAAGCCTTAGTGAAGGAACAAGTTCACGACTGTAATATAGTTCATAAAAACTTCCAGAAATATGAACTTTGAATCTCAGAACAAAATGTATATAAATGAGTGAAGAAGGGAGCAGAGAGTGTGCATAGAACCGGAATAGAATAGCACATATAGAAACTGAGAATAGTGATATAGAAGACACCAAAGATTGTATGTAGAGATGAACAATAGAACCTGAACTGTCGGGTATTCATGTGAGAGAGATGGTAAGGAATAACTACTCAGAGTAGTAGAGTTTTCCATAGCTATGAGCAAAAGCTATTTTTGTACACATCTTCTCTAGTAGAAAACACATGTTCATGTGGAAGTTTGAGCGCATTCTTTGTATGTGAAGAAATCTGAGTGATTTCATGTTACTGTGAAAGTTAGTTAACAGTTACAGTTTTCTCAATAAATGTTTTCCGGTACATCTACAAGTTAGATCTCACAACATAGTGTAAAGTTTTTCATGAGAGATAGCTCAACTTGAAGCCAGTAGTCTCAACTATAAGTTGATCAAAAGACTTCTGTGAAACGGGACAAGTACGCACAGTACTATGTCTGAAAGTAAAGACATCCAGAACTGGTGAAGTTTTTCTTAAACTTCAGATAGTGTTCATTCACTGAAGGAAGCTCAAGTATTACTTCCTTACTTCATCAACAATCATTTGAAGTAACTACAAACAAAATTGCAGTTGATTCCGGTAATATTACGGTGACATTTTTGTGACAGTCCGGTGAAGTTCTGGTGATATTTCCCTTGGGAAAAATGCTCTCCCCATGCTCCCCATAGGGGTTGAACCAAAGACCTCATCCTTCACAACCTTGAGACTTAACCACTAGGCTAAGTAGATTACTTGTTTATGAGAGCACATGACCTTATCCTCAAGTCTAGTATTGATATCTTTTTCCACACACATGAGTGACCAAATAGTGTCACATATGTACTATGTTTGTAAAGTTAGACTTAACTTTAGTTCTAGAATTTTCAAAAGTCATGAGATTGAGAAAATCTATATAAGTTAGTTTGTATCAAATGAAGCAGTGAGATTTAGAGAGAGAGAGAGAGAGACAAAGACAGAGAGAGAGTGAGAGAATGTGAGAAAGAGTTCATTTTGTATGACTGAGAAATAGTCGAGCCTCTCTGAGTGAGAAAGCACCTATAAAGTTTTTGAGTTTCCATAGTTATTAGAAGAATAATAGAAGTTCTGTCATGCTTTGCCTATTCTAGTAATGAGTTCAAAAGTTCAAATTTTCTGAGCAAGTCGATGCGTGGCATCGAGACATAGATGATAATTCATTGTTTTTATCTATCTGTTTCAAATACTGCTGTAAAGTTTTTCAAAATAGGAGGTTGTTGGACCAATTCGATGCCTGACATCGAGTTGTAGTTGATAACTTCTTATTTTTTATGCCTATGATTCACATGATGAGTTTCTGCTTGAAAAATTGAGGTTTTATGTAGGAAGTCGATGATCGGCATCAAATTCATGCTGAAAATTTGACTTTTATGCACCAAGTCGATGCTAGGCATCGAATTTGTAGTATAGAAACATATTTTTTGCTAAAACAGGCAAGGTTTCCTATTTTGGTAGCTGATACAGGGTCAACTTGTGAAGGTCAATAACTTACTTTTTAGCAAGTAATAACTTTTTGGAAAGCTCTTCTCTTCTACTTTCATCCACCATAAAACACTTGCTAACAAATATTTGTGCTAAGAGAAATAAGCAAACATTGAAGGTATGTCATTTTAATGACTAGAAATTTTGGTAGAAGCAAAATTCTCACTTTAAGCAATCATTTCTCAAAGTTTGGAGAAGCATTGAGTTAATGGTGACTATAGAGGTTGTCTAGTGTCACATTAATTCATTTCTTGTGATGTTTTATACATCAACAAGTGGTATCAGAGCAAAACGGTTCTAGAAAGTAGAAGGCATCAAAGGTACGAGAAGTTTTGGAAAGTTTTCATTCAAGTTTGAAAGTTGAAGCATTCAAAGACACAAGGCATCGAAAGATTATTTTAAAAGTATATTCATACACAAAGAACTCCAAAAGTTATTATTCGTTAGCCTTTAAATTCACAGGTTGAAGCAGAGGCAAAGAGTTATGGTAGATCATATCTCCATTGACAAACTGGATAAAGATAATTATCCTGCATGGGTAATGAAAATGAAAGCCTTACTTATGAGTAAGGCTCTCATGGTGTAAGTAACACGTGAAGAAGAGAAGCCATTATTTGAAGATGAAAGCCGATGAAAGAAAGAGGAACTGGATGCTTTAAAGCATTGGTAGAAGAAGGATGCAAGTGCAAAAGCTTACATCTATAATACAATATCAGATCATTTGCTACCACACATCAGAGGCTTGGAATCAGCTGAAGATATATGAAATGCACTGGAGTATCATTTCCAAAGTACAACCAAAGCAAGGAAAGCAACTCTATGGTCAAAGTTTACAACATTAAAGAAGAATCCAAGTCAAAGTATTAGTGATTATGTCACTAAGATGAAGGATCTAGCAGATAGTCTTGGATCCATGGATGAAGGTGTTGAAGATCACAGATTGATTGCTCAATCGCTTGCAGGTTTGAGAGGGAGATGAAAGGTGGAAACCTTTTGTCTTTTCATTAGAACTTTCTTTGAATCATTATGTTCCACATTTGAATCAATTGCTTGGTTTGATGCTCACATTTGAGCAAGACTTGAAGGGAGATGGAGATAAAGGACAAAGTTCTACAATGTGCGTGAAGAACAAGAAGAAAGGAGATAAAGCTCAAACAAAGGATGAAGAGGAACCGACCTCTCAAGTTTATTATGCAAGAGGTAAAGGCACTAGCAAAGGAAGAGCAAGAGGTTTTGGAAGAGGAAGAGGTAATCAGAATAACAATAAGAAGGCTTGTTGGATCGTTGGATTGAGTAATGATTTGGCTCATGATAGTTGGCATAATCAGCAAGGATCAAATCAAAATCAAAATAAAAATAGCAGAGGCAGAGGTGGAAGATATCAAAGTAATTTTCAAAGAGGTAGACAAAATCAAAGAGGAGGCTATGGTAGAGGTGGAGGAAGAAGTTTGGGATAGAATCAATCCTACAATACCACTTACTACAATTATGCAAATGACACACAGAATGAAATTCATACATCATTGATGATGAATTCAATCAGCACATCAGATAAAGAAGATCTAAAGGTATTTTACATTGACTCTAGATGTTCTAATCATTTGTCAAGAAACATAGAATTGATGTTAGAATTGGAAAAAGGCATTTCTAGTCATACAGTTCCAATAGGTGATACTATAAAACATATTGTATATTCAATTGGAAAAGTGAAATGCAAGAGTGGAGCAGATTTGCTAACCAATGTTTTGTATGTTCCCACAATACCTAAAAACTTGATTAGTGTGGGATAAATAGTTGAAAAAGGTTTTCAAGTCAGGTTTACAAATGAAGGAGTATTTGTTGAAGATCTAGAGAATGGATATAATCAGATTGTTTGTGGTAAGAAAGAACGTAGAATATTTACTTTAAGACTACAAGGGAAAATTGGTCAAGCTTTGCTCACACATGGTGAAGGAGTGACTACAGAACTTGATCTATGTCATACGAGATTAGGTCGTTTCAATGAAAGAGGAATTAAAGCTATGTTTGCAAATCAGTCTATACTAGGATTACCGAATCTGCAAAGTCAACATATGATTTATAAATGTGAAGCATGTCAGATGGGAAAAGCTCATAGGTTATCATTTCAGAAGAAAGGATTCAAACATGATAGAGTACTTGAGCTTATTCATAAAGATGTATGGGGACCAACAAAAGAAGGATCTATCATTGGCTCAAGGTACTATGTTCTTTTCATTGATGATGCTACAAAATGGATAACTTTGTATATTTTGAAGGAAAGATCAGAAGTTTTTGGAGCTTTCAAGCATTTTCATGCATATGTAGAGAGATTCATAGGTCAAAAGCTTAAGAGAATGAGGTCTGATGGAGGGGGAGAATACTTCTCCGAGGAGTTCAATGATTATCTTTGGAATGCAGCTATTAAGAGAGAAATAACCTGTAGGTATACACCACAACAAAATGGTGTAGCACAAAGAAGAAAATAGACTTTAGTTGAGTTTGCCAGAGCTATGCTGAAGGAGAAGAATTGTCCAAATTATCTTTGGGATGAGGCTATAAATACAGCTACATATCTTGTGAATAGATTACCATGTGCAACTCTAAATGGAATGACTCCATATGAAGCTTGGTGGATTAAGAAACCAACACTAGATCATTGTAAAGTGTTTGGATCAATTGCATGTGCTTATGTGCCATCACAGCATAGACATAAACTTGAAACAAAGGTAGAAAAATATGTGTTCATTGGTTATGGTGAAAAGCAGATGGCTTACAGGCTGTGGAATCCTCTAACCAAACAATTTCTTATTTCTAGAGATGTTACATTTGATGAACAAAAAAGTTGGTATGCAGATCGAAGTCATACAGTTGAAGAATTTGAAGAAGATGTGACAAAGGAAAATCAATGGTGCAAGTGAATGAAGATGAATACTATATGCAAGGAAGTACATCCAGAAGTGGATTAACAAGAAGAAATGAAGAAGCTCCTATATTTGATGAAGAGGTGTATCCAGACACACATGAAGAATGTGAACCAAGGAGGTCAAGTAGGACAAGAAGGCAACCAGAAAGGTATTTTTATGATACTTCTTACATAACTAAGAGGAACTATGCATATATGGTCAAAGATGATGAAGAACCTCAAAACTACGAAGAAGCAAAAGGTAAGAAGCAATGGGAAGAAACAATGAAGGAAGAACTCAATGCACTAGAGGAGAACAAGACTTGGGAACTTGTTCCTAAACCAAATGGTAAGAAGGTAATTGGAAATAAATGGGTTTATAAAGTAGAGAAGCTTGTAGATGGAAGTATAGCTAGATACAAGCAAGGTTGGTGGTGAAAGGCTATGCCCAAACTTATGGCATAGATTATGATGAGACATTTAGTCTTGCAACTAAAATGTCAACTATAAGGACAATCATTGCTATTGCAGCTTCAAAAGGATCGACTCTAAGTCAACTAGATATAAAGAATGCATTTTTGAATGGATACATATCAGATGAGGTATACATGGAGAAACCTCAAGGGTCCAGGTATCCAAATTTTGTTTGTAGATTGAGAAGAGCACTCTATGGATTGAAGCAAGCTCCAAGAGCATGGAACTATAGATTGGTGAAGTATTTCAATGGTCTTGGATATGAAAGTTCAAAAGCAGATTCAAGTCTACTCATCAAAAGAACAGAAGAAGGTATAATCTACATTTGTATTTATGTAGATGACATCATAATCACAGGTACTTCAGATGAAGGAATCAAGGAGGTAAAGAGATTACTTGAGAAAGAGTTCAAAATCAATGATCTAGGAATTTTATCATACTTTCTTGGTATGGAAGTCACTTATACAAATCATGGCATATATATATATCACAAGAAAGGTATCTTCAGAAGTTGTTGAAGAAGTTGGGTATGGAAAATTGCAAAGAAGCTTTAACTCCACTTGAAGTCAATCACAAGCTGAGCAAATATGATGGAGAAAGAAATTGAAGTGGATTACATTTCTACAAAGGATCAAGATAGCAGATATAATGACAAAGAGCTTGGATGGTGTGAAGACCAACAGATTCAAAAGTATGGCAGGAGTAAAAGAAAAGAAGAAGATATGAAGAAACAGAGAATGTCCATTAGTGATTGAGGGGGAGTTGTTGGAGAACCAATCACAAATTGGACATAAATTTGAAGGTCAAAGCCTAGGAAGAAAAGCACATGCCCATGTGAAGGGACAATTTCACATATGTACTATATTTGTAAAGTTAGACTTAACTTTAGTTCTAGAATTTTCAAAAGTCACAAGATTGAGAAAATCTATATAAGTTAGTTTGTATCAACTGATGGGGTGAGATTTAAAGAGACAGAGAGAGTGACAGAATGTGAGAAAGAGTTCATTTTGTATGATTGAGAAATAGTCCGGATTCTCTCAGTGAGAAAGCACATGTAAAGTTTTTGAGTTTCCATAGTTATGAGAAGAAATAATAGAAGTTCTGTGTATGAGACTCTTTTCTCCATCTCCATGCTTTGCCTATTCTGGTAATGAGTTCAAAAGCTCAATTTTTCCAAGCAAGTTGATGCATGGCATCGAAACTGAGATGATAAGTCATTGTTTTTATCTATTTGTTTCAAATATTGTTGTAAAGTTTTTCAAAATAGGAGGTTGTTGGACCAATTCGATGCCTAGCATCGAGTTGTAGTTGATAACTTCTTATGATTCACCTGATGAGTTTGTGCCTAAAAAAGTGAGGTTTTATGCGGGAACTCGATGCTCCACACCTCTATCCAAACCCTAACAAATCAGCTTTTACTATCAAGCGTGGCAAAGTTTTTGGTATTTCACGTGATGGTATTGCGATCGATCCCAATAAAGTAGAATTTATTTTGGAGACCCCACTGCCCTAGAATATGAAGGAAGTGTTGCAGTTCTTAGGTCAAGTACGGTGGCATGCGAGACACTTGCCAAGATTGGCTCATATTGTGATACCTCTCAACAAGTTAGCCCATGTTCGACCAGTTGACTTCCGATGGACAGAGGAAGCTTAGTTAGCATTTGAAAGATTACAGAAGATGCTCAGCACAACACCTATCTTGAAAGCCCTTGATTGGAAAGAGTCATTCCATGTCTTTGTAGATGCATCTGATAAGGCAATTAGTAGTGTATTTATCCAGAAGGAAGGGCATAACTAGTTCCACCCTGTCTATTATGCCAACTGACAATTAACTTCTATCGAACAAAATTATTCG
The DNA here is from genome assembly GCA_020310875.1 of Ceratopteris richardii. NCBI lineage: Eukaryota > Viridiplantae > Streptophyta > Polypodiopsida > Polypodiales > Pteridaceae > Ceratopteris > Ceratopteris richardii. Next base: position 141,213,174 of record CM035409.1, on the reverse strand, counting down.
ACTATAGAATGCAAGTGCCTCCATTTAATTTACTCAATTAAGAAATTCCAGCACTATTTAATAGGTAACTCTTTCACTTTCCATGTGGACCATAGTGCACTTCTTTATCTATTAAAGTAGCAGAATCTGGTGGGCTGACTAGCTAGATGGGTCCTATTACTCCAAGAGTTTGAATATGATATTGTACATCAAGAGCAAGGCATGCCATTGCTCACTTTTTGTCATGCATTGACCATGGGGAACCACCAAAGGAAGTGGATGACAGCCTTTTGGATGTAGATGTTTTTGCAGTTGTGGAAGTTGAAGATGCTTTGCAAACCTTTCTGACTTGGTATGAAAAAATGCTTAGCTTCCTTCAAAATGGATTCACACCCTCACATTTGCGGTCCATGGCATGAAAGAGACTTGGTCTCCAGAGCTCTCAATTTACCATCATTATGGGCCAATTGTATCACAAGGATTCGATAGGTATATGGCTACATTGCGTACCGCCACATGAAGTGCCAATAGGCATTCACAAAGCCCATGCGGGTGATGCGGACGATCATTTTAATCATTTAATCATAGTGTGGAAAATCCAATAGGCAGGCCTTCAGTGGCCAATGATGTATGCAGATATTCAAAATACAGTATGAAATTGTGATCCTTATCAGTGTACTAGTGAACTATGTGACAATCATCACTTGCCGCTTCAACCGAGCCTTCCATTGGAACCATTCTAGAAGTGGGGTCTAGACTTCATTGGGCCTATTAAACCACCTATAGCTAGAACTGGAGCCCTTGACATTTTAACTTCTATCGACTTTTGTACTAGATGGACTGAGGCTTGGGCTATGAAAAATGCTTCACCACGGATAGTTGCCAAGAAGCTCCAAAATGAAATTTTTCCACGTTTCAGTCTACCTTTGTAATTAGTGTCCAATAGGGGCACATATTTTTTGAACCACTTGATTTTGGAAATCACCGTCGAGTACCAGATCCAGAATAAATTTAGCACACCCTATTATCCCCTGGCTAATGGTTTATTAGAGAGCACTAATAATGTTCTTCTGCACATGTTGTAGAAAATGTTGCTTGACTCTACGGACCAGTGGGAAATCATTCTTCCCACAGTGCTTTGGGCATATCGTACATCGTTTAACGTTTCAGTGGACAACACTCTGTTTAAGCTTCTATATGGACAAAGCGCTATCCCTCCTTTCGAATTTGTAGTTCCCAATCTCCGAATTGCGGTATAGAATCATTTATTACCAGAAGACTCTTTTGCGTATCGGATGGATAAGCTGTGCTAGTTAGATGAATACAGGTATACAAGCTTTCAATTACTACATGAGGTGCACGGTCGACAAAAGAAATGGCATGATAGGAATTTATTAACAAAAATCGTTTAGCCTAGTGACTAAGTGTTGTATTTCCATTCAAAAATGAAGCACAAAATGGGTAAATTGAAGTTGCAGTGGATAGGTCCGTTTTGGATCCATGAATTATGGAGACTAGGCTCTTTTTGGTTGGCTATGTTGTCTGGAGAAGAGCTCCCAATGATCATTAATGGGTCCAAATTACGGCCCTATCAATTTTCTAGAAAATGAAAAAAACTTTTAAAAAATACAATAAAGAAAATAAAACAAACTTTTGAAAAATTGAAAATACAAGTTCGTGCAAAAGTGGCAGAATAAGTACTCAATATGCAATTTGTACAAGCAATTAATGACAACAACGGCTGCATCATTTTGAATCTGATCTTGTGATCCTTATTATGAGGGGTATGATGAGTGTAGAATCATCGAAGTTAAGATACCATTTAGGGCAGTCATGATGTAGACATGATGCTCTCAACTTAGAAATGCAGGCAATAAAAGGTTGAGGACAATACAGAATCTAGCTTATTTGTCAAACATACGATCAGAGCAATTAGTGAATCGGCATTCTCTAGTGATCAATGGAAGAAGCAACAACACAACCATGATGGTTACCTTCTCTCACGTTGACCTTCTTAGCATACCAGATAGCCTTTTTAATCACAGAAGGACTGGTTTGAGTGTCAAGGTTACTATAGTGTGCCATAAGTGACTGGAGAAGCGTTCGCCCACATCCTTTAATCAAGGATATAGCTAAGGAGATTGCACGGCAGACAGATAGGAATGATCTCAATGTTCGGAAGATATGTCTAAAAATTGGTAAGGAGAGCTCTTTTCAATTAACTCCAACATTGATAGCATAGCGACTCATTGTCGCCCATATAGGTATCACAACAAGTATGGAGCCACTGGTCGCTACAAAGATATGGAGGCTTTTGGGGAAGCCATGCTCAAGGGGTACAATTTTATTCAGCTACCAGATGATAATCGACTCAAGCTAGGATTGTTGCTAATGAAAATGGTAATCAACATGCAGGCTAAACACTATGGAGTGTCACAACAATTGTGCGCCATAATGAAAGAGTCTACCAAACCACAAGTCAATTAGGTATAAATATTTTCTCAGAAATTAAAGAAAAAAGTTTGTAAGCTATTTAGAAGAGCAGGGAGAGTAGTGAGTGCAGTGTTGGACTCCACAATTAGAGAATTTTTCACACTGATTTTTTCTGAGAATCCGACCATTTTGCCTTCTGAATGCAATGTAGTAACCGTAGAAGTGTTCCTCCAAATTCTGAAGACAAGAGTTGCGGAACACAAAACGGTAGACAGTACTTCACGAGATCAAACTACTAGTGTCAGGGATGAAGAACAAGCTCGAAGGCAACAAGTGGAGGAGCACCAAAATAAATAGGAGGCTGATAGGAAAGCTACAGAGGAAGAGGCTGCAAGAAAGACTAGAGAGGAAGAGGCAGCAAGGAAGATAATCAAAGAATAAGAGGAAGTATGAGCGGAGGAAGAAAAGAAAAGGCAAGCAAAAGTGGAGATGGAGAAACTCTCAAGATAGCAAGACTAAACACACCGTAGTGCGGAGACATCTCAAAAAGTTTTGGTGCTCCATACCTTTAGTTCCTAGTATCTTAGTGATAAATAGAAATAAGTTGATGGCAGAGTAAAGTTGCCTCCAATTAGATGCAATGATTACATATATCCTTGGATCTACCCCAATGAACCAACCAGATCAAAAGTTCTTGGAGAGGGATACAATGGAGTGCAGTTAGGGTGAAAGAGTTGGAGAAGAAATGTGTAGCACTCTCTTAGCAGAAGGAAGGATGGGAAGCAAAAAAAGGAGAATGAATGCGAAAACCAGCCAACTTAGGGCAGAAGTTGACGAACTCAGAACAGATAATGCAGGGAGAGAGAGTGCAGTCCATGAAGAGATGATGGAAGAGTTGAATGATGCCTTAGTACAGAACACTATGGTAAAGGTGGCAACTGAAGAAAAGGCCAAGGTGGTAGCACATCTCCAAGCTGAAGTCACACAACACCAAAAATTGTAACAAAAATTGAAGAAGAGTAACAAAGAATTGATAGCTAAGTTACAGAAAGACGATCAAGAAGTACAACATTTAAAGAAGAAAGCTAATGACTAGAGTAATGAGATAAAAAGGCAGGACGTAATGATTGCAAAAACCAAAGAAAAACTGGTAGTGCAGAACTCAGAGTTTGCGGAATTGGAAGTTAAATGATGCACTGTAAAGGAAGGGTTTGATATGGTGATAGCTCAACTCACTGGTCTTCCAAAATTAGAGAAGTAGATCTAAGTTTGGAAGTAGCACTTTGCATATGCAAACCTAGTATTGGAGGGTAAAGAAGCAGAGGTTGTGGAGTTAAAGAGAAATGCCTCAATTTTTGAGTTGAAGCATAAAACACAACTCGATGGAGCGAAGAAGTTAACCAAAGACTATATAGAGAAGATATTGAATATTACCATAGTGTTTGATAATATGTTAGAAAAGTTGTAGATCTGACTATCAAAATTAGAAGCTTCAACAATGAGTTATAGATGTGTTAGTCAGAATTTGTTAGTTGCAGTAATGCAATCATAATCCTTGTTCCCATACTCAACCTTTGCTTAGCATGTTGTTATGTTTGAGAAGAACATACCAGCCATCAAACAAGCTCTAGGAAAGCTTTTATGGTGACCTTTCTAGGCGAATCATCTTCCTCAAGGTTTTGTGGTGGCCTTAATGGCATCATCACTTTCCTTACAAGCTCTCATGGAGAACTTGATTAGCACCTTGTTTTGTGTTTGCGTTTCTCATGCATATCTCCTTCATCTTCTAGTTTCTTTTCAGCATCCATCACAACAACGACCTTCCATGACTAGGTCTTTACATCGCGGAGCCTTTTTAGTGAAGAAATAACCTATCGGTGTATCAATATTGCTAAGATTCTTAGTTTTGGAATCTAAAAGGCATTAGCACATGCTTGGACTTGATTTGAGTGAAAGATCTCTAAAATTCCATGGGTAAGCAAAAAAGATTTCGATAGTTCAAGAGATCTTAAAGTTAAAGACTTAGTCTTTATTCTTGCCACAAGGTCAACAAGATTTGATCAAGCTTAGCAATGTTTGCCCAAGAACTTATGATTGGAACTACTGTGAAGTTTGCCCAAGTATTGGGAATCAAATTCCTTTTGGGAGATTTTTCACTCAAGTTCCATTTATTCAATGGAAAGTGTCAAAAGAGTAAGGTGTTCCAAGTCTCAACAAAGTAAAAAATTTCCAAGTATGTAATGTGCAACCGTGAGAATGGTATTTAATTCTATGAAAGGTAAAGCATAATGTTTTCCTATCCTTAAAGGGATTTCTTAAAGGTGAAATCAAAATGCATGAGCGAATGCTTAGACTTAAGCAATAGAGAGATTCCTGAAAACTCCACGAGGTAGCTACGTAAAGCTCTAGTAAGAAGGAATCTTAAGACAAGAAGTGAAAAAACTCTTGTCGCTACAAATTGGTTATGTATAACCAATCTGACTTGAATTTGCGAAATTCAAGAACTTGGAATAATAACAGGTTTTCTTTTGAGACTGTAAATGGGTGTTTTATCCAAAGGTTTCCAAGAAAAAACCACAAGATCGTGAAATGATCGCATGAAGGAATCAAAACATAGAAAAATAAGTTAGAGATAATGCCTAAAACTTCAAAATTCTTTTAAAGAATTGAATTGAGAAGGTACTCTATGAAGATATGTTTAGACCTTAGGATAAGCATCACTCACAAGTCAATGTGAATATAAAGTAGGGTGGTATGGGACACCAATGTTTATACTCAGATTGATCTAGGAAAGATGGTATGGGATATCAAACCATGGGATGATAATTATCCTTTAGTACTAGAATGAATCTTAAAGTTAGATTTGATACTCAAGGGAATTAAAGCTTCAAAGGAGAATTTTAAATTCAAAGAGGATAAAAGCATGATCTCAAGATACTTCAAGATCAGTAATGTAAGAAGATATAAAGTAACTTCTAAGATCTTCTTTTCAAATAGTACAAAACTTGTTCTTATTTGAAATATGGAGCACTTAAAGCTAAAGTGTTGTTCATTAAAAAATGTATAATAAATTTTTGAAAATTAGGACTTTGACTTTGAACGGATTCTTTCAACTAAGGATTAGACTGACTAAAGTCAAACACCAAGTTCCTAGTGTGACTCTATAAATTCAATGATTTGACTCAAAGAAATGCACAAGAAATTCATTCCTAGTAAGCATTTATAAAGATTGAATATAGGCATAAATTTAGTCTCAAGAGAAGCATTATTTGAGTAAAAAATCATCAAGAGAACCTTAGTGGGTCCACACACTGATGTTTGATACCACACTAGTATCTTCTAGTTGGATGATGTTTTAGATTTACTATATGAATCTTTTCTAAGAATCCAATTTATTTCTCTTATAGATAGAAAAAATGCTTCAATACCTTGTTGAAACAGATCTTTGAGTAGTTGAAGTCTGAGTCACCCAAAATTTGACTCATCACAAGTTTATGTATCTTCCAAGCTTGAATTGGTTGTACATAATTTTAGTTCTTTCATTTTGCTTTTTGAATCTTTTAGATTTGAATCACATATGCTATCTGATTATTTTCATAAAAAGCCTAAGGTTAGCCGGTTAGAACCAGGTAACTAAATTAATCATCTAGGATAGATGTTCTATACAAGAACCCTTTCAATCTTCAAAATATGATAATTCTAAGTTGACTTATTTATTTGAGTCTGCTTCCAGTTATCTAGCATAAATCTAATACCTTTCTAGAGTTCATTATACTCTATAATAGAGAAGTTAGGAATTGCTCATCAAGTGGAAAATTCCAAAGAACTTTTAGCTATAATCTTTTGACAAAAGTGTCCTAGGTTGGAAAATTTTCATTTTGGATTTGACTTGGTCAAAGTATAGTATGGTTGACCAAAATTAAATGGAAAAATTTCCCCTACATTTTACATACGATTTTCAAGCCATTAGGACAAAGTAGTCCTCTAGTAGGGTGAGAAAAATCAAGTAAATTTTGGTTAGAAATAAACCATAGAAAAAACATCCAAGTTAGATGTTTCGAACAATTAAACTTCTAGCTTTTAAAATCAAATTCAAGTGAATCAAGAGTTCTCCAAGTCTAGATATGGATAGAATGACCATCTAAATTACTATGTCCATGCACCATTCATGCCCAAAAATGGACTAGTAATTGGAATCCATCCATTTCACATGTTTGCGCCAAGAGCACACCTAGTAAAAAAGTGATTTGGTGGGGGATGTTTTTAGATCCACCCTTATTATTCATTGACTACTTTGTACTTTGACAAGTTCATCAAAGTACAAATTTAGATGGTGTTTTAAATCATTTGGGTAGTGATCCCACCATAGAGATGAAACATCTTCTTCCATTTTTAGAACATGAGGCTTGGGGTTGCCTACAGTTACTATATATAGCTTTATTTTTGAGGATGAACATCTTTTCCAAGGGGGCAGGAATGAAATAAAGTAATTCTATGATCTAAGGTTCCCGCCCGTTTAGACAAATCTAAAATCGGACATCGTTTGGTCACTCATGTGTGTGGCCAACGATCTTGAGAGTAGACTTTAGCATAAGTTCATGTGCTCTCTTAAACAAGTAATCCACTTAGCCTAGTGGTCAAGTTTCAAGGTTCTGAAGGAGGAGGTCTTTGTTTCAACCCCTTTGGGGAGCATGGGGAGAGCATTTTGCCCAAGGAGCTCTAGAGACTTCTACCTCAAGTGAGCATGAGTTAACTTGAGTCTAGTGAAAATTAACTTGAGTGGTGAGTACACCTACCACTAGTGAACTCTATTGAAAGGTACTAAAGGACTAGTGGGGATTGAACATGCACTTGTGGACTCTAGATACATTTTTTCTCCTTGTTGATTTTTTTAGCTATATATACACGCATAAGGTTGGGAGGAGAGTCATCTCTCTAGCACATAATGGTCCTAATATTTAGTTCTTTGCAACTAGCACACTTGAGCTTGAGGGGAAGTGTTAGAATTACATCCCTTTAGCAAGATCATGTGTGTGAATGAAGGCTTATATTAGCTAAAACTTTTAGTAAAGTCAAGAATCTCTTCTGTGAACTCTAATTTATTAGATGAACTCAACTACCATGATTGGAAAAGTCAAGATATCTTTCGGAGGTTCATTTGAATTCAATATCTACGTCAATGATTGTATAAAACTTCTTTTGGAAAAACTCATGGGAATCCTCCATCACTTATTGGAATCTCATTCTTTTAGATTGCTCCAGTTCTATGCTACCCCCTAGCTAAAGTAGCCCCTAGGTAGCTTGTTCTCTACATATGCAAAGAACTTTCATGACCTATATCTCATTGTATGTTGCCCCTAGTTTTATCATGTTCTTAACATTGTAAGATTACTTTCATCATAATATTATCATTTGATAGACCTTAATATTTATGTTTATATGTTTGTATAGCTCAATGGTCTATTCTCAATATACTCTAAGTTTTATGAGTGAGTTGAGTACACATATGTGCACATACCCTATATAGATAGTGAATAATATGAATTATGTGGCAAGATTGATAGACTTCTAGAATCCAATTTGAGTGATCAAGGGCTTTTTGAAAAGCTATAAGGATCTACTCTATGTGTACAAAACTATAGAGGTTCAATGCTCAAGAATAGAGATCAATTGAGTTTGTGGAAGCCTGTGATATTCATCTATGAGGTCCTAGAAAGGGTCTAACCCACTTTTTTGCAATTTGGATTAGGTATTCTCCATAAATGAATTGTGAGAATTATTTACCTTGGATAAGTGTAAACACAAAAAGATCAAGGAATCACGTGACATTAGGGAGCTGAACCCATGACTTGTTTGGTGAAGGAATCAATTCAATTCACCCCTAAAGTGTAGGAACACTTTTAGGTGTGGGAAATTCAATTCAAATTCATATGATGAGTATAAATAGAGGTGGTTTTAGTCATGGGGAAAGAGAGCCATTACTAAGAGCTATTGAGCTAAACCATGGAGCATACCTTGAGCTCAACATATGTATGAGTAGTCCACTACACTTCCCTTGTATCATATGCTCATTAGCATACATAATTTCATACAATTTGTCTAGATCATTTTTTTCTATTCTTCTCTATTACATCTTCATCATATTGGTGACTTTGCAAGATTGATTTCACTTTGTGTACTCAACCATTTGATACACTTTGACTTGTTATAGTTAGAGTGGGGTATCTACTATACCTTTAAAGTTTCATTATTTTTGTTTCACCAAATCTCATGATATGAACTGATGAAGTTGATTATGTCTGCACATCATCTTGTTCCTGAAATGTTGGGATGACCCCCTTGAGTCGCTAAACTGATTCCTCAGTGTATAGTGCCTCTAAATTCATGCAATAACTTGTGTTAGTTAGCTATACGCTTGAATTATATGTGTGCAAAAGCTCTTTGGTAAATTCATACAGGTTGTGAGCTCTGAGAAAAACATTGAGCATTTGACTTCCCAAAATAGAAGGTTTCTTCACATTTCTTGTACATGCAATTTATCTATTTTGGTAGAATTTTTTGGGAATTATGTTCCAAAGTATCTAATGGGTCTAAATGCATTATTGTGAAGCCAAAGGTGTCTACTAAGCATCCATGGAGCTAACTTGGCAGGTGTAGAGCAAGTTTGTGCAACACCAGCTCATCTCTAGAGCTTACCTTTCCATCTCCTCACAATGGTATCAGGGCACCAAAAGATCAACATGGGAGATGGATTTCCTCCGTCCATAGACACATTGGATCGAGGTAATTATTTAGCTTCTTCACTCAGAATGGAAGCATATCTTCAAGGGACAAATCTCTATGGTTACATATCTAGAGATGAGATGATGCCAATCCTCAAAAGCAAAGGACAACCAACTCAAGAAGAACAAGAGATGTTAACCACATGGTGCTCAAAGGATGCTCTAGCCACATCATACATTCTTAACTCAATCTTTGATTTTTTTACTTCCACACATATCAAATTGCAAGACTTTAGAAGAAACTTTAAATGCCCATGAAGCATTTTTTTCATCAAATTTCAATGCTAGGAAGAATCAACGCTGGATGGAGTTCACCACACTCAAAAAGATGCCCAAGCAAAGTGTGATTGATTTTGTCACCAAGATGGACATAACAAATCAACTTGGAAGCATTGGAGAATTCATTGATGAAGAGAAAATAATGAGGCAAGTGATCAATGGAATAAAGGCAGATGACAAATGGGAAGCTTTCACCACAGCCATTGACCTCTACATGGACATGCATGTTCCTGACTTCGATACTCTCATGGGAAAATTGTTCACACATGAGGAAAATCTTATGAAGAATGGAGACAACTCAAAAGGTAATCAATCCTCTGCCCTATATAAAAATAAGATCAAGAATAAGGATGGTAAAGGAAAGAGTAAAAAAATCTGATGATGAAGGTAGTAGCTCTCAAGAAAACTTTGTAGGTAGAGGTAGAGGTTCAAGAGGAAGAGGCAGAGGAGGAATAGAAGGAAGAGGGAGATCTCGAAGCTCCTCTCCATGTGCCATCTGTGGCTTAACTAATCATATCACTGAGAATTGTTTCAGGAACCTCATAAACCAAAGAGGAAGAGGCTACAATACAGGTGACTATGGAAGTTCAAGAGGGAGATTCAACGACAATAATGGTTACATAAACAACTCATACAACAACAATAATTATCAAGGAGGATATAGAGGATGGAGAGACTACAACAACTATGCTCATAATCAAACTCAAGAAGACTCATTCATTCTGATGAATATGACTATGAAGCAAGGTAAAGCAGATGAACATGTATTCTACATAGACTCAGGTTGCTCAAATCATGTAGCAAGGAATGTAGCTTTAGTCTCATACTTGGAGGACCCATGGAATATACATGAAGTCCAAACACGAGATGCAACAAGGCATCCGATGGAGAAGATAGGCAATGTAAAAACTTTAGATGGTAATATAAACCTACTAAGAAAGGTATTGTATGTGCCTATCATAACCAAAAATCTCATGTGTTGAGAAAAGATTGTAGGTTAGATTCACAAAGAATGGAGCATTTGTTGAGGATCCACAACAGGGATTCAAGAGGATATCGAGGAGAAAAGTCATGTAGACTATTTAAATTTGGATAGTGTTTCACTACCATAGTTGAACAATGAAATGTACTAGGAACATTTCATTGTTCAACTATGGTAGTGAAACACTATCAAAATTGGAAATTTGGGACAAGAGGTTAGCTCATATACGTGAAAGGGCTTTGAAGCAAATAAGTAGGGATCAGAGTGTGCTTGGCTTACCAAATATCTCCAAGAAACACATGATTTACAAATGCAGTGCTTGTCAATTTGGCAAGTCTCATAGAAAACCATTCACAAAGAAGGGATATATTCATGGAGACCTATTGGAGCTAGTTCATACGGATGCATGGGAGCCAAGCAAGGACCCTTCAATCTTTGGATTTAGGTACTATGTGTCTTTCATTGATGATTGTAGGAGATGGACAATAATATATTTCATGAAGAATAAAGATGAAGTGTTCTCTTGTTTCAAGAAATATTTAGCACTTGTTGAAAATCAAATAGGAAAGACCTTGAAGAGACTAAGGTCAGATAGAGGGGGATAATACTTCTCACATGAATTTGATGCTTATCTCCAAGAGAGAGGAATCAAAAGAGAGATTACAACCAAGTACACTCTAGAGCAAAATGGAGTGGCAAAATGGAGGAATAGAACCATAGTGGAGGCTAGAAGGTCAATGTTAAATGAGAAGAGGATGCCAACACCTATGGGCACAGGTTGTATCTACAATCACCTATCTAATCAATAGACTCCCATCAAAAGCATTGGATGGGATGACACCTTATAAAGCATGGAATGGAAGAAGACCTTGCCTTGATCATTGTAGAATCTTTGGGTGCATAGCATATGCACACATACCTTCACAAATCAGAGGCAAATTGGATCCAAAGGCAGAGAAGTGTATATTCATTGGTTATGAACTTAATAAAAAAGGCTATAGATTATATAATCCAAGTAATAAAGGTTTCTCTATTAGTAGAGATGTTGTTTTTATGAAAACAAATCTTGGTTTGAAGATGATTGAAAGAGAAATCAAACTTCCCTATGACCTAGAGGAAGACTTTCCAACATTGACAAAGAGGAATGAGCATACACATGAGGACTCAAGTGATTTTGATGATGATCGGAAGACTCCAACAAGAGAAATCCACTCTTGGAACTCCAAAGATGAAGCTAAAGTGTAGGAGATGAGAGATGTTGTAGAATCATCACAACAAACTATAAGGAGATCTACTATAGAGAAAAGGAATCCAGAAAGGTATGGTTATGACACCTCTTTGGTCATGAAGCATTCCATTTACATTGCTCAGGATAGAAACTCAGAAGAACCATCAACATATGAAGAGGCCAAGAAGAAACCACAATGGAGAGAGGCCATGGAAGAAGAGATAGAAGTTCTTCAAGAAAATCAGACTTGGGAATTGGTTCCCAAGAAACATCTATGAAAGTCATTGGGTCAAGATAGATTTACAAGGTAAAAAAGAATTCTGATGGCTCAATTAATAGGTACAAAGCAAGGCTTCTGGCTAAAGGGTTTGCTCAAAGCCAAGGTATAGACCATAAAGAGACATTCTCACGTGTAGCAAAGATGCCTACAATTAGAGTACTCATGAGTGTAGCATTTTTTAAGAATTGGAATATCTATCAAATGGATGTTAAAAATTCTTTTCTTAATAGTTGGATTTCAGAGGAGGATGGCTCAACCTCCTGACTTTGAAGATCAATCATATCCAAAACATGTATGCAGGTTAAGGAAAGCCTTGTATTGCTTGAAGCAAGATCCTAGAGCTTGGAGTCATAAATTTATCACTTATTTTTAGGATAAAGGATTCATGGTGAGCAAGGAAGGTCCTTCCCTCTTCATAAAGAGGAACCAGTCAGAGTTCATATACCTCTATGTATATGTGGATGATATAATCATTATCGGTGATAATGCAGATGGAATCAAGAGGATCAAAGTTTAGATGAAAGAAGAGTTCAAGATTAGTGATCTTGGCCTACTTACTTACTAGCTTCCTAGGCTTGGAAGTGGTATATACAAAGAGATGTATGTTCCTAACTCAAAGAAAGTACATTGGAGATATACTCTCCAAATTTAAGATGGAAAATAAAAAGGTTGCAGGTACACCAATGGAGGTAAATCATAAGCTAAGTGCTTGAAGGTGAGCTAATTGAAGATGTGACTAGTTACCAAAGTCTTGTTGGAATACTAAACCATGCTACTCTAACTAGAGTTCATATATTCTATGGAGTTAGTGTGCTAAGTAAATTCATGCACACTCCAAGGAAGCCTCACATGGATGCAACCAAAAGAATCTTGAAGTATTTGAAGAGTACAATTAATGAAGGGTTATATTACCCATATACATCTGATTTAGATGTCAAACTATTTTCTGATGTAGATTGGGCACATTCCAAAGATGATAGGAGAAGCACGTCAGACTATCTCACTTTTGTAGGTACCAAATTTATTTCTTGGTCTTCAAAGAAGCAACCTACAATTGCTCTCTCATCAACTGAAGCTGAACACAGAGGACTTGCAAATGCTACTCAAGAAGCTATGTGGATAAGGACCCTATACTCTGATGTAGGGTTGAATACTTCAATGCTACACATATTTGGAGACAATATTAGTTCATTGCATATTGTTGCTAACCCTATCTATCATGCTAGAACCAAACACATTGAATTTCACTACCATTATGTCAAAGAAAAGATCATCATTAAGGAGATACAACTCTCATATGTATCCACACATCAACAAAGTGCATATATGATGACAAAGGCATTGGATGGAGGAAAATTAAATAGGTTCAAATCAATGATTGGTTTGTGGGAAATTATGAATGCTTGAAGAATCAAGCATCTTAGGCTTGAGGGGGAGCTCTTGGTACAAATCGCAAGCCTAAGTGTGTAGCTATTATCTCATAGACTACTCATCAAATAAGAACCTCACATGGATTATGACATATGAACATATCCTTGTCAATTTTAGATGTATTTACCTTGGATAAGTGTAAAAGCAAAAAGAGCAAGGAATCTTGTGAAGTTAGGGAGTTGAACCCATGACGTTTTTGGTGAAGGAATCAATTCAGATCACGCCTAAAGTGTATGAAAATATTTAGGTGTGGGAAACTCAAAATTTAAATTCATTTGTTGAGTATAAATAGAGGTGCTTTAGTCGTGGGGATAGAGGGCCATTACTGAGAGCTATTGAGCTACACCATGGAGCATGTCTTGAGCTCAACATATGTATGAGTAGTCCACTACACTTCCCTTGTATCATATGTTCATTAGCATACATAATTTGATTCAATCCTTCTAAATCATTGCTGTCTACTGTTCTCTATTATATCTTCATCATTTTAGTGACTTTGCATCCAAAACACTACAATAATGTGTTAATACATTTTGTTTGACACAAAATTATTCTACCATCAACTTGCATAAACTAAATGCCCCAATAATGATGCAAATGCCCCAAATCTAACATCTCAAATGAGGCATGCAAATCAGCTTTAAAGTCAGAAATATGCTTCTCATGAGGACCAATGAGCAACATGTCATCAACATAAACAACAATGATCAGAAGCACATCATTTGCATGCTTTCATTGCTTTATCATCTTATTTCTTACATTCTTATTCAGGCACTAATGCATATGGCAGACAACAAAAGACACGTAGGTGAGCAACAGATGGCTTGCGACCATGCCAAGCCTCATATGGAGTGATAGTCTACAATGCTTTAGTGGGGCACCTGTTAAGTACATATGCTGCACACATAACAACTTCAAGCTAGAAACTATGTGGTAAAGCCTAAATCTTGACCATACACCTTGCCATATCCATGAGTGACCTGTTCTTCCTTTCAGCAAGTCCATTTTGTTGAGGTGTATATGGCAATGTACACTGATGTTTTATCCCATGTTCAGCCAGAAATGCGTTCAAGGAAGAAGACATATCCCCCCCTCAATCAGAATGAAGGGTGCCCATTTTACATGCTAATAGATTTTTAGCCAAAACCAAAAACTTTTTGAAGCATGTAAACACTTTGTACTTTTCTTTGAATGGACCCATGCATGCCTAGAAAAATCATCAATGAAAGTCACGACGTAAAGATAGTTCCCAAAAGAAGGTGTAAACCAAAAACTGTTTGAAGCACATAAAAACTTCAGGCCTTGCTTTCAATGGATATACCCATGCATGCCTGGAAAATCATCAATGAAAGCCATGAAGTAAAGATAGTTCCCAAACAAAGGTGTTTGCATACGATCACATACATCATTGTGAACAAGCTACAATTTTTGGGTAGCTCGAACTGAACCATCTTTTGGAAAGGAGGTGTTATACTAAAAATTGTATTGTTTTGGATTCACTAATGTATTATATTATGGCAGATATAGCATTTGGATATGTCGAACGTAGTTTACTTTCCAAACCCAAGAATTTTTTTGATTCATTTCTTGTGCATAGTATTATCTCATGGAGCACACTTATGTGGAGAGATCGACAAGTTCATATGGGGATCCCCTAATGACAATTAGTCAAGAAACTCCCATTTACATCCCTAAAAGGGGCAAAAAAAGTTATTTTGGAGATTCTTGGAAGATCTTTTGACTACGCATGGTGATGTAGAGAATCATAGTTACCAGAGAGGAATGAGATTGCAGACTTGATGGAGGAGGTAAATGCATGTCAAATGAGTTCACTAGCTTTGTAAAAAGTAATGGAATTGGACAATGGTTTTCATGCAGGTACAAACCACAACAAAATGGCATTGTTGAATGCAAAAATAGGCATATTGTAGAATTCTCAAAAGCCTTGATGATTGAGAAGAATATGCCTCATTATTATTGAGTAGAAGCTATGCATAGTGCTATATACATCATGAATAGAACTACAATTGTTTTTGTACATCAAGTTACACTTGAAGAGAAGTTTACAAGTAAAAATACAAACTTATCGCATATCAAAGCATTTGGTCGTATTGCAGATGTACGTGTTCGAGATGAGTTGAGAATGAAGCTTGATCTAAAGGCAAAAAAACGTATCTTCATTGGGTACTCCTTTGAGTGAAAAGGATGCTCACATGATAGGTGAAGACAAGTAGAGATGTGATGTTTGATGAACGTCAAGGGAGAAAGTTATGGATGAGGAGATGGCTACACTTTATGGAAATGAAACATGGAACCTGGTTCCATTGTTGCAAGGAAAGAAACCCATAGGCTACAAGTGTGTTTACAAGGTAAAGCACAATGCTGATTGTAGCATAAGCATGTATAAAGCACAATTAGTAGCAAAAGGATATGCACACACATATGGCATTGATTATGAGGAAACATTCAGCCTAATAGCTAAAATGTCTACCATTAGAGTACTTGTTTCATTCGCTATAGGAAACAGATGGACTTTGCATCAAATGGATGTGAAGAATGCTTTCCTACATGGTGAGTTACATGAAGACATATACATGGACCAACCACAAGGATATAAAGATTCAAAGCACCCAAAATATGTTTGCAAGTTGCAAAAGGCTTTATATGGTCTTAAAGACGCCCCTCGTGCTTGGCATGCAAGGATTGCCAACTACTTAACCGCCATTGGATTTTCTATGTGTGATGCAAATCATTCATTATATACACGGAAGGGTGATGATGGCATCATGATTGTGTCTATTTATCTTGATGACTTGATTGTGGGAGGTGATAATGAAGCATGCATTAAAGAGGTAAAGAAACTCCTTATGTGGGAATTTGACATCAAAGATCTTGATGTGCTGTGCTATTTCTTGGGCATTAAGTTTATACATAAAGAAACAGATATATGGATGTCGCAAAGGCAATATGACAGGACTCATTTGAGAGCAGACCATCTCTCTAGGCTCACATCTAGAGAAGCCCCACAAGGAGTATCAGATGACCTTCCTGATGCTTACTTGTTTAATTTGGAAGTGGTGCCGCAGTGGGCTAAGCCATTAGTGCCAGTATTGACATACGGGCCTAACCATCCAGTAATAACCACACAGGATCGAGAAGTTGTAAAAGCCCAAAGGTATCATATCTTGGCAGGAAGTATGTAGAAGCACATAGATCAAGGGATCTTGGCTTGTTGTGTGGAAGAGGATGAGTATGCCAAATGGTTGCAATTAGCACATGTAGGTGCATTAGAGTGACACTACTCAAAGCAACAAACCTTACAGACACTAAGGAGACTCGGAGTGCATTGGCCGACGATGGAAGCTGATGTCCAAAAGTTGTGTAAAGAATGCCCAATCTGTTGCACTAAACCACCTGTGGAACATGCCACACTTTATCAAGTGTCCATAGTGCCAGATTGGAGTGAACCACTAGTACCTTTCTTGAGGACAAAAACATTCCCTCCAGACATGACCCTGGCTAGGAAAAGAAGTCTAGAACAAGAAGCCCTAGATTACTCACTCATTGGTGATAATCTATACAAGCGGGGTAAAGATGATTACCTGAGACTATGTGTTCATGAGAGTGAATACCTAAAAGTCTTGGAAACTGCTCACCAGGGCGTAGTAGGAGGCCACTTTGGACCAGATCGGGTGATCAAGGCAGTACTATTTGCGGGCTTCTGGTGGCCTACCCTTCATATGGATGCACATACCTATGTGAAGAGGTGTGATGTATGTCAGCGAGCTCAGCCTCCTACACGTAAGGATGAGATGCCACTGAAACCCATGATGGGAGGACGAGCATTCTCTAAGTGGGGAATAGACTTTGTTGGTCCTATTAATCCCCCAGCTATGGGCTCCCATGCAGAATATATCATTGTTGCCACGGACTATCTAACCAAGTGGGTAGAGGTAAAAGCCACAACAAAGAACGATGCACAAACAACAACTAAGTTCTTATTTGAGAATGTATTCACAAGATATGGGCTACCTATAGAGCTGGTAAGTGATAGAGGCACTCACTTCTTGAATGAAGTTATTGAAAACCTGCTCCAAGAGTTCTTGGTAGTACATAAGAAGTCTGCCCCCTATCACCCCCAAGCTAATGGCCAGGCTGAGAGCACAAACAAGATCTTGTGTAATGTACTGACCAAACTAGTGAATAATAAACGCTCTGATTGGGACAAACAGCTACACCACGCTGTTTGGGCATACCGAGTGGCCTATAAAATGGTACTTCAAGACACACCCTTTCAACTGGTGTTCGGTCAGAATGCGGTGCTACCCTTGGACTTCTTGATACCTACATTGAAAGTAGCACAAGAGCACGACTGGACAGGCCATGAACTCTCTTCGAGACTGTTTGATCTTGAGCGATTAGGTGAAACCAGACTAAGAGCAGCTGCAGGAATATATGCAGCAAAGAAACGACAAAAGGCATACTTTGATGCCCATGTGAAGGACAAAGGTTTGAAAGCTGGAGATCTAGTTTTAGTCTACACATTGAAACAACACGCAAGGAAACTAGAAAAGAGAGGCTACGGACCTATGATAATAAATAGGATCTCCACAATTAGAGCAGTGCAACTAGCCACATTAGAGGGTGATGTTCTCCCAAACTATATTAGCGGATGCAGAGTCAAGTTGTATCAGGAACCCCTCATAGAGGAAATGCTCAGTCGACTCAAGACGGCTAAGAAACGTAAAGAGGAGGAAAAACGAATTTGAGAAGAAGCACAGGCAGAGGCCTTAGAGCGCATCAGACGAATGAAGCTGAGGAGACAAGGGAGGGATCAGCCTATGCCTGACCCTCAAGAGTCCCTAGGTTATCACATGGCCATGTGTGAGGTTTTCAGTGAACATTCGCATAGAATAATCGATCGAAGACCTTTTGTAACCCTAGAAATAGGACAAGGAGACAATCCAACTAGTGTGAGAGCTTTAATTGATTCAGGAGCCGCCACTAGTGCAGTTCGGCTTTCTTACTGCCAACAACTGCAATTGGAGATAAAACCCTTGGAAGCATATCTGATAGGTTTAGGAGGTGTCGAAACCCCTTGCATGGGAGAGGTGGAGCTTCCTCTCTACATTCAGGAGGTACTAATGCCAGTAAAAGTGCTAGTATGTGAAGACGAGGATCTTACCAAACCTCTTATCTTAGGCCAAGACTGGATCTATGATCACGCAGTCAACCTCAACCTAAGAAGTGGATTTCTTCAGGCTTGGGTAGGCCAAAGTCGTCTTACGATTGAATTAGAAAATCAAGCACTCAAATCCTTAAAATGGATACCAACTCCTGGTCCCTCCAGGAATCCCCATGAAGTTAATAATGCTGTTCCTGTCCCGAGTTCTATGGTGCAGAGGAGTGTCCAGCTTACTAAAGGTGCAGGAGCCAATAGGAAGTTCCCAGTTGATCCAAAGAAGAATCTAAACTGGCAGACCGAACATCATTCGACACGAAGGAGACTGCTGATCAAGAAGCAAGAGCGCCAACCATTACAATACGGAGCACCTTGTGGGGTGAAGCAGATCGGGATACGCAAAGGGGAGAACACCGCAGCTCTAGAGACAGGCTCTCAAATAAGCATCAGGCGAGCCTCACCATCAAGGAACAAAGTGAAGAAGCCCCCTATGATAAATCCTAGGCATACCATTTCTATTTGGGTTCCTAAGCGGTCAATGAAGGCCATCCCTAATGCTAGACAGATATGGGTGCCCAAGGCCTGCTTACAAGCCCAAATTACTTCACCTTCATGCACTAGGATGAAGCAACTTTCACAAGCACTCGTGGCCAACAACTCAAAAAATGAAAAGATACCTACACCTCTCACTGTCTCCACTCCAATCAACCCTAGGAATGTCTGGAAATGGGTACCCAAAAGGTCCCATATACATCACACTCTCATCCAGAAATCTTCACCTGTCTTTAGTTCTAAGAGCTACGAATCCTCTATCAAAGTTTGGAGAATTAAACTATGTATCAAACCCCCTGACCCAATTTTGTAAATCCGTCCACTCTAACACAGGAGCATTCTGAGCCCATTGCATAACCAAAGTATGCATCTAGGATGACACTGACCTCTAATCACCACTCACACCTATCACAAACACTTCACCACTAACCACTGACCTCCGGGATTGTCATGTTAGTATTGTGAAGGGAACACCATTACATCTTGTTTCCTATGCAACACTAATGTGCCTTTCTTCTTCCAGCAGATAAGCAACCTACTCTCATGGCAACAGCAGCAGGCACAAGCTCTCAGGCAGGCTCTGGTGCTCAAATCAATTGGGATGCCATGCCGGTGGAGGCCCCACCAACAGCTCGGCCTGAAGAGTTCGTGAACGTGCGGAGAATTCCTATTCCAGATCCACCAAATGGCCTAACCGAAAGAGTAAAAGGGCACTCTCATTGGTTCAATGAGATGCCAGGAGACTTGGGAGACGCAGATCATATATGGGAGTCCAAGATGGAGTGTGTGGTGGACCTTCCAGTTCTTTTCAAGAGAATTCAAAACCTTACAGAATGCAGCTCCACTTCAAGATATCTGGCAAAAGCAGGATTAAAAACTTATTTTAGTGCAGCTCTGCCTAAACCCGATTTCCTCAGGTGCTGCTACCTCATTGCCACACTGAAGCCGACAGGTGATAAAGATCATTCAGGCACATTCTGGGTGCCTTCCTTATCAAACCGGGAAGAAATGAGGAAGTTTGAATTGAATATTACCTTAATCAGGGAAGCCCTTCAAATGTATGGCACTCACGTACCGTCGGATCGCGATCCCTTGATACCAGACTCGATGAAGAGCAACATAATCAAAAAGCTAAAGGAAATGTGTGCCCTCACCCCTAACATCGCCATACCTCTGCGAATGTGCCTACAACACTTCGCATTTCCAGCTCAAGACCCTTCACCCAACCACACAAGAAAATATGGTATGGGTTATATCTAGCAGAGACTGGAAGCTTGCCCATTAAGATGCCTGTATGGATCTTGGACCAAGTGTATGAAGCAGGCAAGCGGGGTGTGAGGAAGCCTACTCTACACGGCTACTGTGCGCTTACAAGGATTATCTATCGATGTCTTGCATATGACGTGCCGGTTGCCAGAGCCCTAAAATATTCACAGCTGGAGTTTTTCAAAGGACGGAAGTCAGGGAGCCCTGCAAAACGAATGCGTGGATCACTCTCCCAGGTAATGATCCCTCACGAGGCCACGACCGAAGCTTGCCCCAGAGAAGAAGCCCACGTCGCACCTTTCACGATCCATCTTCAAGGAGTTCAAGCAGGGGACATGGTACAGCCCACCCCATCCGCCCCTCCACTACCTACTGAGGCCGAGTTTGCATCTATGGCCGCTTTAACTGAGGATCCCAATTTTGATTTTGAAAGATTCCTGCAGACGGCCCACTTATCTGATAGTGAAGATTTTCCTGACAATGCCGATCCGGGATCATCATTCCAAGGAGAACATCAACAGGGCGAGACAAGCAGGGTACATTTGGGAGAAGATGCACCACATACTCATGGTCCTAGCACACAAAATCAGGAAGAAGAACGGGGGAATGAACCAGAGGAGAGTGAAGAGGAGGCCCCTGCTTACACAGCACAACTCAAGCGGCTATACAAGACAATCAAGCAGGTACAGAGAAGACATAAGATGATAGAAGAGGCAAACAGAGCCCTAGTGAACCAAATGCTGCAGGCCGAGAATGTAGACCCACATTTTGTTGAATCATTGAATCTATTGGCGGACACATGTGGGATCGGGGAAGCAATGAGGACAATGGTCTATCGGGAGAACCCTACCTATGATCAACGAAGGATTGATACACGACCCCGGCGAGGAAAAATGATTCAAATGGAAGTCTCTACTGCCTTGCCTACCACAATTTCAGAGGATGTTCACATGACTAGCCCAAGTCCCACTGATGAACAAGATGTAAATACACAGGTACCATCTCCACCGTCACCTTCCATTCAACCCTTAGCACCCTTCTCCACTAGTCTTTCTGAACAACCGATATCCACCCATCATGAAACCATTGTACACACCTCCGTTTTCACATCCTCCCCCTTACCCACATCCATCACTTCCGCCCAAATTTGTGAATCTCACATAGGACATCCTGCCACCGATCAAACCATAATAGGTTACCCTTCCTATCTCCCCGCCCTTGGACAACCACTTGCCACTAGCCAGACCTTATCCCATCCTTTTCCATTCACCCACACATTTCCCCTCTCCCAAACCCTATCCACCACTTCCCTTGTAACTGCCTCAGGCTCAACCCAAGTCACACAACCGTCATTCTGGACAAACCTTGTAAATATACTCCAACAAGTGGAGAATTATAATAAAAAGTCCCTTCCCCAACCCCACTCCCCCACATTCACTGCCACCACTAACACACCACCTATCGTTCCCGTATTCACAATTCACACTTCACACACTATCACATCCGATCCCATGGATATTTCACCATCCACAGGAGCACCCACCGCCACGTCTGTTCCACCATCATCACATCTCACTTCACTCATAGGCACATCATCCACTTTTCCCTTCCCCAGTTCCCGACCCTTTGCATGTTCCACCTCTACCCATGCATCCACATCATTTAGTAATGCACTAGACACCATGGTTGAAGCGGCCACTCAGCTTAAGCAAGAGTATAAGCTATTAGAAGAAAATAACACAGAGCTGTGCAATCTCTCGGCTCAACTCCAGGCACGAGTCGATGCCTTGGAACTAGGTAATACAACACTACAACACCAGGTGACTGACCTCCAACAATCGAAGACAACTCGAAGCTAAGTATGCAGAGACAGGCAAAGCTATGGAGGAACAACTCAGAGAACAAATGGGCCGCAATGCGAGACTTCAACGCAACATGGCTCTACTACGTCGCCATCTAGTAGCAGCTCAAGAAGAGAACAGAAGGCTACAACAACAAAACCAGGAGAACCTAGAAGCGGCCATGGAAAACACCCCGGGAGCACCCATCGACCCTGCTAAATTCCAAGCCATCCCCTCAGAAAACATACAACAAATATTGGAAACCTATGCCAATCTCTTAGAAGCACATGATCAGCTTGCTGACCAAGTCAAAGACCTACAAAAATCCCAAGTGCCTGCACCACACCAACGAGAACCTAAAGAGATGGCCAACGCTGCAACCTCACCAGAGCCGGAATTATCAGTAACCAATGAAGTACTAGAGCTACATCAGCAGGTGCCCGAGTTAAAAATTAAATTATTACAATATGAATGACCCCCCTCCCCACCTGATCAACCAAGTGAAGAGGAGACCATTGCCATTCCGGTGGAAGAAACATTCGAAGATAATTATGAGCCACAACCTCTTCCAGGTGGCAGGATCACTGAAGAGGGACAGGATACATATGAGGAACCCCCGTTAGCATGGATGAAGCAGGTAGAGGAGATGGGCCACACTCACGAAGAGCGGGTTGCAACCCAGATGCTAGCCATGAAAACCATAGAGGAGACCATACTCAAGTCTGAATATTTCTCGAACTTGGCTCCTAGGCAGTATTGTTGGCGGACTACAATGCTGAGATCAAACGCATAACCAACAAGTATCCCTCTTTCGCAACACAGTTCGAACGCGAGGACATCCTAGAGGCAGCCAAAAAAGGGGCCATATTCCAGCCCATATGGAGGCAAAAGTTACTGGAGACCTATCCGGAAATGTTACGAACATGGGATCATGCTCCCATGCATCTGAAATATAACCCATGCTTTGGACCAGTACAAAGAAGACGCTCCTGGAAAGCATTCACCATCAAGGTTCAGAACAATGTGAATTGCAAACAGTGGCTGAACTACCCCAAAATCGCACCACCAACAGGCCCACCTACAACAGCGTACATGATGGCTACCATCCGATATTGGCTTCCACGCCTCCACTCCATGCCAGATGTAGCTGCACAGATGCTACTCAAGATATTTGATATGATGCAGGTTGTGCTCAAAACCTTCTGCAACGTATGTAACATTCAGCCTCCAATTCCCAACTTCATCAATGGTAATTATGACCTCCTGTATGATATGAGCACAACCCCAAGCATACGAGTTGCTTATGCATGGCACGCACGCATCAGATATCTCCTTGCCTGCTATAAGCAAACTTTCGACGACATGTTCACCACGGGATTTTGGGAAGCACATTCAGAGGTATTTGCACCACGACCAACCCACCTGCTGCAACTATTTGCGTGCGAGCAAACAATGCATTCAGAGCTCTACACTACGCCACAACCTAACATGCCTGGAGCCGTGAATTGGGATGCCCTCCAGAGCGATTTGGTCCGGGGACTACGTATAAAAGAACAAGAATTGGCAACCGACCTCCTACAAAAGTACATCGATCAAACAGTGGAGCAGAGGTCTGTCAGAGGCGACAGACACTAGGGGGGGGAGAGTGTTGACAGTATACGGGAAGAAGCAAGTACGGACACACATGCAGATCTAGCACTAAGGCAACCCTTCATTTTTTTCAAAAACCCTTACATCATTTGAAAGTGATTCTCATCACTAAAAACCCCTGTAAATACCATTTTCACCTTTTTGTAGCCCCATTTTGTACAAGCCGAGGAGTCCTCGAGCTTGAGGAGCCTTAGAAGTAGTTGCCTATCAATTTTCGTATTTTTTAGATCTCATTTGAGCCCTCAATTAAACCCTGGAACCTAATTTTTAACTAGGCCGGACACTAGGTCTGGACAGGGCCAAAGCTAGGCAAAAACTATAAATAGAGCTAGAGAGCTCATTTTTGGGCTAGCTTCTTGTAGTTTTGAGCTTGTATGAGAACTTTGTTGCAATAGAAGTGATTCCATTGTCTTTCTCTCTTTGTTTTTGCCGTGTGTGCACGTGTGTGTGTATGTGTGTGCATGTTAGTGTGCTTCTCATTCACACATTTGTGCCTTCACTTGCTCGAGGTCTTCATACCATCCTCATGTCTTCTCGGATTGACATTAAAGGAGGTGCTACTCATCACTGAGCTACAATTGTCTTCCTCTAGTGTAGCTATTCATTGTTGTAATTTGGTAGAGCGCTCTTGCAACATCCAGTTTTGTGCCTGTAGCTGATGGTACAATGTCTTTAGCTATGACATATACTAGAACATAGTGTCAAATGCACTATCTATAGATGAAGATGTAGTTCGTACATTGGTGGATGCAAGGGGGAAGGGAATGAGGAAGGGGAAGTGTGAATGCTATGTCTAATAGACTCAGGCGTGTGCAGGTGAAGTTGGTGGTGGGGGAAACATGGGGGGAGGGGCAGGTGTTGTGGGTGGAAAAATGTCCATGCTATTGGACGTGGAGGTAAGTGTGATGTCTACCATATACATTGAAATGGTAGGTGGTGTGTGTGAGGTGGTGGTGAATAATTGTGGTGTTGGTTTTGGGAATGGGATCGACAATGAGGTTTGGGTGGTGGCTTGAAACAGTATAGAAAGAAAGGCATGGGTAGGTTGAAGGATTGGTGGAAGGAAGGGTGGAAAGTATGAGCTTGGAGGTGGGAATTGTTGAAAATTAAGTCTCAATCATGCAAAAAGGCTCAACCATGAGTTTTGCAAGTGGACCAATCAAAACGGAGGACCCAAAGTCGTGGAATAAATTTAGAAGCTCCACCAAACTCAATCAAATTCAAATCTCATCAAATCAGCCACCAAAAAGTGCACCTACACCTATTGGTGGGTGGTTAGCTAGATTGTAGGAAAAGTAAAACTCTATATAAGCATCATCCCGCCTTTGTTTCTTGAGTCCTATGCATTCCACAAGTTTTCCACTTAGTTTAGTGAAGCGATAAACTCCAGCAATCAGCCCCCTTGCTTGCTTACCACATTTTCTCATGATTTTGCTTCTCTCTATCTAGACGTGTAGTTAGGCTTTTCCAAATCTGATTGTACCAGATTGCAGAGCATTGTTTGCTCTCTCATTGTACTCATTTTCATTGATTTCAAGATTAATTTGGTCTCTCATATTGTGCCCTGAACTTTCCCAAAGTTTCAAGTTATTTGGCTGAGTGAGTTGTGAGAAATTGCCAATTTTGTGAAGGTATATTTGTGCACATAGGCAGAGAGTGTTGCAAATAGGTAGCCTGTCTTGCAGAGGGTGGTTCTCCCAGCTCGAATATCCATTTGGGATGATTTAAAGCTTTTTGGGTAGCTCTTATAGTCTACTACAAGTGTGCAAAATTGCATTTTATTTCTCTATACGGATGCAGAGAAACATTCAGAAAAGTGAGCATATATCATTGCTTGTGGACCTAGTGGAGGGAAGCCATCTTCCATTTTTGCATTGGGGTGTTAGAATCATCCCCCATCAGTGGTATTAGAGCCATTTCGGAGGCTTTCAGACATCAGTAGCATCCTATTGAAGACTTGAAGGGTTCAAGACAACTCGTGGAAGCACAAGGAGGACTTATCAAAGCAAGAAGACATCGAAAGGGGGCTACATCGATCGAGATCTAAACTAGTCGAAGGTTAGCAAGGGAGAAGCTATCAAAAGGTAATATCCACACCTTCTAAAGCATACAAACACTTGAGGAGAATCTAGAGGAGCATCTTAGAGCTCATTATGGCTGAGTATAATGCACAAATGGAGAAGTTAGAGAAAGGCAATTATCAACTATGGAAATTTAGAGTTAGCAATTACCTTATGGGCAAAGGATTGTGGGGATTAGTAAGCGGCACGGAGCCAATGCCTCATGTACATGATCCACCACTTCAAGTTTAGGTCAAGGCACTTAATGAATGGATAGAAAGGGATAGGAGAGTCATATTCATTCTATCCCAACACATAAGCAATAGCATGATAGGGCATATACAAGACTTGAACACATCCAAGAAGGTTTGTGAGACCTTGGAGAGATTGTACTCTTCATCAACCAAGGCAAAAGGAAGATTCAGCTCAAGAATGAGCTGAATAATCTTAGCAAATCACCAAGTACTAACATAAATGAGTACATTTTGAAGGTTAATGAGCTTGCAAATGCTTTAGGCTCAATTGGGAGCGCAATCGAAGACGATGATCTTGTTGTGCACACTGAGAGAGGATGAAAGGTGGAAAACATTCACCACATTAGTTTATGTGAGGGATTCCCTACTAGAATTTGATCAATTAGTCACATTGATGGTGACCGAGGAGATGAACCAAGGAGGTTCACAATCAAAGGGAATCCAAGCCCAAGTTTTCTATGTAGGTAGAGGCAAAGGCAAAAGAGGTGGAAAAAACTCCCAAGGAAGAGGGAGATGAAGGTCAAGATCAAACTCAAGCAACCAAGAAGGCTCCAACCAAAGCTATGGATCAAGAGGAAGAGGAAGGAGTAGAGAAAGAGGAGGAAGATCACATGTAAGAGAAGCATCCAATGGAGAATGCTACAATTGGAGAAATCGACTTATAGCATAAAAGAATTGGGCACATAAACTTACAAAGGATGAAGGACATGCAAAGGAAGGGTTTCGTGAGTGGTCTACCTAATCTTACGTCTCAGAATATGCAACATTTGTGCCATGCTTGTCAATTAGGAAAACAAAGCAGATTGCCATTCAAGAAGGGAACACATGTGAGCAATGAAGTGTTGAATCTCATACACACAGATGTATGAGGATCTACAAGGGAACCATCCATTGAGGGTAATAGATATTTTGTCACATTTATAGATGATCATTGAAGGTTTGTTTGGATCTATTGCATGAAGTCAAAGTCAGAGGTGCTTTACCACTTCAAGAGGTTCAAAAACCTAGTGGAGAAGGAAACCAGGAAGTATATAAAGACTCTCAGATCGGATAGAGGGGGAGAGTATTTTTCAAAAGAATTTTCAGATTTTATACATGAACATGGCATCAAAAGGCAATTCACTTGCAGGTATACACCTCAACAAAATGGGGTGGCAGAAAGGGAGAATAGATACATAGCAGAAGTGGCTAGATCTTTGTTAAATGAAATGAATGTTAGTAACTCTTATTGGGGTGATGCAAATACAACCATATACATTATGAATAGGTGTCCAACCTCAAGAGTACATGGAGTTACACCTTCTGAAGCTTGGTGTGGTAAGAAACCAAACCTTTAACATCTCAAAGTATTTGGTTGTGTGTGTTATGTTCACATACCTCAAGAATTGAGACACAAGTTAGACCCGAAGGCAGATAGGTGTATATTTCTTGGATATTCTTCAGAGTAAAAGGGTTTTAGATGCTATAACCCTTGCACCAAAGAGCATAAGGTGTCTAGGGATGTAATGTTTGATGAGTTGCTACCTTGGTATGGTAGCAAAGATGTGTTACAGGTTGACGATGCATATGAAGCTGAGAAGAAGTTCAAAGAACAACAACAAAGCATGGAGATAAGTGGTCCAACCACTTCAAGCACACCATCAGAGGAGATTACTACATCAGCTTGGCATGGAAGGACAAGGAATGAAGCTCATTCAAGTGAAGGAAGTAGCAAAGTAAAGGAAAAGACAAATGACGAAGGCCATCAATGGGTAGAAATGGAATCTAAAAGTGATGAAGATATGGAAAAATTAGAAACTCCAAGATTTAAAGCATCTAAACCAAAGAGGAGGAGATTCCTACCACCTAATGGTGAAGTAAGGTCATCCAATAGGGTTAAATACCCTGTTCAAAGGTTAACTTATGATTCATTCATTGCAAGACATTATGCCTACATGAGTCAAGTTATAGCTTGTGAAGAACCTAAGTTTTTTGAAGAAGCAAATAAGCATATGGAATGGATTGAAGCCATGGAGTAGGAAGTCAAAGAACATGAAGAAAATGATACTTGGTCATTGGTGCCAAGAACAAAGGACATGAAAGTCATTGGCAACAAATGGGTGTACAAGGTAAAGTGGCATGCAGATGGGAGCATCTATAGGTATAAAGCAAGGCTGGTTGCCAAAGGTTTTGCTCAAACCTATGGCATAGACTTTGAGGAAACATTCACTCCAGTAGCTAAGATGTCCACCATCAGAAGTTTGATTGCAATTTCAG
The DNA here is from genome assembly GCA_020310875.1 of Ceratopteris richardii. Taxonomy (NCBI): domain Eukaryota; kingdom Viridiplantae; phylum Streptophyta; class Polypodiopsida; order Polypodiales; family Pteridaceae; genus Ceratopteris; species Ceratopteris richardii. The sequence continues at coordinate 141,184,719 of CM035409.1, read as the reverse complement.
CCTCAAAAGGTTGAAAGATGTACCAGTTGGATGTGAAGAATGCTTTCCTAAATGGAGAGCTTGAAGAGGTAGTCTTCATGGACCAACCCCAAGGCTTTGAAGATGAGAGGTTTCCACATCATGTATGCAGGCCAAAGAAGGCTCTTTATGGACTCAAGCAAACCCCAAGAGCTTGGAACCAAAGACTTGTGGACTACTTCATAAAATGTGGATACAATCAGAGTCATGTAGACCCATTACTCTTTGTGAAGAAGGAAGGTAGCAAAATTGTTCTCATTTGTATATATGTTGATGATTTGATCATTACAGGGGATGATGAAGCCAACATCAAGGACATAAAGAGGAATCTTGGATGTGAGTTTAAAATATCAGATTTAGGGATTTTAAGGTACTTCCTTGGGATTGAAGTATTATATAAAGAGGAAGGTATATACTTGATGCAAAGGAAATACATTCTTGATCTTTTGAAGAAGTTTGGCTTTTGTGATTGCAAGCCCATTTCAAATCCATAAGAACTAAATATTAAACTAAGTGCTCATGAAGGTGAAGAAGTGAAGGCTGTGACCATGTATAAGTCAATATAATTGGTTCTCTCTTGTATGCTACTATGACAAGTCCTGACATTGCACATGTACTTGGAGTGTTATCTCAATTTTTGCAAGCACCAAGAGTACCTCATCTTGTTGCAACCCTTATTGTGATGCTGATTGGGCAAGTTCCAAAGATGACAAGAGGAGCACTAGTGGATATGTTATCATGCTAGGGAAGAAGACCATCTCATGGATGTCAAGAAACAACCAACCATAGCTCTTTCATCGACCAAAGCTGAGTATAGACGCTTAACACAAGTCTCATGTGAGCTTATCTGGCTCAAGAAGTTTTTTGTTGATCTTGATTTGCAGGTTAAGCAAGTACCTATTTTTTGTGACAACATAAGTAGCATATGCTTGGCTCAAAATCCGGTGTTCCATGCAAGGTCGAAGCATATAGAAGTGCATTACCACTTTATTTGAGAGAAGATCATGTCAAAGGATATCAAGGTGGAGCATGTCAATACCAAAGACCAATATGCAGATATGTTTACCAAAGCATTGGATGGAGTAAAGCCACAACACTTCAAGGAATGCATTGGAATGAATGACCAAGGCATTTAGACTTGAGGGGGAGTGTTGAAAATCAAGTCTAAATCATGAAAAAAGGTCAACTACGAGTTTTGCAAGTGGACCAATCAAAAAGTAGGACCTAAAGTTGTGGAATAAAGTTATAAGCTCCGCCAAACTCAGTCAAATTCAAATCTCATCAAATCAACCACCAAAAAGTGCACCTACACTGATTGATGGGTGGTTAGTTAGATTATAAGAAACGTAAAACTCTATATAAGCATTATCCCACCTTTTTTTCTTGAGTTTTATGCATTCCACAAGTTTCCCACTTAGTTTAGTGAAATCGTAAACTATATCAAACAGCCCCCTTGATTGCTTACCTCATTTTTGCATGATTTTGTTTCTCTCTATCTAGAGGTGTAGTTAGGCTTTTCGAAATCTGATTGTACCAGATTGCAGAGCATTTGTTTGCTCTCTCATTGTACTCATTTTCATTGATTTCAAGATTCATTTGGTCTCTCATATTGTGCCTTGAAAAATTTACCAAAGTTTCAAGTTATTTGGTTGAGTGAGTTGTGAGAAATTGCCAATTTTGTGAAGGTATATCTCTGCACATAGGCAGAGAGTGTTGCAAACAGGTAGCCTATTTTGTAGAGGGTGATTCTCCCAACTGGAATATCCATTTGGGATGATTTAAAGCTTGTTGGGTAGCTCTTGTAGTCTACTACAAGTTTGCAAAAGTTCATTTTAAGTCTCTGTACTAGTGGAGAGAAACGTTTAGAATAGTGAACATATATCACTGCTTGTGGACCTAGTGGAGGGCAGCCATCTTCCATTTTTGCATTGGGCTGTTAGAATCATCCTGCATCAGGAATGCCATGGATGGAGGTTCAGAGATAGGGAATCCCAGAAAAGTGGATCTCATGTCTGGGTGTCCTATGAATGAGGTTGTAGATGCAGGATGTCCTACCTCACGATCAATGAGGGGTTCTGATGTGACAGTGGTGGTACGATACAAGGGGTTGTCAAAAGAAGAACATGGGGTTGAACTAGAAGTGGGACTACAAAAGATGAAGGGTTTCTCTCAGGTATCAGTGGTAGGAATAATATTTACAACCTCAGTTTGAGGGTGTGATGGTGGAGGTGTTGGAGGTCGTGGCTCTCTTGTGTCTTCATGGACGACTATAGTTTCATGGCCACGAGTGCCAACTCCTTGGCATGTTGTCTCGATTGTTTCGGTTGTTATGGTAGTTGACTCCACAATGATGATAGGGAATTGAATGTCTTTGCCTGACCCTAGTCGTTTTTGGAATCTACAAGGATCATATTGGACAGGATGCCTTTGCAATGTGGATCGTACGGCTTCCACTACACCATATGTTTCAGAGAGCAATAGGAGAGTTTCATTGGTTTTAGAGTCGACAACAACCTCTTCCAAGAGCTAGGCCATGAGCACTCTACTGCTTTCTTCAGAAAGTAACTGTTGAGCTTGCATCCTTTCCATGATTTGGTATAATTTGTGGAGTTGTACAATATAGGTTGGGGCTTTGGTAGTTTCTTCTTCTTCTCCTCCTTCTTCTTCTCCTTCTTCTTCTTCTTCTTCTTCTTCTTCTTCTTCGTCTTCTTCTTCCCCTCTAACCATTTTAACTATTGAGATAGAGTCCTTTGTTAGTCATCTCCCTTGTGGACATGGTGGCCTTCTATTGATGTAACCCTTCTTTGCGTGGATGTGCTAGGTCCTTCTACATCAAAAAAGAACTCCACATTCAATAATTGAGTGGTCTACAAGAAATATTCAAAATCGAAGGTGCTCATCACTTAAATGTCTCTAGTGGTACCAAATTCAAACTTTGAAAGTATAGGGGGTGCAGAGGGAGCTGCTCGTGATGTGTCTCTAGAGTCAGATCAAGGAATTCAAATCATAAAAGGAGGAACTATGGCTTCCCTTCGTGGTGAGACCTACGAGGTCATAAGAACTTCTCGTTTCAGGATGCATGGAATAATGCCCCTCATTCTCTTGGATTGGTGTGTTGCGCCTTTTAAATAGCTATAATTGTGACCAAGTTAGTGCACGCTCGATAGGCATATCATATGCTAGAAACCTATATATTATACGAGTGATTGCATAAAACCATTCACCACTGGCTTCCTATAACATCTTTTATTACCCTCATATAGCTGCTCCATAATCCACACAGGAAGCTTAATAGTTAATGAGCATGTCTATGCTAGATGAAGACTAAACCAGGTTCTTTTGTGTGGCTAAGTGAATCTATCCTACCCTGGAATTGAAAAGTGTTGCGTGCATAATCGAAGAGGGGTGGAAACATAAGGTGTAAGTACTACCATATCCATTAATTTCAATAGCTTCCTATTCTTCATGTTGTCAAGATCAGAGGATCTTTGTCTAAGGGTACATGCATGTCGTGCATGTTAAGTGCATTTTTACCAATTCTAGAGTGAGTTCAAACTTCTTCAACTCATTATTGTGTGATAGAGAGGGAATTACAAAGGTACTTGGTCGATCTTTCACACTGTTAACATTTAGGGTGGACCCTAAATAATAGCATTGTTGGAAGTCTAGCTTTGGTATGGGTGCCTTGAAATATTTAGCTAACCCTACACGTTGCCAAATTACTTGTAGTTATGGGGTGCTCTGGAGAGTCTTGAATTCTTTTGATAAAAATTGAAACAATCCCCACATGTTGCCAAATCCACACTTGGACTCCCATATGTATGTTGCATCTCCTAGCTACCCTGACATTTTGTTGAACTAGTGAGAATGATTGCTAACCTTCTCCGTAAGTCCTATAGGTGGATCAGGAATTGGTATTTGTTGGAGGTGGTGCAGCTCTATAGGTCTCTCAATCGATGGCACCTCAATGGCTATGTTTTCCATTCTAACTCCAATTTGACTTGTCCTTGCCCACGAACTCGTGCCTACTGTGTCAACCATAATGCGAGTAGTATTATTTCTCTCTGAATCTACTAGAAGAGTATATCATATTAGCATTGCAATGAAAACATGATGATACTTTGTCTCGTTTACAATACCAACATGATACCCTAAGTGGTTTGAGAGTTAATGAGTGAGGTGTTTGTATGTAGTGAGTGTCAGTTAGTAGGTCAATGATTTCCCTAGATGCACACTTTGGATATGCACTATACTCAAAATGCATCTACTTTGTGTGGATTGATTTTCAAACTAAGGTCGGAGGGTTTGATACAGGGTTTAATTCTCCAAAATTTTATCGTGGGATTATAGATTTTGGTAGTGATTGCATGTAAAGGTATCTCGACTAGGTTGTCTTGAAGTTGGGATCTTTTGGGTATCCATTTCCATATAATCCTAGGTATGGTGAGAGGTGTGGAGGATGTGAGTGTAGATGTTTGCCATGAAGTTTGTGTCTGCGGGTGGTGATTCAAGTTTGTGAGCCTATGTGAACCTACTTGATCTTGTAAGCAGGTCTTGGGCACCCAAATTTGTCCAGCACTAGGGTCAATCTTCATGACTACTTTGGGACCCAAATAGAAATGGTGTAGCGTAATTGATGCCTAGGATACTCCTTCATTGTAGTCTTCAACTGAGTAGTTTGTTTGGTGCATCTTTGGGATCCTATCTTCAGAATAGAGGGTTGTTCACCCTTGTGTATCCAGGTCTACTTTATTCCATGAGGTACTTTATTTTGCACTGGTATTGAGCATGCTTCTTGATTAACAGCTTCATCTACTTCTTGGATTGCCCTACTTGTTGTCCTTGGACCATCTTTGGAGAAGAAGGGAGTTCCCCATTGGCTTTTGCACCTTCTTCATGAGTGACATTTTTCTGCACCATAGAACTTTGGACAAGAATAACATTGTTATCTTCATTTGTGCTCCTAGAAGGACCAAGAGTGGGTGCCTTTCCTAGTTGCTTGAGTGTTGGATTTTCTAACTCCATTGTGATGCAGTTTTGATTCAGCCATACCTAAAGAAATTCACTTCTTGGGTTTAGGTTGACTACATCATCATAGATCCAATTCTTCCCCAAGACAAGAGGTTTGGTGAGATCCTCATCTTCACACACTAGCACTTTGACTGTCGTTAGAACATCTTGAATGTAGAGGGGAAGCTCCACCTCGCCCAAGAAAGGGGTTTCCACACCTCCCAATCCTATGAGATATGCTTCTATAGGATTGATACCTAATTGCACTTCTTGACACTAAGAAAGTCTAACTACACTAGTGGCTGCACCTGAGCCAATCAAGGCTCTTACAGTCCTTGCACACTTTCCTTTTCCTACTTGTAGGGTTACAAAAGGACGTCGATCAACTATTGAAGGTGAAATTGCACCTGATGCTTGACACATGGCCATGTGATACCTTCACGTGTTATAAGTGTCTAAGTTAGGTGGATCTCTACCCTTTCTTGTCAATTTCATTCGTTGAATGTGTTCTAAGGCTTCTGCCTGTGCTTCTTCTCGGACTCCTTTTTCCTCTTCCTTATGTTTCTTTTGCAGTGTTGAGGTGATAAAGTATTTCCTCAGTGAGAGTTTCTTGATATAATTTCACTCTGCATCCATTGATGTATCTGGGTAGGATGTCACCTTCTAAACTAGCTAATTAGACAACTCCACTTGTGGATATCCTATTAGTAATCATGGGTCCATAGCCATGCCTTTCTAGTTTTCTTGCATGTTGCTTCAAGGTGTACAGCAAGACTAAATCTCTTGCTTTCAAGACTTTATCCTTCACATGGGCATTAAAGTATGCCTTTTTCCTTTTTGTGGCTGCATAAATCCCTATTGCTACTCTCAATCTTCTTTCACCTAAGCGTTCCAGATCAAAGATTCTAGATGAGAGTTCATGGCCGGTCCATTGATACTCTTGTGGTACCTTCAATGTAGGTATTAAAAATTATAACCATAATACTACATATCGATCAAATACCATATGAAAGGGTGTGTCTTGGAGCTCCATTTTATAGGCAACTTGGTATGCCCAAAAAGCATGATGTAGTTGTTTGTCCCAGTCAGAGCGTTTATTGTTCACATATTTTGTCAATACATTACATAGAATTATATTTGTGCTCTTGGCTTGTCCATTAGCTTGTGGGTGATAGGGAGCAGATTTCTTATGTACCACCAAGAATTCTTGGAGAATATTTTCAATGACTTCATTCAAGAAGTGTATGCCTCTATCACTTACTAACTCAATGGGTAATCCATATCTAGTGAACACATTCTCAAATAAGAACTTAGCTATCATTTGAGAATCATTCTTTGTTGTGGGCTTTACCTCTATCCATTTAGTCAGATAATTGATGAAAACAATAACGTATTAAGCATGTGAACTCTTAGCTCAGGGATTAACAGGACCCACAAAATCTATTCCCAACTTAGAGAATGCATGTCCTCCCATCATGGTTTTCAATGTCATCTCGTCTTTGTGTATTGGATACTGAGTTTGCTGACAAATGTTGCACCTCTTCACATAGGTGTGTGAAGTGTTGGCCACCAAATACCTACAAATAAAATTGCCTTAATCACCCGATCTGGTCCAAAATGTCCTCCTATCACACCTTGGTGAGCAGTCTCCAAGATCTTAAGATATTCACTCTCATGGACACATAGTCTTACGTATCCATCTCTTCCTTACTTGTATAAATTATCTCCAATGAGTGAATAATATAGTGCTTCCTATTTTTAAGCTCTTTCATCTAGCTAATATCATGTCTTGAGGGAATGTTTTTGTCCTCAAAAAGTTTATCCAATCTAGCACTAGAGACACTTGGTATAGTGTACCATGTTCCATTGGTGGCCTAGTAGCATAGATTGGGCATTCCTTGCACAACGTATGGACATCTGCTTCCATGGTTGGCCAATATACACCTAATCTTTGCAAACTCTACAAGGTTCTATGTTTGGAGTGATGTTGCTGCAGTGCACCTACATGTGCCATTTGCAACCACTTTTGCATGCTTGTCTTCATTTACACAACAAGCAAGTATGCCTTGATTGGTGTGATTATACATGTTGCCTAACATGATATGATATTTCTAGGACCTCACTACTTCTTTTTCCTTGGCTTTCAATACACGGTGTTTAGGACCAAAGGTGAGAATAGGCACTATGGTTTTAGCCCAGTCAGGCACTACTTCTAGATTGAACAAATAGGCATCAGGAAGGTCATCCGACACTCCTTGAGGGGACTCTCTTGAAGTTAGTCTAGAAAGTTTTGTAAATAAATTTTAAACTTATTTGCAAGCAAATAATGTCAAATAATAGTGCTTGATGGTTTGTAAAAAATTTAATCTTATTTGCAAGCAAATAATGTCTAAACCTTTTCACTGCATACACAATACCTAATCCTTCTCTCTTGGTCATGGTATAGTTTTGTTCAGCCGCATTCAACTGTCTGCTAGCATAAGCAATGGGAAGATCCATATTACCTTTACGAGTAGGTTGTGCTAATACACACCCAATAGCATAATTCGATGCATCCACATGAACATAAAATGGCTTGTTCCATTATGGTGTAGTCAAGATTGGTGCTGAACACAATCGTTGCTTAAGCTCGTTAAAGGAATTTTCACATTCGGTCGTCCACTCAAAGTTAGTGAGAAGGAAGTACAAAGGCTTTGCAATGATTGCATACATATGAATGAAACGTCAATAATAATCGGAAGGCCCCATGAAATCTTGTACTTCCTTGATAATTTTTGTCCTAGGTATCTGAAATAGCTCTAACTTTATCCTCATTTGTGCATATTCCATTCTTTGATACTATGTGTCCTAGAATCTTGCCTTGCCTGACCATTAAAACATAATTTTTTAGGTTCAAGCAGACCTAATATATTCTCTACATTTTTCTAAACTCAAGTATATGTGTCTGTCTAATGTTGGAATGAGCACATAGATCATTAGGATAAACCTTCAACTTTTTATTCAAGAATTCATTAAATACATGACACATTAGCCTCTTAAAGGTGGTTGGTGCATTGGTTAGCTCAAATGGCATTACTCAAAAAGAAAGTATGCCCCATTTTGTGGCAAAAGCCATCTTATGTTGATCTTCTAGAGCAATGGCCACTTGATTGTAGCCAAATAATCCATCAAGGAAGTTGTATACTTCCTTGCCTGCCACTCTTTCTAATAGATGTTTGATGATATCAAGCTGATAGCTACCTCTAATAGTGGCTACATTAACTTTTTTCAAGTTAATGAAAACTCATAACTTGCCATTCTTTTTAGGCACCACTACAATGGGGCAAACCCATTCAGTGTGCTCAATTTCATAGATAAATCTAGCTTCTACCAATCCTTTATCTTGGTAGCATAATTATCATTATTTGTGTATGGATTCTGCTTAGGGGGTTTGGCTTTTGAGGTCATGGGAATTGTATGTGAGCATATGTTAGGGTCTAGTCCCTCTAAGTCCTTGTAAATCATGCAAACACATCTCTATGTTCTCGTAATAGATAAGTCAGTTCTCTTTCATCTTCTTCAGTCAGGTGATGTCCTATGTACATGCATCATTCTTCACCTTCCTCTATGGTCACAATGATTTTATTAGTTATTTCTTTGTTATCATAGGCCTCTCCTGTGAATGCTTCATGTTTAGGCATCCTTATCATGACTTTTCTATCCTCTATCTCACACTTCTTAAAATTTTTAGGGACCTCGAACAAAGATTCTTCCTCTTCTAGTGAGGCTTCTCTCTTCTTTCTTTTCTTACCTTCACTGTTGGTGGTTACCTGTGTAGCTAACCTCACATCATTTGTATGCTCTTCTCCTCCTTTTGGGTGAGCTTCTACTTCGTACATGTATTCCTCTTCTAATGCACAAAATGGATCCATAATGATTGAATCTAAATTTGAATCAGTTGATTGATCAATTGCTTTCGTGCTAGGATCACATTCTTTGATAAATGAATGACACATCAGTGGTTCTATAGTGAAAATTGAAATTTCATAGCCATCTTTATCATAGTGTGGTGTCCATTGTTCTTCATTGATGGCTACATCCATTGTTGCTAGAATTCTTGCCCAACCATGAGTTTCAAATTCTTCATGTGGAAACACCACAGGTACATAGGCTAGGTCTCCAATTGATCTATGAGTTTCCTTTGCACTTATCTCTCTAGCATTCTCTCTTTTCTCTTCTTCTTCTTCTACGACTTTGCACATCCACAATTGAGTATCTTCATGCATCCAAGAAGATCCAAATCCTATGGAATGCATTGATTCCATATCATTTGTGGCTCTATGGATGGGATTCCATTGAATAGGGGGCATGTCTCTATGAGAGTAGTCCATGAGATTGACTTTAGTAGTAACTCCTAAGTGTTGCAAATACAAGGAATTGGTTCCCACATCTTGTATTACTTGCAATTGTCTCATGAACGGTCTTCCCAAAATCATCTTATAGGCTTCGTTTTTGCTAAAGTCACATATAGCAAAAGTATGCTCGAATTCTACACTGCAAGTAGTGAGAGTTATCCCTTCTAATAGTCCTAAAGGTCTCTCTATGTGACCATCAGCTATCTATAATTTCATTCTCATTGGCTTGAGTGCTTTTTTTCCCTAACGCTTCCATAGGGAAGTGGTAGCAATTGCAACTCCTGCACCTGAGTCCAAAATAGCCTTGGTTGTGTGACCCTGATGAGTGATTGGAAGTTAGGTGTTTCCTTCCTCTCCTTCGCTCATGTCCCCTATCTTGTCCAAGGGTATTTCTCGTAGTGTTCTATGTGATCCTACTTGGGAATGGGTTTTAGCTACTTCTGGCACTTGATTGGCTACATGTTTCCACAATTCTAGTTTAACCTTGACTAGCTCCTCTAAGGTGAGATTTCACTGCACTTTAGTGTTCTTCACTACCTTTGTATTCCTAGGTATGACTAGGTTTTCATTTCTTACCATGCTTATGGGTGCTCTCATACAAGTGGATTTTGCTTCCCATGGTTCTGTGAAATGAGGCAATTCTTGTAAAGAGTTAGACTCGAGGTATAATCGCTGACTAGGCATCCTCTTGCTCTCCATAAATAGAAGGAATACCTTGTGGGAATGGATCATGTAAATCATCCACAATTTCAATGGGAGGATTATTTTTGCTTTCTTTTCCCCATTTCTCTTCTTGAATCTCTATCGTAGGAATTCTTATGAATACCGATTCCTAGAAGAAGAGGTGTCTAGTTTTGTGGAATTAGACACATGAGCTTCCTTGGGAGGAATGCTCATTCTTTTACTTGTCTTGTTCTTGTTGAGAATATGAGATTGCATCTCCTTTTTCTATCTTCGAGTCACTTTATTTCTATTCCATTTCCATTATATTTCTATTTTATATTATAATATTTGTATTTGGGTACCTTGCCATTTGCTTGTACCATTGTATTCATCCTCCTTTGAGGGAAATTATCCCACATGAAATGTACTTTGGAGAGCCCCTCCCAAATCTATATAAGGAGGGCCTCTCCCCACATTTGTACTTGGTTAGAAGCTTGATGAGGCTAGTCCATGCTCTTGGAAAGCTCATTCTAATGCATGTGAGTTTACCCATTTCTTGGTCCACTCACTTTGAGTCTCTCACACTCTTTCTTTTGTGAGTACACTCTTCTTTTCATTTTGCTTCCATGCATGTACTCTCTACATGGTATCAAAAAGTTGTTGGAGTTAGATGTCTGCAGGAGCACGCGAACAACACAAGGAAGAAGAAGAAGCTTGGAGCACAAACACACAATACTGAATGTATTACTAGAGAATGTACAAAGATAAGTAGCCCATTAGGGAAATAGGCGTATATACAAGCCGAGGGAAAAAAACCTCCTAAAGAGGGAAAAAAGTGCGCCGGCGGTCCTAGTGTGTTCACACACATCACTACCTAAATATATCAACAAATCCCCCCTGGGAGTGATGCGGTGAACAAGGAGCTGGCACTCATGTATAAGGAAGTGCCAAGCTATGTGGAAATCACTCCACAAAAGGAAGTAAGCCCAAAGCTTTGCGGAAAGCTTCAAACTTCTCCCTAGGTAGAGCCTTCGTGAAAAGGTCTACAATGTTCTCCTGCGTGGGCACATATGCCAAGCTGATCTCCCCAACAGAGAACCTCTCCTTGACATAGTGATAATGCACCTCAATGTGCTTAGTGCGAGCATGGAACACATGGTTCCTCGCAACTGCCAATGCACTCTGACTGTCAGTGAAGATGGTGGTGGCAGAAGACTCGCCAACACCCAAATTAGCCATAAGGCGTCTGAGCCACACACACTCAACAGTCGTTGTGAAAGCTGCCCTATACTCAGCCTCACAACTCGAAGTGGCCACAGTAGGCTGCTTCTTGCTCAACCAAGATATACATGAGCTACCAAGCATGAAGCAAAAACCACTGGTGGACACACGAGTGTCATAGCAACCAGCCGAATCTGAGTTAGAAAAAGCATGCAAATCTGGCGGTAGTGATCCCCCTTTGGGATAAAACAACCCAAGTAGCCGAGTACCACTCAAGTAGTGAAAGATGCGCTTAACCGCCTTCCAATGCGTGACTCTTGGGCAATGCATAAACGTGCTCATCTGTGAGACAACAAACTGAATATCTGGCCGAGTAATGGATAAGTAAATCAAGCATCCAATAGCCTGCTGATAGAGAACAACATCAAATGCATCTCCAGCATCATGAAGACTCAATCGTCAACCTTTCTCCATAGGAGTGGCAATAGGCTTACAGTCTTCAAGGCCAAAACACTGCAATAATGTGTCAATATATTTCGTTTGACACAAAGCCATTCCACCATCAACTTGCATAAACTGAATGCCCAAATAGTGATGCAAATGCCCCAAATCAGACATCTCAAATGAGGCATGCAAATCAGCCTTGAAATCAGCAATATGCTTCTCAATAGGACCAGTGAGCAGCATGTCATCAACATAGACAACAATGATCAGAAGCACATCATTAGCACGCTTAACATATAAGGTGCTTTCAGTTGGACTGTTCACAAAACCATGTGCAACCAGATAGGCATGTATCTTCTCATACCAAGCACGTGGTGCTTGCTTTAAACCATATAATGCCTTCTTTAACCTACACACGTGGTTTTCATGCCCTTTCTGCACAAAGCCACGGGGCTGAAAAACATACACTTCTTTATGCAAGTCACCATTTAGAAATGTTGTTTTAATGTCCAACTGATGTACATTCCAACCATGATGGGCTACAAGTGCACAAATGCTCCGAACAGTAGTCATACGGCATGTAGGTGCAAAGGTCTCATCAAAATCAATGCCTCTTTCCTGCGCATAACCCTTTGCAACAAGCCTAGCCTTATACCTATCAACTGTACCATCAGGTTTACGCTTCAGCTTGTATATCCACTTAGTGCCAATGGCCTTCTTGCCAAGAGGCAAGTCACATAAAGACCATGTACCATTCTTCATTATAGCATCATATTCAGATTGCATGGCAGCCATCCAATTTTCTGAATTCTGTGCTTCATCAAAAGAAACAGGCTCATTCTCATCACAGAGACTAGATGCGGCCATAGCATAGCAATCTGATGCAAAGGAGGCACTATGAGAGCCTGAACGAGTACGATATGACAAAGGTGCATCTAATTTGCTGTCACACAAAGTCTGCACCAGCCATTTTGGCATAGTTTTTGCCTGCTCAATATCAGCTCTCTCATCAACAAGTGCATCATGTAAATCTGCATCAGAAATAGAATGATCTGCATCATCATATGAAACCTACAAAGGCTGAGAAGTTTGCCTCGTTAAGACCAGCACTAGACTGTCCACCTGTAAAAAGAGGCATCAAAGTATCATACATGTCTTTGGAGCTAACAGATGTCTCCTTAGTACATGAAAGCAATGGCTGAATAGCATCTTCCACAAAGACAACATCACGGCTAACCAGAATGCGTTTAGTCTGTGGATGATACAGACGATAGCCTTTACTTTCAAAACTATACCCAACAAAAATACATTTTACTACCTTATCATCCAATTTTCTGCGATGTTGTTCAGGCACTAATGCATATGCCAAACAACGAAAAACATGCAGATGAGCAACAGATGGCTTGCAGTCATGCCAAGCCTCATATGGAGTGATAGACTGCAGCGCTTTAGTGGGACACCTATTTAGTACATATGCTGCACACATGACAACCTCAAGCTAGAAACTATGTGGTAAAGCCTGACTCTTGACCATGCACCTCGCCATCTCCATGAGTGACCTGTTCTTTCGTTCAGCGACTCCATTCTGTTGAGGTGTATACGGCACTGTACACTGGTGTTTTATCCCATGTTCAGCCAGAAATGCATTAAAGTTAGAAGACATATATCCCCCCCCCTCGATCAAAACGGAGGGTGCCCATTTTACATGCTGACAGATTTTCAGCCAAAACCAAAAACTGTTTAAAGCACATGAACACTTCAGACTTGTGCTTTGAGTGGATATACCCATGCATGCCTGGAAAAATCATCAATGAAAGTCACGAAGTAAAGGTAATTCCCAAAAGAGGGTGTCTACATAGGACCATAGACATCACTATGTACAAGCTGCAATTTCTGTGTAGCCCGAACTGAACCATCTTTTGGAAAGGAGGAACACTGCATTTTGCCCAAAATATAGCCTTCACATACATGTTTTCCAGGTGCCTCAAGCTTGGGCAAAGAAGACACCATATCAGATTTCTGCAGGCATAGCAAATTAGCAAAATTCAGATGACCAAAGCGTGCATGCCAAAGCTTTGCATTTGACATAGCCTGAGAATCATGAACTGCACATGCCGAATCATTCACAGATCTTTCATAGTCTATGAGCTTATACAGCCCACAACATAAAATGCCAGAAGCAATAATCACATCGCCATTTGATAGATCATGAACTGTACACTTGTCATCAACGAATTTCACAACCAAGCCAATCTTGGCTAATGCAGAAACTGATAACAGATTCTTCTTGATCCCTCGCACAAATAAGGCATCTGACAAGGTGAAAGAACTACCATCAGCAGTAGTCAGAATGATCTTACCAACTCCCATAACAGGATAAGAGGAGTTGTTGGCGCATGTGACAGTATTCCCTGTAGGGGCAGGCTCGAGTGAAGAGAAGAAACTGCGCTGCGAGGTAATATATTTGGTCGGCCCACTGTCAAAGTACCAAACATCTGAGTCCACTGTAGACATGCACTGCTCATGAGAAGATGGGTCAAAACTGCAAACAGTAGTAAACGCCCATTCTTCTTCCTGCACAAGATTAGCAGACTCTGTTTTTGGTGTAGAGGCTTCTGCAACAACCATTCCAGCCTCCTTTTTCTTTGCCTCTTTTGCAGCCAATTTTGGATAGTTCTTTATGATATGATCATTCCCTTTACAATACTTGCAAAACAATTTCTGCTTTTCTGATTTCTTCTCATCTTTATCCTGGTTCTTCGAATGTGCAGCATTTGCAGATTTCTGCTTACTAGTAGAAGAGCTCCATTTTCCTTTTCCCTTCTGACTAGCCAGGAAAGCTTGATCTGCAACACACATAATGGACCTGTTCTGCCTGGACTGATCTTCCTGCAATAGAACAGAGACTAACTCCTCAAATGATAAGGCATTCGGATTGCCTTTCATCATCAACCGAAGAGTAGAAGCAAAAGTCTGATATGAATCAGGAAGACCATTCAGAACGGTCTGCACAAGTGAGCTATCTAGTATAACCTCATCAGCAGAAATCAACTGTTCCTTCAAATCTTTGATCTTCGTTAGGAAATTGTCCATAGAATCACCTTCATTCATGTGCTCACTCTCCAACTGTTTTCGGAGGTAAGCAACACGAGCCTCATTCCTAGCTTGGTACAATGTGGTAAGTGTATCCCAAGCATCCCTAGCTGTTATGCAAGAGCGAATATGAGGAATAATGGCACGTTTGACAGACAAAGCTATCAATGCATGTGCCTGGGCATCTCTGCCATCCCAACAAATTTGCTCTACAGTAGGTGCAACAGAAACAGCAGCACGAACAGGAATCTGTGGAATATCATCTTCGACACCGTCTTCATCAGCTCCAGCACCTGTATTTGTAGTACCTGTCGTTACAGGTGTAACAAGACGTCTTTCAACATCCTACACAATGTTCCACAATCCTTTTGCAACCAAAACATGTCGCATCATATAAGCCCATAATGGGTAGTTGGTACCATCTAACTTATCCTCAACAGCCAACATACGGAATACATCACTGCTTTCAGCCATGGCCGGTGACTAAAATACCTTGATGCAGAAAATTGAATGTATCTCAAAAAGTTGAACAGAACTGCCCAGACGAGTTCTGCTAGACCTGGAGCAGACTTCGAGACGCTTAAACTGGCGAACAGAAACTAGTATATACCTTTGGCACAAAAAGATGAAATAGCCTGCACAAGCAGTGCGATAGTGCGTTCGAAGGCCGAAACACACTGAGTATGCTCACCAAAATTCGTGCGATTTTGAGACTGCAAACGGAGGAGTGTTGACGGCGCCCTAGATGAAGCGACGACCTGCTATGATACCAATCGTTGGAGTTAGACATCTACAGGAGCACGTGAACAGCACAAGGAAGAAGAAGAAGCTTGGAGCACAAACACACAATACTGAATGCATTACTAGAGAATGTACAAAGATAAGTAGCCCATTAGGGCAATAGGCGTATATACAAGCCGGGGGAAAAAAACCTCCTAAAGAGGGAAAAAAGTGTCCCGGCGGTCCTAGTGTGTTCACACACATCACTACCTAAATATATCAACAAAAGCTAGGTGTAGGTCTTGGTGGTGTGTTTGACACTGATTTTGGTGGTGGTGGTGCTTCAGTTTGGTGGTGTTGCTCTCCACTCATTTGGAGAAGCATTTTGCCATCATTTTACTCTTTGGGGATTCATTTCGCCCATTTGACCACCCTCCCATCCTTCTTTCGTATTAGTTTATTCACCCTTTAACCCCATTTTCCCTCCCACCCTTTGCACTTTTTTCCCATCCTCTCACCGCTCTTGTTGGTTTTTTTTTTAATATAAAGGAAGTTCGGCAATAGCCTACTCTCCCGGACTTGAATTAAATTAAGAAACAAAGGTACAATAGAAGGGGACTAGTGCCCACGGGACCCCCCAAATCCCACAAAGCAGGGGAAGCTTGAATGAATCCTAGGTAGCATTACAGAGAAGGTTAATCACCCTCTCATCGCCCTCATGCGAGGCCCACTTGGGTTTGAGCTTGTTGTTGATCAAAAGGAGGACTTGATGGTGCCTAAAGGGGGGGGACTTCTTACTGTTAACGATCCTTTTGCCCAGGAGGAATAGTGATTTCTCAATCGACCACTCCCTGGGGGGATCGCCGAGGTTGAGAGCACACCTCTCCCGCCAAATTTTCCACAGGACTTCCCCTCTGATGGCGTTCCAGAGTGTCGCAGAGCAGCCGATCGCTTCTCCCAAAAGGACTTGTTTCCAACTAAGTTGTTTTTGGAGTTTGATTTTCATTCCAACCGTCTGCCAGATTCTGTAGGAGTTGGGGCAAGTAAGGAAGATGTGTGGGACATCTTTGATAGCACGGTGGCAGCGTTTGCACCAAGGAGGGATCCCACAAAGTTTGCTAGCCTTATGGTTGGTCCAAATTCCTCGATGAAGAATTTGCCATAAGAGGACAGACTTCTTAATCTCAATAAGGGGGTGCCAGATACCCATGAACTTCATGTCCCACCGAAGCCGCGTCCAAGACAGGCACCACTTCTTGTTGAGGCTGGTCTGGAGGTCAGCCGTATCTTTGATGTTCGGGATTTTGAGTAGGCTATTTCCATTGTGCCATTTGAGACCAAGTGAGTTCGGTGTGTCGTGTCCCATGAGAAGGCGAGTCTTGTGACGATCCCAAGCGAGGCATCTGCTTTGCAGAGTGTTCCATTCTTTGTAGGAGATGTTTATGCGAGGGTCAATATCCTCAAAGTTGATCCAGTTGTTGGTGTCATGTTTCCAGAGGTGTTTCCATTTTTTGAATCCTTTGTTCCATAGCTTCTTGGCATTTTGAATGTTCCACGGCTCCACACTCCGGATGCCATGTATCGGAAACCAGATGGAGTCGTTTTGTCTGATTCCGGCCGCCCACTTCCAGTCCTCACTAATTCTTGTGAAGCTTTTGACTTTATTCCAGCCCTTCCAAAGGGAGCGCACGAGATTGGAGCCTTTCGGGAAGACGGGGATCGGTGAGAAAAGCAGGGTCATGATGTCAAGATTCTTCCAGTTCGGGAACCCCGTGAGGGCCAACTCGTTCTTGTTTCTGAAGATCAGCTTGGCCCACGAGGCCTCCCTATTGCACCAAGCCTTAATCATCCATTTGACTGCCAGTTTGTTAGCCATACACCCAATGTCCAGGATACCAAGCCCCCCGCTATCTCTAGGGCTAGTGCAGATGGCCCATTTGATTTTAGGCACCCCCCTTCTGTTATGATCGCCCGTCCAAAGAAAGTTTCTACAAATACTATTCAGTTTGGACAAGCCTTGCTCATTCGGTCTCCAACAAGAAAGGAAGTAGATGGTAGAAGAGAGGAGGAACGTGTTGATAACCATCGCACGCCCAGCGAGATTGATTTGCATGCCTCTCCAATAGTTAAGTTTGTTTTCGAGTTTAGCCAGCACCCAGTTCCATCGCTGCTCCATAGAGACGCCAAACCCCAAGGGGATTCCAAGAAGTCGAAGGATTTGGCCCTGCGGAATGATTTGACAGCCATGATCAGTGAGGAGGCCAGGATTCTGTCCCACGATAGCCCTAAAGGCGGTCTTGGAGTGGTTGATTTTGGATCCAGAGGCTTCACAAAAGGTAGCAAGACACCTCCAGAAGGTCTCCAGGCTGGTATTATCATTGTGGACGAACGCGTTCATATCATCAGCAAAAAGTCTCATTATGATTTGACTGTGGTCGTGAGGCAGCCGGAGGCCTTTGATATTGCCAGCCTCCACATGATGAGCCACAAGTCTGCTCAGCCCCTCAGTGGCGATGGCAAAAAGAAGGGGGGCCAGGGGGCACCCTTGTCTAATCGATCTTCTAAGATGGATCGCCTTCGAAAGTTTGCCGTTAACGTTAATTTGGGTTGTTGCGTTTCCGAGAAGGGTCGCGATCATCTTGGTGAATTTCTGACTAAGTCCGAGATCTTTGAGCGACTGCAGAATGTAGTCCCATTCTAACCTGTCGTAGGCTTTGTCAAAGTCGATCTTGAGGAAAACCACATCTTGATTAGACTCATTTGCAAATTGAATACCTTCCCAAATATCCATAATGGTTTCCAGGATAGACCTGCCTTTGATGAAACCTTTTTGATCCTCACTAAGCCAGGATCTCAGGTGACACGAGAGTCTGTTGGCAATGACTTTGGCGATGATCTTGTATCCTGTTTGGAGCATCGTAATAGGCCGCCAGTTCTCGATTCTATTCTTTTCCCCCTTCTTGTGTATCAACTTGATAATTCCATTATTTAGACAAGCAGGAAGAGCACCAAACTTTAGCGCTTCTTGCCAAACCATCCGAAGAGGGGTGGCAACCACCAGCTTGAAGGATTTAAAGAACTCGTTAGTGAGTCCGTCGGGTCCCGGGCTTTTACCGAGAGGGAGGGCATCAATGACCTCAATGATTTCTGAATCCGAGATAGGGGCATGAAGCAGGGAGTGGAGGTTGGGTGGTATCCTCCGAGGGGAAACCCTAGAAATGGCGGCCATACAGTCCCTTCTATGGTGGGAAAGGGGGTTCGAGGTTCCCAGGAGTCTCGTGAAGTGCCCCTCGATGATGCCAAAATTATCTTCTTCCGAATTGCATACATTGCCATGTGGGTCTAGCAGTAGGGGGATCGACTCTCTGTTGTGTTTCCTTTTAAGGATACGACACATCTCTTTGGTGGGCTTGTCGGCTTTGCCAGCCCACCACTCCTTGAAGAAGATCTGCAAGTTTTTCCTTTGTATTTCTTCCTCGTATCTCAACACTGCTCTGATTTTCCTGAGGCCTTTCTGGGCTTGTTGTTTTCCTTTGTTCACTTCCTCCTCGAGCCGCCAGAGTCTGTGGTACAGGGCTTCCCTACGAGCCCGCCGCACAGTCTCGAGCATCTTCTTAGTTCTGATCATGATCTTACGAGACTTGTCGACCGCACTTCTCCAGCACTTGGCAGGGGCCAAGCCAGAGGCGAATGCCACTTTCCACACAGCGGCAATTTCTTGGTGGACAGAAGGGAGAGAGAAGGTGGAAGCGTAGGCATGGAACCACGGAGCCTTGCGGATTTTGTTGGAAGGTTGAAAAGTGATAACGATCGGGTAGTGATCAGAGATAGTGAGGTCAGCGCGTTGCGTGATGGTAGGGTGGCCCCACTGTTGAGTAAAACTCTGAGAGATGTAGCATCTATCGAGTCTAGCTTTCCTCAGGTCCTCGCCCGCTTGGAGATTCGACCAAGAAAAGCCACTCGAGTCTTTGAACTCAACCAAATCCAAGTGGAGTTTGGTCAGGTCCCATGTGTCTTTCTCCCGACTGTCGATGACCCTGCCCTTGCCCATCCATCTGTCCATAGGGTCTAAGCATTCAGATAGCATTCATGACATATCTCTATTTTTAAAGTGTCATTTGATTCAGGATTTTTTTCATATATTGGGTAGTGCCTACCAATAAGAAGGTGACAGCACATTTAGTTCAACCGATGGTCAGATGGCATTTTTTTTGTCACAGGTTCAGGCCCCATTGCCTGGAGTTATCTATGATTCATTCAATGTGAGATACATGACAACGTGGCTATATCTCCTAGAAATACATAATTTGGTCAACTTTATAATAAGTGCCAAAAAAATTAAGGCTTTATTCTATACATTATGAATGGTATTTTGACCGTCACATTCAAACACACATAGTAGCCTTCTAAACACTGTAACCTTTCACTAAACGGTTAATTTGTATTACATTCTCCAAGGGTCCAACCCATAGTTGCCCCATCTATATTTCGACATAAATTGGCACTCTTGTACTTTTCAAAGCCTTGTATTGTGACACTAAATACACACTCTACATTGTTCCACAAGTTTCAACCCTGAGTTTGTAGAACTCCATTTGGCAAGAGTTACTTTGTAATTTTTCCAAGGCTTCATCCCCATTCTCCCAACGATTTGCACTATCATCTTGGCACACACTTTGACACTAAGTGCGCCATAGTTGTACAATAAGAAAAAGAAGATATTGTATGTGTGTATGTCTTGGGAGGCTAATCTAAGCCCCCAAGTGTGACTCTCTGTATGCAAGGGCTACTCTAAGCCCTCCTCTTGCATCGACTCATCTTGATTTTTTTGTGCAAGCATAGGGCTATTCTAAGCCCCCCCCTCCAAGGTGCCTCTCTCACATTTTCCCATGCAGGGCTATTCTAAGCCCCCCTCTCCAAAGTGTCTACTTCATTTTTTATGCAAGTTTAGGGCAACTCTAAACCCCCCCATCCATACCCCAACTCAATTTTGTGAACTAATTTTTTTCAAGTGTGATAACTTCGGTTCAACAGCAGTCATGTCAATGATTTCAAATGCCACGTCCTCAAATCAATTGTACTTACCCTCTTTTATGCCCATATTCATGCCAAAAGATGAAAGGCTAAATGAAACAAATTACAACCTATGGAAGGATACAATTAGGGCCAATCTCTATACAAACCTATTGTACAAGGTTGTTGAAGGTACAGAACGAGAGCCCGATAAGAAAACTGACCTAGGAGCTTGGAATATATGAAATTTAAAAGACAAGTGAGCATGAAGATCACATGGAAGAGAAGCATCCAATGGAGAATGCTTCAATTGTGGAAAATTGGGCGATTATTCAAGAGATTGTTGGTCCAAAGGAGGATGCAATCAAGGATACAAAAGGAACCAAGGTAATTATGCTAGTACTTTAGCAAATTTAGAAAATGAGAACTTGCTTATGATGTATGGATCAAGTGAAAGAGTCAATTTAGATTTCACATGGTACATGATAGTGGTTGTAGCAACCATATGAGTTGCGATAAAGATGTTTTCTTTAATTTACACTCACCCATCACTCAAGGACATGTAGATATAGGGGATAACATGGAGCATAAGATTACACATGTGGGAGATGTTGTTGGAGATAGACGTCTGCAAAAGCACGCGAACATCACAAGGAAGGAGAAGAAGCTTGGAGCACAACACACACTACTGAATGTATTACTAGAGAATGTACAAAGATAAGTAGCCCTTTAGTGCAATAGGCGTATATACAAGCCGAGGGAAAAGGTTGTCCTAGAGTGTTCACACACATCACTACCTAAAAATATCAACAAATCCCCCCTGGGAGTGATGCGGTGAACAAGGAGCTGGCACTCATGTATAAGGAAGTGCCAAGCTATGTGGAAATCACTCCACAGAAGAAAGTAAGCCCAAAGCTTTGCAGAAAGCTTCAAACATCTCCCTAGGCAGAGCCTTGGTGAAAAGGTCTACAATGTTCTCCTATGTGGGCACATATGCCAAATTGATCTCCCCAGCAAAAAACCTCTCCCTGACATAATGATAATGCACCTCAATGTGCTTAGTGCGAGCATGGAACACAGGGTTCCTCGCAATTGCCAATGCGCTCTGACTGTCAGTGAAGATGGTGGTGGCATAAGACTGACCAACACCCAAATCAGCCATAAGGCGTCTGAGCCACACACACTCAACAGTCGCTGTCAAAGCTGCCCTATACTCAGCCTCACAACTAGAAGTGGCGACAGTAGGTTGCTTCTTGCTCAACCAAGATATACATGAGCTACCAAGCATGAAGCAAAAGCCACTAGTGGACACACGAGTGTCATAGCAAACAACCCAATCTGAGTCAGAAAAAGCATGCAAATCTGGCGGTAGTGATCCCCCCTTGGGATAAAACAACCCAAGTAGCCGAGTACCACTCAAGTAGTGAAAGATGCGCTTAACCACCTGCCAATGCTTGACACCTGGGCAATGCATAAACTTGCTCATCTGTGAGACAACAAACTCAATATGTGGCCGAGTAATGCATAAGTAAATCAAGCATCCAACAGCCTGCTGATAGAGAACAGCATCAAATGCATCTCAAGCATCATGAAGACTCAATCGTGAACCTGTCTCTATAGGAGTGGCAATAGGCTTACAATCTTCAAGGCCAAAACTCTGCAATAATGTGTGAATATATTTCGTTTGACACAAAGCCATTCCACCATCAAAGTGCATAAATTGAATGCCCAAATAATGATGCAAATGCCCCAAATCAGACATCTCAAATGAGGCACGCAAATCAGCCTTAAAATCAGCAATATGCCTCTCAATAGGTCTAGTGAGCAGCATGTCGTCAACATAGAAACATATAAGTGCTTTTAGTTGGAGTGTTCTCAAAACCATGTGCAATAAGATAGGCATGTATCTTGTCATACCAAGCACGTGGTGCTTGCTTTAAACCATATAATGCCTTTTTTAACCTGCACACCTGGTTTTCATGCCCTTTCTGTACAAAGCCACGGGGCTGAAAAACATACACTTCTTCATGCAAGTCACCATTCAGAAATGCAGTTTTAATGTCCAACTGATGTAAATTCCAGCCATGATGGGCTGCAAGTGCAGCGATGCTCCAAACAGTAGTCGTACGGCATGTAGGTGCAAAGGTCTCATCAAAATCAATGCCTCTTCCATGTGCATAACCCTTTGCAATAAGCCTAGCCTTATACCTGTCAACTGTACCATCAGGTTTACACTTCAACTTGTATACCCACTTAGTGCCAATGGCCTTCTTGCCAGGAGGCAAGTCACATAAAGACCAAGTACCATTCTTCATTATTGCATCATATTCAGATTGCATAGCAGCCATCCAATTTTCTGAATTTTGTGCTTCATCAAATGAAACAGGCTCAGTCTCATCATAGAGACTAAATGCAGCCATCGCATAGCAATCTGATGCAAAAGAGGCACAATGAGAGCCTAATCGAGTACGATATGACAGAGGTGCATCTAATTTGCTGTCACGCAAAGTCTGCACCATCCATTTTGGCATAGTTCTTGCCTACTCAATATCAGCTCTCTCATCAATAAGTGCATCGTGTAAATCTGCTAAAAAATGGAATGATCTGCATCATCACATGAAACCTGCAAAGGTTGAGACGTTGCCTCACTAGGACCAGCACTAGACTGTCCACCTGTAAAAAGAGGCAGCAAAGTATCATACATGTCTTTGGAGCTAACAAATGTCTTCTTGGTACATGAAAGTAATGGCTAAATAGCATCCTCCATAAAAACAACATCACGGCTAACCAGAATGCGTTTAGTCTGTGGATGATACAGACGATAGCCTTTACTTTCAGAACTGTACCCAACAAAAATACATTTTACTGCTTTATCATCCAATTTTCTGCGATGTTGTTCAGGCACTATTGCATATGCCAAACAACCAAGAACACGTAGATGAGCAACAGATGGCTTGCGGTCATGCCAAGCCTCATATGGAGTGATAGACTACAACGCTTTAGTGGGACACCTGTTCAGTACATATGCTGCACACATGACAGGCTCAAGCCAGAAACTATGTGGTAAAGCTTGACTCTTGACCATACGCCTCGCCATCTCCATGAGTGACCTATTCTTTCGTTCAGCAACTCCATTCTGCTAAGGTGTATACGGCACTATACACTAGTGTTTTATCCCACGTTCAGCTTGAAACACATTAAAATCAGAAGACATATACTCCCCCCCTCGATCAGAATGGAGGGTGCCCATTTTACATGCTGACAGATTTTCAGCCAAAACCGAAAATTGTTTGAAGCACATGAACACTTCGGACTTTGACTTCAATGGATATACCCATGCATGCCTGGAGTGACAAAGATATGGAAAATTTAGAAACTCTAGGATTTAAAGCATCTAAACCAAGGAGGAGGAGATTCCTACTACCTAATGGTGAGGTAAGGTCATCCAATAGGGTTAACTCCCTGTTCAAAGGTTAACTGATGATTCATTCATTGCAAGACAAAATGCCTACATGAGTCAAGTTATAGCTTGTGAAGAACCTAACTTTTTTGAAGAAGCAAGTAAGCATAGGGAATGGATTGAAGCCATGGAGGAGGAATTCAACGCACTTCAAGAAAATGATACTTGGTCATTGGTGCCAAGAACAAAGGACATGAGAGTCATCGGCAAAGAATGGGTGTACAAGGTAAAGAGGCGTGTAGATGAGAGCATCTCTAGGTATAAAGCAAGGCTGGTTGCCGAAGGTTTTGCTCAAACCTATGGCATAGATTTGAGGAAACATTTAGTCCAGTAGCTAAGATGTCCACCATCAGGCGTTTGATTGCAATTTCAGCCTCAAAAGGTTGGAAGATGTACCAATTGGATGTGAAGAATGCTTTCCTAAATGGAAAGCTTGAAGATGTAGTTTTCATGGAGCAGCCCCAAGTCCTTGAAGATGAGAGGTTTCCACATCATGTATGCACGCTAAAGCAACCTCTATATGGACTCAAGCAAGCCACAAGATCTTGGAACCAAAGACTTGTGGACCACTTGGTAAAATGCGGATATAATCAGAGTCATGCAGACCCATTGCTCTTTCTGAAGAAGGAAGGTAGCAAAATGTTTTTCATTTGTATATATGTTGTTGATTTGATCATTACAAGGGATGATGAAGACAACATCAAGGACATAAAGAGGAAGCTTGGATGTGAGTTTAAAATCTCAGATTTAGGGATTTTAAGGTACTTCCTTGGGATTGAAGTACTATATAAAGAGGAAGGTATATACTTGATGCAAAGGAAATACATTCTAGATCTTTTGAAGAAGTTTGTCTTGAGTGGTTGCAAGCCCATTTCAAATCCATTAGAAGTAACTAAATTCTCATGAAGGTGAAGAAGTGAAGGATGTCACCATGTATAGGTCAATAGTTGGCTCTCTCTTGTATGTGACTATGACAAGACTAGATATTGCACATGTAGTTGGAGTCTTATCTCAATTTTTGCAAGCACCAAGAGTACCTCATCTTGTTGCCACCAAAAGAGTACTTAGGTACCTCAAAGGATCAGTGAATGATGGTCTATATTATTCATTTGATGATGGATTAAATGTACAAGCTTATTGTGATGCTGATTGACATGGCACGAGGAGCACTAGTGGATATGTTATCATGCTAGGAAAGAAGACCATTTCATGGATGTCAAAGAAACAACCAACAATGGCTCTCTCATAGATCAAAGCTGAGCATAGAGGCTTAGCACAAGTCTCATGCGATATTATGTGGCTCAAGAAGTTGTTTGTTGATCTTTATTTGCAGGTTAGCCAAGTACCTATTTTTTGTGACAACATAACTAGCATATGCTTGGCTCAAAATCTGGTGTTCCATGCAAGGTTGAAACATATAGAAGTGCATTACCACTTTATTAGAGAAAAGATCATGTCAAAGGATGTTAAGGTGGAGCATGTCAATACAAAGGAACGATATTTAGATATGTTTACCAAAGCATTGGATGGAGTAAAGCTACAACACTTCAAGGCATGCATTGGAAGGAAGAACCTAGGCATTGAGACTTGAGGGTGAGTGTTGAAAATCAAGTCTCAATCATGCAAAAGGGCTCAACCACGAGTTTTTCAAGTGGACCAATAAAAAAGGAGGACCCA
Source organism: Ceratopteris richardii (assembly GCA_020310875.1). Classification (NCBI taxonomy): domain Eukaryota; kingdom Viridiplantae; phylum Streptophyta; class Polypodiopsida; order Polypodiales; family Pteridaceae; genus Ceratopteris; species Ceratopteris richardii. Next base: position 141,159,006 of record CM035409.1, on the reverse strand, counting down.
ATTTCATGGAATAAAGTTAGAAGCTCCACCAAACTCAATCAAATTCAAATCTCATCAAATCAGCCACCAAAAAGTTCCCCTACACTGATTGGTGGGTGGTTAGCTAGATTGTAGGAAAAGTAAAACTCTATATAAGCATCATCCCACCTTTGTTTATTGATTTTTATGAATTCAATGAGTTTCCCACTTAGTTTAGTGAAGTCATAAACTCCAGCAAGCAGCCCCCTTGCTTGCTTACCTCATTTTTCCATGACTTCACTCCTCTCTATCTAGAGGTGTAGTTAGGCTTTTCCAAATCTGATTGTACCAAATTGAAGAGAATTGTTTGCTCTCTCATTGTGCTAAATTTCATTGATTTAAACCTTCATTTGGTTTGTCATATAGTGCCCTGAATGTTGCCAAAGTTTGAAGTTATTTTACTGAGTGAATTGTAAGAAATTGCCAACTTTGTGAAGGTATATCTCTGCACATAGGCAGAGAGTGTTGCAAACAAGTAGCTTGTTTTGCAGAGGATGGTTCTCCTAGCTAGAGTATCCATTTGGGAGGATTTAAAGCCTATTGGGTAGCTCTTATATTCTTATATAGTTCTCCAAAGTTGCATTCTAAGTCTCCGTAGAGGTAGCACCTACCCCACCCCCAATACGACCATCTTTGATCCCCCCACCAACTTCACCACCACTCACTAGTGTTTTCATATTTTCATCCACACTTTCCATTCCCCATTGCCTCCCCTGTGCATCACCCTTTGATCAACTAACATCCATAAGATAAAATCCTCTATATATATCATCTATTGTAGATACCTCCATTCATCAAAATGTTAACATGTCTGAATCAAATTAGAGTCAAATATACTAGTTCAAGACAAAGAAAAACTCAATGGAATGAACATTCCTTAGTCTAAAATCATAGCTCAACCACTTAAAGCACAATACACTTAATTAAAAGATGTCCATGATGCTCTAGAGTTGCAATTAGAGGCACAAAAAAAGTAGGCTATCAAGGAAGTGGAAGTGCAACTCTGTTCCTAGATGGACCATAATGCTCAACTCACTAGAAACTTGGGACTCCTACGTAGATACCTCGTCATAGATAGAGAAGAAAACCAACAATTACAAGAGCAAAATAGGAATAATTTCAAAGCTACTCTCGTTAAACCAAGTGTTGTAGTTAGCCCATCTTGCTTTCACGGGATGGCACCTGAAAGCATCAAGATCATTTTGAAAGACTATACAAATCTCTTCTAGGCTCATGATGAATTATAAGAGGAATTTGAAGCCCTAGAATCAACATGTATAGACATCCCTACCACCATCGACATCAAGTGTCCTTGAGATGGCACTTGCACAATTAGAAGATGTTCACTGCCAATGGCAATAGCCAAAATGAAATACAAGTTAGCTTCAACACTCTCATTAGTGGCATGCATCTCTACCAGACGTTCCAAAATGTGAGGAGCTAGTACAAATCCCAATAGAATAGTCTTTGAAAGAGGAATACATACCTCAAACAACCATTTGAGGTGGAGTTATCGATGAAGATCAAGACACATTTGAGCCATGCCCCCCATGAATGAAACCATAAGAGGTATTAATCTGCACACAATGTGGACGTGTGAAAGCACAATTGCAACCCATGTCGTTTACTGAGGAATCAGTTCTAAAATTTGCTTATTTCTAAGAGCTCGCACCAGAAAGATATCTCTCTTTCAATGATATTTAGTGCATGCCATATTTCATGATAATGATTGAATACAATGCAGAATTGAAAAGCATCACAAGGAACATCCCCACATTCTCCACACAATTTGAGCCTCAAGACTTACCTTCAAAGGCACACCTGGGTATAATTTTACAACCCTATTGGCAAGTGCAATTACTAGATGTGTATCTTGAGATGATGCACACATGAACAAAGACTTTACAACATATTTTATATAATCAATGCCACAATTCCATCCCTAGAAGAAGAACCTAGCCAACTTTTTCCATCAAAGTCAAGAACGATAAGAAGTCCCAAGAATAAATCAATTACCCTTACCTCGCACTGCCACAAGGAACATCTATCATTTCCCACATGATGGCTACCATATGTCATTGGTTACCAAGATTATACAAAATGATAGATGTTGCAACCCATATGTAGATAGATATCTTTAACTTGATGCAAATAACATTCAAAGTTTTTTAAAAATTCAAGGTGCTGCACATCTTGATGCCCTGATTTGAGCATGGTAACCTTAACTTGGTATATGATATGATCATAATACCTTCAATGAAAGTTTGTTATGTGTTGCATTGCAGAGTGAAGTATTTTACCACATGTTAGAAACAAACATTTGAAGACATGTTCACAATAGGATTTTGGGAGTACCATTATGAAGTTTCTATATCCATGTGTAGTCATTATTTCCAATTATTTGTCCACAAAATTGTGTAGTACTTGGGACACTACTGCCGCTTGTAGGCAAATACACCTATTGCCATTGATTAACCAAAGCTTGAAGCAAATCTAGCCAAAGTAATCTGAGTGACCGAACACACACTAGCAATTTACCTCTTATAGAACTACATAGACCACTCCCTTCAACAAGATTCTATCAAGGATGACAGATGTGAGAGGGAGGGGAGTGTTGGAGCACAAGATTAGTGTCATGCTAGAGGAAACAAACATAGAAGGTGTGGAAGCATGTGAACCAAGGCAATGATGCACATGGAGATAAGTGGTATTGATTCTTGTTTTTCAAACATTAATAGATTTTCAAACTTCAAACATTCAAAGTGTGATTCTTATCACTAAATTTTTACATAAAAAAGCCCAATTTTGTAATCTAATGCTCCATTTTATGCAAGCCAAGGCGTCCTCAAGCTTGAGGAACATAGCTGGAGTCTACCTACAAATCTTCTTAATTTTTGGAGACCATTAGATACCTCAAATTAGTTTTAGAACCTATTTTTCTACAATGCCAAACACTATGTCTAAAACTTGCCAAAGCTAGTAGAAAACTATACATAGACCAAGAGGGCTCATTTGAGAGGTTGGATTTTTTTGGACTTTTGAAAGAATCGAGCTTGTATTGTGATTTATATCTTTTTATAATAGAATTAATCTCCTTCCATTGCTCAGAATCTTTGTCTCTACCTTCTGTGTGTGTGTATGTGTGTGTGCATCTTGAGTGCTTCTCACCCTCACCTTCAATCACATCATTTAGTCCCAATATCATATCATCCTCATGTCTCCATGGATTTACAATTAGGGGTTGAAACTCCTTGATGTGGTACTCATCCTTGTCTAGAGTGACATCTCATATCTCTCTATCCATTTGTCATTTTAGGTTGTCTAGAAATGGTCAAATGTTCTACACAATATAGAGAATAATCTCACCAAAAAGATCTCAATAGTTCAGCTCCAATCTCAAGATATGCAGGCACAGACATGGTAGGTAAAGTATTGATAGATTTTTTAAAAGAACCAACACACAAACTTTGGAAATTTGTGTTTTGAGCTACATGCATCATTTCAAAATGTTTTCTCTAACAAAATTGTTCTTCATATCGTGAAGAATTGCCAAGCAAAAAAAAAACTTAATAGACTCCCACTTATGGGAGACTTATGCCTATTTAAACACAGGTCTGTAAACACTTTTGGTAGATAGATAGAGAGTTGAAGCAGAGATAAGGTCTTTGTGGAAGGTTCATTTCATGGAGATCTGGAGTGCATCCTATGGATTAAAGTGGAGTGATTTATTCCACACACTTTTGGCCATTATACATTGGATTCCTTTATCATTGAACTCATTTGATAGAGCTATTCGCTTCCAACTTCTCAAGTAAAGTGGGCTTAATTTAGTTTCTATTTTTAAACTTTGAAATATTCTTTAATTGAAGATTGCTCACATATTTTGTCTCTCATATCTCTTTTGATTTATTCTTTGAGAGTTTGTTTAACATCAGATTCTCATTTTTTATCATAGTATCAAAGCTCTTAGGTTAGAAGTTCCTAGTGTGAGCATATTTCAGTGAAAGAAAGAGTTTTATTTCAGCTTCTTAAAGCTAAACATGGAACCAAGTCTCCACAGCTTACACTAGAAGGGAGTTCAAAAACTCAATGGCAACAACAATGCAACATGGAAGGTAAATATGGACTTCTTAAGTTTCTTTCAAGATTGTTGGGATTTAATTTCAATGGAGAGATCATGTGGAAGTGCAAATGAATTGGCCAAACAGGATAAGAAGGCCATTTTCGTTTCCTAAACATTCATGCTGATTTCTTCAAGGAAATGAAGACAAAATGATTTAGGGTAATTGAATAGAAATATCCACATTGTGTGCAATAATTTCATATCAATTGCTAAAGCGAAGATCAATGCAATCCCATAATTGCCAAGAATGAGAAATGCAAAGAAAGTACATGCCTTTATGGGCAATTATGGCTATTATTAAGGTTCATATATATGTATATAGTAATTTCCAACCCCCATTTATGGATTGCTCAACAACTTAGAATGGATAGAAGAGTGTGAAGATGACTTCTCAGAACTTAGGAAGCACCTTAACAAAACACCCATAGTTATAAAGTGCCCAATTGGAATAAACCATTCCATATCTACTTGGATGCATCAAATTTCTCAAATGGTTGCATACTTGCAGAATCAAAAAAAGAAGGCAATTTAGACTATCGGGTAGCATACGATAGTGAATAACTCATCACTCTAGGGTAAAACTATACTACGACTATTACTAAGCGAGAAGGCATTGGATGGTGTATGCAAGTGAAGAAGATTCAACATTAATTGTTAGCTCACAAGTTCAAAATTTCATAGACCACCAAGTGCATTCTTATACCTTGTCAACAAGCTTAGTACTACCACCATTGGGGATATGGTTCTTCATCATGGAGTATGAGTTTGAAGAAGTAGTCGAAGAAGGAAGCACTCCTGTGCAAGTTGATAACCTATTGAGCATAACCAAGGGTGAATCACCTAACTACATAAACAATGATCTCCTCGATGCATATCTTAGCAGTTTGGAATAGTGTCAAAATTGTTTGAACGCATGCTACCAATTTTGAAATATGAACTAGCTCACACACATGCCAATCACTAGACAAGAGACGCATCAAGCCAAAAACTTGTGAATCAATGTTGGATGCATTTATGTGAGAGACGCAAAAAGATTGTTATCCTCTTGTGTGTAAGACGAGTAAAGAAACTCAATTGGTAGTGAATACTCATGTGGATATGTTTTAGAAGACACTTTTCAAAAAGTGAAACTTCGCAAAATTTGCAAGAGCATGATTTAAATTGACTCAATATGGAAAAAAGTGTCATTGACTATGTGAAAAAGTTCTCCAAATGCTAAGTATTACCAACCACTAAATTTTCAATGCCATATTATCTATCAACATGCCCCACATAAATCAAGAAAATATTAAAGATTTCTAGTCAACATGACCATAGTGAGAGAGAGAGAGAGAACCCTAGTCTAACAAATCAAGGACTTTCCCCTAGTTTCCAACATGCTATATGGGAAAGGAAAGATTAACTTCCTTGACCTTTGTGTGCTACCCATTCTAGAAGTAGTACACACAAGTGTTCTTGGTGACCATTTCTTTCATAGATAGAATAGGAAACATGATACTATTTGCAAGTATATGGTGGCTAAATCTTTGAATGGATGATGATAAATTGTGAAACTTGAAAAAGAGAAAAATATCCTTTTAATAAGGACCAAATGCCTCTAAGAAGAATCTTGGCACCACAAGCATTTGCTAAATTAGGCATTCAATCCATGGGTCCAATCAACCCACTTCCAAAGGGACCTTATGTGGAGTACATTACTACAGCTACATATTATCAAGCAAAATGGGTACATGCACATGCTAGAAGAAAAAGTTAAACACAAACTACTACCAAGCCTCTATTTTAGAAAGTTTTCACTAGATTTGGATTGCCCATAGAGTTGTTTATTGAAGTCATTGAGACTCTATTACAAGCTTCTTTGTGTTGTTTACACAATATAATCACCCTACCACACACAAAAAGGTTGTGGGTCCACGAACTGAAAAGTGTTATGAACTGTGTCAATAAAATTAGTAAGCAATTGGGTCCCTGATAGGGATAGGCAATCACATCAGGTAATGTGGGCTACTGATGTGGCATACAAGATGACCTTAGGAGCTATCCCGTTCAATTTTAGTACATGGAAAGTAGTCTTTTTCCTTAGCCCTCGGGCCCCCACACACCGTATGTTCTCCCCCTCTCTCTCTCTCTCTAGTATGTTCACTGATGACTCCATGGGAGGACTTTTTGCAGAAAAGAGATGTATATTGGAAAAGGGTAGTGATCATCTTTGTTTCTTTGCATAGATGGAAGATATGGTGGGCTATTATGGCCGTAGTTTGCGTCATGCCTATCATGGTTTTCCGACAAGGAGTAAGACTCCTATATATTCGCGATTTCTTGTGGCCCATTCCAATTTCAAAAGCAGAACAAAAAACTTTTCAAGTCTTGACTTGATGGCAATGTCTCGTCCACTTTCCTCTAAATATTGGATGATGCGCTTCTCAGTTTGACTTCATGTATCCCTCCCCCCTCTCTCCATCTATCTATTTATCTATCTATCTATCTATCTATCTATCTATCTATCTCTCTCTATATCTATCTATCTCTATATCTATCTATCTATATATCTCTTTCTCTTTCTCTGTACTGTTGCGTACATGTAGCATACATGTGTGTAACTTCCTAGCCTAGAGGACAAGTGACACCCATCGATGCACTTCCTTATTATGCAATGCCCTAGCTTAGAGCTATATAAGAGATAGGTTTTAAGATCAAAAGAGGGATATGATTTTCAAGCACTAGTACGAGAGCTATGGTATTCAAGCTTTCCACAGTTCATGGATGTAGATTCCAGCTTTATTCTTCCATAGGGATAGTCATTCGAGGCTTTTTCCATAGGGATAGTCATTCGAGGCTTTGAGCATGTACAAGCCATGAGCCCACAAAGCTTTAGTGGTAAAAGAAGAATGGGTTTGCACTTTAAATCTTCTTGTGGAAGCCTTCATTATTAACCCAGTTTGCGCAAAAGATCCCTGTATAAGTATCAAAAGATACCTATATATTCTCTTGAATAAAGATCTTTTCATTGTATCGCAAGTAAAATAATATGAATATGCTAAGGATGAACTCCAAGGTGGAATGATTTTCCCAAAGGGAATCTATCTCAAATATGGTTCATTCTTGAGCCAAAAATCATGCACAAGAAACTTGTTAACCTGATTTAAGAAAGAACAAATTCATACCTAACAAGGATTAAGAGCTTCTTGGTTTTGCTTCTCAAAAGAATAGGAACATAAGAGTAATCTAAAAGGTATGAATTTGATCAAATAATAAAACAAAAATCAACTTTAAGAATTCTAATTGATTCAATGTGATTATATTTAAGTCATCTAGCATGCATTGTTTCCCTAAATAATCGACCAAAGATAGGATGTATTACTTAGATAGAAGAAAGTGAATTGTAAAATTTATTCTTTAAGAGGTTCTAAACAAATCATCTAAGGGCTGATGAAATCAATAATGACATCTAATCCAGTTTTAAGCAAAACTTAATGATTCAATGATCTTTTGATTTTTTTGCTCACTTTAGATTCTAATAGATTCGTAATGAGCTATGAAGCTCTAAATAAGTAGGATTTATTTAGGTAAGTCACATAGGTTATGCAAGAATTAGGGGTTTGAAAGAATTATTATCAATCACTATTATGGATGAAGTTAGAAAAGATATTTGGACCAAAAAAAGTATAGAAGATTATATTTTTATTAGATATAATTTGCATTGATTGGATATATATACACAATAAGGGTGATGGTGAGAATTTCTTAAGTGGGAGACACCGTAATATCGAGGTATCTACAGTGATGCGGGTGGAAGACTTACCCAGTCTCACCATAGATATGTATGCTACTTGTTTATAGGTTTCTTATTTTGGTTAAGTGGTTATATGTTGTGGTTCATTATGCAATGCAGGTTTGCATGAGAGCACCCATAGTTTTATGAGTTTTTTGCATTGGTTATATGCTCATTATGTAGAGGAGTCTTTGCCCTAAAATTTTCAAGATGTCAAATGCTCAACTATATAGTGGTTGAATTTATGCCTTGAGATACTTATTGGTATATGACATATTTTGTCACCTCCATTAATGACTTTTGGAGCCACATGAAAGTCACCCCTTGTATGACTTTTGGAATAAATAACAAGGGAGGCAGCCTATTCCTTAGACTTTTGAGATTGATCCACCATTTTGAGATGAGATCTCTTCATGAAAAGGTCCTTATTATGCTTGTAGACATAGATCTACTAAATGTTTCCCAAAATTTGACGTGTGTTCAACTTTTTGAGCCTTAGTGGTGTTTGGACTCCTATAGATCCATTTTCATTCTAGTTAGTTCTCTATCATTATGAAATTATAATACTCAAACATATCTAGTGGATCGTGTTCTAGTGCCATTGTTCCCAAGAGGAATTATAACTTGCAGGGAAAACACCATTTTGAGATTTTGATTCATAGGAGGTAGTGGAGGCCAGTAAATGGAATATCAAAGAAACCTACTGATATGGATGATGATGCTGATTGGGATAAGATGGATGAAATGGCTAGGTCTACCATTTAACTACACTTGGAAGATAATGTTTACTTTACAATATTGGACTGTGAAAGTATAGAGGACGTTTGGAAGAAGCTATGCAATACTTATGAAAAAGAAAGAACATAAAATCAAATGTATCTAATGAGAAAATTGTATGACCTTGACATGAAGGACAAAAATAGTTTTGTTGCTCATCCAAATCAGTTTGATGCAAAATTTTCTTAGGCTTAGAAAATGGAGATGGATAATGACATGAAAGTATTCTTGTTGATATGCACATTGCCAACATCATGGGATATGTTTTGCGCAACTTCTTGAAATAGTGCACTTGGTGGAAAACTCATCTATGATGACATATGTGGAGCACTCTTGAGTGAAGAGATGCATACAAATTCTATGGTTGGTCCTCAAAGTGGAGAGGCACATAGTGTCCCTGATTCTTACCAAGGAAAGAATCAAAATTGTGGGAAAAGAAAGAACAAGGAAAATAATGGTCAATTTGAATAAGACTAGAAGTAAAACAAGGAAGAGGGATATCAAGTTCCATTATTTTCAGAAGAAAGGACATATGAAGAAAAAGTGATATGCATTAAATAATGCTCAAGGTAAAGGACAACATGTTAATGGGCATGTTAAATAGTTACCTATAACATCTACTTCAATTATGAAGATATATTAACTTAATGTTATCTTTGATGATATTGATGTCTTCAATTGACGGTAATATGCCTATTGAGGCTCTTATGGCTAATTCTCTTTCTAGAACACGAGTATTATATTATGCTGCTCCTTTCCATGTGAAACCACATAGAGAATAGTTCTCTACTTTATGCACCAAAGTCTCTTGGTATCGTGAGACTTGGTGATCCTAACGAATTTGATGCTATTGGGATTCGAGACGTTGTTCTGAAGTTAACTAACTGTTCAGAATTCACTATTCATAATGTATGGCATATGTGTCAATTATCATGCATTTTGATGTCAGTTGATCAACATGATGACCTTTGTTACAAAGTGGTTTTCTATGCTCATCCCTTTCACATTTCAAAGGGCAATATGTTATTGCAAAAGGAATCAAAGTTGGATGACTTTATCCTTTATTTGTATCACAAAAAGAACACTTGTTAGTTGCCATTGACCAAGCCATGGCATGTATAGGGAATGGCCATTTGGGCCACATATCTCATAGCAGAATAGAAAATATTTCTTTCTCTAGCTACTTACGTATGTTATATTTCTAATTTTTTTCATTTTGTGAGCATTTTCAATATGAAAAGCAAACTAGGAATTTGCATAAAATGCACATTGAACCCTCAATTCAACATTTATATCTTGTTTATACAAACTTGTGTGGTCCTATGCCCACAAGGTCATTGGGTGGTTCTCATTACTTTCTCACCTTCATAGATGATGCTACTAGAAATTTACGGGTATATCCTATAATGTGGAAGGATGTGGTATCCCTTCTTTCAAAAAATATCTTCCTTTAGTTCACATTGAAAAACAAACTAAGCTCAAGGCTTTATGTTTAGAGAATGGAGTTGAGTATACCTCAGGCTGAGAGGATGAATAGAACTAACCAAGATAGAGTAGTCTCTATGTTGCATCATGCAAACCTTTCACAACACTTTTGAGTAGTAGTGTTGATTGCGATTCATGTGATTGATATTTCACCTAGTATTGCAAAAGTTCTAAAAGTGGCACAAGAATTATGGATAGGGCAGCCACCTAATTATTATGCTTTTCAGGCTTTTGAATGTAAAGCTTATGTTGATATATCCAAGAATCCTAGAAAGAATTTGGACTATAAGTTGAATAAATACATTTTTCTTGGATATTGTCGAGATGGTGGATGTTGGCAGCAGCAGTCAAGGCACTGAAGGACTCACAAGACAAGGAAGCCAAAGAAGGGAGCCAGAGTGGAGAGAAGGCACAAGCAGACTAAGCAGTCAACGAAGAACTGGCAAGTAGGCCATTCAAATTTTTCCAAAACAACATCTTCATAATAGTGATTCTCATCACTACAAATCATTGTAAATACCATTTCACCTTTTTGTAACTCCATTTTGTACAAGCCGAGGAGTCCTCGAGCTTGAGGAGTATTGGAAGTAGCATCGTACCAATTTTCATAATTTTTAGACTTCGTTTGAGCCTCCAAATGGGCCCTAGAACCTAATTTTTAACTAGGCCAGACACTAGGTCTGGACAGGGCCAAAAGCTAGTCAAAAACTATAAATAGAGCTAGAGAGCTCATTTTTGGGGTTAGCTTGTAATAGATTTGAACTTGTATGAGCATTTTGGAAGTAATCTAAAAGAACTCCATTGTCTTTCTCTTTGTCTTGCCATGTGTGCGCGTGTGTGTGTATGTGTGTGCATGTTGGTGTGCTTCTCACTCACGCACTTGTGCCTTCACTTGCTCGAGGTCATCATACCATCCTCACGTCTTCCCGGATTGACATTAAAGGAGGTGCTACTCATCATTGAGCTACACCAATTTTTGGCGCCGTTGCCGGGGATCGAGCTTTGAGGACGAGCGTGTGATGGTAAGACGTAGAGTTGAGGCGTTGTAGTCATAGGTATTTTCTTCACTTTTATCTATTTTCTTTTGTTTTTATCATCATCATCATCATCCTCACCATCTCCCACATCCATCTCCATCATCGCAAAACATTTCAGTTTTTGGTCATATCACCCCACCCATACCATTTCCCTCATTTCACTTGTGAGAGAGAGCGAGAGCGAGAGAGCGTTTGTGTGCTTGTGCTTTTCTGTGTTTTTTGAGATTTTCTGTAGGAACCAACATCCCCAACAGCTGCACCAGCTTCAGCAGGTAAAAAATTTGACGGTGCAGGTCCCGAGGCGTTGACCTCTGTCAATCGCGATCGACAAAAAAATTGACCTTCTTGCAAAACTAAGTGCATAAATGTGATGTATTGGCCTAGAGCTTCATGAATATGTGCTTGAAATTTTAAAGTTCCTCAATTTTCTGTCAATCGCGATCGACCTGTCAATCGCGATCGACAAACCACGACGGACACTTGCCGACCGACCTGTCAATCGCGATTGACGTGGTCAACGACCGAATGACCACGACCGATAGAACCTACGCGTGACACGTGTCAATGGCGATCGAGCCATCAATCGCGATCGACCCATCAATCGTGACTGACAGCCCCGACGGACTTGTCAATCACTACTAACCCAGTCAACGAGTGTTTGACCACGACCGATAGACCCCTCACGACGGACCTGTCAATCGCGATCGACCCATCAATCGTGACCGACAGAGTCAACAACCCTTTGACCACGATCGACTGAAAATCCGGGCCACGTGTCAATCATGATTGACCCATCAATCGCGACTGACAGCCACGACGGACCAGTCAATCGCGACCGACACATCGATCGCGACTAACATATCAATCCCGATTGACAGAGCTTTCGATCGCGATTGACGGGCAAGTTCGGCCAAGGTTACGGTAAAATTAATATCAGGATTATTAGATAGGGTAATTTGAAGTTGATCAAATCCTGGGTAGGAATAACTGAGGGTCCCTTGGGATTGTTTTTCATAAAGGCAAAAGGCAATTTGGATTAGTGAATTACATGCATGAAAGTGATCTGTCTGTCAATCAAATTTAAGTCTTGAGCTAACTTTGGGACCTTTTCAGGTTCTTTGAGAGCATCAAAGGGTACTCGAAGCAAGAGTAAGTGCAAGCTTGGGAACACGCTTCCTGGGCACACAAGGGCAACCAAGGGAAGAAACTCAAGGTTGGAAATTCTCAACACCCTCTGTCAATCCCTAGCTTAGGCTAAGTACGGATAGAGGTTTTGATTAATTAGGGATACGTTAAGAACGACCAAGTCCAAGAACTCTAATCACTCAAGTGCAAGTGTTAGGAGAATACAATTGCGAAACAACCTAAGGGAAAAGAATTTAAATCGAGCGACCACACTCAAAGTACGATAAAACTTAAGTGATCCTTGCGACGAAGATTAATTGGACAAGAAGTGACACCCTAAGGGCAATTAAAAAAGAACAAGTAACTGATACAAAAGAACTCAGCAACGAGGTTGTACCTTGGGTAAAAATTGGGATTGCTCAGCTAAGCATATGAACCTTAGATCAGAACGACACTTAGGAAGAGATAGATAGAGTCTTAGATCTTCAGAGGCTAGTGTCAATCATACTGCTGGGTCTTGGGCCCAGCAGTTGAGCCATCATTCGTACTACCCTAGCTCTGAGACTAGTGAGTCAGAGATGTCCCATGGTATGGAGAGACCTACAGGAAGTTCAGGAGTGCCATATTTACATAGGGTAGAAGGCCCTTACAAGATGCAACTCGAATACCTTAGGACCAACCGATTAGGTGCTTGCATCTATGAGTACAGCCTAGGAAGATCTGTGGTCCAGATTAAAAACCTTGACCAATCCATTGGACTAGAGCACCCAGTTGTCAAGTTTGAAAACGGAGCATACCTAGACAAGGAAGGAACCATATATGTAGTCACCAGCCATCCAGATAGGACAGATGAATTTGGGAATGTGATCCCAGAAACGAACTTAGGTGACCTGGAGCAAGGAACCATGGGTGTAGAACCTAGAACCCCCCGAGGCAAATCTGTTCTCACTAGGATTATCACACCAGAGTGGATTCCCCAAGACAATAAGAGCATAGATCTACTCCTCAACCGAGAGACTGATGAAGCCTTTTGGAGGTATAGATCTGATCAGCCGAATGAGGTAGGAACAATCATAATATATGAGTTCAAAGATCCTGATAGCCCAGGCAGAGTGACCTACTTAGATCACGCTTCAGAGAGGGTCTTTGTGGTTACAGAAAATGATAGGCATGCTTACACTTGGAAAGGTGAATTTATTTCTCCCCAACCAAGATCGAATGTGTCTTTTGGTCACCCAGGAGCTGGAACGTCCCAAGCTCATGGAGCTCAAAGAGACAGACATAGAGATAGACCGGAGGTAAGCTTTGCCAACCCAGTGGGAAGAGAAAGAACGAGAACGGAAACAAATAGAGCGGAACCTGAGGGATTTAGAGCCCCAAGGACCTAGAGAGCACACGAGAACTTTGAGACCGACTCAACTAGTTAAGTCCATGAAGAACTACTTCAATGGCACAAGAGACCCATATGATCATGTGGCCGAGTTTAGGCAAGTCTTGAGAGCTGAACAAGTTGAGGACCTATTCACAAAATATAATGCCTTTGGTCTAACCCTTAGGAACACAGCCCTTACGTGGTTTCAACCATTGAATGAGAGACAGTTCAGGAGCATAGACCAACTCTTAGAGGCTTTCATCACTGAATTCTCTAAAAGTGGCATAAGGCATAATACTTCCTCATTGATACATAGCTTCAAGCACACCCCTCAAGAGACCGTGAGACTTGTAGGAAGAAGATTTAGGCAATATCTTGAGAGATGCCTTGTTCCTAAGTTACCCACACCAGCCAAACAAGTGTCTTTATTCTTGGATGGATTGCTAAGTACCAAATTGAGGTCATATGTGTACTTGAAGGACCCGAGGACTATAGAAGAGTGTGTACGCATGTGCATTGACATCAAGGATAACCTAGGGGAGGAGTTAGAGCTTTCCAAAATCTACAGAGATTCTGATAGTGCCTCTAGTCTCTCTTCCTTGCAATCCACATCAATTGAGGAACTTGCGGAGAAAGTAGCTCAAAAACTATGTATCACTAGCAAACAAATCCCAAGGTTTGCCCCAGTAAAGAGGTGCTATACTTGCGGTGGTGACCATATGGCAAACATATGTCCCATCATGGCTCAATCCCAAGTGAACCCTAGCAGCCAATATTGCACCATAGAACGGAGATATACAAATCACACAGCACAAGACTGCCCATACAATAAGCAAGCAGTTAGGCAAACCTATCCTCAGCCCTATCCACAATAGGGAAGATACCAGAACCAGTACCCCCCACAGAAATATGGTAGACCACAGCAATCCTATCAACAACCCTACCAAAACAAACAAAGGACTCAACCTGTGTTAGCTCAACAACCTCCAACCCCAGCTAATGTGATTCCTGTAAAGTATGCAACTGCTGAGGAAAATTTGAATAGAGCCATAGTCCCCGTGACTCCGTTGCTTTCAAAAAGTGACCCGAGTGATCATAGTTTTGATTCCACTCACATAGATAGTCCACAGGCTTACTATATGCAGTCTCCTGAACATGGTGAATCCTACTATAGTGAGGAACCGGGTGAACCTAGTTGGGAGCCAGAGTATGCAAATATCATGTACACAAATCCCAACACTAGACCTCAACCTAGGCAGGTAAGACCCCCATTCCCTAGGGGACCATGCTACAGATGTCAAGGAGATCACCTCATTCGTGATTGCCCAATGCCTGCATCTAACAATACATGACTTTTGTCAAGATTGCGGAAAGGAGCATCTCTTACAATATTGCCCAAAGAATCCCAATAATATGCCAAAAATAACTCCAATTAACGTTATTGGCTTAGTTGTAGACTCAACAGGAAGTGTCACTTCCACTGCACCAGTGCAAGTGGTCACTAGAGCCCACGCTTTGCAACAGAACCCAGGAGTAGGTCAAGAGAAGAGTGGAGAGGTTAGTGAAACTGAGAGCATAGCCAAGAAACGGTCGAGAGCCTGGAGGGATAGCCGAGAGAGAATGAAAAGACAATGGTCTAAAAAGTTGAGCGACTTAGAAGAAAGCATAAGAGAAACAAAAGCCAAAATTGTTGAACTCACCTCTCAAACAAACTCTCACATACCACCACCACCCTCATTTCCATCACCATCTAACCCACCATCTATTCACCTACCTCAGACCATCCCACCACCCCCTAGAGTAGGATCAGTATTAGCTGACCCCACTCCTGAAGACATAGACATGATGCTTAAGGCATATCAGGCCAGAATTCAAGAAGGGCCAAATGTGACGGATCATGGTAAGTGCTACCCTAGAGCTGACCTAGAGATAGAAAGGACCAAGCTTTGCGCGAAAATGGTCGCATTGGCTCAGACCATGTTTGAAGCCAGTCGCCTCTTCAACTACTCTAGCTCAGCTAAGACACAATTGCACTTGGATGGACTATTAGAGAAGTTAGAGAGCATAATTGCAAGATCTGCCAAGGAAGAAAAAAACCAAGGAAGAGATGAGGCAAGTAAAAGAATAAGCCTTTCCCCACAGGAAGCTTTTGTGCCCAATTCCACTGAACCAGACACCTCCTCTTCTATGAATAGGTACACACCAGAATTCCTACGAGAGATTCAAGAAGACAAATGGGCTAAAGAAAGTGAAGTCCCTCCTCCCATTGAACTTGTGGATGACACGCATGATCAATTCCCACAAGATATTCCTTCTATTTATGGAGAGCAGGAGAGTGCACAAAGTCAAGAGAGGTTAGACTTCGAGTCTAACTCCCTACAGGAATTACCCCATTTCACAGGCCCATGGGAAGCCAAGTCTACTTGTATGAGAGGACCCACGGTCATGGTAAGAAACGAAGACTCAGCCATACCTAGGAATACGGAGGTAGTGAAAAACATTAAAGTGCAGTGCAACCTCACCTTAGAAGAGCTACTCAAAGTTAGGCCAGAATGATGGAAACATGTAGCTAACCAAGTGCCAGAAGTAGTGAAACCCCGTTCCCAGGTAGGTTCTCATAGAACAGTGCCATAAATTCCTCTAGAAAAGATAGGAGATATGAGTGAAGGTGAAGAAGGAAACACCTATCTTCCCATTACCCATCAGGGGTACACAACCAAGGCAATTCTAGACTCAGGTGCAGGAGTTGCTATTGCTACCACTTCCCTATGGAAGCGTTGGGGCAAGCCAGCACTCAGGCCCACGAGGATGAAATTGCAGATGGCTAATGGTCACATAGAAAGACCCTTAGGCTTGCTGGAAGGAATAAGTCTCACTACCTGCAGTGTTGAGTTTGAGCATACTTTCGCCATATGTGATTTCAGCAAGAACCATGCCTATGAGATGATTTTGGGAAGACCATTTATGCGATAGTTGCAAGTGGTCCAGGATTGGGGAACCAATTCCTTGTATTTGCAACACTTAGGTGTTACGACCAAAGTCAATCTCAAGGATTACTCTCATAGAGATGTACCGCCTATTCAATGGAATCCCATCCATAGAGCCAAGGATGACACGGAGTCTGTGCACTCCATAGGATCAGGATCCTCATGGATGCATGAAGACACTCACTTATGGATGTGTAAAGTAGGAGTAGAAGAAGAGAAGAGAGAAAAGGCCAGAGAGATAGTTGCAAAAGAAACCCATAGATCAATTCAAGACCCGACCTACGCACCTGTAGTATTTCCAGATGAAGAATTTGAACCTCACGGCTGGGCAGAAATTTTAGCAACAATGGATGTAGCCATCAATGAAGAACAATGGACACCCCACTCTGACGAGGAAGGCTATGACATTTCAGTTTTCTCAATAGAGCCAATCATGGGAGATGCAGTTTTAGAAGAGTGCAAACCTAGCCCTAATGCATTTGAGGATGCAAGTGACTCCGATCTAGAGTCAATCATTATGGACCCACCTTTTGCATCAGATGAGGAATACTTCCATGAAGTAGAATTTCAACCGCAGAGACATGGAGAGCTTACAAATGATGTAATGTTATCCACACAAGTGACCCCTAAGGATGAAGGAAAGAAAAGAAAGAAGAGAGAAGTCACACTAGAAGAGGAAGAATCTTTGTTTGAGGTCCCTAAAAACTTTAAAAAGTATGAGATAGACGATAGAAGAGTCATGGTAAGGATGCCAAAACGTGAGGCGCAATCAGGGGAGGCCTATGATAACAAAGAAACCACCAAGAAAATAGTTGTAGCCATGGAAGAAGGAGAAGGGAGATGCACTTACATAGGACATGACCTGACGGAAGATGAAGAGCACGAATTGATAGCCTTGCTAAGAGAATACAGAGATGTATTCGCTTGGAGTTACAAGGATTTGAAAGGTGTGGACCCTCACATATGCTCACACACTATCCCCATGACCTCAGCTGCCAAACCTTCTAAGCAAAAGCCATACACATACAATGATAATTATGTTGCCAAGATCAAAGAAGAGATAGATCGTCTGGTGGAAGCTGGATTTATCTATGAAATTGAGCACACCGAGTGGGTATCCCCCATTGTAGTAGTGCCCAAGAAGAATGGGAAGCTACGTGTGTGCATTAACTTGAAGAAGGTTAATGCAGCCACGATTCGAGATAACTATCCACTTCCTATCACTGAACATCTCTTAGAAAGAGTAGCAGGCAAGGAAGTCTACAACTTTCTTGATGGATTTTCGGGCTACAATCAGGTGGCCGTAGCACCAGAAGATCAGCATAAGACAGCTTTTGCCACAGAGTGGGGCATATTTGCCTTTAGAGTAATGCCATTTGGGCTTACCAATGCACCCGCTACCTTCCAGAGTCTGATGTGTCATGTATTTAAGGACTTCCTGAGGAAGAATTTGGAGGTCTATGTTGATGATATTTGTGCTCATTCCAACATGAGACAAACCCATATCCCTGAACTCAGACAAATCTTTGACAAATGTCGAGAGTATCAAGTCTGCCTGAACCCAGAAAAGTGTGTTTTCATGGTCAGGCAAGGCAAGATTCTAGGACACATAGTGTCAAAGAATGGCATATCCACTGATGAAGAGAAAGTAAGAGCCATAGCAGAGTTGCCTAGGCCAAAGAATGTCAAGGAAGTACAAGCTTTCATGGGGCATTGTGGCTATTACCGACGCTTTATACACATGTACGCCATCATTGCCAAGCCATTGTACGGCCTTTTGACCAACTTTGAGTGGACTAATGAATGTGAGGACTCTTTCAATGAGCTCAAAAGGAGACTCTGTTCAGCACCAATCTTGACCACACCAGATTAGAATAAGCCATTTCATGTTCACGTGGATGCATCCAATTATGCTATTGGATGTGTACTCGCACAACCTACGGGCGAAGGTAATATGGATCTTCCAATTCCCTATGCTAGTAGACAGTTGAATGCAGCTGAACGAAATTATACCACCACTGAACGAGAGGGGTTAGACATGGTATATGTAGTTAAAAAGTTTAGACACTATTTGCTTGCAAATAAGTTTAAATTTTTCTATGATCATCAAGCACTGTTGTACTTGGTAAACAAGCCATGCAATACAGGTAGATTAGTAAGATGGTTCCTCTTACTAATGGAATACGACTTTGAAGTTGTGGTGAGGAAAGGGAAGACTCACTTGAGAGCAGACCATCTCTCTAGGCTCACATCTGGAGAAGCCCCACAAGGAGTCTCAAATGACCTTCCTGATGCTTACTTGTTTAATTTGGAAGTTGTACCTCAGTGGGCTAAGCCATAAGTGCCAGTACTGACATACGGGACTAACCACCCAGTCATAAACACTCAAGATAGGGAGGTTGTAAAAGCCCAGAAGTACCATATCATGGCAGGAAGCATGTACAAACAGACAGATCAAGGGATATTGGCTTGTTGTGTGGAAGAGGACGAGTACGCAAAATGATTGCAATTAGCACATGTAGGTGCATTAGAGCAACACTACTCAAAGCAAAGAACTTTACAGACACTTAAGAGATTCGGAGTGCATTGGCCTACTATGGAAGCTGATGTCCAAAATTTGTGCAAGGAATGCCCAATCTGTTGCACTAAACCACCTGTGGAACATGCCACTCTTTATCAAGTTTCCATAGTGCCAGATTGGAGTGAGCCATTAGTAACCTTCCTGAGGATGAGAACATTGCCTCAAGATATGACACTGGCCAGACAAAGAAGTCTAGAACAAGAAGCCCTAGATTACTCACTCATTGGTGATAATCTATACAAGCGTGGTAAAGATGGTTACCTTAGATTATGTGTCCATGAGAGTGAATATCTCAAGATCTTGGAAACTGCTCACCAAGGTGTACCAAGAGGACACTTTGGACCAGATCGCGTGATCAATGCGATCCTATTTGCAGGGTTGTGGTGGCCTACCCTTCACATGGACGCACATACCTATGTGAAGAGATGTGATATTTGTCAGCAAACTCAATATCCTATATGCAAAGATGAGATGCCTCTAAAACCCATGATGGGTGGACGTGCATTCTCTAAATGGGGAATAGACTTTGTAGGTCCTATTAATCCCCCAGCCAAGGGTTCACATGCTGAATATATCATCGTGGCCACAGACTATTTAACCAAGTGGGTAGAAGTGAAAGCTACCACAAAGAACGATGCTCAAACGACAGCTAAGTTCTTATTTGAGAATGTATTCACGAGATACGGGCTACCTATAGAGCTAGTCAGTGATAGGGGGACTCACTTCTTGAATGAAGTTATTGAAAAACTCCTCCAAGAGTTCTTGGTAGTACATAAGAAGTCTGCCCCCTATCACCCACAAGCTAATGGCCAGGTTGAGAGCACAAATAAGATCCTCTGCAATGTGTTGACTAAATTGGTAAATAATAAGCGCTCTGATTGGGACAAACAGCTACACCATGTTGTTTGGGCATACAGAGTTGCCTATAAAATGGTACTCCAAGCCACACCCTTTGAGATGGTATTTGGCCAAAATGCGGTGCTACCTTTGGACTTCTTGATTCCCACATTGAGAGTAGCACAGGAGCATGAGTGGATGGGCCATGAACTCTCTTCGAGAATTTTTGACCTCAAACGATTAGGTGAAACAAGACTAAGAGCTGCAGCAGGAATATATGCAGCTAAGAAAAGGCAAAATGCGTACTTTGATGCCCATGTGAAGGATAAAGGATTGAAAGCAGGGGACCTAGTGTTAGTCTACACTTTGAAGCAACATGCGAGAAAATTAGAGAAGAGAGGCTATGGACCTATGATCATAAATAGGATCTCGACTAGTGGAGCAGTCCAATTAGCCACACTCGAAGGCGATATTCTCCCTAGCTACATAAGTGGATGGAGAGTCAAGTTATATCAGGAACCTCTCACTGAGGAAATGCTCAATCGACTCAACACTGCCAAGAAACGTAAAGAAGAGGAAAAACGAGTTCGAGAAGAAGCACAGGCAGAAGCCTTGGAACGCATCCGAAAAATGAAGATGAGAAGACAAGGACGAGATCAGCCAAGGACAGATGACTATGCGAACCCAGGATACCATATGGCTATGTGTGAAGTCTCAATTGTAAGCCCCCATAGAATAGTTGATCGACGTCCTTTTGTAACCTTGATTGACTCAGGTGCAGCCACTAGTGCCGTTAAACTTTCTTACTGTCAAGAGTTGAAATTAAATGTCAATCCTATAGAAGCATATCTCATAGGATTGGGAGGTGTGGAAACCCCTTGCATGGGTGAGGTGAAACTTCCCCTCTCCATTCAAGATGTTCTAATGACAGTTAAAGTACTAGTGTGTCAAGATGAGGATCTCACTGAACCTCTTGTCTTGGTTCAAGACTAGTTAAAGTACTAGTGTGTCAAGATGAGGATCTCACTGAACCTCTTGTCTTGGTTCAAGACTGGATCTATGATCATGCAGTCAACCTAAACCTAAGAAGTGGACTTCTTCAGGTATGGGTAAATTAGAGTCGAATTACAGTTGAATTAAACAATGACACACTCAAGGAACTAGGAAAGGCACAAGCTCCTGGTCCTTCCAGGAGTACACATGAAGATGACCATGCTATTCTTGTCCAAAACTATGTGATGCAGAGGGATGATTATCGCAACACAGAAGTAAAGGATGCAATGGAACTCCCTTCGTTTCCAAAGGCCATCGGGGTGCAGCAACCAAAGGCAGATAAAAGGCAGAAGAAGCAGACAACTTATGCTCGAAGCCAAAAGAAAATACAAAGCACGGTGTCTCAACCATCAAACCAAGTGTGGGTGCGGAAAGGCGAGCGTCCTATTGCGGTGAAGCCACAACAACTATCTCAACTTCCTATTAGTGATCAACGACATGATACTAATAAGAAGACTTCCAAAAATTCTTCTGTGAAAGTGAAATCTATCTGGGTACCCAAGAAGTCGATGAAGGCTGGCCCACAATCAAGACAAATTTGGGTGCCTAAGGCTTGCTTGCGGGCTCAACTAGTCACACACAAATCGCACCATACACAACAGGGTTCACTCACTCAAAGAGCCGTGGCCCACTCTCATTCAACACACACAAACGCACATTTACACATGAGCACGAGCGGAATCACTGGCAAATGGGCCCCTATAAAGCCTCATTTCCAAGCAGACACCCTCATAAAGCCCTCCAGAGTCTCCATGAAACCAAAACATAAAGTCATTCACGGTGTTTGGCAGCCAAAAGCTTGTAATAAACCCCCCAATCCCATTTGTACATTCCTCTCCACCTACTAACCGCATCTTTTCACTTAGCTCATAGGATTAATAACACACACAATCATCGAGCACTCATTGATCGACTAACTCATCATTCACCTCATGTTAATGTTGTAAGGGGGACAAAAATTGTTCTACCTTGTCCTTTACAATGTTAACACATGCTTCTATATTCTCACAGAACTAGCAAGCAAGCTGTAACATGGCAGAAACCGGAGGCACCAGCTCCCAGGCAGGGTCTAGCGCCCAGATAGTGGACATCGAAACCCTCCTTCTGGAACCACAACTCACTGAGAGACCTCAAGAACTTAGAGCTGTGCATGTGCTCCCTATTCAGGACCCACCTCAGGGGCACACTTCTCAAGTGGGGAAGCATGCACATTGGTTTAGTGATGTCGCAGGGCCATTAGGAGACGACACCTACTTTTGGGAGGTAGAACTTGAGTTTAATGGCAAATGGGGACGATATCATTTCTTCACCCGCGAATTTGAGCAATATCAGAATGCAAAAGTGATGCGATCAATATGGACCAAAGCGGGCTTGGATGGCTATTTCCGGGGACATTTACCTAAGCCAGATTTCCTGCGCTATTCCTACTTTATCAGCACCATCACCCCTAGCCGGGCTAAAGGAGGCGATAGTACTTTTGTGCTACCTTCACTGATGCCAGGCCACGAACTCAAAAGATTCAAACTGACCCTCAACCTAGTACGAGAAGCATTGAAGAAGCAAGGTATGCATATTCCCACGGAGAAAGAAACAATGATTCCAGGCAGGATGAAGCACAAGGATCTCAACAAATTAAAGGACATGGTAGCAATGACACCAACCATCGCTCTCCACCTACGAACAATCATGCAGCACTTTGCTTTCCCCGCCCAAGAACGCTTCACAATGCCACCTAAAAAGATATGGTTCAGCTTGTACTTGGCAGAGACAAAGAATCTCACCATCAATCTGCCACACTGGATCATCGATCAAATCCATCTAGCCCATCAACGATGGAATAAGAAACAGAAGAATGTGCTTCATGGGTGCTATGCCTTGACAAAAATAATTTACAGGTGCTTAGCGTACAATGTGCCCATTCAAAGAGCACTAGTATGGTCCAAGGCCCAAGAATTCCAAAGACGGCTGTCAACGGCGGGTCCTCCATCGAAGAAAATGAGAGGGGGAGTTCAATTACCATGTGCTCAAGCAAGGGGAGCCACCACCACACCAGAGGTGACCCCTCCACAAACGCGACGTGTCCGACCATTTACCATTCGCCTACCCAGACCAAGTGCAGAAGGACCCAATCTAGTGTTCCCTCCGATTCCATCGGACTTGGAGTTCCCACAAGGTTACACCCTAGCTGATTTGACAGATGAAGAAATTGCCCGCTTGATCAATGAGTCTAACTTGGAGACAGAAGCAGAGCAGACCCAAGGACCACAACCCACTACTACAACTTCAGCCCCGACCCAACCAGAAGTAGTACAAGTAGAAGAGGATGATGAAGAGACAGAAGAAGAAGAAGCAAACGAGGAGTATGATCAAGAATATGAAGAACTTTCAGAACTAGCAAGTGCCCCAGTCTACTCGGCCCAAATAAAAAGGTTGTATGAAACCATGAAGCGAGTCCAAGAACAGCACAAACTGTCGCTCGAGACAGGAAAGGTGCTCATGAGCCAAATGTTAGCCGAGGAAGGTGTGGATGACATGTTTATTGAATCAATGAACCTGCACGCAGACGCGGTAGGCTTAGATGAGGTTGTTCATGCAACCATGGCATATATTCATCGATTTGAGAAACGAGTGCCTACTTGCCCCATGCGATCCGGCAAACAAATCCACATCAATGTATCAAAACCAGGAGGTAACACACAAACAGAAGAACATCAGGCGGAACCACTCTCACCACCCACCTCACCTCTCACTACACAAGTCACCTCACCACCTAGCACTACCACGCCTATTTCTGCCATTACCTCATTCGTCATGGGATTTCCTCTCTCTCCCAGCATCCAATTCGGAGGAGTTACCATGCCCACTTTCACAACACTCTTCACAAATATCACATCTACCCCACCCACTGTCCCCATCTACACAATCACACACACGTTCGACACAATGGAAACATCACCAGCCACAACACCACTCCCTCCCCCCACGCAGCCTCAATCTCCCATACCCCCTCCACCTACCTCCTGGCAGATTACAACGCAGAGATTCAACAACGATGTGGCAAGGCTCCAACCTTTGCCACACAATTTGGGCCCAATGATATCCCTAAGAGTGCTAAAAAAGGATCCATTCATCAACCCACCTAGAGGATCCGTCTTCTTGAGACCTATCCCGAGATGGTTCGTACTTGGACTAACATGCCACTCTTTATTAAATACAACCCCTGTTATGTTCCAGTCTTCGGCAGACGCACCTGGCCCAAATTTACCATTGTTGTAAAGAACGTCAAAGGTTGTGCAAAGTGGTTAAATTATGTCTATCTAGCACCTCCACAAGGACCTCCCACTGTTGCTTACATGATTTCTACAATCTGTCACTAGAGCATTCACCTACGGAACACCCCTGATGTGATGGCACAGATGTGCATGAAGATCTTCGAATTAACACTGATCACATTCAAGACATTCAAGAACATCAAGGACCCCCACTTTTCAGGAGTTGGCTTCACTGCAGGCAACCAAGACCTGGTATATGACATGAGCACTACCCCCTCAATAAAGGTAGTATATGCCTGGCATGCAAGAATAAAATACCTCCCAGCATGCTTCAAGTAGACCTTCGAGGAGATGTTCATCACAGGGTTTCTGGGAATATCACTCAAAAATATTTGTACCCAAGCCCTCACATCTCCTCCAACTATTTGCTGTGGAGAGAACCATCCACTCAGATCAATTGTGGGTGCCCCATCCAGACATCCCAGGTCCAGTGGATTGGGATGCATTGTTAACAGACCTAGCACGGGGGCTATGATTAGAAGAACACCACCTTGCTTCCGATGTGGTTCAATATTATGTCCAACGCACAGCTAGACAAGGGTCTGTCAGAGACAACAGACGCGAGAGAGGGGGGGTGTTGGCCACAACAGTCAAGGCACTAAAGGACTCACAAGACAAGGAAGCCAAAGAAGGGAGCCAGAGCGGAGAGAAGGCACAAGCAGACTAAGCAATCAACGAAGATCTGGCAAGTAGGCCATTCAAATTTTTCCAAAACAACATCTTCATAACAGTGATTCTCATCACTACAAATCATTGTAAATACCATTTCACCTTTTCGTAACTCCATTTTGTGCAAGCCGAGGAGTCCTCGAGCTTGAGGAGTATTAGAAGTAGCATCGTACCAATTTTCATAATTTTTAGACTTCGTTTGAGCCTCCAAATGGGCCCTAGAACCTAATTTTTAACTAGGTCTGGACAGGGCCAAAAGCTATTCAAAAACTATAAATAGAGCTAGAGAGCTCATTTTTGGGGTTAGCTTGTAATAGATTTGAACTTGTATGAGCATTTTGGAAGTAATCTAAAAGAACTCCATTGTCTTTCTCTTTGTCTTGCTGTGTGTGCGTGTGTGTGTATGTGTGTGCATGTTGGTGTGCTTCTCACTCACGCACGTGTGCCTTCACTTGCTCGAGGTCATCATACCATCCTCACGTCTTCCCCGATTGACATTAAAGGAGGTGCTACTCATCATTGAGCTATAGTGGATTTGCATATTGCTTATGTTACCTTGAAACACGAACAATGATTAGAATTAGTGTTGTTATTTTCAATAAGTGACCTTGAAACACGAACAATTATTAGAATTAGTGTTGTCATTTTCAATGAGTCTAAGATGCATAAAAAACCATTAGGGAAGTTGACATGAGAAGAGTGACGTTTGAGCATATTAGTCCTCATGCATGTACAATAATGCTACATAGAGGGATGTTTAGGAGAATGTCCAATCTACAAATATCCATGTCCAACATCCATTTAGATGTTCTACACATGTCTTCCATCCACCTAAAATATATGTTCCAAGTTTGTATAATGTTATGCTAATAGATGTTGGTGAGACTTCTTGCTAGAGAGAGGCTATGGAGACAAAGAATCATGTCAAGTAGGAGCAAGCCATGAAGAGTGAATTGGATTCTATGCAAGAGAGAGAGAGAGAAAGAGAGATAACGTGTGTGCTTGTTTGATGAGTTTTTGCTGATTTCCTTGCATATTTTGGACCATCATTAGCTCCAACAACTTGCATAGGTACAATAGGCCATGTTATACATCCCAAGATGATAGATAGAGAAAGATGTATTTTGGGATATGCACCTACACATGAGTTTAGAGATCCTCCATTCTATTATAGTGGTGTAGAAGTAGGTGCAAACCTCGAAGTTATTGACTCCATCATGTTAGCCAAAAACATGACACAAAGCCTCTATTGCAACAGACTTTGTCTATTATGGCAAACAACTCCATCATGATAGACCACCATATTTTATGATAGGCCACCATCTTTCATGATAGACCAAGCAGATAGACCATTCTATCGAGACACACCCCCTCTCTTGCAACACATCTGTCTATTGTGATAGACCACCCATCTATCATGTCAGACCTAGACTTCGATAGAGCATACTTATCATGATAGAACCCATCTAGAAAAGGCCTCTCTATTGTGACATACCAACTTGAGAGAGCATCCTCTATCATGACATACCACCCTCTATCATGATAGACTTACTTATCAAGACAAAGCCTCCCTCCTCTCCATGATGGACCTTGCTTATGATGATAGAGGCCCTCTATCATGGGAGGCCAAAAAAACATGATAGACCTACCCTATTGCAATAGACCCTCTCTGTTGTGATAGAGCACTTTATCAGGAGACCCCTTTTGTCATGAAACAACAACCTATCACGAGTGAGAGACAAATAGATAGGAAACTTTTTAATATTAAATACTTGATTTTTGGGTTCAAATTAATGTTTTTCAATGCCTCCAAGTGTCTCTAGGGCATTTTACTTTTGTGCTGAGTTGAAGCACGCTTGGGACAAAATCATAAGCATGGGAGCATATTGCAAAGAATTTGATATAACATCAAAAAAGGCTAAACCCCCTTGGTCAATTTTAGCCGAAGCTACACACATAGACCTATGGTTCGAATTTGAGTGCTACAATATGAAGTTCAAAGTTCAAGATAATTTAAAAGAACATGAAGCTCAATATTGGTAAATAAGATTGTGAAAATTGAAAACCTAAAAAAGAATGTGAACACAAGAAGAAAGGATAATTTCTGGACACTCAAGCCAAAGTAGTATAAAATTAAGAACCAAATAAGTAACATCAATACACATTATGATTCATTTATCTTGAGTAGTCATTCTCTATGTGTTGCTACAATACCTTGGTGTACAGAGTAAATGTCTCTTATTCATTTCTTTGTGTATGAGTATCGAGTTATGTAATTTCACTTAGATAATTTGGATAGGGCCCTTATGAGCATACATAGCGAGTTTCATTGTCATTGGGCCACTAAATCTAGAGTTATAAATTGTTAAAGGTCATTGTGCCTGCACTTCATCTTATTCATGAAAAGTCAAGGTGAGCCCCTAGACTTATACTTGCTCAATGCATAGTCTAGAAAAATTCATCAGATTACTTGCTTTAGTTAGCTAAAAATGTCATTTAAATCTGTACAAAATATCTCTAGCCAATTCATACCACGTTGTGAGCTTTGAGTTTTGTCTATGACCTGCAGTTCCCAAAATACAAGGTTTTTCAAATCTTGTGAAGTGCAAACATATCTATTTTGATGCAATCATTTGGCAATGATGTTACAAAGATCTTGGGGATTCTGTCTACCTATTTCGGAAGCTAAGGAAGCACATTAGGCATTCCTAAAGTTATTTTGGCTGGAGTAGAGCATGTTTTTTGCAAATGCTACCTCATCTCTATCTACATCTCATCACCTCTTCACAATTGTATTAGAGCAAAGCTAGAATCTAAACACCATGGGTAATGGATTCCCCTCATCTATTGACAAATTTCATCAAGGTAATTACTCAACATGGTCACTTAGAATGGAGGCTTATCTACAAGGAAAAAACCTTTACGGTTACATATCTGGAGATTATGTGATGCCAATACTTAGAAGCAAGGGCCAACCAACACAAGATGAGAAGGAAAGGTTAAATGTATGGTGTTCAAAGGATTCTTTGGGAAGGTCATAAATGCTCAATCTATCCTTGATTTTCTACTTCCACACATTAGGAATTGCAAGACATCACAAGAGACATGGAATGATCTGGAAGCATTTTTCTCATCAAGCATTGAGGCAAGGAAGAACTAGTTATGGATAAAGCATCTTCTATCATGATGGAATTAAAAAATCAAAGTTTCTATGATGCATTTAGTTTTGTGGGAAGGAGGAGGGGAGGACTAACTTCTTGTGTAGATGCAACTTTAAAAACGTGAAGTTTTGTATATGTTCTAATAGACCAAACATTTTGTCATGGGACCTATGTAGTGGTCTATCATAGCTTATTGGGGTGGATGATGGATCCAAATGAGTAAGAAAACAAAAAAATGAAAAATACACATGCTCTTTGCTCTCCCTCTTTCTCTCTCTCTCACATGCACACATAAAGATAAGCAAATGAGGAATAAATGGGAGAAGGTGGGAATAAATGGGAGAAGGTGGGAATAAATGGGAGAAGGTGGGTATCTGGTCTCAAAGGTGAAATTTTGGTAGAGAAGGAGATGGAATGGGAAGGTAAAAAGGCCTTAAATGTATGTGATAAGAGTGTAAATGGAGGTGGAAATGATCAAGATAATAGAAAAAATGTTTACTAAAAACCTACCTACTAATGATGTCAATGTCTCTTCTCTTCACTCTTACCATCACATGCTCGTCCATTGTGTAGCTCTCCCTAGCAATGTCACAAAAAATGTTTCTCATAGAAAAATGGTGAGTACCAAAATTAATGAAGATCAAACCCTAAATTATCAATGTGTGGAGGCAAGAGGGTGATATGATGATCATGAGAAAGTGATGCATTCAAATGTGAAGTTGATCACTATCACGAGGAAGGAGATAAGGAAGAGAGCTCACTCACACACTCTCACACTCAAAGAGGAGCACTCACACAAATTGATGCAAGCAAGAATGAACTTCTTCTTCTTCTTCTATTACATAATTTAGGAAATGTACAAGAATGACCTCAAACAACAATTCAACAAATGCAATATATAAAGAATAGGACATTGTTGGAGTTAGACGTATATGGAAGCACGCGAACAACAGAAGGAAGAAGAAGAAGCTTGGAGCACAACACACAATGCTGAATGTATTACCACTAGAATGTACAAAGATAAGTAGCCTGTTAGGGCAATAGGCGTATATACAAGCCAAGGGAAAAACCCCTCCTAAAGAGGGAAAAAGTGCCCCGACCGTCCTAGAGTGTTCGCACCCATCACTACCTAAACATATCAACAACTCCCCCCTAGGAGTGATGCAGTGAACAAGGAGCTGGCACTCATGTATAAGGAAGTGCCAAGCTATGTGAAGGAAGTAAGCCCAAAGCTTTGCGGAAAGCTTCAAACTTCTCCCTAGGCAGAGCCTTGGTAAAAAGGTCTCCAATGTTCTCCTACATGGGCACATATGCCAAGCTGATCTCCCCAATAGAGAACATCTTCCTGACATAATGATAATGCACCTCAATGTGCTTAGTGCGAGCATGGAACACAAGGTTCCTCACAACTGCCAATGGGCTCTGACTGTCAGTGAAGATGGTGGTGGCAAAAGACTAATAAACACCCAAATCAGCCATAAGGTGTCTCAGCCACACACAGTCAATAGTCGCTGTGAAAGTTGCCCTATACTCAGCCTCACAATTGGAAGTGGCCACAGTAGGTTGCTTCTTGCTCAACCAAGATATACATGAGCTACCAAGCATGAAGCAAAATCCACTAGTGGACACACGAGTGTCATAACAACCAGCCCAATCATTGTCAGAAAAAGCATGCAAATCTTGTGGTAGTGATCCCCCTTGGGATAAAACAATCCAAGTAGTCAGATACCACTCAAGAAGTGAAAAATGAACTTAACCGCCTGCCAATGCTTGGCACCTAGGCAATGCATAAACCTGCTCATCTGTGAGACAATGAATTGAATATCTGGTCGAGTAATGCATAAGTAAATCAAGCATCCAAGAGCCTGCTGATAGAGAACAACATCAAATGCATCTCTAGCATCATGAAAACTCAATCGTAAACCTGTCTCCATAGAAGTGGCAATAGGCTTACAGTCTTCAAGG
This sequence comes from Ceratopteris richardii, assembly GCA_020310875.1. NCBI lineage: Eukaryota > Viridiplantae > Streptophyta > Polypodiopsida > Polypodiales > Pteridaceae > Ceratopteris > Ceratopteris richardii. Next base: position 141,128,712 of record CM035409.1, on the reverse strand, counting down.
CCAAATGTTGCAATAATGTGTCAGTATATTTCATTTGAAACAAAGCCATACCATCATCAACTTGCATAAATTCAATGCCCAAATAGTGATGCAAATGCCCCAAATCAGACATCTCAAATGAGGCATGCAAATCAGCCTTAAAATCAGCAATATGTTTGTCGTGAGGACCACTGAGCAGCATGTCATCAGCATATACCCCAACGATCAGAAGAACATCATTAGTAGGCTTAACATATAAGGTGCTTTTAGTTGCACTATTCTCAAAACCATGTGCAATTAGATAGGCATGTATCTATTCATACCAAGCACGTGGTGCTTGCTTTAAAGCATATATTGCCTTCTTTAACCTGCACACCTAGTTTTCATGCCCTTTTTGCACAAAGCCATGGGGTTGAAAATCATACACTTCTTCATGAAATTCATTATTCAAAAATGTTTTTTTAATGCCCAACTGATGTACATTCCAACCATGATGAGCTACAAGTGCATAGATGCTACGAATAATAGTCATTTGACAAGTAGGAGCAAAGGTTTCATCAAAATCAATGCCTCTTTCCTACGCATAACTCTTTGCAACAAGCCTAGCCTTATATCTGTCAACTATTCCATCACATTTATGCTTCAGCTTGTATACCCACTTTGTGCCAACGGCCTTCTTGCCAGGAGGCAAGTCACATAAAGACCAGGTACCATTCTTCATTATAGCGTCATATTCAGATTGCATAGCAGCCATCCAAATTTCCGAATTTTGTGCTTCTTTAAATGAAACGGGCTCATTCTCATCAGAGAGACTAGACACACCCACAACATAGCAATCTAATGCAAAAGTGGCACTATGATAGCCTGATCGAGTATGATATGATAGAGGTGCATCTAATTTGCTATCACACAAAGTTTGCACTAGCCATTTTGGCATATTTTTTGCCTGCTCAATATTAGCTCTCATCAACAAGTGCATCATGTAAATCTGCATTAGAAATGGAATGATATTCATCATCACATGAAACCTGCAAAGGCTGAGAAGTTTCCTCATTAGGATCAGCACTAGACTATCCACCTATTAAAAGAGGTAGCAAAGTATCATACATGTCTTTGGAGTTAATAGATGTATCCTTATTACATGAAAGTAAGGGCTGAATAGGATCTTCCACAAAAACAACATCACGGCAAACCAGATTGTGTTTAGTTTGTGGATGATACAGACAATGGCCTTTGCTTTCAGAACTATAACCAACAAAAATACATTATACTGCTTTATCATCCAATTTTTTGCAATGTTGTTCAGGCACTAATGCATATGCAAGAAAACCAAAAACATGTAGATTAGCAATAGATTGCTTGTGACCATTCCAAGCTTCATATGGAGTAAAATACTGCAGTGCTTTAGTGGGACACTTGTTTAGTACATATGTTGCACACATAACAGCCTCAAGCCAGAAACTCGTAAAGCCTGACTCTTGACCATACACCTTGCCATCTCCATGAGTGACCTATTCTTTCGTTTAGCAGATCCATTTTGTTGAGGTGTATATGGCACTCTACAACGATGTTTTATCCCATGTTCAACCAGAAATGCATTAAAGTCAAAAGACAAATATTCCCCCTCCTCGATCAGAATGGAGGGTGCCCATTTTACATGCTGACAGATCTCTAGCCAAGACTAGAAAATGTTTGAAGCACATAAACACTTCGGACTTTGCCTTCAATGGATATACCCATGCATGCTTGAAAAAATCATCGATGAAAGTCATGAAGTAAAGATAGTTCCCAAAAGAAGGTGTCTGCATAGGACCACGGACATCATTATGTACAACCTACAATTTCTGAGTAGCCCGAGCTTAACCATCTTTTGGAAAGGAAGAATGCTGCATTTTTCCCAAAATACATCCTTCACATACATGTTTACAGGGTGCCTCAAGTTTGGGCGAAGAGGACACCATTTCATATTTCTGCAGGTGTAGAAAACTAGCAAAATTCAGATGACCAAAGCGTGCATGCCAAAGCTTTGCATCTGACATAGCCTGAGAATCATGTACTGTACATGCCAAATCATTTACAAATCTTTCATAGTCTATGAGCTTATACAACCCACAACATAAAATGCCAGAAGCAATAATGAAGTCGCCATTTGATAGATCATGAATTTTACGTCTGTCATCAACAAATTTCACAACCAAGCCAATCTTGGCTAATGGAGAAACTGATAAGAGATTTTTCTTAATCCTTGGCACAAACAAAGCATCTGACAAAGTGAAAGAACTACCATCAGCAATAGTCAAAATGATCTTACCAATTGCCATAATAGGATAGGAGGAGTTGTTGGCGCACGTAACAGTATTCCCTGTAAGGGAATGCTCGAGTGAAGAGAAGAAACTACGTTGCAAGGTAATATGTTTGGTCACTCCACTATCAAAGTACCAAACATGTGAGTCTAGTGTAGACATGCATTGCTCATGAGAAGATGGGTCAAAACTGCAAACAGTAGTAAATGCTCGTTCTTCTTCCTGCACCTAAGATTAGTAGACTCTGTTTTTGGTCTAGAGGCCTCTGCAACAACCATTCCGCCCTTTTTCTTCTTTGCCTCTTTAGCAGCGAGTTTTGGACAGCTCTTGATGACATGATCATTTGCTTTATAGTATTTGCAAAAACAATTTGTGCTTTTCTGATTTCTTTTTATCTTTGTCTTCCTTCTTTGAATGTGTAGTATTTGCAGATTTCTATTTACTAATAGAAGAGCTCCATTTACCTTTGGCCTTCTGACTAGCCAGGAAAGCTTGATCTACAACACGCATAGTAGACCTATTCTGCCTAGATTGGTCTTCCTGCAATGGAACATAGACTAACTCCTCAAATGACAAGGCATTTGCATTGCCTTTCATCATCAAACGAAGAGTAGAAGCAAAACTCTAATATGAGTTAGCAAGACCATTCAAAATGATCTGCACAAGTGAGCTATCTAGTATAACTTCATCAACAGAAATCAATTGCTCATTCAAATCCTTGATCTTTGTGAGAAAATTTTCCATAGAATCACCTTCATTCATGTGCTCATTCTCCAATTGTTTTCGGAGGTAAGCAACATGAGCCTCATTCCTAGCATGGTACAATGTGGTAAGTGTACCCCAAGCATCCTTAGCTATTTTGCAAGAGCGAATGTGAGGAATAATGGCATGTTTGATAGACAAAGCTATCAATGCATGTGCCTGAGCATCTCTGCCATCCCAACAATTTTTTTTTTGTAGTAGGTGCAACAGAAACAACAACATGAACAGGGATCTGCAGAATATCATCATCTTCGACATCATCTCCATCAGCTCCAACACCTGTATTTGTAGTACCTATATTCGCCGGTCTAACAAGAGGTCTTTCAAGACCTTGCACAATATTCCACAGTCCCTTTGTGACCAATACACGACACATCATATAAGCCCATAATGGGTAGTTGGCACCATCCAACTTATCCTCAACATCCAGCATATAGAATACATCACTGCTTTCAGCCATGGTCAGTGACTAAGATACCTTGATGCAAAAAATTGGTTGTATCTCAAAAAGTTGAACATAATTGCCCAGACAAATTATGCTAAACCTATAGCAGACTTCGAGACGCTTATACTGGTGAACCAAAATTGGTATATACTTTGGCACAAAAAGACAAAATAACTTGCACAATCACTACAATAGTGTGTTTGGAGGCCGGAACAAGCTCAAATCGTGATTTCGGCACCACACAACGAAGCTATTTTGATCTCTGAAATACTTTGAGTATGGTTACCAAATTTCATGCGTTTCTAAGACTGCAACCGTAGAGGTGTAGACAACACCCTAGATGAAGCCGCGACCTACTCTGATACCAATTCTTGGAGTTAGACATCTGCGAAAGCACCCAAATAGCACAAGGAAGAAGAAGAAGCTTGGAGCACAACAAACAATGCTGAATGTATTACCACTAGAATGTACAAAGATAAGTAGCCCATTAGGGCAATAGGCGTATATACAAGCTGAGAGAAAAAACCTCCTATAGAGGGAAAAAAAGTACCCCGGTGGTCCTAGAGTGTTCACATACATATCACTCTCAATAGATAAATCTAGTAAAGTTCAATGAGGTATCCCTGACATATATCGGTGTGACCATTATACATGTGAGAGAAATGAAAAAGTGAAATGTTTCATCCTAGATCATTACATGTTGAGCTTGATATCTCGCCACTCCCCATCAAGCTCAATGCCATGTCTTGTAATCCAAGCACTTTTGAAACTTCTTCAACTTCTTAGCTTCAAGTGCTTTAGTAAAAATTTGAGCAACCTACTCGTCTGTCCTCACATAAAGAAGATCAATATCACCTACTAATACCTTCTCTCTGATGAAGTGATAATGTACCTTGATATGCTTTTCTCTAGCATGAAAAACAAGATTTTGTGCTAACTAAATCTCCAAGTATCATCTCTAACCATGATGTTTCACATGCTGCCATTGTAGCACCTCTATACTCAACCTCAATAATTGACAAAGCAACTGGGTTGCTTCTTACTGCTCCATGTAGTAGTTGCACTTCCAAGTGAGAATAGAGAACTGCTAGTAGATCTTCTATCTAGAATACTACCAACCCAATCTGCATCAATGTATCCATTAACCTACAATTCTACACCAACTTCATAAAATTATGCATAATCTAAAGTAGCACTTACATATCATAGACTGCATCTCAAAGCATCTAAGTGTGGTATCCTAGCAATCTACATAGATTGACTTTCAAGTCCCATTGTGTAGCTTAGATCAGGCCTTGTAATTGTGAGATATATCAAACTTCCCACAATTTTTACATAGTAGCATTTTCCAATGCTTCACCTGATGTAGTATCCAACTTTAAATTTTGATCTAATGGCATAGAAATTGGCTTACAATAAGCCATACCATAATTTTGTAGCATAATCACTACTACCTCAAAGTCATATTCCATTAGTAAGAGAAACCATCTTACTAATCTGCCAATATTACAAGACTTTTTAACCAAGTATAGTAGAGCTTGATGATCAGTAAAAAATTTAAACTTATTTGCATGCAAATAATGCCTAAACTTTTTGACTGCGTACACCATACCTAATCCCTCTCGTTCGGTAGTGGTATAGTTTCGTTCAGCTGCATTCAGCTGTCTACTCGCATAGGCAATTGGCAGATCCATATTACCTTCACCAGTAGGTTGTGCAAGCACACATCCAATGGCATAATTGGACGCATCCACATGAACATAATCGCCGTTTAAGCTCATTGAAGGAATTCTCACATTCATCAGTCCACTCAAAGTTAGTCAGAAGTCCGTACATGGGCTTTGCAATGACAACATACATGTGAATGAACCGGCGGTAGTAACCACAATGCCCCATGAAAGCCTGCACTTCCTTGACGTTCTTTGGCCTAGGTAACTCGGCTATGGCCCTCACTTTCTCTTCATCAGTGGATATGCCATTCTTTGACACTATGTGTCCTAGAATCTTGCCTTGCCTGACCATAAAAACACATTTTTCTGGGTTTAGGCAGACTTGATATTCTCTACATTTGTCAAAGATTTGTCTGAGTTCTGGTATATGTGTCTGTCTAATGTTGGAATGCGCACAGAGGTCATCAACATAGACTTCCAAATTTTTCCTTAAGAACTCTTTAAACACATGGCACATCAGCCTCTCGAAGGTAGCTGGTGCATTGGTAAGCCCAAATGGCATTACTCTAAAGGCAAATATGCCCCATTCGGTGGCAAATGCCGTCTTATGCTGATCTTCTGGGGCTATGGCTACTTGATTGTAGCCCGAAAATCCATCAAGGAAGCTGTACACTTCCTTGCCTGCTACTCTTTCTAAGAGATGCTCTGTGATAGGAAGCGGATAGTTATCTCGAATTGTGGCTGCATTTACCTTCTTCAAGTTAATGCACACACACAACTTTCCGTTTTTCTTAAGCACCACTACAATGGGGGATACCCACTCAGTGTGCTCAATTTCATAGATAAATCCAGCTTCAACCAGCCTATCTATCTCTTCTTTGATCTTGGCAGCATAATTATCATTATATGTATATGGCTTTTGCTTAGAGGGTTTGGCCTCTGATGTCATGGGGATAGTGTGTGAGCATATGTCAGGGTCCACTCCTTTCAAATCCTTGTAACTCCAAGCGAATACATCTCTGTATTCTCTTAGCAAGGCTATTAGCTCTTGTTCTTCCTCTTTTGTCAGGTCATGGCCTATGTATGTGCATCTTTCTTCTCCTTCTTCCACAGCTACCACTATTTTCTTGGTGGTTTCTTTGTTGTCATAAGCCTTGCCTGATTGCGCCTCTCGTTTAGGCATTCTGATCATGACTCTCCTGTCATCTATCTCATACTTCTTGAAATTTTCCGGGACCTCAAACAAAGATTATTCCTCTGCTTGTGTGACTTCTTTCTTCTTCCTTTTCTTTCCTTCCTCCTTCGGGGTCACATGTGCGGCTAGCCTTACATCATTCGTAAGCTCTCCGTGCCTCTGGGGTTGAAATTCTACTTCATAGAAGTATTCTCCATCTGATGCAAAAGGTGGGTCCATGATGATTGACTCTAGATCGGAGTCACTTGCATCCTCGAATGCATCAGGGCTAGGCTCACATTCTTCTAACACTGCCTCTCCCATGATTGGCTCTATGGAGAAGACTGAAATGTCATAGCCATCCTCATCACAGTGGGGTGTCCATTGTTCTTCATTGATGGCTACATCCATTGTTGCTAAGATTTCTGCCCAGCCATGGGGTTCAAATTCTTCATCAGGAAATACTACAGGTGCATAGGCTAGGTCTTGAATGGGTCGATGTGTTTTGTTTGCACCTATTTCTCTGGCCTTTTCTCTTTTCTCCTCTTCTACTGCCACTTTGCACATCCATAGGTGGGTGTCTTCATGCATCCATGAGGATCCTGATTCTATGGAATGCACAGATTCCGTATCATCTTTGGCTCTATGGATGGGATTCCATTGGATAGGAGGGACATCTCTATGAGAGTAATCTTTGAGATTCACTTTGGTCGTAATACCTAAGTGTTGCAGGTACAAAGAATTGGTTCCCCAGTCCTATACCACTTGCAACTGTCGCATAAATGGTCTTCCCAAGATCATTTCATAGGCATGATTTTTGCTAAAATCGCATATAGCAAATGTATGCTCGAACTCGACACCACATGTAGTGAGAGTTATTCCTTCTAGCAGTCCTAATGGCCTTTCAATGTGACCATCGGCCATCTGCAATTTCATTCTTGTTGGCGTGAGTGCTGGCTTGCCCCAACGTTTCCATAAGGAAGTGGTGGCAATTGCAACTCCTGCACCTGAGTCCAGAATGGCCTTGGTTGTGTAACCCTGATGGGTAACTGGGAGATAGGTATTTCCTTCTTCTCCTTCACTCATGTCTCCTATCTTATCCAATGGTATTTCAGGCACTGTTCTTATGAGATCCTACTTGGGAGCGCGATTTCGCTATGTCTGACACTTGTTTGGCTACATGTTTCCACACTTCTGGCTTAACTTTGAGTAGCTCTTCTAAAGTGAGATTGCACTGCACTTTAGTGTTCTTTACTACCTCTGTATTCCTAGGTATGATAGAAGCTTCATCTCTTATCATGACTGTGGGCGCTCTCAGACAAGTAGACTTGGTTTCCCATGGGCCTGTGAAATGTGGTAATTCTTGTAGAGAATTAGACTCAAAGTCTAATCTCTCTTGAGAGTGGATGCTCTCATGCTCCTCATAAATGGATGGGATGTCCTGTGGGAATTGCTCGTGTGCATCATCCACAAGTTCAATGGGAGGAGGGACTTCACCTTCTTTAGCCCATTTGTCTTCTTGAATCTCTCGTAGGAATTCTGGTGTGAACCAATTCATAGAAGATGATGTGTCTGGCTCCGTAGAGTTAAGCACGTAGGCTTCCTGGGGAGGTAGGCTCACGTTCTCACTTGCCTTGCCCTTATTTTGAGAGGCGGGTTCCTTTTTTGATTGTGCAATTAGCCTCTCTATTCGTTCTAGTAGTCCATCAAAGTGTAACTGCGTCTTAGCTGAACTAGAGATGTTAAAGAGGCGACTGGCTTCAAACATAGTCTGAGCCAATTCCACCATCTTAGCACAAATTTTGGTTTGTTCTAGCTCTAGTTCTGCTCTAGGGTAACACTTTTCATGATCAGTTACGTTTGGCCCTTCTTGGATTCTGGCCTGATATGCTCTAAGCATCATGTTTAGGTCCTCGGGAGTGGGATCGGCTAGGACGGATCCTACTCTGGGTGGTGGGTGGGTTAAGGGTGGTGTATTGAAAGGTTGGGGAATGGAAGAAGGTGGATTGGCGGGTAAAGGGAGAGGTGGTGGAGGGGTGGTGTGAGAGTGGTTTTGAGATGCGAGTTCACTTATCTTTGCTTTGGTTTCTCTCAAGCTTTCTTCAAGTTCGCTCATCTTTTTTGCCCATTGCCTTTTCATTCTTTCACGACTATCCTTCCAGGCTCTAGTCCTCTTTTTGGTTATGCTCTCTGTTTCACTCACCTCGGGGCTCTTTTCCTGACCAACACCTTGGTTTTGCTGTAGTGCTTGGGCTCTTGTGATCACTTGCACAGGTGCAGTGGAAGTCACACTCCCTGTGGAGTCTACAATTAACCCAACAACATTGATAGGAGTGATTTTAGGCATGTTATTAGGGTTCTTTGGGCAATCTCGTAGGAGATGCTCTTTTCCGCAGTCTTGACAGAAACCCTGAATTGTTACTGGTTGAGGTTGTGTAGGGGCAGGTAGTGGGCAATCACGTATAAGGTGATCTCCCTGACATCTGAAGCATGGTCCTCTAGGAAATGGGGGTCGTACCTGCCTAGGTTGAGGTCTAGAGTTGGGTTTTGTGTACATGACATTGGCATACTCAGGCTCCCCACTATTTTCACTTGGGTCCTCATAATAGTATGACTCATTATGCTCGAGTGACTGCATGTAGTAAGCCTGTGGGCTATCAACATGTGTGGAGTCAAAACTATGGTCACTTGGATCACTGTCTGATAGCAATGGGGTGACTGGAACTATGGCTCTACTCGGATTTTCTTCAACAGATGCATATTTCACTGGGATCACATTGGTTGGAGCAGGGGGTTGCTGTACTAGGACTGGTTGAGGTCTCTGCTACCCTTGATAAGGTGGCTGATAAGTTTGCTGTGGTCGGTTGTATTGTTGTGGTGGGTACTGATTCTGGTATCTACCCTGTTGTGGATATGGCTGAGGGTAATTTTGCCTAACAGTTTGTTTGTTATATGGGCAATCTTGTGCAGTGTGGTTGGTGTACCTGCGCTCTATGGTGCAGTACTGGCTACTAGGATTTGCCTGGGGTTGGGCCATAATGGGACATACATTTGCCATATGGTCACCGCCACAAGTGTAACACCACTTAACTGGGGCAAATCTCGGAATTTGTTTGCTAGAGACACCTAGTTTTTGAGCTACCTTCTCTGCAAGTTCCTCAATGGATGTGGATTGACCAGATGTGAGGCTACTAGAGCTATCAAAATCCTTATAGATTTTTGATAGTTCTAATTCCTCACCTAGATTGTCCTCAATGTCTATGCACATGCGCACACACTCTTCTATCGTTCTGGGGTCCTTCAGATACACATATGACCTGAGCTTGGTGCTCAACAATCCATCTAAGAACAAGGCCACTTGCTTGGCTGGTGTGGGTAACTCCGACATCGGGCATCTCTCCAGGTATTGCCTAAATCTTCTTCCAGCTAGTCTGACCATCTCTTGAGGTGTTTGTTTGAAGCTATGGATTAGTGAGGAAGTGTTGTGCCTGATTCCACTCTTAGAAAACTCAATGATAAATGCCTCTAAGAGCTGGTCTATGTTTCTGAAATGCCTCTCGTTCAATGGTTGAAACCACGTAAGGGCAGTGTTCCTAAGGGTTAGACCAAAAGCATTATATTGTGTGAATAGGTCCTCTACCTGTTCAGCTTTCAATACTTGCCGAAATTCTGCCACATGGTCATAAGGGTCTCTAGTGCCATCGAAGTAATTCTTCATGGACTTCACCAGTTGAGTTGGTCGTAGGGTCCTAGTGTGTTCTCTCGGCCTTGGCAAAGGAAAATCGTCAGCATTCCTTTGATTCCATGGGGTTCTATGTCCTTCAGGTTCCACTCTATTCCTTTCCGTTCCCGTTCTTTCTCTTCCCAGGGAGTTGGCAAAACTTACCTCAGGTTTGTCTCTACTTCTATCTCTTTGAGCTCCATGAGCTTGGGAGGTCCCAGCTCCTTGGTGACTGTATGACACATTAGTCCGAGGTTGGGGAAAAACAAATTCACCCTTCCATGTGTAGGCATGTCTGCCATGCTTGGTGACCACGAAGATCCTCTCTGATGTATTGTCTAAGTAGGTTACTTTGCCTGGGCTATCAGGGTCTTTAAACTCATAGATTGTGAGAGCACCTACTTCATGAGACAAGGTACGCTTATACCTCCAAAAGGCCTCATCAGTTTCTAGGTTTAAAAGCAAATCTATGCTTTTATTATCCTATGGAATCAATTCTGGAGTCATGATTCTGGTCAAGACAGATTTACCGCGGGGAGTTCTCGGCTCTTTCTCTAAATTTCCTTGCTCTATATCACCCATATCGGTTTCTGCAATCACATTTCCAAACTCATCAGTTCTATCAGGAAGAGTGGTGACTACATATATAGTCCCTTCTTTATCTAGGTATGCTCCATTCTCAAACTTCACTACCGGGTGTTCTAGTCCATGGGGTTGATCGGGGTTCTTAATCTGGACCACAAATCTTCTCAGTCTGTCTTCGTAGATGCGAGCACCTAGAGGATTCGTCCTGATGTATTCCAATTGAGTCTTGTAAGGTCCCTCTGGCTTTTCTAGATAAGCCACCCCTGATCTACCTACTGGTCTCTCCATGTGATAGGACATCTCAGAATCACTTGTTTCTGATCTGGGAGTGTATGGGTAATCACTCAACTGCTGGGCCCAAGACCTGGCAGTGTGATTGACACTAGCTTCAGAAGATCTGAGGCTTTGTCTGTCTCGGCCTAAGTGTCTACCTGATCTAAGGTTCATATGCCTGATTTATCTACCCCCTTGGACCCAAGCACACTCTCGTTGCAGGTTAATTTGCACCAATCACTTTGTTCTTTTGAGTTGAATATTATGTTTATGATCTTGTCTGAAATCGCCTCGTCAGGAGTACTTAAGTGAATTTCGCACTTGATAAGTGATCGACTCCAGTTTACCTTTTGTCCCTTAGGGTTTTCGCACTTAAGACCTACTTAATTCTTGCACTTGGTTGATTAATTCTCTTGGACTTGATTCGTGCCTAACGTTGCCCTAATTAATTACCACACTTAAGTCGTACTTAGCTTAGGCTAGGAATTGACAAAGGAGGGCTGAGAGAACTTCCAACCTTAATCCTCTGGTTGCTCAGATTGCTGCACAAGCCCAGGAAGCCTTCTCCCAAGCTTGGTACTCACCCTTGCTAGCTTGCTTTGGATTGCCTTGAGTGCACACAATGTTCCTGCAAAAGTTCATCAGTCAGTATAGCTCTATTACCACAAGTAATTGAAAGACACTCATCAGTATTTGCAGTCCCCCCTGGAGTAACTCACTGTACCCCCTCAATCTTAGGACCACCTAGTCTCACTTAAAGGCCAACTTGAAAATACATGTTCTAAAACTCCACGTATGATTCTATAAAAAAACTTGTCAAGGTCCACGTAGGATTTTCAACAAGCTTTCCAATGAGACCAAAATCTCATCAATCGAAGTTTGGATGGTGAAGTTATGACCATTCAGGCACTTAGGGGTCCCAACAGGCTCTCAGGTTTAAGGAAATTCCTCCCTAGTTTCTAGGTCTTTGCCCACTCCTAAGGCTCTAATGTTCTCCCAAGGTGCTTAAATTTAAACCTCACAATACTTCAATTCACTCAACTTTACCCTTAAAATTTTCATGCATTAGGGCCGTGTATCGCGATAGGTCGGGTCGAAGTGTCGCGACAGCTCGTGAGGTGTCGCGATACTCCCAAGTTTCGCGATAGGTCATGAGGTGTCGCGATAGCTCGTGAGGTGTCACGATAGGCTCCCAAGTGTCGCGATAGGTCGTGGGGTGTCGCGATAGCTCGTGAGGTGTCGCGATACTCCCAAGTGTCGCGATAGGTCGTGAGGTGTCGCGATAGCTCGTGAGGTGTCGCGATACTCCCAAGTGTCGCGATAGGTCGTGAGGTGTCGCGATAGCTCGTGAGGTGTCGCGATACTCCCAAGTGTCGCGATAGGTCGTGAGGTGTCGCGATAGGTCATGAGGTGTCGCGATACTCCCAAGTGTCGCGATAGGTCATGAGGTGTCGCGATACTCCCAAGTGTCGCGATAGGTCATGAGGTGTCGCGATAGCTCGTGAGGTGTCGCAATACTCCCAAGTGTCGGGATAGGTCGTGAGGTGTCGCGATAGCTTGTGAGGTGTCGCGATAGCTCGTGAGGTGTCGCGATAGGTCGTGAGGTGTCGCGATAGCTCGTGAGGTGTCGCGATAGGTCGAGTTATGGTGAAATTTGTGGTTCTGTCTTGTGATCCTAGGTGCTCTACGCCTGCGCAGTGTCGTCGTAAACTCAGAAACGTGATTAGTCGAAGTTTGCGAGGTGTCGCGATAGCTCGAGCTCGACGCCTCGGGGCCTGTGCAGAAGGATTCTGTACCTGTTGAGCTGGCTGGAGATGGTGGTGGAGCTGGTACCTGCAAGAAACATGCAAAAAACATACAACACCAATGCACGCGCTCGCTCTCTCTCAAACTCGCACACAACAAATGAGGGGAATGACAAGGAAGAGGGAATATGTAGTGGAGAAGGAGGTGCAGATGGAGATGGATATGGAGATGGAAAAAAATCAGCAATTCACCCACTACTTACCATTCCAACGCGTCCTCTCTACGTCTTACCATCACACGCTCGTCCTCAAAGCTCGATTCCCCGACAACGGCGCCAAAATTTGGTGTAGCTCAGTGATGAGTAGCACCTCCTTTAATGTCAATCCGGGAAGACATGAGGATGGTATGAAGACCTCGAGCAAGTGAAGACACAAATGTGTGAGTGAGAAGCACACTAACATGCACACACATACACACACACGTGCACACACGGCAAGAACAAAGAGAGAAAGACAATGGAATCACTTCTATTGCAACAAAGTTCTCATACAAGCTCAAAACTACAAGAAGCTAGCCCAAAAATGAGCTCTCTAGCTCTATTTATAGTTTTTGCCTAGCTTTGGCCCTGTCCAGACCTAGTGTCCGACCTAGTTAAAAATTAGGTTCCAGGGTTTAATTGAGGGCTCAAACGAGATCTAAAAAATACGAAAATTGATAGGCAACTACTTCTAAGGCTCCTCAAGCTCGAGGACTCCTCGGCTTGTACAAAATGGGGCTACAAAAAGGTGAAAACGAGATCTAAAAAATACGAAAATTGATAGGCAACTACTTCTAAGGCTCCTCAAGCTCGAGGACTCCTCGGCTTGTACAAAATGGGGCTACAAAAAGGTGAAAATGGTATTTACAGGGGTTTTTAGTGATGAGAATCACTTTAAAATGATGTAAGGGTTTTTGAAAAAAATGAAGGGTTGCCTTAGTGCTAGATCTGCATGTGTGTCCATACTTGCTTCTTCCCGTATACTGTCAACAACAATGAAGGTCTACAAATGCAGTTTCATACATTACAAGAGGCCCATAGCACATTGGAGGCAAAGTTGTAGAATGTAGATGTACAAGCCATGCAACAAGTCGGAGGTCATCTATGAACACAAATGGAACATAATTCTAAACTCCAACACAACGTGGGGCTATTAAGAAGGCATCTTGCAACAAATCATGAGGAGAATAGAAGATTACAACTTCAAAATCAAGAAAATCTTGGAGTAGCAATAGAGAGCACACTAGGGGTGAGCATAAGTCCATCAAAATTTCTTGTTGTGCACTGAAGAACATCAAGATTATCCTAGAAGATTATGCTAACCTACTCAAGCCCCATGACAAGTTATCAGAAGAACTAGATCAAGGGCAACAATAAAGAAAGTTTTATACTACAACTATCCCCTAGACAGAGACGTTCAAACCCACAAAATGCATAAACCAACAAGAGGGACACCAAGAAGATTGTCAGAACACGTTTATATTCGATTAGCAACTCGTGTTGAAGAAGGCAATGAGATCTTGGTATGAGGAGTACTAGTACCCCTCATAGTTGCGCACAATTTGGCGCCACAGGGCATACCCCCGAAGCACTGAAAAGGGCTGGATAGAAAAACAGGCTATGACATCCTCCCTCGGCTTGAAGAGCTTGGTGTCCTCAACAAGCGGGTTCGGGTCTTACAAAAAGTTGGTGTGATTACAAAATTTGGGAACATTACATGGGGCTCATAGCCAAAGTGGCTTAAGTGTGGTGATAATACTTGCAGACTAATGGATGGTCGGGCCCAAAGGTGTTGGCCGGAAGCCAATCCGCATCGACTAAGGGTCGTCCTTTGAATTTAATGAGAAACTGGGGACCTTCGCGGGTGTTCCGGTCCCGTAAGATAGCTTCTACCTCGAACTGGTTCTCTCCGTCGTGCAGCACCGGGATCTCACGTCCGTACTTGGAGTCCGGTTTGAACCGCTTCAGGAGGCTGACGTGAAAGGCGTTGTGAAATTGCACATACTCGGGAAGCTCCAAACTGTAAGTGACTTCGTTGATCCTCTTCTCTATCTTGTATGGTCCATAGTAGCGATGGTTGAACTTCTGCGTGAATTCTTCGGCAGGGTGATGTTGCGTGCGCTGACGAGGACTAAGTCGTCGACTTGAAACTCTTCACCCGGTCTCCGTTTCTTGTGTGCATATCTGGCCATGCGCTCTTTGCTTCTCTGCAAGCTAGACTTTGCCTCTTCTAACTTGGTCTTCCATTGATCCAAAAAGGCACCGCAATCGGGATCATTTGTTGCAAGGGTAGAGTCTTGCGTGAGAGCCAAGGGTGTGATTACCTCCTTGCCGGTCGCCAATTTGAATGGGGTCATCTTGGTACTTGAGTGGATGGAAGCGTTGTAATGAAACTCCAAAATGTCTAAGTGCTTCGCCCAGTCCTTCTGATCGGTTCTGGCATAGTTCCGGATGTAATCTTCGATCGTCTGGTTGACCCGTTCGGTTTGCCCATCTGTTTGTGGGTGATATGCTGAGGAGAACCTAAGTTGCGTCCCCAAGATGCGGAAAAGCTATGTCCATAGCTGACTTAGGAAGCGGCCGTCCCGGTCTGACACTATGGTGAGAGGCAACCCGTGATACTTCACGATGTGAGTGAAAAATAGCTGAGCCACGGCCTTGGCGTTGAGCGGGGGTTTGGCCGGGATAAAGTGTGCTTGTTTTGTGAAGTAGTCCACCACAACGAAGATGGTGTTGAACCCCAAAGATGGTGGGATTTCGGTGATGAAGTCCATGCTAATCATGTCCCACCGCCGGTTGGGAATCGGGAGTGGTTGCAGAAGGCCGGCGGGCTTCACTCGATCTTGACGGACTAACTAACATGTTGGGCATGTTTCTACATATTCTTGGACATGTGCCTTCATGCGGGGCCAATAAAAGTGTTTGTGGAGCGTCTCGTAGCTACGGTTTTGACCTCCATGACCGGCCACTTTGCATTCATGTGCCTCCCACATTAGCTCTTTGCGTAGCTCTAAGTCGTTTGGTACATAAATTTTCCCTTTGCGGTGGAGGATGCCTTCTTGTAGTGTGTAGCACTGCGGGGCTTGAGCCGTTTGCATTTCCTGAAGTATTTCTTGAACTTGGGCATCCTGTGCTTGTGCTCGTTGAATTCTACCTCTCAGATCTGAGGATACGGTGGACATCGCCTGGAGCTCGGGTCTTCGACTAAGTGCATCTGGCATCACGTTCTGTTTGCGCGGCTTGTGAATGATTTCGATATCGAATTCGGCAAGAAAATCCTGCCATCTTGCTTGCTTTGGGCTTAACTTGGGTTGAGAGGTAAAATATTGCAAAGAGATGTTGTCGGTAAAAACTTTTGTGTGCTTATCCAACACATAGTGCATCCACTTGCGTAGGCAGTGGACAACAGCCCACATTTCCTGTTCATGTGTGCTCCATCTGAGCTCGGGTCCTGTGAGTTTATGAGACTCATATGCAATGGGTCGTCCATCCTGTAAGAGGACGCCTCCTATGGCCGAACCCGATGTGTCGGTGTGAACTTCGAATGGTTTGTCAAACTCGGAGAGCTTGAGGACTGGGGTGTTGCACATGGCAACCTTCAATGCTTTGAATGCATCTTCTTCCGTGGTTCCCCATTTGAATGGTTCTTTCTCTTTGATCAACTCTAGGAGTGGTGCCGCGGTCTCGCTGAAGCCTTGGATGAACCGGCGTAGAAATTGGCAAAAGCCGATGAATTCCCGCACCTCCTTGACACTCTTTGGGGGTGCCCATTTGAGCACGGCTTCGACTTTCTGGGGGTCCGCATGGAGGCCAAGTTCGGAAACTATGAACCCCAAGAATTCCACCTTCTTCATACAAAACTCGCACTTGCTTGGTTTGGCAAAGAGTCGGCGTTGCCATAAGTGTAATAGGACTGCCCAAACGTGCTCGTAGTGCTCCTCCAATGTGCGACTATAAATGAGTAGATCATCGATGTAAATGATGAGGAAGAGGTCAAGCATGTCCCGGAAGCCGTCGTTCATCTCTCTGCAAAAGGTGGCCGGTCCGCCTGTAAGTCCGAATGGCATGATGAGCCACTCATAGCTGCCATAGCGTGTGCGAAAAGCCGTCTTCTCGATGTGTTCTTGTGCTACCCGAATTTGATGATATCCGGAGTGAAGCTCGATGCATGTGAAGTATCGTGCCTTGCCCAGGCGATCTAGAAGTTCCTCCATCACTGGGACAGGATACTTGCTCTTGATTGTGCCTTTGTTGAGTGCACGGTAGTCGATGCATAGGCGAAGGGAGCCGTCTTTCTTCTTCACAAACAGAACTGGGGCTCCGTAGAGTGAGCTGCTTGGTCTGATGTACCCTTGGTCTTCAAGTTCGTGTAACTTCCGTTTGAGCTCGTGAAGATCCGTCTCATTCATTCAATAAGGGGCCCGTGACGGGGGCGGGTGACCCGGGAGTGTGTCAATCCGATGTTGGACATTGCGTAAAGGCGGAAGACGGGGTGGGAGCGTATCTGTGAGTACATCTGTGAACTCTTCCATTAGCATCTGGAAACTCGGATGTCTAATCTTCGAGACGTCAATCGGCTTCGGTCTTGTTTCTTCTGCCACCTTCCTCAAAACACAAAGGTAGGCTATTCCGCCTTGATAGACTGCTCTTCTGAACTGCCTATGAGACAATGGTGACGGTGTATGCCTTGAGGTTGAGGCCCTGGCATGTGCTTGCTCCTTGCCCTTGGGTGTTGGCCGTGGTTCTCTGGGTTCGGAGTGTGCCTTCTCTTTGCCTTTGCGTGTTGGCCTTGGTCCGCTTGGTTCACTGTCAGAAGGCTCTTCTGTCCGAGGGGCCCGGACACGGTTGCAATCACCGACAATGCCCTGCCCGTTCTGATCTAAAAGAACTTTGTCTACTCCTTTGCCGAAGAAGGAGATCAATTGTTTGTCCATAAAGTCAAGGCCTAGGATGACTTCAAACGTTTCCATCGGTATGATTAGGAAGTTCAAGTAGCCAAACCATAGTCCTAATGTGACTGGAACGCTGTCGGTGTTGGAGACCTCTTAATCTCCAAAGGTTTGATCTATACTGACTTAAGAACACTTCTATGTCAGTTATAAACCAAACTTTACACAAACATTGTTCTTCTTTACCAAAACTTTCATCAACACTTCTCTGAGTGAAGAAATGTTTACTCCAGAAAGTCTGCTTCAGAAATCAACTTCATTACCTGCACAAAACTCCAAATTTCTTCAAGTAAATGATGCACAAGTATTCGCAATACCTTTGCGCAATCATACTAATCATTAGTTCTCAAAACTAATCACCAAAAGTTTACTTTGATCCTTAAGATCAAAGATATGTCATAACTGTCTTCCAGAGATAGCACCTTCGACATAGTCAACTTCTTAAGTTGATTTCTCTTAACACAGAACCCGTTTTGCTAAATGCTTTTAGCCATAGCTTCCTTATCTCCTAACTTAAATTTTAAGTGCTCACTCATCAAAAACTTTACAGTATACACTCAGATCTAAGCAAAACACTCAGACGGAAAAGTGCGCTACTCTCATACTTCAGTTTTCACATTCTACATATGAATGTTCCTATTGATCATTCTCACAGTAGGAGAGGAATTAGACTCTGAAACTCTAGAAATAGCTTCATTAGCTTCTCAATTAGATGTGTACAAAAGGAATTCTGATCCACATGATCAGACAGAGAGCACTCAACGAAAAACCCGTTGCCATTTTCTGGGAAAAAACTCTCTACACATCTCTAAGACATTTGTCATCGACAAATGACTCTCACATACATTTCTCATCATCATTAACTTATATATACATGATTTTAGACTCATCCCGCGTCTATGACATTGCTCCTTATCATCCTAAGGATCTAGCAATACTCAATTTACAAAGATTTCCACTTATATGTACATATGTGTACAAGACATCATTCTGAAATCTCCTTCAATTTCTCAAGTGTCTTCTTCCACTTCATTCTGGCTATAAGCCTTCTTAAAAAAATCTGTATCATCACCAATTTGTGATTGGTTTGTTCCAACAGCTCCCCCTCAATCACTAATTGTGATTATTCCATTCTTCTTCACTCCTGCCATCTCCTTGAATCTCTGTAGCTTAGGTCCATCCAAGCTCTTTGTCATCATATCTGCCACTTGTTCTTCTGTTGGAGTATACATCACATCAATCTCTTTATCAAGTACCTTTTCCCTCAAGAAATGATACTGAATCTCTATATGCTTAGTCCTGGCATGAAAAACAGGGTTAGCTGCCAAATACAAAGAACTCATATTATCTCCAAAAATAATTGGAGTACTATGATCAGTTTCAAAACTCTTCATCAAGGTCTTCAACCATATCACTTCTTTTGCAGCTTCTACCATTCCTTTATATTCAGCTTCTGTGGATGATAAAGCAACTGTATGTTGCTTCTTTGAACACCAAGAAACTAATTTATCTCCAATATAACAGAGATACCCATGAGTAGACCTTCCATCATCTGAGTCTCCTGCCCAATCTGCATCACTAAACACTTTGATTCTTGTGTCAGAAGTGAAACCATAGTACAAACCTTCACTTAGGGTTCCTTTGATATATCTGAGTACCCTTTGGGCTGCAATCCAATGAGTCTTCTTTGGACAATGCATAAATTGTGACAACACACCTACTGCATATGACAAATCTGGCCTTGTCAAGGTAGCATAGATTAAACTACCTACCAAACTCTGATATTTCTTCATATCATTGAAATCTTCACCTCCATACCTGCTTAACTTATGATTTACCTCCAATGGTGTAGTTGAAGTCTTGCAATCTTCCATGTTAAACTTGACTAGAAGATTCTTCAAATACCTCTCTTGTGAAACATATACTCCATGTTGAGTATACACAATCTGCATTCCTAGAAAATAAGATAAGTTTCCCAAATCACTTATCTTAAACTCCTTCTCTATTTGCCTTTTGAGTTCATTGATTCCTTGAGCATCTGTTCCTATGACAATAATATCATCAACATAAATGCACATATAAATGAATCCATTTTCACTTGCCTTTACTAGCAAGCTACTATCTGCCTTTGATGCTTGAAATCCACATTCATTCAAGAACTTGACCAATCTATAATTCCAAGCTCTTGGGGCCTGCTTCAACCCATACAAAGCTCTCTTGAGCTTACACACATAATCTGATCCAATTGAATTCATAAAACCTTCTGGTTGCTCCATGTATACTTCATCTGCAATATATCCATTTAGAAATGCATTTTTCACATCCAATTGTGATAACTTCCATCCTTTACAAGCAGCAATAGCAATCAATGTCCTAATTGTAGACATCTTAGCAACAGGACTAAAGGTTTCATCATAATCTACCCCATAAGTTTGGGCATAACCTTTGACCACAAGTCTAGCCTTGTATCTAGACACCTTACCATCTGCAAACCTTTTTGTTTTATATACCCACTTACATCCAATGACTTTCTGATTCTTTGGTCTTGGTACTAATTCCCAAGTTTCATTTTCAAGTAGAGCATCATACTCTTCCTGCATTGCCTTTTCCCAATTCTGTTTACCTTTGGCTTCTTCATAAGTGGTTGGATCTTCTTCTGTCTTCACAATGTAAGCATAATCTTTTGTTGTTAGGAAAGATGTATCATAACTATACCTTATAGGTTCTTTCCTTTCCCTTGAGGATCTTCTGATTTCTGCACTTCTCGAAGTTTCAGCCTCATTTGATTCTGGATCAAACCTTGGCCCTTCTTCTACATGATCCTGCAATCTACTTCTAGAGTCAACATCATCAATACTTTCTTCATACACTTTTACTTTTGCCTTTCCTTTTCTTTGTATCTCTTCAACACCTGCAAAATCATTTGTTGATCCTGTATACCATGTATTTTGCTCATCAAATGTCACATCTTTAGTAACCAGAAATTGCTTTGTGGATGGACTCCACAACCTGTAACCCATCTGTCTATCATCATATCCAATAAACACATACTTCTCTGCTTTTGGTTCTAGCTTATGTCTTAATTGTGAAGGAACATAAGCATATGCAACACATCCAAATACTTTACAATGATCAAGAGTAGGTTTCTTACCCCACCATGCTTCATAAGGGGTTCCTCCATCCAAAGCTTTGCAAGGTAACCTATTCACAAGATATGTTGTAGTGTTAATGGATTCTGCCCATAAGTAATTTGGACAATTCTTTTCCTTCATCATGGCTCTTGCAAATTCTACAAGAGTCCTATTTCTCCTTTCTGCTACTCCATTCTGTTGAGGGGAGTACCTGCAAGTTACTTCTCTTTTGATACCTGCATTCCACAAATAATCATCAAACTCTTTAGAGAAATACTCTCCCCCTCCATCTGACCTTAACCTCTTAAGCTTTTGCCCTGTGATCCTTTCTGCATAGGCATGAAAATGTTTGAATGTCTTGAAAACTTCTGATTTATCCTTGATTACATATAAAGTAATCCACCCGGTTGCATCATCAACAAATAACACATAATATCTGGATCCATTTATGCTATAGTCCCTTGAGGGACCCCATACATCTGTATCAACCAATTCAAGCATATTTGAATACTTGTACCCTGATTTGTTGTAAGAACCTTTATGTGCTTTACCTAATTGACAAGCTTCACACTTGTACACCATATGTTGGCCTTCAACATTTGGCAATCCAAGCACCACCTGATTCTTTGACATTTCCTTTATAGCTCTCTCATTGAAATGACCTAGCCTTTTATGCCATAGGTCTAATTCAGAAACCTTTTGACTTCCATAAGTAAACAATGCATGTCCCACATTACCTTGAACTTTGAGTGTGAACAATCTTCCTTCCTTTTTCCCTGCAATTATGTTTCTATATCCCTGATTTGGATCTTGCACATAAACACCATCATTTGTGAATCTTACCTCATATCCTTTCTCCACAATTTGCCCTACACTTATCAAATTTTTAGGAATAGTAGGAACATAAAGTACCTTGCTCAGAAGTGTACTTCCACTCTTTGTCTTCACTGATCCAATGCTTTCCACTTTATGTTTGGTATTGTCACCTGTTTGAAATGTATGTCCATTCACCTTTGCTTCCATATCAGTCATCAAGGATAGATTCCCACTCAGATGGTTACTACATCCTGAGTCAATATAAAACACTCTTTGATCTTCTCCCACTGATTCATGAGTTGCATTCAAGATAAGAGTCATGTCATCCTTCTGATCTGATGCATAATTATAATAATTGTTGTTGTAGGACTGAGATTGGAAGTTTCTTCCACCTCCTCTACCATATGGTCCTACCACCTCTTCCTCTGAAGTTGCCTCTTTGGTTTCTGCCTCCTCTACCTCTTTGATTAAAATTCTGATTATTGCTTCCACCATTTTGATTGTTATACGCCAAATGATTAGTTCTGTCACAAATCCAACAAGCTTTAGCATTATCTTTGTTCTTACCTCCTCTTCCTTTACCTCTGAAATTCATCTTTCCTTTTGTGAAGTTAGCTTGACTTGAAGTCCCTTCATCATCAGTCGATTGCTTTCCCTTGCCATTCTTTTTCTTGTCCTTGGAGTACATAGCTTGACTTGCACTTCTATCATTGTCTCCTTTAATGTCCTGCTCAAAAGTTAGCATGTGTCCTAGCAATTGATGAAGATCAGGAGTAAAGTGATCAAGTGACAACTCTATGGACAATATGAAAGGCTTCCACTTCTCATCTCCTCTCAGACCTGTAAGTATTTGTCTTACCAACTTATCCTCTTCAATGTCTTCATCCACTGCTCCCAAGCTATCTGCAATATCCTTCATCCTTGCCACATAATCAGAAATTGATTGTGAACTCTTCTTCTTGAAGGTTGTGAACTCAGCCCATAGTGAGGACTTCCTTGACTTAGTTGTATTTTGGAAATGCTCTTCCAAAGCATTCCAAACATCTGTTGCACTTTCCAATCCTCTAATGTGAGGTAGAAGATAATCATTTAGAGCCATGTAAATGATACTCCTTGCTTGAGCATCCTTTCTCATCCAAGTCTTCAAAATTGCAAGCTCCTCCCTAGTTGGAATACTAGGATCTGAAAATTCAGGCTTTTCTTCTTCTCCTGTAATGAATGCCATCAAATCTTTACTCATGAGGTGTGCCTCCATCCTCATGGACCAAGCTGGATAGTTCTCTCTATCTAGCTTATCAATCTGCAAGCTTTCTCCCATCCTTGACCTTCTGTATCTACAATTACTATGGTTTATGAGAATAAAGTGTACCTTTGATATGAGCTTTTTCCTTCTTGATTCTTTTGAACTCGTGCTTTGAAATTCTGCAGGTTATCTTCAATAATTTGTCCTTGTCCTCCTTTGATTTTGAAGAACTTCAATATCTGCACCAATCGGAACTTCAATTGTCTTTTCTTCTCTTG
Organism: Ceratopteris richardii; assembly: GCA_020310875.1. Taxonomy (NCBI): domain Eukaryota; kingdom Viridiplantae; phylum Streptophyta; class Polypodiopsida; order Polypodiales; family Pteridaceae; genus Ceratopteris; species Ceratopteris richardii. The sequence continues at coordinate 141,105,600 of CM035409.1, read as the reverse complement.
TATTACACCTTCAGCTCTGATACCACTGTTGGAGACCTCTTAATCTCCAAAGGTTTGATCTATACTGACTTAAGAACACTTCTATGTCAGTTATAAACCAAACTTTACACAAACATTGTTCTTCTTTACCAAAACTTTCATCAACACTTCTCTGAGTGAAGAAATGTTTACTCCAGAAAGTCTGCTTCAGAAATCAACTTCATTACCTGCACAAAACTCCAAATTTCTTCAAGTAAATGATGCACAAGTATTCGCAATACCTTTGCGCAATCATACTAATCATTAGTTCTCAAAACTAATCACCAAAAGTTTACTTTGATCCTTAAGATCAAAGATATGTCATAACTGTCTTCCAGAGATAGCACCTTCGACATAGTCAACTTCTTAAGTTGATTTCTCTTAACACAGAACCCGTTTTGCTAAATTCTTTTAGCCATAGCTTCCTTATCTCCTAACTTAAATTTTAAGTGCTCACTCATCAAAAACTTTACAGTATACACTCAGATCTAAGCAAAACACTGAGACGGAAAAGTGCGCTACTCTCAGACTTCAGTTTTCACATTCTACATATGAATGTTCCTATTGATCATTCTCACAGTAGGAGAGGAATTAGATTCTGAAACTCTAGACATAGCTTCATTAGCTTCTCAATTAGATGTGTACAAAAGGAATTCTGATCCACATGATCAGACAGAGAGCAATCAGAGAAAAAGCCGTCGCCATTTTCTGGGAAAAAACTCTCTACACATCTCTAAGACATTTGTCATCTACAAATGACTCTCACATACATTTCTCATCATCATTAACTTATATATACATGATTTTAGACTCATCCCGCATCTATGACATTGCTCCTTATCATCCTAAGGATCTAGCAATAGTCAGTTTACAAAGATTTCCACTTATATGTACATATGTGTACAAGACATCATTCTGAAATCTCCTTCAATTTCTCAAGTGTCTTCTTCCACTTCATTCTGGCTATAAGCCTTCTTAAAAAAATCTGTATCATCACCAATTTGTGATTGGTTTGTTCCAACAGTCGGCATGCCTTACATGACTGTCCTCTCGTTGGGCAAAGACCACTGACATACGGAGCCGTTTACTGACTTTGAGTCCTAGACGTTGAGCACATTGCGATGTCATGAAGTTGTGCGTGGCACCCATGTCTAACATCACCGGCATTCGTTCGCCTCTGACCTCAGCCATAATGAATACTTGATGGATGATGGGCAATGCTACTGAGTGACACTGAGCACTACCTTTTGACGTAGATGGCCTGCGAGGATCCGGACGTGGATGCCTCTTCCTTTCGGTGATCTTCGATCCGGACGTGGATGCCTCTTCCGTTTTTGTTGCTTGCACTCTAGTGTCGACTCATTTTCTCCAGCACTTCTCGGTTGGGTGGCTGCCTTGGCAATGCTTGCACACCGGGCGGGGGTCGCGCCGGAGTTGATTGCTTTGACTGGGTGAACCAGAACGATTCTCGGTGGGAGCCGAAAGAGCTTTAAATCCTTGGTTGCGTTGGTTGTCGGTAGGTCTTCGGTAGGTTGACGTTTGCTCTTTGGTCGTGGTTGCATCTTTGCGGGTAGATTAGCCTCCATAGGTGGAACGTGCCAGCCGGTTGGAGTATGCATCATTGAGCCATTCTGCTATGCGCACTGCATCCTCCCAAGTTAGGGGGTCTTGTTTCTCTACTTCTTTGCGGTAGTATGGGGAGCACCCATAAAGAAAGTCATGTAGCCGATCGATTTCTGCCATGTCGGTGATTCGAAGCATGAGCCGACGGTACTGTGACATGTATGGCCCGATGAACTTGTCTTGACGGAGGTTGCGCCATTCGTCCCGTGCCTGGAATGCTTCATTGCGAGGCACAAAGTAGTCGACGATGGCCGCCTTGAATTGATCCCACGATGTCCAGGCTTGCTTCTTATGCTCCACCATGTACCAAGCCGAGGCCTCGTCTTGTAGAAACTGGCCGGCAATGCGTGTCCAATGGTTGCGGCCAACCCGGAGCATATGAAGGTAGCTTTCCATGCCTTCGATCCATCGATTGACGGCAATGGAACTGCGGCCGCCTCGGTACCTTTCAGGGGGGTTCGGTTTGAAGAAGCCAAAAGATTCGGGGTCGTCGATGTCCCCCGATTGAAGCTGAGTGATCGGGGTTGGGTTTAAAGGGGTTGGAGGCGGTTGGGACGTTTGGGTGGGAGTGGGTTGGGGTGCCGGTTGGGTGCTTGACTGAGGTTGTGGTTGGGGCTGAGACTGGTCTTTACCTAAGACGTGGGCTTCTACTAAGGTGGTTAGCCTAGCGAGGGTGTCTTCAAGTCGATCGATGCGGTCATGGACGGGGTCGGGATTTGGAGGGGCTTGGTCAGATTTAGGTTGGGTGTGGATCTCGGCATTGAGCTCGGCCTCTTGGAGGCGTTCGTGTAGCTCGGCATTCACCAAGAGCAAACGGTTGAGTTCTTCTTCTAGGGCAGCCTGTTGGGCCTTGTGACGTCGGTGCCGTTCAGTCACGTTCTTGGTGCGTTCCATCCCCGAAGTTAGACCGGCCGTGCCAACGTCGTGTTCGCTGGCCATGGTGGCATGGAGCCAACCGGGGGCAACTCGGGAGGGAGAGGGTACCTAAGAGGAGGGAGGCTAGGGCACGCGGGCACCTAACGGGGAAGGGAGTGGTCCACCGATTAAACGAGGGTACCGCGTGGCTAGGCGGGTAAGGCGCGGGCCGATGGCAGATAGCGCAGAGGCGACGACAGGTAGCGCAGGGACGACGGGAGGGTAAAGGGTGCCTAGCTTGAGGAGGGGGGGGCAAGGGGGGGCTTGCTTGAAAGGGGGGGGGGGGGGAGGGGGGGTCAAGGGGGTGCCTTCCTTGAGGGGGGGGGCAAGGGGGTGCCTTGCTTGAGGGGGGGGGGGGGGGCAAGGGGGTGCCTTGCTTGAGGGGGCGGGGGGGGGGCAAGGGGGTGCCTTGCTTGAGGGAGGGAGGGAGGGCAAAAGACCTCTTGCGACGTCAAAGAACTTCCCACGGATGGGCTCAGGACGTTAGATGGCGCTGCCAGCACTGGTGTGACAGTCCGCCCGTCCAAAGGCTTCCCCTAGGGTCGTTGCTCTGATACCACTTGAGACGTTCAAACCCACAAAATGCATAAACCAACAAGAGGGACACCAAGAAGATTGCCAGAACACGTTTATATTCGATTAGCAACTCGTGTTGAAGAAGGCAATGAGAGTTTGGTATGAGGAGTACTAGTACCCCTCATAGTTGCGCACAATTTGGCGCCACACGGCATACCCCCCAAGCACTGAAAAGGGCTGGATAGAAAAACAAGATGTGACATAGACCACCATATCAGCCTCTTAAAACATTACTGACTCCGCAATGCTACAGGAACTACAAAAACAAGTCACCGAACTTCAAATGAGGTTGTTACAATATGAAAGACCACCATCCCTACTAGAGGCCTCCACAAAAGAAGAAACAATATCCATTCTAGTGGAGCAAACATTTGAAGATGACTACGATCCACAACCAATTCCTGGTGGATGTCGAAGAATAGAAGAAGGCCAAGACACATTTGAAGCTCCACAACCCCCATGGTTAAAACAAGTGGAAGATGTTGGGTGCACTCATGAAGATTGCATGGTGGTGCAAAATCAGGCAATGCGAATCATAGAAGAAACGGTGTTGCAATCCAGCTATTTCCAACACTTGGCATGGAGGCGACTCATCACGACATCTGAACTTCAATACATGCCATATTTTTTAATTCCGGTTGACTATAATGTAGAAATTAAGAGAGTCATAGGGGAAGATGCCCTCATTTGTGATGCAATTCTAGCCAGAAGACTTACCATCGGAAACACAGAAAGGTAATATTTATCAACCAAACTCGCAGCAAAAACTTTTAAAAACCTACCTAGAGATGTTGTGCATGGGGAACCATGCACCCCTACATCTTCTCTACAACCTATGTTATGGTCTAGTTCCACGGTGCAGGTCCTGGAAAGCATTTTCCATTAAATTATAGAACAATGCTCAGTGCAAGAAATGGCTCAACTACCCATATGTTATGTCACCACAGGGACCACCTTCAATTGCTTATATGATGGCCACTATATGCCACTAGAGCCCTTGGTTGAAGCCAATGCCAGATGTCATGGCGCAAATGATGCTACAGATTTGCATATGATGCAGATTGTTCTCAAGACCTTTGGCAATACACAAGCACCACAAGTAGCTCTATCGGGCTTTACAAATGGAAATTATGATTTGGTGTATGACATGAGCACAACCCCAAGCATTAGAGTAGCTTATGCCTGGCATGCCCGTATCACACCTAGCCTTTTACAAACAAACCTTTGAAGATATGTTCACTATAGGCTTTTGGGAGTATCACTCTAAGTGTTCACACCAAAACCAACACGCCTAGTTCAATTATTTGCATGTGAGAAGGCTATGTATTCAGAGTACTATATGACACCATAGCCAAATATACCCAGTGCCATGAATTGGGATGCATTGCAAGCTGATCTAGCAAAAGGATTAACACTCCAAGAACATGAGTTGGCCACCAATGTCATCCAATATTATATTGACCACCCTATAAAACAGAGGTCTATTAGGGGTGATAGACGCTAGAGAGGGGGGAGTGTTGGCCTACAAGCAATGAGGAGATAGAGCAGTCAAGTACAATCTGGCACAAAAGAGGCCACATCATTATTTTCAGGCCTAATTTTTAATCAAAAGTGATTTTCATGACTACACAAACATTGCAAATAGTGTTTTTGGTATACATTCTATTCAAGCCGAGGAGTCCTCGAGCTTAAGGAGTATTAGAAGCACCTATGTATTAAATTTCATACTTTGTAGACTCCGTTTGAGCCCTCAAATAAGCTCTAGAACCTAATTCTTAACTAGGCCGGACACTAGGTCTAGATAGCACCAAAAGTTAGTAAAAAAACTATAAAAAGAGCTAGAGACCTTATTTTTGGGGCTAGGTTGTTAGAGATTTGAGCTTTTGTAAGAGATTTCTTGAGTAATAGAAAGCACTCCATTGTTCCTCTCTTTGTTCTTGCCTTGTGTGTGCATGTGTATATGTGTGTGCATGTTAGTGTGCTTCTCACACATGAACTTGTGCCTTCACTTGCTCATGGGCATCATACCAGTCCTCACATCTCCACGGATTGACATTTATGAGGTGGGTCTCCTTACGTTGGAACTCAGCATTGTGATAGTGTGACATACTCATCATGCATTTTGACCCTTTATAGATGTTTGATAGTTCAAGCTCCTCTCCTAGGTTGTCTTCTATGTCTATTCACATTCTCACACATTGGTCTAGGGTGTTCAAATTTCTTAGGTATATGTATGATAGTAGTTTTCCTCTCAAGAGACAATATAGAAACAACATAACTTATTAGGATTGTGTAGGTAGTTTTGGGACCGGGCATATCTCTATGTATTGCTTGAAGCTTCATCTTGCTAACCTTGCCATATCTTAAGGGGTCCCCTTAAAGCTATGGATAATGAACGAACTAACATGCTCGACTCCACTCTTGAAGAACTCACTAATGAACGCTTGCATAAACTATGAGATGTTTAGGTAGTTACCCCAATGCAAAGGCTAAAACCATGCTAGGGTTGTACCCTTCAAGGTTAACCTAAAAGCCTCATATTGAATGAACAAGTCCTCTACATGCTCTACTCTTAGCATTTGCTTGAATTTCAGTACATGAACATAGGGATCTCCTGTGACAACAAAGTAGTTTTTTTATTATCTTAACTACATGTTAGGGTCTCAATGTTCTCAAGTGTTCTCTTTGTATAGGTACATGGAAAGCCTCATCCTCTATGTGACCTATATTCTCCTCTAGTTCTTTCTCTCTCTAGTCTACTTTCTCCTTGTTGAGGTCTACCTCCCCCTAGGTTGTAATGAGACTTACTCCTAGAGGTTCTCTTTTCTTTTCTCTCTACACTTCTAAGAAGTTTGCATGTCCTACACTAGCTGCTTTATGTGAAGATGAATGTTTAAGAGAGGGAAAACCTTTTGTCCTTGCCAAAGATGAGTCTACTTACTGTAGTTTGAGACTAAGTACATACGATCTGAATCAAGATCCATATAGTGGCACTTTGTAGATTTTGGGTCCTTGAGGTCATACACTAGAAAGACCCTTTTAGTATGGGGCTTGTCTCACTAGAATTTCCAAAAAGCCTCATCTCAAGCTTCATTAGCATATAGGTGTATAGTTACATTATTTTGAGTCATTTTAATTGTGGTTACTATTCCTTTCAACACCAATGTCTTCCTACGAGTGATTCAAAACTCCTCCAAACCATGCTCATCCGAATCTCTAACTTCTGACTCTTCGAGAACATTCCCAAAGATTTCCATTTAAAAAGGTGACTAGTAATAAAGTACATAGTTCCCTAGTTTTCCATGTAGGATCCATGCTCAAACTTCACTAACGGGTGATCTAAGCCATAGGGTTGTTTTGGGTTTGTTAATTGTACCACATATCTTCTCAAACCATCTTCATAGATGCAAGCACCTATTATGTTGGTTGGGATGTAGTCTAACTATGTTTTGTCGGGCCCTTTTGACACCTCTATATAGGTTGCCCTAGTGCTAGGATTAAGTTCCTCCATGCCATAGGGACTATCTGTCTCACGTGTGTCTTGGATTCAACTGGATATATGGTTATATGATTGCTTGGACCGGTCTTGGCTACGTGGTTGAGACTAGCTCTAGATAATCTTAGGCTTTGTCCATCCACTTTTCCAAGGTGTTAGCCTAATTGATGGTTCATGTATTTAAACCAAATTCTTTTTAATCCCCTTAAAAAAACCCATTGATGTTTGTTAAATTATCACTCACGTGTATATGAATTAGATTTTTTAGGATCCGGTCTTATTATGCTATCGTCAAGAATATTTGCAATAATTAGACTTGAATGTTGAAAATCTAATAAGACTCTTTTTCCCTTATGTTTTTGTCATGCTTTCAATTGTTTAGCAAGCTTGAACTTGATCCCTTTAAATTGTGTTGGACTTGGAGAATCCTTATCATCACCTTATGTACTACTTCTAGAACTCTACATCTTAGTCTACACCAAAATTAACAAAGGGGCTTTAACGCTTTCCAACCTTAAGTCACTTTTGATGCTTTCCCTTGCCAAGGAAGATCTCCCAAGCCTTTTCTTTGCCATGTCGACCTCTTGTGAGATTCAGGGACACACTCATTCTTGCATTAAAACTCCTAAAAGATCACCAAAAAACCATTAAAAATGACCAAAGTTTTGCCAAAAAATAAAACCTACTTTTTGCCAAAAAATAAGTCTCTTGCAATAGGCTAGTCTGTCATGAGAGATGGGGTATATTGTGTTAGGGGCTCTCGCAGGAAAGAGGGTTTCTATTGCAATAGAGAGGGTCTATCTTTGGGGTGTGTCATGATAGAAGGAGGTTGTTTGTGATAAGCCAGTCTATCATGATAGATGGGTGCCTATTGTAATTTTGGTATGTCGTGAAATTGGTCTATCATGACTCTAATGCAATAGAGTGGCCTTGTCCCAAATTTTCTCTATCATGATAGAGGTGCACTATCATGATAGAGTGGATGTATGGTGGTAGAGGGGCCTTGTTGCAATAGATCGGTCTATCCCAAGAGAGGGTGGTCTATGGGGTATTCTGTCTATGGTGACAAATGAGAGTCTATCATGATAGTGCCAATCTATCATGACAGTTGGAGTCTATCACACTGATGGTGTCTATCCGAGTTTTTTTTTCTTGTGGCAAATGGGGGCTTGCCACGATAGAGCCGATTTGTCATGAAAGATGGGGTTTGTTGTGATAGACATGGGTATGTCACCTGTCATGTCTTTTATCTATCCCAATAGAGCAAAAAACATGAATTTTTTTTATGTGTCTATGGCACAAGGATGGGGATGGGGAGCCCTTTGTCGTGGTGTAGATGCAAATTTAAAATGTCAACTTTTTTGGTGTATTGCAATAGATCGAGGTGGTAAGCATGATTCCCAAAATACCCTGTGCCATACTTATGCAGTCCACTGGAGATGGTGATGAAGGTGAATCTGCAAGAAAACAACAAGAAAACACAAAAACATAGCAAAATGTTTGCTCTCTCTCTCTCTCTCTATCTATCTATCTCTTGCAAGCACCCAAATGAGAATAGCTGAAGGGGCTTCTATAGATATGCTTAAAATTGAGGATTTTGGTGGAGACAGAGGTGAGTGGCTATGGAGGATGGGTGGGAGGAAGATGAAGATGGTTATAAATGATGTAGAAGTAAAAAAAACAACAACTCAAATTTACCTATCAACATTGGTTTTCTATGCTCTTATCATGACATGTTGGTCCTTGAGCAATGCTCTCCATGTCATCAAATTTGGTGTCACCCTAGACAAGGATGAGTACCACGTCAAGGAGATTCACCTGCTAATTTTTAATCAATGGAGATGTGAGGATGATATGATTATTGTGAGTGAACGATGTGAGTGAATGATGTGAGTGAAGGTGAAGGTGAGAAGCACTTAAGATGCACACACACACAAGGTAGAAACAAAGACTATGAGCAAAATAAGGAGATTACTTCTATTAGGAAAAGGTCTCAATTACAATATAAGCTCTCTTCTCTAAAAATTTGAAGAAAAATTCAATCTCTTAAAGGATCTCTTTAGGTTTGCTTATAATTTTCTATTAGCTTTGGCTGATTCTAGACATTATTTTTGGCATAGTTAAAAATCAGGTTCTAAAACTAATTTGAGGTATCTAATGGGCTCCAAAATTGGGTTTTTGTATGTACAAATTTAGTGATAAGAATCATTGTTTGAATGTTTTAAGTTTGAATAAATTATTGATGTTTGAGAAACAAGAACATGAATGTAGACAAACGTATGAAATAAATGTTCAAAGTCCTAAAAAAAATTAAGGTAAGGGTTCTATTCCATTCATGATTGATAGCCTCAAAGTGGAGTGCAACCTTGACAAAGAGAATAGTGATTTTATTGCCAACTATTTCACTCAACTTATGGGGGTGAGCTAGCCACTTTATCCCCATAGAGAGAATTGCATGGCCATGATCTCTAGATTTAGAACCAATGCCTCTTCTTGATTCTCCTTTCAGGGGTATGGAAATATTAGAAGTGATTGATTCTCTTTCTAAGCGTAAATGCCCGAGTGTAGATGGTCTCACAAATGAATTTTTCAAGCAAGTTCTCATGACCCCCTCTTCACTTGGTTTGGTAAGAGGTCAATGCTTTGGCATCTTGCTTGTATAGCATTAATTTCATATTTGTAAGACTCCAATATTAGGACTGAGGTCCAAACAAGAGATGATACAAGGCACCCTATGGATACTATTGGAAATATGAAGACATCCAATGGTAACATGAATTTGTTAAGCAATGTTCTCTACGTATATGGAGGATCCATACCAAGGATTCAAGAAGATATCTAAAGGAAAGAACAAAGGTAGGTTGTTCACCTTTGAACTTCAATAAACTAGGAACATAGAATTGTTCATTTATGGAACTCAACCCTATCAAAGTTAGAGGTTTGGAATAATATTTTATCTCATATAGGAGAGAAACCCCTGAAACAAATCATTAGATATCAAGGTGTACTTGGACTACCCGACATTTCAAGGCAGCATATGATCTACAAATGCAATGCATGTCAATTTGGAAAATCACATAGGCAACCATTCAAAAGGAACGGGAACATAAATGGAGAAATTTTGAAGCTTGTCCATACTAAAATTTGGGGACCAAGCAAAGTTCCATCCATCTCATGATCATGGTATTATGTGTCTTTCATTGATGGTTTTAGCAGATGAATCATGCTTTATTTTATAAAGCATAAGGATGAGGTATTTTCATGTTTCAACAAGTATCTAGCACTTGTGGATAATCAAATAGGTAAAACCCTAAAACGAATAAGGTATGATGGAGGGGGAGAATACTTATCCCATAGGTTTGATTCTTATCTATAGGAAAGGGGAATCAAAAGAGAGATAACTAACTAGTGTACACCTGAGCATAATGGGGTAGCAAAAAGGAGAATAGGACCATTGTGGAAGTAGTTCGCTCCATGTTGAATGAAAAGAATTTTCCATATTATCTATGGGTAGAGGCATTATCCACTGTCACATATCTCATAAACATGTTACCATCAAAGTCTTTCAAAGGAATGACTCCTTGTCAATCTTGGAATGGAAGAATAACAAGATTGGATCATTGTAGGATAATTGGGTGCATTGCATATGCCAATATAACATCTCAAATTAGAGGTAAAATTGATCCCAAGGCATAGACATATGTATTTATAGGTTATGACATAAATCAAAATCATAATACACTATATATCCCTAAAATCAAGGGATTCATAGGGAGTGGAGATGTAGGTTTTTATGAAAATAAGTCTTGGTTTGATGATGATTGCAAGAAAATCAAATTTCCCTACGACTTGGAGGAAAATTTTCCTACACTTTCAAGCAAAGGTACACATACACTTCAAGATTCAAGTGATTCAAAGGATGCTCAAAAAACTCCTGGAAGGGAGATTGGTTCATGGAAATCCAAAGGTAAAGTGAAAGTGCAAAGGTTGGGAACGTTGTAGAATCATCTTAACAAATTATTAGAAGATTGAAGGGATAAGAAGAAGCCAAAAGGTATGGATATGACACATCATTGGTAACTATTCTATTTATATAGCTCAGAACTTGAACTGTGAAGAGAACTCATCTTATGAGGAAGCCACAAAGAAATGAGAATGGAAGCATGCCATGGAAGAAGAGATTGAAGCTTTGTAGGAAAACAACACTTGGGACTTGATTCCCAAGACATCCACCATGAAGGTAGTGAAGAATACTTCCCACAGAACAGATATAAATCGAGGATTGATTCTTAGGGATATGCTTGGAACCAAGGCATTGACTATGAAGAGACCTTCTCTCCTCTATGAAATTTGCCTACAATGAAAATACTATTGCAACTGCCAAGAATTGGAACATATATATGATATGGATATAAAGAATCTAATTGTAGATGAACATGTCTCAAAGGAGGTATATATAATGCAACCCCCTTGGTTTGAAGACTCACATTATCTTAAATGTTTTGCAGATTAACAAAATCCTTATATGGGCTAAAGCAATCTCCAAGGGCTTGGAATCATAGACTTGTAACTTAGTGGGAGGATAAAGGGTTTGTGGTGAGCAAGGTTGATCCTTCCCTATTCATTATGTGATCACATGAAGAAGCCATACACCTATGTGTATATGTGGATTACATTATGCATACGTGATTATCATAAAGGTTTGAGAAGGATCAAGCATCAGATGAAGGAATAATTCAAGATTAGTGACTTAGGATAGCTCACTTACTTCCTTGGATTGGAGATAGAATATACAGGTAATGGTATGTATCTTGTTCAAAAGATATCCTCAGAGTAGAAAATCGAGCTCTAGGCACCACAACTAGTACTCTACATAGAGGCTGCTGAATATGCAAAAAAAACATAGTACACAGGGACCATAAACATAGACTTCTTAGGTATTAGAAATGTAGTCAAACTTGCAACATGTGGCTGACCAGGCCGCTATATGTTCTATTAAAGAACATATACAAAAGTGTTCGGTGGTCATTTGGCATTTCACATGGACACTAACAATAAGAATCTCCCAATAAAGGCCAACATGGAGAAAGTAACTATGGGAGAAAAATGAAGAAGGATAAAGAATCCCTGAGTGTAAGTATACAAACTATACCTCCCACCAGATGGGCATGTTACACAATATACAAGTGACTATGTAAGATCACGAATCAGGTAACCCCCATCAAGTGACAAGGGTATCAAAAACTATCATGTGGTAGAGCTTTAGTCAAAGCATCTGCAACATTATCTCGAGTATGAACATTCTCAAGAATAATGCACTGAGTGGCTAAGAAATCTCTAATGAATTGATACCTCACCTCAATGTGCTTGGTCTTTGCATGATAGACTGGATTCTTCGCGAAAGCATTGGCACTCTGACTATCACTGAGAAAACGAGGTACATGCTGAGGTAGACCCATATCACAAGCAAGATGAGAAAGTCACAACGATTCCTTACATGCCTCACTTTCTGCAATATACTCTGCTTCTATGGTGGAAACCATTGTACATTCTTGAAGATGAGATCTCCAAGAGATAGCACCTCTAGCAAAATGAAAAATGTACCCTGATGTAGACTTATGATTGTCTACACAACCAACATAGTCAGAATTTGTGTAACCAATAATGGATGCTTTCCTGCTACCTAAGCATAGACACTTGTCCTTTGTTTTCCCTCTACCAATTTAAGGAGGAATGCAAATCTGGTAATAGCAGTCACAATACGAAATAATTAATTAACAATCACATTACTAAATAATTAATACCAATCACATTATGAAATAATTAATAATAGCAATCACATTACGATTTAAGGAGGAACGCACATTACGAAATAAATAATTAACAATCACATCTCCGACATACTCTCTGGATATGGGCACCTGAATACATTCAAAGTCCTAACGTACTACCAACTAGAAGAATGTAGTTGATTGCAACTATGAATACCATTTCAAAGGAGAGCTACATTTCAAGTGACATCATTGTTTTAGAATTCTGATCATCGCACAAACGCACATGGAAATTGATATTCCGAACTATAGAAAAATAGGTATTGATAGTCCATTTCTCACGTTGAATTGGTTAGAAGTTTAGATACTTGGTTTCACATGTACAGATATATATTTTTGTTTGTAAAGCAAAGCACCAAGACATATTGAAATACATAAATTTTTTGGTTTTATATTCTCGTAGATATCTGGTTTTCAAAACTTTGCTTCTCAGACCGTGATTGCAACACTTAGGGAAAAAGAATGTCATAGAAAAATGATTAATTTTATAGTATAAAGAATGTATATACATAATTATGCACGTCCATACCTACGTACACACATATATACTATCATAAATGGGGACATCGATGGAATTTGTTATTGTTCTTCTTCCATTGCTTAAGAAGACTTACTCATGTTGGAGAGGAAAACTTTTTATGTGAATGGAAAAAGAAACATTTCATTGTGTAAATGTACATATACATGGTGATAATCGATTCCCTACCATATCCCTTGTCTTTGCATCTATAGAGTCCTTTGAGTTTTTACATGGCTCTCCTAGGACATAATTTTTGCATGCAAGAAAGGATCTTAAGGTCTCTACTAGACTATCAACACTCAATAAATTGGAGGACATTCCACTAGATGTAGAAACATATTTGAAGGACACACAAAGCAAAAGGAAGGAAGCTCATGATAAAAATTTATGAATAAAAAATTTCTAAACTTTTATGCTATTATGGACACAATTTTGAGGCAAGTCGATTCCTCATTGGGAAGGACCATACAAAATTAGAGAAATTCTTTAATGGTATGATATGCAATTAGAGACTTTGGCTAACAAGTGGCTACCACTATTCAACGTCTCAAAGCTCAAGGCCTATCATAATCAACACAATTAAAGCTCTTTTGGATCACCCGACACTTTTTCAAATCTATCCTGGTTGTATGTAGCTCTCCACGTACTCTTTTTAACTTAATTTTTTCATTTTTCAAATGTTATGCTTTTCTTTTTATGGCTTTCTTGTAATTTAGTTGCCATTCCATGTAGCTTTTTTTCTTTTTACATGCAATTTTTTCTTGATTATTTAGAGGAGAAAATGGAAGCTATCTTGTGTTTCAGTCGGGATGTAGAATTTTTGGGAAATGTTTTGGATTTTTTTGGCAGTTTTTTATATTTATTCTTTTTTAAAAATTATTCAAACAAATGTGGGTCCCTTGCTTTTTGTTTAAACCCAACAAAAAAAGATTAAAAAGAGGACACCCCTAGTATACTTTATATATCTCTCTCTATCTCCTAGATCTCTCTCTAGAGCTCTCTTCCTCTCTCTCTCTCTATTGAATTATTTCGATGGAGATGCACCATAGTGTGCTCTCCTTCTTGAGAGCTCCAGGATGATATCCTCAGAGTAGAAAATCAAGCTCTAGGCACAGCAACCAGTACTCTACACAAAGGCTACTGAATATGCAAAAAAAACACAGTACATAGGGACCACGAAGATAGACTTCTTAGGTGTTACAAATGTGGTCAAACTTGCGGCCTGTGGCTGACCAAGCCACCATATATTCTATTAAAGAACATATACAAAAGTGTCTGGTGGCCATTTGGCCTTCCACATGGACACCAACGATAACAATTCCCCACTAAAGGCCAATATGGAGAAAGTAACTATGGGAGAAAAATGAAGAAAGATAAAGAATACCTGAGTGTAAGTATACAAACTATACCTCCCACCTGATGGGCATGTACGATCATGAAGCAGATAACCCCCATCAAGTGACAATAGTATCAAAAGCTATCCTATGGTAGATCTTTAGTCAAAGCATCTACAGCATTATCTCGAGTATGAACCTTCTGAAGAATAATGTGCTCAGTGGCTAAGCAATCTGTAATGAAGTGATACCTCACCTCAATGTGCTTGGTCTTTGCATGATAGACCGGATTCTTAGCCACAGCATTGACTCTCTAACTATCACTGATTAAACGAGGTACATACTAAGGCAGACCCATATCACAAGCAAGATGAGAAAGCCACAATGATTCCTTACATGCCTCACTTGCTCCAACATACTCTGCTTCTATGGTGCAAACAGTTATACATTCTTGAAGACGAGATCTCCAAGAGATAGCACCTCTAGCAAAATAAAAAATGTACCTTGATGTAGACTTCGATTGCCATAACCAACATAGTTAGAATCTGTGTAACCAATAATGGATTCTTTCCCTCTGCCTAAGCATAGACACTTGTCCTTGGCTTTTCCTCTACTGATTTAAGGAGGTTTGCAAATCCGGTAATAGCAGTCACATTACGAAAAAACTAATTAACAATCACATTACTAAATAATTAATAAAATAATCACATCATGAAATAACTAATAATAGCAATCACATTACGATCTAAGGAGAAATACACATTACGAAATAAATAATTAGCAATCATATCTCCGACATACTCGAATTGCTCAATTTGGGCACCTGAATACATTCAAAGTCCTAACGTACTACCAATTAGAAGAATGTAGTTGATTGCAGCTATGAATACCATTTGAAAGGAGAACTACATGTCAAGTGACGTCATTGTTTTAGAATTCTGATCATCGCACAAGCGCACATGGAAATTTATATTCCAAACTATAGAAAAATAATGATTGATAGTCCATTTTCTCACACTGAATTGCTTAGACGTTTAGATACTTGCACTACAATAGATCGGTTGTATACCAAGGTTTTTACCAAGGGAAATGAATGCGCATATTTTTTCCCCGATGTCGGTGTAGGTGTCAGTATGCGCATCAGTACTAAAGTGTTGATATAGGCGTCGATATAAATGTCGGTATGAGCATCGGTATGAGCGTCAGTATATGCATCGGTATAAATATTGGTATTACCGATGCCCATACCAACGGTTATATCGACGCCACTGCTGGGTGTACCGTCGTGTATACCAGTGCCCGCTGGGTGTACCGACGCTTATTCCAAGGGCATTACCAGGAGTATCGTCACTTTTTTTTGGGCAGAGTATGTTGTCTTTTGCTACAACAACATTACCATGATGTTGCTTAGCAAAAGACAATACACTCTGCCCAAAAAAATTGAGTACATGTGATGTGTACTCTAATGTCAACCGAAATATGATTTTATAAAACAGAATATTATTGGACACAAAAGAGATAATCAGAATGAACCATGAACCACGAACCATGTACAAGAAGAGTTATATATTTCATAAATGAAGCATGTACAAGAGTGTGGCAAACCACTGTCATATATGATGCTTTTACAAAATGTGCAAAGCAATGCATTGCCATATAAAAATCAAATACAAAATTTTGGTGTTCCATTGCCATACACATGCAAAGAATGTTTCATATCAACAGTCCTGCAACAAAGAACATTCATGAAATGAGATAAATTCACATGAGATTTACAAACAACAAGTAAAAACCAAGTTTATAAATTCATCACCTCATCGCAAACGCTCCCATGAAACGACTGCACTGCGTCCCTCCAAGTCCTCCAATAGTGCAATCAATCCATGACGATATCCATAAGCCTCCTCCATTCGTATTGGAGGATGACCCATTGCCAGCTCCTACAACAAATATACAAAACATTAGAGGAACATACATGAGAAGCTTCACACAAACAAATTCAATAAATCAAATGGTACTTACAAACTCGTGACGCATCGTGTTATATCCGCCGCTGCCCAAATGTGACGGTCCAAATGTATCTAAACGTGTGGTTGCGGCATCTTTAAAACACTAGTTCTTTTCATATTCATTTATTTATATAATTATCCTACTTTATATATTTATTTATTTATATATTCAGATTTTTTTCTTAATTAATCTTATTTTCTTATATTTAATTATATATTTAATTATATATATTTAATTAATTTATTTAAAACACTAGTTCTTTTTATATTTATTTATCTATATAATTATCCTATTTTATATATATATTTATTTATATCTTCAGATTTTTTCCTTAATTTTTTTCTATATTTTCTCTTTATATAAATTTAATTGAGTTATATGTATGCGTAAACCCTAAGACCCTAATCTTAAAGATCTAGACCTAAAATATGTATATTTCTATATGCATGTGTATATACATGTATATATGTATTATATGTGTATGTGTATGTGTGTATATATGTTATGTAGGTGTTAAAACCCTAAAACCCTAATTAAAAAGACCTAGACCTAAAACATGTATATATGTGTATGCAAGTGTATATATATGTGTATGTGTATATATATGTGTATAGGTATATGTGTGTATGTGTATGTGTATATATATTTACTCTGATTAAAATCCTTCAAATTAAACCTATTTTTATATATTTAATTATATATAATTAATTTATTTATTTAAAACACTAGTTGTTTTCATATTTATTTATCGATATAATTACCCTATATATATATATATATATATATATATATATATATATATATATATATATATATATATATATATATATATATATATATATATATATATATATATATATATATATATATATATTCAGATTTTTTTCTTATTTTTTTCTATATTTTCTCTTAATATAAATGTAACTGAATTATATGTATGTCTAGACCCTAAAACCCTAATCTTAAAGATCTAGACCTAAAATATGTATATTTTTGTATGCATGCATGTGTATATACATGTATATATGTATTATATGTGTATGTGTATGTGTGTGTATATATGTTATGCATGTGTAGAAACCCTAAAACCCTAATCAGAAAGACGTAGACCTAAAACATGTGTGTATGTGTATGCATGTGTATATATATGTGTATGTGTATATATATGTGTATAAGTATCTCCTTCCATTAGGCTTCCCTTTCTGCTTAAACCTGCTTGGTCTCTTCTCTAGCACTCCACTCCTCTCTAGTCTATCCCTGACACACCCTTGTCGTATGGGTGATAAATATAGTATTGAATTATGTGGATGGTGAGTTCATGTTCTTTATGACAGAGACCCCTTGCTAGATTAGACTCAATTCTCTTCCAGTCAGCACTTGGGATATCCAATTGAGGAAACTTGTAATGTCTTGAATAGATAGCTTGCTTACAAGCAAATAGTTGCAAAAGATGTGTTGGTTTGGATATGAACATAGTGGTATTCCCAAAAGCTTCTAGTGAACATGTCTTCAAACATCTCCTTTTACCAAGTTCGGAGACAGTTCACCTTGCAGTATCAGACATATATGACTTTAATTGAAGGCCTCATGTTCAAGTCATAAACCAAATCCGAATTCCCATCCTCAAATCTAGGGGTGGACCCATGAGATGCCCTCACATTCGTGAAGGTTTTTAACACAACTTGCATAAGATGGAATATCTTCATTAGCATCGGGACATGACGTCGAGAATCGTTTTTAACCGCCCTATCCAATGATGTATAGTGGTCATAATTGGAAGTCCCTAGGGAGATGTGAAATATGAGTAATAAACCCAATCTACACATCATGGATTTTTTGTCACTTTGATGGGGAATGTTGGCCATGATCGACACCTTGTGATGGGTTTGTAGCATGGATTGTAGAAAATATTGAAGGGGGTGTTTGATCATGTGCATAGCATCCCAAGAGACTCTTGTAGTAATCGGGCCCTTCAATTAGGTTGGAAAATTATGCCTCTATGCGCTACTTCAAGAAGGTCATCCGATTCAAATTGAATGGAAAATGTTTGTAGTTTGCCTATAATTTGTTGTATTTCTACATTGTAGCCTTCCAAAATGCGAAATCATGGCATATATTGCAATTTTCAAGTGATGATAAGCCCATGAGGAGCTACATTTTGGTGATAAGCCTCCTCGGTAGTTGCCATGGCCAATACTAGTAATTCAACATGTTCATCTGGGGTCCTACCAATCTCCATTACCTTTTTTATAAGCCATGTAGGTCTAGGTAATTCATGTGTATCTTGATCTTCTTCTATGATGCAACCCTGTGGTGCTGGATCTGGCCCATACTCTTCTTTGAATGATTGTTCTTCTAGAATTTTTTCCATCATTTCTTTTGCATTTGGTGGCTGACATGGGGATGTAGGTCTTGCATACTACTGTAGCATGTCTTGAAATGCTATGATCTGACTCTGTAGATTGGCAATATGTGTTGACTCTATAGCAACGACGGTAGGACATGGGACCATCATTGGTGGTGTTGGTAGTCCTGCTGATTGTTATTTGTGTAGTTGAGAGCTCCTCTATCAACTTATCGTGTGCTTCTAGAAGGTTAGTATAATCTTCTAATATGATTTGTATACTCTCAAGAGGGATTTCTTAGGCATTTCGTTCCATCTATATGCATAATAGATCTTCCATTGCATCGATATCTTGTTTGTTCTATTATTGCACTTGATTTTCCAACTATACATGAGCCTATTGGAGAGCAGTAGACTATTCTTGAATGGTCTTGTTGGTGATGATCAATGTATATATTCTCTCTTGGAGGTGAGTGGATTGATCTTGTAACATCATATTGCATCATGCAATCATAGAATACTCCTAGCATAATTGATTTCCATAGTTGATATTCCCAATTAATATTAGATGTAGTGATCAGTGTATTATTTACAAGGGCTGATGAGGATGGGGATGGTAATTCTAGATGCAAATGGAAAAACAATTGTGGTGATGTTCATGGAGGGGGGATCGGGGACTGTGAAATTGTAGGGGGTAGGGGAGGTTTTGTGAGTGGTGGTGATATGTCCATGGAATTAGAGGTGGTCATGTTTGTTGTGTCAATAGTGAAAATCAATCTTGTGGGTGAAGTGTGTGATGGTGTGTGTGTGTGTGTGTGACACTTGACAAAAATTATGATGAAATAAGAATGGGTTGAATGTCAAGTGGTAGATGCAAAGGACCGTAATGAATGTGTAAATAAGCGAGGGTATCCTGAGATAAAAGATGTGATGATGGTGGAATGAATGTTGAAGAAAGAAGAGAGGGAAACTGAAGGGGGGAAAATTAGTGTGTTGTGTTTGGAAATGAAGCTAAGGAGGGTCGGAGAGGAGGTGGGTATGGTGGCTAGCATCATACAAGGGGTTAACATGTGAAGAAAAGATTTGAGTATGAGATGATGGGCTATGAAACTCAAAACTTGGGGGGGGGGATAGTTGTAGGTACAGGGTTTGTGGTGATGGGTATTTTTATGGTAGTGGTTAGGAATGGTTCTAGAGTTCACAAGGGTAGGCAACATTACATGTGTGGGAATGGGGAGGGTGTGTGAGAAGGTGTTTGGAAGGTGGTTTTTGTGGATTGGCTAACAACATCCATGGTGGAAGTTTGTATAATGGAGGTGATCGGGGTACTCGTAGAAGAAGTGTTGGGGGGTAAAGGGATTTCAATGGTTTTTCCTAACTAAGGGAAAGCCCTAGCTCATCTTTCATCATACTGTACATCGGGTTTCTTGATCATGCGGTTGATAACATCAACCATGCCTACTCCTTCTGCTAGAGCTCATATGGAGTGGATGAATGTGGGATCCACACCATCTTCTTCACAAATTTGTTCTAACACTACTCCACTTCATTGTTTTGATAGGCAGCTGTGGGATCAAATGACTTGCATATTCTTTTGTAATCTTTTGAGAGTTGTTGTGTAGGCTCGTTCACTTTCCTCTCCATGATTGCTTTGTTGCCTATCTTCACCCTGAGACCTGGTGACTCTTATTCTTCATATGATGGGGCATGGTGTTCTTCCTTTGTACATTGTTCTGCTTCATGTCTTTTGGATGGGCCCATTGTATCTTGTCCTTCCTCTTCTTCTAACCCAAATTCCACACCTAACAATGGAGATAGAGGAATATTGTTCAAGAATTGCTCAAAGTCAAATTCTCCATGTCATCTAGTCCTCTTCCTACTTGAAATTGGATTTTTGGTGTCACTGGTGGAGCCGATGGCTGGGCTACAACCGCTTCCCATGTGGTACACGTGGCCTGAGATTCAATTGGTCAGAGAAGGCAAGTAGTGAACCGAGGAATCATGGTTGATGCAATAGTGGGAGAAACTTTTGGGGTAGTGAGAGTGCCTAATGGTTGTTCTTTTCTTTAAATGTTGCAATTGTGCTTGTGTTAATGCAGGCTCTATTAGAATGTCAGAAGCAAAACACTTATAGATTATCTTCGTAATGGCACAACACCCGTTCAAGGCTTGTTTGTGTTGCCATCTTGCATTCTTGTGTAAAGCTATTTAATGATCTAGTGAGGTAGATCTATCTTTATCTCTATTGACTCTACTAGTTATAGAAGAAATCAAATCTTGTTATGGGGCTACGTGAAGCATTCTTTCCCTAGAAAGGTAAAGTGTTGCATGCACATTCTTAGGGGAATGGAAAAATTGAGTGTGATTGTGTTCATTTGATTGATCTTCAATATATATCTTTTCTTTGTGGCATTTGGTATTTGTCTCTTTGTTAGTAGGAACATGTCTACCTTGCATATTGAGAGCTTCACTAACCAATGTATGAGATAGTTTGAATCACTTTGGTTCTTGTTCAAGTATGAGTGAGGCTATGAAAAAAGTACTAGGAAGATCCTTGTCTGCCCTTGGATAGAGAGTCTAAACCAAGAAATAGCATCTCATAATATTTGACTTCGGCAATGGTGCACGAAAATAATCAATATGTCCTTCTTGTTACCATATATTATGCAAATCTGTCAAGTTCTGTAACTCCTCAAATTCCCTGGAAAAGAATTGAAACACCCCATGTATGGTTGAAATCACATTTAGACTCTGAGATGTGGTGGGAACCCACTCGGGGTCTTACCAACTCGTTGAACCAATGAGAGTGTGCATGAACTCTCTCTATTCATCCTAATGGAGGGTCTAAAATGTGAATGGCACCCTGAAATGTTTGGAACTGAGGAGGTACTTCTATGGGGTATTCTTTGATGGCCATGGTATTGATGTTTGTTTGTCTCAAACTAAAGTGTTCTTTGGCCTTTGCTTACTTATACTTGTGAGTGCTTTTGTAGATATGATATGACAAGGAATAACACATTAGTATTTTCAGAGAAACCTTGTGAGACATTGGTCCCTTTCCCATATAGATGTGCTTCCCGTGTACCCCTTTTCAGTGTGACAATGATTGTTGATGTTTGTGTGATAGTGCAAGTTGCTAGACTTCTTATATGCTAGATTTTCTCTTTTGCTTAGGATGCCCACCTAAGCCTTGCTCTACAATCACACCTTGTCTTGCCACTGGAAACACTCACTTTGCTTAAATAACCTTGAAAAGATCACCTAGTTAGCCTCAAAATAGACCAAAATTTAATTGCAAATAAAAATTTCAAATTGCATGTCTTGTAATTTCTCTCTATTGTGATATATGGGTTTCTATCATGATAGATGGGTTTCTATCATGATAGATGAGTTTCTATCATGATAGACAGGTGTCTATCATGATAGGGGGGTGTCTATCATGATAGACGGGTGTCTATCATGATAGCCCATTATATTGTCTATCGTGGAATTGGTTTGTCATGATGGATACTCTCTCTATCATGATAGATGGGCATATGTCATGATAGATGGTGCATTTGTTATGATAGATGGGTCTTTCCTCTATCCTAGAAGGCTTCTATTACGATAGACAATCTATCTATCATGCCGGATAGGTGTGTATTATGATAATTGGGGATTCTATCACAATAGATGATGCTTATATCACAATAGAAGACCTGTGTCATTTATCGTAGAGTGTGTCTATTGTGATAGATGAATGTGTGTCATGACCGATGGCATGTCTGTCACGATAAGTGGTATCTATCATCTACCATAAATTTCTTATGTTGTGATGGACATGTCTATCATGATAGACACTATCTTTCATAGATATTGCCTGTCATGATAGATGGTGTCTATCGAGATAGACCAAAATAACACAACTTCTTTTGGTGTATCACGTGCTTTGTGGATGTGCTAGGGTGTGTCTAACATGCAATGCATTAAATTAAAAAATATAACCTCTCTCTTTCTGTCATGACAGATAGAGATGGTCACCTTGGGTTTCATGCATGGTGAGTGTTGTACCTAAAGATATAGTTGAAGTGGATGTTGAAGTTTATTCTTGCAAGAAACACTAAAAAACATGCAAAAGCAACATGCACACAATCTCTCTTTTGCAAATGAACTGAGAGATGTGGGTATGTGCCCAAAATTCGAAATTTTTGGAGAAGGTTGACGAGGAGAGTGGAGATGGTGGAGATGATGATGATGATGTAAAGAGAAAAGAAAATAAGAACAATCCCTTGTTATCAATGATTTCAAAACATCGATACTCTATTTCATACCATCACATGCTCGTCCTCCAATTGTGCTCCCTTTCAATGGAATCAAACTTGGTGATGAGGATGATATGATGATCATGAGTGATAGGGGTGTAAAAGTGAGTGAGTGAGAAGCACTAGGAGATGCACACACATACACGTACATGCACACACAAGGCAAGAGAAATAATGGAACAATTGAATCTTCTATTCATAATCTCAAGGGACCTTTTACAATGCTCTCTTCTCAAAACTAGCCAATCCCAAACTTGCTAACCTAAAAATGAGGTCTCTAGTTTTTTTTATAGTTTTTGAAATAGTTTTGTATTTTTTGAGGCCTAGTGTTTGGCCTAGTTAAAAGTTGGCTTCCTAAGTTATATTGAGGGCTCAAACAAGCCCCAAAAATGTCAAAATTATTTATGTGGATCCTTCTTTTACTCTTCGAGCTCAAATACTCCTTGGCTTGCATAGAATCGAGTAGGAATTACCTAAAATGATTATTTACAATAGTTGTGCCTTGGTCCTCTCTCTAACTACCTTTCCTTAGGCTTCCCTATCTGCTTAGACCTTCGTGATCTGAGTTTCGTTAACAGAAGGGTAGAGATAAACCTAGTTACTTCCATAAGACCCAAGTATTGGCTAAATTTTTGGTGAGAACCACAAAGATATAGAGATAGAAACAGATATAGAAAATTTGAATATGTGAAAGTACATGTATTTGGTTATTAAAAATATCTTAAATAGATATACACTCCAAATCAACAATGTATTCAAATGTTTCTGTTTAAATAAAATTCTCCGCATGAAAAGCATTTTAATGCTTTCTCCAACACAATGCATACTAGACTTGTAAGATTGATTTTGAACATAGAGATAAGAAACGAAACTAGGGAAAGTGGCATATATATGGAGCAAACTAGTCATGCACATTTTACTAAGATGGCTTTTAAATGATTTAATGTTTTTTTATTAAATGTTTAAGTCTTATAATAGCTTTTCTGCATAAGTGATTAATATTTTTTTTTGTTCATGTTATTCATGTACTATTGCCTCGAAGGCATATAAAATTAATCTTGGTCATCCTACCGCCTACCTCACCATGAACAAGAGAGAAAGAAAATAAAAATAATATTTACGGAAAAAATATTTAAAAGTAATTTATTTTATTCGCGTTGAAGCCTTTCAGAGAAGTTTTAGAAGGTCTTCTGGATTATTTGAATTGTTTTGTAGTTTTATTGTCCTAGGTACTTGAACCATATTCTAAACTTCATTCTCAAAATTTTAGTTGGTTCTTTGAGAATGGAAAGGCCAGATTATGTAGAATCCATACAAATGATACTTGAATGTTTATATATATAAAACAAAGTGAACCTATCATTATAATATAAAACCCAAATCTTGCTTTTAAAAATAGGGTTTTTTTTCATTTCTCAGTAGAAGAAGCTAAGTATGTGCATATAGCCCTATAATTCCTATTTCAAGGAAGGTTTCCTGCCCATTTTCCATCTTATCGAGCTATTATTTTCTTAATTTAGGCTACATAAGCTATAGCGGGGCTTCATCTCGGCCCTAAAATTCTCATAAGCCCTTAAAATCATTGGATGCATGTCTTATGTTGAAGAAAATTGACAATCATATCATAACCCCTTCGATGTATTTCTAATAACATGCATTCCAAATATATTTTCGTTTTATTGTAGAAATATATACCATTTAACATAGGCTCTGAAATAATAATCTCGAAGATATATATATATATATATATATATATATATATATATATATATATATATATATATATATATATATATATATATATATATATATGTATATATATATATATATATATATATATATATATATATATATATATATATATATATATATTTGGGGCTCTTCTATAATTTTGTTTCTCATGTCCTTTGGCACCATGCCCTAGTACATGCCTTCCCAAGCTAGAGTTTCCTTGTCATGGTCAAGAGAGTTTTTTTGGAAAGCGATCCTAGTGTTGCATGAAAACTTCTAAGGATTTTATCTTCCATCTACCATGACTAGGAGCTAAGAGAAGATACACTAACATAAAGAATGAGAGTAGAGTAAGGCTGGTAATTAGCTGGTTATAGTTATTATTCCAATTCTAGTTATAGTTATCATCACTCTTAATACGTAGATTATGTCACTAAAACCCAATCAAGATACCTCTCAAGCACATCCATATATCCAAATTTCAAGAGAATATCCGATTATATTTACATGTAGCATTATACTTATCTATAGATCTCATAGACATTCTCACAAAGGTTGTTGCTCTGAATTCTCTCTTTTCCTCCAAAATATAGCAGAAAATGAGGTTAAAATCTAATGGTGATCTACATACAATAGATTGAATGTCCAACGTATATAATTATTCTATGTACTTGGGATGACTAATACTTTGGGTTATGCTATGTACTTTATCTCTAACAGGGCCTCTAATTCAACACACAACATATATTGTCATTACTATTGAATCTCATCTAATCGGCTTTGATGGCATACAAACAATGTGTGCAGGTGAATTCACACTTCCTATGCACTTAAGAAGGTCATACATGAGTTTTAAACTTCTTGTGTGTCAGGAACAACACCTAATTGAACCACTCAGTTTAACTAAATCTAGATTATCACACACTTTCATTTTTCAATGCGGGTAAGCAACTTTCATTAAGACTGGTCAATTCTCATTAAAAGCCGATCATCCCTCTAGAGTATTTCAATCCACTATAAAAACATTTGGAGTTCCCTTTATCTCCTAACCCCATGTATAAAAGAGCACAAAGCGTACTTCCAAAGATCAACATTTTTCCCACTTCAATTCTCATTAGAGAATATGTTCTAAGACATGCTCCCAAAGTACTAAGAAGATATGGTGTAAGAGTCCCACAATCACAAGCTCTCAATCACTCGAGGAGAGTAAAAGATAGAAAAGCTTTCACAAGAGAAGAAAAAAATTTGACGCAATAGAATGGACAATATGTGATGCAAAAATAGAGAGAATCTTGTATTAAAAAACATGTGATGTAGTAGTATTTGCTTTCTTTAGTGTCACCTGTAAAAAGTAGAAGATGAAGCAATGAAAAGACACATATGCCAACAACCTGAACATGCATGAAAACACATATGTGTGACTATTTTATGGGCCCTATAACTCAAAACCAGTGCGGAATTGCAAAACGCTTGTGAGAAGACAAATTGTTGAGCTCTTCAATATGCACAATAATGTTAGAGACGCCCTAGGTCCAAATCAACCTCCAAATATTTGTTTTCAGCCTTGCAGCTTCAGACATTCTAGAAAGAGAATAAAACAAGCCATAATTTTATACTGAACTAATTTTAGAATGGTAGCTATTCTCTAGCTATATAAAGGCCAACCCATACCACTACAAAACCGAAAAGGACTAGCCGGCATCTAAAGAAGATTTGCTAAAATACCTTGAACCACCTCCAATGGCACCTAGCAAGTGATACATGCACAAAACAAATAGAATTTTCACTACTTTCAAAAGGATATCTCAGAATAAGCATCCCAAATGTTGGTGAAACATTTGAATATGATAAAGCTATGTTTGAATACATTTGCAAAAATACAAGCTTTAAAATTTCACCATACACATGTTTCAAGAAGGCTATTTGACCCCTTATTTTTTATTTTAGCCCATAACTAGATGATTTTGCTATGATTTAAATATTTTGAGTGGCTAAGTTACCTATCTAGCTCATTCATGCAAACATTCAAAAGAGTTTCCCACACATGTTTTTTCTAGATGCATTCTCTGATTTCTATCATAACCCTCGTGATCTCGTTATACGTTGCCATAGAGGCTTGCATAGAGGGTTTATCCCTTGAACCTTGCATAATCTACCCACTAAAACTTCATACAAAATAGTTTTTGCAAACATATGAGGAACACTTGTGGAGCATACAAGTCCACAAGTACCATTGAATCACGGAAATCATCAACTTGCCCCATAAATGCCATACTTAAATTAGGAATTCTTTCCCTCATCTAACCCCTCAAAGCATTGCCAAGATCCTTTTATTTTTTGTGCCATTATATTGCCCATGCATTCTCCTGATTCATTTGAAACCTCTTCTAGCGACTGTGGGTGATTCATTTGAAACCTCTTCTAGCGACTGTGGGATGGGGTTTACAAAATCATAGATCTTCTCAACCAACATGACAATGGATTTTCCACTTGGGTGATGATAGTTTGGTGACTTTCAGACTCATCATCCGATGATGATGCTTCTTTCTCTTGTGTAGAAGGGATAGCCCTTAGGATAGGTTCATTGTGGATTGCCCCTTCACCTGATGATAAAGTGGAAGCTCTCTTTTCCTCCTCCAATGCATGTGGATGCTCCTCCTTAAACACCATATTGCTACTCACCATGATCTTCTTAGCCTCAATTTTGTAAAGGTTATAAGACTTCTTATGTTCATTGCACCCTGAGAAGATACATTTTATGCTTTTTGGTTGAAGCTTGTTTCTCTCCCTATCTAGAACATGTACATACCAATTACTTCCAGATATTTTGAAATGGGAAGCAAATGGCTTTTTACTAGTGTAGTCCTCTTATGGATTCTTTCCATCAAGTGCCTTGGTGTAAATTTAATTCAAGATGTAGACATTGATGTTAACAATATCTGCCCAAAATTGATGTGGCAATTTCCCTTCAAAATGCACCTTGCCCTCTCCATGATGGTTCAATTCGGATGTTTTGCATCTATTGACGGCTATGTGCCATTGTGACTTGATGCGTGATTCCTTTACTCTTGCAAAAATCTTCAAAGTTTGTTGATGTGAACTCACCTCTATCATCTATCAGGAATTCTTCATCTCCTCCCTTTTTCGATTTCAAAAAGTTGAAGCCATTCTTTAAAGTTACCAAAAGCTCGAGCCTTATGGAAAAGGAAGTACACCCACATCTTCTTGCTATAGTAATAGAAATGTGACATGAAGTAGGAAGATCTGCTGAAGGCCTTTGTAGGCATTTTTCCACAAAGGTCAGCATGCACCGACTCTAGATGATAGGTTGCTTTGTTCTTTGTTTCTTGTGGGAATCCCTCCCATGTTGCTTGCCCATCATGTAAGCTTCACATGGTTCCTTCATCTCTACAATCAATGGTAGGTGTGCAACCATACCCCTCTGATGCATCTCCTTTAGTATAGGGTATCTGTTGTGGGCAAATATCTCATGCCATAGCTTACTTACACCCACACTTGTAGTGGTTGTAAGAGCGAACAACTCATACATGTTGTTCCTCCCTATGCCAATCCACAAAATGTTGTTGTTACTATCCATAATCTTAGCTCCTATCTTATTGCAAGATCCTTCATGACCTTGATTAGTTATGGATGCTCCTGAAAGTATATTTCATTTGATTTATGTAAAAATACAACACATTTGAAAGCGTTTTGATATCCCCATTAAAAATAATGAAAGAAACTATACATTTTCCCTCTACAAGACATCTTGCATTATTGCCTACCTTTATTGAGATGAGTTCCTTTAGAGGTTTTAAAGAATTGTAAAGGTCTTTTTTGCTCATCACGTGATGAGAGGAACCATTATCCAACACCTCTGAGTCATACATTCTTGAATCTTCATTTGAGGACCATACCTTCTCTATCGAAACAAATAAATCAAGCTGTATTTCTTCCCTATTGGAAGACTCCTTGTCCTTGCCACCTTTTGAAGAGCCATTCTTCTCTTCTGCCTTCTTGATGCAATAGTCTTGAATTCAATGACCTTTCTTCTTGTGGTGGAAACACTCTCCCTTGAAATTCTTTTTGGAATTCTTCGTTTTGTCTCCAATTGTTGAAGATTTTGCTTTGCTTCATTTGGCATTTTTTGTGAATGAAACATCTCCTTTGTTGCCACCACCCCTTGCCTTGAGTTGAAGCTCCTCCTCTGTAAGGCACTGAATTCTTCAAAAGTTAAAGGTTGATTTCTAGTTTGAGTATTAAGAGCACTTACCAAACCATCAAGGTTTGATGGAAAGATCCAAAGACAACATAAATCCCAAGAACAAACTCTAGAAGTTCATATGAACCCAGGATAGAAGTGATTTTAAACTTTCATAGGGTGTAATTCATACCATCAAGTTTACCTTCCCTAAAGGTTGGTGGTTGTCTCTGGAATGTTGGTATGACCAGTATCATTGATGCTCATGCTTATGCTCCACCTAATCTTATTGATGAACCACTCTTATTTGTAGTCATAGATGATGATGCATCGCTTCACATCTTCTCTCTTTTGTTGTTGAAGCATCTGCAATCCCTTTGTTTCTTCTTTTGCACCACTCACAGCCTCCTAAGCTTTGGCATGTTGTATACACAATCCTCTAATCTTCGCATATGCAGTATTTCCGAGCATCGCATATGCAATGCTTTTTACCATTCCATATGCAACACTATCTAGCTTGATTGCATATGCAACTCTCACATTAGCGATGCTCCAATTAACATCGCAAATAGCCTTGGAAATGGTGTCGATCTTAGCATCATCTAAACAATGGTTTGCACTCAATGCTCAATGCGATGAAATGCACAATCAAAAAGCAACAAAACTTTTTCACATCAATCATCACTATGCCCCCGTATTCCTTGTAGTGGTAGTAGCTTTGCTCTTGGCAATTTGAGAATTTGAGTTCTCTATCTGTCAATCTACATTACAATTTGAGAATTTACAATTGAGATTATAAAGTGGGTTCATCGTGACATCATCTATTTGAATTTCGCCATTAAACTGTTCCTAGATTATTTGTTCTATGGATGCACGAGTTTATTCTTAGTGCAAGGAGGTATTCTACCCATTCTACCAGGAACACCCATCTTTACGAAGTGTCGGACCTCTCGAACCCTCTCCATAGAATAAATCCAAGTTATTCACATAGGCATAGATATCTTAGGGACATCTGCTTGTTTGTCTATAGATTGCCAACTAAGATTCCATCAGGTTTCTAGATCCAGGATTCAAACAAATAGTTTGTATGTATATATGTGTGTACGTATGTAGGTACGTATAATGTATGTATGTACGTGTCTGCATCTTATGTATGTATGCATATATATATATATATATATATATATATATATATATATATATATATATATATATATATATATGAGTTTATGTGTTTGTGTGTATGTGTATGTGATTGTGTGCATGCATGTATGTTGTATGAAAATGTGGTTAGGTGATTATATTAGAACAAGGGAAAAAGAGAGGAGTAAGGTGAGAGGAAAAAGGCGAAAAGAAAGAAGTGAAAATGGAGAGAGGAAAGAAGGGAAATCGAGAGCTTCATCGTCTCACTTTTCTTTTTTGTTTTTCTTTTTTTTTTTTGCAAATGAAGTGCAATGGACACTAAAATTACCTTCTTTCGCCCCATTTTTTTATCATTGCTATGGTCATCAGTATTCTTGTCACTATAGAAGTCTATATGTCCCTCATAGCATTTTTCATTATTGTCATTATTATTTTGTAATTTCTTCTGCCAGTTTCATCGTTATCTGAATGTCAAGCTTTTTTTTTTCTCTCCATAAAAAAAAGGAAGAAAAGTAGAAAGAGATCATCGTGTCCAGCTTCTTTACAAACATTAGCATTGGAATTGCGTAACAAAAACCTTATGACAAGTCTATCGGTATTATGACAAATCCAACTTTGATGAGAAAGAAGGTATTAGGAAAATTGCTCTATCTATAGTAATGCTTGTCGCATCCATTTGTAGAGAAACAAAATCAATGACCATGTTGGAGAACAAAAAAAAAAAAGAAAAGATGAAAAGAAGATAGAGAAACCCTCGTGTTGAATGGATAATATCTCGTTTATCTCTTTCTATTTGTTATTGTTAGTGTCCATGTGAAAGGCCAAATGGCCATCAGACATTTTTGTATATGTTCTTTAATAAAACATGTAGTAATCTGGTCAGCCACACATAGAAAGTTCGATTGCATTTGTACGACCTAAGAAATCTGTGTTCGTGGTTTGTATACTGTGTGTTTTCTATGTATTATGCACCCCTTGCGTGGATTACTGTGTGTGGCACCGGACTTTGAATTTCTACAGCATGGATATTGTAAGGAATTGAACTCACAACCTCTTGGTTAGGAATGTCATGGGCTAAACACTTGCCCCAAAAGCCATGGTTGAGGATTACTTCCTAATCCTCCCTCTTAGAGTGTAGTTCAACCATCTCCTACCTATCAAGGGTGTGGTTCGATCATTTCCTACCTATCACTTTATTACATTCTTCCCCTCTTGGTCAATCATTGTCCTCAATGATCTGCTCTTGCATCCCTCTAGCCTCAGTGATCAGCCCCTTGAACTCCCTAGGTGCCCTTGAATTGATGTCCTCAACCTCGCATAGTTTCTTGAACTATGTTCGCAACCTTAGTCTCTTGAACACTACTCTCAACCTTAGTATCTTGAACCTTGTTCTCACCCATGTTTGGTATCTTGAACACTCAATCAAGTGCCACCCAAGGATTCCCAAGGTCTTCACACTTCCAAGCTAGCTCAATAGATTTGAAAAGTTCGTTCCGAGAGCTTTCCAACGGTATCTTATATGCCTCAATCTGACCTACGGATTGAGAGATAAACTTGATTCTTTGTTGGGTTCAATGCTCAAAGCGCCGCCTCCACAATTCCTACCCTTTCACATGATAGAGTTCAATCATTATCCTCAATGATCTGCTCTTGCATCCCTCTAGCCTCGGTGATCAGCCCCTTGAACTCCCTAGGTGCCCTTGAATTGATGTCCTCAACCTCGCACAGTTTCTTGAACCTTGTTCACAAC
Organism: Ceratopteris richardii; assembly: GCA_020310875.1. Taxonomy (NCBI): domain Eukaryota; kingdom Viridiplantae; phylum Streptophyta; class Polypodiopsida; order Polypodiales; family Pteridaceae; genus Ceratopteris; species Ceratopteris richardii. The sequence continues at coordinate 141,073,807 of CM035409.1, read as the reverse complement.
CTTAGTCTCTTGAACACTGTTCTCAACCTTAGTATCTTGAACCTTGTTCTCACTCATGTTTGGTATCTTGAACACTCAATCAAGTGCCACCCAAGGATTCCCAAGGACTTCACACTTCCAAGCTAGCTCAGTAGATTTGGAAACTTCGTTCCGAGAGCTTTCCAACGGTATCTTATATGCCTCAATCCGACCTACCGATTGAGAGATACACTTGCTTCTTTGTTGGGTCCAATGCTCAAAGCGGCGCCTCCACAATTTCTACCTTTTCACATGATAGAGTGCCCAAGCGCCTTTTTCAAAGGCCATTGGATCATTTCACCTTGCCCAAGCCTACTTCCTAGGCTCTGATACCAATGTAAGGAATTGAACTCACAACCTCTTGGTTAGGAATCTGATGGGCTAACCACTTGCCCCAAAAGCCATGGTTGAGGATTACTTCCTAATCCTCCCTCTTAAGGTGTAGTTCAACCATCTCCTACCTATCAAGGGTGTGGTTCGACCATTTCCTACCTATCACTTTATTACAGATATTGTTGTGGAACTCTCGAGAAGGAGAGTCCACTATGGTGCATCACCATTGAAATACTTCACTATCTGCCACCCAAAATATAAAAGTTGTGAAATTTTTTTGAAAAAAATGTTGCCGTGAGGAAAGGCATAAAAATCAAAGTAATGAGATGATGAAGGAAAAATCTTATGCAAAGGATCATTGAAAAAATTGGCTCCAAAACCACTGATTAAGGATTTTTGGAAACGGGAAAGGTTTCTCTTGCTCGCAAACTCCCTATCCATCCTTCCTATGAGATTCAAAAGATGCAAAGGTTAGATTTGGGTTTCCAGCTGATGGGTGGAAAATTAAGTTCTTTGTGTGCGTGTGTGAGAGAGAGAGAGGGAGAGAGAGACAGAAAAGACAGAGAGAGAGATAGAGAGAAAGAATTAAATGTTACGCTTCACTATCCAAAGAAGATTTCCATAAGTTAATGAGCTAGGTGGTTATCATCTCTATGCCGGAAATTGAGCTGCAAAACATACATCCGAAACTTAAAACAACCTAGATTGATGAACAAAGCAAAAGGAGTTTGATCTTGCATCTCAAGCAGGAAAGGATAGATATGGCTTTCCAGCTAATGGGTGGAAAATTAAGTTCTGTGTGTGTGTGAGAGAGAGAGAGAGAGAAAGAGAGGAAGAGAGAGAGACTTCAATGTTATGCTTCACCATCCAAAGAAGATTTCCATAGGTTAATGAGCTAGGTGCTTATCATCTCTATGCCGGAAATTGAGCTGCAAAGCATGCATCCGAATCTTAAAACAACCTAGATTGATGAATAAAACAAGAGTTTGATCTTGCACCTCAAGCAGGAAAGGATACACTCTCTTGAAGGTATTATAAACATTATGTGTAAAATGACAGAGAAAGAGCAATCTCAAGATGGAAAATCCTGTACAAAAACATCCCTCACGTGCAAAGACCTATTTTACAATCTTTACGTGCAAGCAGACATCCCAATGAGCTTACTGCTTATTGTTTAGAAATCAGATGTGATTTTTACAGACTCCATTGGAAGAAGGACACACTAATCTGCTTTGTAATTCCCATATTGGCAGTTCAGACACTTCGTTATTTCTTCACAGAGCACCTTCCAATCCTCTCCATGAGCGACATTGCTGTCGGGATGGTAGTGCAGAATTGCCTTCTTTAAACTGGCCTTGATCTCTGATCGCGAGGTAACACGAGGAACCACGTTCCTCTGCAGGTCAGGATGCGGATGCTGCTCATACACATGTTTCAAGAGAGCTTCTGCCCCTCTTTCCTCCGCCTTCTTGAGCGCACTCACCTTCTCCTTCAAACGTTCCATGGCAGAGGCTCGGTTTCTCTCATGTTGGTTCCTCTCATTCGCAGCCACTGCCTCCTGATGGGCCTTTACCTTCATCAAGGAATACTTGTACCAATCGGATCTCTCTATGGATGGAGACATCACTGTTAACGCAAGTCGAACAGCTTGGTAATGGTACTTATGGGCTTTCTCTGGGAGCGATAACACGCCGCTATAAACCTTGCCGATCCGGCTCATTGCCACTGCCTCAGACTCCATGTCCAGCTCACGTGTGGCTAAAGATCCTTGCCTGTAGTAGTCCAGGGCATCCTTAATCTTTTCCATGTCTATATCCTCCTCATCTGTAAGCGCTTTAGAAAGGCAGGCGTCACCCAATGCTACAGATTTCATGGCTTCACTTATGCAGATGTGCACATTGACCGAACATTCCAGGTCCTGAATCTGCCCCTGCAAGCTCTTCCTCTCTTCATCCGGGTCTATAATAAAATGAGACGACGCCCTTGTCAGATACATTTTGCAGTCATGCAAGAGGCTAAGACAAGCCACGTGATCAGTATTGCCATCGCCGAGCCTCTTACACAGTGATCCCTTGAAGAGAGCATCGACGTATGTCGTGTACGCCAAAAGTTTCAACTTGACCGGTATGTCGGCATCCTCGAATGCGCAGGTTATGTATTGAAGCAAAGGACTATGGGGGAGAGAGAGCACAGATGTCTGCTCAGAGGCCCATCCAAGCATGTCCTTTAACAGATTTTTCAGGCCATCCAGCCATGCTGGTGGTTTTGATTCTAAGCCGTCCTTCACCGCTTTAGAGATGGCATCAACAGCATTTGAAACATGGAGTTTGCAACGGGACAAATCTTCGCGCTTAACGTGGACCATCCCGTCGCCATGATCTTGCGCTTGCACTAGCAATTGATTCAGCTCGAATTGGCAGAAAGTCCATTGAAGCATGCCGATATTTTTTTCGCAGGAGGCCCTCTCTCCGGCTGTGAGACTAGCAGCAAGCGCCTCCTTGTAGGATTCAAGCGCCTTCAAAAGTCTAGACCTTTGAATGGGGGCGCAGAGTCCTCGTTCTAATGCTTGCCCATAGATGACATTGCCGCGTTCCCGCAGAATTACAGAACGAGAGCGGGATGATGAGGGATTAGAAGTACTCCCCATTGCTGCACGGAGGCTCTAGGCCTAAGAGCGTAAACCTTGAAGAATCTCTTGTGTCGCCCAATGGAGTGAGACTTTGAGAATTGAGAGGTCTCCAAGGCAACTGTCGCGTAGCCACAGAGAGAGAGAGAGAGAGAGAGAGAGAGAGAGAGAGAGAGAGAGAGAGAGAGAGAGAGAGAGCTGGATGCTGCTGTTAGGCAAGAGATGGCACCCTCCAGGTCAAGCGGAACTTGGAAGTCCTTTGGATGGCCGAGTCCCGACCGAGACAGACAACGAATTGGGCACCTCGATGTTTTCCGGGACCGATGATCGATCGAACAGGAAGTCCACGCTCAATGAATTATTTGTTTGGAAGTTCATACAAAGGCACTCTATTCGATTTCGCATTATAATAAGAAAAGTCAAAATTCAATAGATGTATGATTTCCCTCTTTATTTTGACTTGATTAAGTTTTGGTCTTCATATAACCCTTTGTGTTCCACCTTGTGAGTATGTGTCATTTTTCTCTCCATATCTTTGTAAAGGGGCGAGCTGCCCTCACCTGAAGTGTAGATGTTCACTCACTAACATAGTTTATCTATTTTTATAAAAAAAGAGAAGCGAACAAGGAGACATTCAAGAAGGAGATTCATGTAACCAAGGATGTACCTTGAAGGCATTGACCCAAAGACCCAAACTTGAAAAAGAAGATTAGATCATGCTTAAAAACATAGTGCGGACATGGGAGGATACATGGCTCTTCCATTTAGCCTTTTGGCCTTCCCAAGGGATGTTTCGTGTAGAAAAGAAGGGGCAATATTAATAAGATTCCATACATCCACAAGTTCATGAAGTTTCAAATTAGGCTAAACTTCAAATCGAAGACACAATGTTGTAAATCTCCATTGAAGATGAACTTCCAACGTGTTTCATATCCTCTCGTGCAAAGTAAGGAGTTGGACCCATCTCATCAAATCTTTGCCCATGTGATGTGGGACAGCTCCATAGATACCACATTTGACATTAAGCATATGCAATGGAAATGGTGATGCATGGTGTAGTGATTTGAGTATAATGAAGGTTTAGGATTCAATACTTGCAAACTACTCCGATGCTAGCCCTAAAAGTGAGGGATGAAGGAAGTTATGTAGGTGTATCTTATGAATTATGGAATATATTTACTTTTGGAATTTTGATGTTTTGATATAGAAGTGGAAGGGTCGTGACGGCATGAATTTTTTTTATAAAAAGTAATAAAAATAGTGATTAGCATAAGGATCATTGTGTATTGTCTCATCTATTTCCATATGTGTTTTCTATGTATTTTCAAGATCTGTATCCTCTAGGTGAGCATGTATTTAAGATCCTTGCAAGAGTGTAAAAGTACACTTCCAAATATCAAGATGATGAAGAGTAGGCAAAACTTATGTTGATATATTTAGGTAGTGATGTCTGTGAACACTCTAGGACCGCCGGGGCACTTTTTTCCCTCTTTAGGAGGTTTTTTTCCCCTGGCTTGTATATACGCCTATTGCTCTAATGGGCTACTTATCTTTGTACATTCTCTAGTAATACATTCAGTCTTGTGTGTTATGCTCCAAGCTTCTTCTTCTTCCTTGTGTTGTTCGCATGCTTCTGCAGACGTCTAACTCCAACAATTGGTATCAGAGCAGGTCACCGCTTCATCTAGGGCGTCGTCGACACTCCTCTATTTGCAGTCTCAGATTCGCACAAAATTTGGTGAGAATACTCAAGGTGTTTCAAAGATCAAAATCGCTTCGCTTTGTGGTGCCGAAATCGCGATCCGAGCTCGTTTCGGCCTCCAAACGCACTATCGCAATGCTTGTGCAGGCTAATTCGTCTTTTTGTGCCAAAGATATATACCTGTTTCGATTCACCAGTATAAGCGTCTCGAAGTCTGCTACAAGTTTAGCAGAACTCGTCTGGGCAGTTCCGTTCAACTTTTTGAGATACAGTCAATTTTCTGCATCAACGTATTTTAGTCACTGGCCATGGCTGAAAGCAATGATGTATTCCGTATGTTGGCTGTTGAGGATAAGTTGGATGGTACCAACTACCCATTATGGGCTTATATGATGCGACATGTATTGGTTGCAAAAGGACTGTGGAACATTGTGCAGGGTGTTGAAAGACGTCCTGTTACACCTGTGACTACAGGTACTGCAAATACACGTGCTGAAGCTGATGGAGATGGTGTCGAAGATGATATTCTATAGATTCCTGTTCGTCCTGTTGTTTTTGTTGCACCTACTGTAGAGAAAATTCGTTGGGATGGCAGAGATGCTCAAGCACATGCATTGATAGCTTTGTCTGTCAAACGTGCTATTATTCCTCACATTCACTCTTGCAGAACAGAAAAGGATGCTTGGGATACACTTACCACATTGTACCAGGCTAGGAACGAGGCTCGTGTTGCTTACCTCCGAAAACAGTTGGAGAGTGAGCACATGAATGAAGGTGATTCTATGGACAGTTTTCTAACAAAGATCAAAGACTTGAAGGAACAGTTGATTTCTGCTGATGAGGTTATACCAGATAGCTCACTTGTGCAGACTGTTCTGAATGGTCTTCTTGATTTATATCAGAGTTTTGCTTCTACTCTTCGATTGATGATGAAAGGCAATCCAAATGCCTTGTCATTTGAGGAGTTAATCTCTGTTCTGTTACAGGAAGATCAGTCCAGGCAGAATAGGTCCATTATGCGTGTTGCAGATCAAGCTTTCCTGGCTAGTCAGAAGGGCAAAGGAAAATGGAGCTCTTCTACTAGTAAGCAGAAATCTGCAAATGTTGCACATTCGAAGAACCAGGATAAAGATCAGAAGAAATCAGAAAAGCAGAAATTGTTTTGCAAGTATTGTAAAGGGAATGATCATATCATAAAGAACTTTCCAAAACTGGCTGCAAAAGAGGTAAAGAAAAGGGAGGCTGGAATGGTTGTTGTAGAAGCCTCTACACCAAAAATAGAGTCTGCTAATCTTGTGCAGGAAGAAGAATGGGCGTTTACTACTGTTTGCAGTTTTGACCCATCTTCTCATGAGCAGTGCATGTCTACAGTGGACTCAGATGTTTGGTACTTTGATAGTGGGGCGACCAAACATATTACCTCGCAGTGCAGTTTCTTCTCTTCGTTCGAGCCTGCCCCTACAGGGAATACTGTCACATGCACCAACAACTCCTCTTATCCTGTTATGGGAGTTGGTAAGATCATTCTGACTACTGCTGATGGTAGTTCTTTCACCTTGTCAGATGCTTTATTTGTGCCAAGGATCAAGAAGAATCTGTTATCAGTTTCTGCATTAGCCAAGATTGGCTTGGTTGTGAAATTTGTTGATGAGAGATGTACAGTTCATGATCTGTCAAATGGCGATGTTATTATTGCTTCTGGCATTTTATGTCGTGGGCTGTATAAGCTCATAGACTATGAAAGATTTGTGAATGATTCGGCATGTGCAATTCATGATTCTCAGGCTATGTCAGATGCAAAGCTTTGGCATGCACGCTTTGGTCATCTGAATTTTGCTAGTTTGCTATGCCTGCAAAAATCTGATATGGTGTCTTCTTTGCCCAAGCTTGAGGCACCTGGAAAACATGTATGTGAAGACTGTATTTTGGGCAAAATGCAGCATTCCTCCTTTCCAAAAGATGGTTCAGTTCGGGCTACGCAAAAATTGCAGTTTGTACATAGTGATGTTTGTGGTCCTATGCAAACACCTTCTTTTGGAAACTATCTTTACTTCGTGACTTTCATTGATGATTTTTCCAAGCATGCATGGGTATATCCATTGAAGGCAAAGTCCGAAGTGTTTTTGTGCTTCAAACAGTTTTTGGTTTTGGCTAAAAATCTGTCAGGATGTAAAATGGGCACCCTCCGTTCTGATTGAGGGGGGAATATATGTCTTCTAATTTTAATGCATTTCTAGCTAAATGTGGGATAAAACACCAGTGTACAGTGCCGTATACACCTCAATAGAATGGAGTTGTTGAACGGAAGAACAGTTCACTCATGGAGATGGCGAGGTGTATGGTCAAGAGTCAGGCTTCACGACATAGTTTCTCGCTTGAGGCTATCATGTGTGCAGCATATGTACTTAATAGGTGTCCCACTAAAGCACTACCCATTATGGGCTTATATGATGCGACATGTATTGGTTGCAAAAGGACTGTGGAACATTGTGCAGGGTGTTGAAAGACGTCCTGTTACACCTGCGACTACAAGTACTGCAAATACAGGTGCTGAAGCTGATGGAGATGGTGTCGAAGATGATATTTTGCAGATTCTTGTTCGTCCTATTGTTTTTGTTGCACCTACTGCAGAGAAAATTCGTTCGGATGGCAGAGATGCTCAAGCACATGCATTGATAGCTTTGTCTGTCAAACGTGCTATTATTCCTCACATTCGCTCTTGCAGAACAGTAAAGGATGCTTGGGATACACTTACCACATTGTACCAGGCTAGGAATGAGGCTCGTGTTGCTTACCTCCGAAAACAGTTGGAGAGTGAGCACATGAATGAAGGTGATTCTATGGACAATTTTCTAACAAAGATCAAAGACTTGAAGGAACAGTTGATTTCTGCTGATGAGGTTATACCAGATAGCTCACTTGTGCAGACCGTTCTGAATGGTCTTCTTGATTTATATCAGAGTTTTGCTTCTACTCTTCGATTGATGATGAAAGGCAATCCAAATGCCTTGTCATTTGAGGAGTTAATCTCTGTTCTGTTACAGGAAGATCAGTCCAGGCAGAATAGGTCCATTATGCGTGTTGCAGTTCAAGCTTTCCTGGCTAGTTAGAAGGGCAAAGGAAAATGGAGCTCTTCTACTAGTAAGCAGAAATCTGCAAATGTTGCACATTCGAAGAACCAGGATAAAGATCAGAAGAAATCAGAAAAGCAAAAATTGTTTTGAAAGTATTAAAAAGGGAATGATCATATCATAAAGAACTTTCCAAAACTGGCTGCAAAAGAGGTAAAGAAAAAGGAGGCTGGAATGGTTGTTGTAGAAGCCTCTACACCAAAAATAGAGTCTGCTAATCTTGTGCAGGAAGAAGAATGGGCGTTTACTACTATTTGCAGTTTTGACCCATCTTCTCATGAGCAGTGCATGTCTACAGTGGACTCAGATGTTTGGTACTTTGATAGTGGGGCGACCAAACATATTACCTCGTAGTGCAATTTCTTCTCTTCACTCGAGCCTGCCCCTACAGGGAATACTGTCACATGCACCAACAACTCCTCTTATCCTGTTATGGGAGTTGGTAAGATCATTCTGACTACTGCTGATGGTAGTTCTTTCACCTTGTCAGATGCTTTATTTGTGCCAAGGATCAAGAAGAATCTGTTATCAGTTTCTGCATTAGCCAAGATTGGCTTGGTTGTGAAATTTGTTGATGAGAGATGTACAGTTCATGATCTGTCAAATGGCGATGTTATTATTGCTTCTGGCATTTTATGTCGTGGGCTGTATAAGCTCATAGACTATGAAAGATTTGTGAATGATTCGGCATGTGCAATTCATGATTCTCAGGCTATGTCAGATGCAAAGCTTTGGCATGCACGCTTTGGTCATCTGAATTTTGCTAGTTTGCTATGCCTGCAAAAATCTGATTTGGTGTCTTCTTTGCCCAAGCTTGAGGCATCTGGAAAACATGTATGTGAAGACTGTATTTTGGGCAAAATGCAGCATTCCTCCTTTCCAAAAGATGGTTCAGTTCGGGCTACGCAAAAATTGCAGTTTGTACATAGTGATGTTTGTGGTCCTATGCAAACACCTTCTTTTGGAAACTATCTTTACTTCGTGACTTTCATTGATGATTTTTCCAGGCATGCATGGGTATATCCATTGAAGGCAAAGTCCGAAGTGTTTTTGTGCTTCAAACAGTTTTTGGTTTTGGCTAAAAATCTGTCAGGATGTAAAATGGGCACCCTCCGTTCTGATTGAGGGGGGAATATATGTCTTCTAATTTTAATGCATTTCTAGCTAAATGTGGGATAAAACACCAGTGTACAGTGCCGTATACACCTCAATAGAATGGAGTTGTTGAACGGAAGAACAGTTCACTCATGGAGATGGCGAGGTGTATGGTCAAGAGTCAGGCTTCACCACATAGTTTCTCGCTTGAGGCTATCATGTGTGCAGCATATGTACTTAATAGGTGTCCCACTAAAGCACTACCCATTATGGGCTTATATGATGCGACATGTATTGGTTGCAAAAGGACTGTGGAACATTGTGCAGGGTGTTGAAAGACGTCCTGTTACACCTGCGACTACAGGTACTGCAAATACACGTGCTGAAGCTGATGGAGATGGTGTCGAAGATGATATTTTGCAGATTCTTGTTCGTCCTATTGTTTTTGTTGCACCTACTGCAGAGAAAATTCGTTGGGATGGCAGAGATGCTCAAGCACATGCATTGATAGCTTTGTCTGTCAAACGTGCTATTATTCCTCACATTCGCTCTTGCAGAACAGTAAAGGATGCTTGGGATACACTTACCACATTGTACCAGGCTAGGAATGAGGCTCGTGTTGCTTACCTCCGAAAACAGTTGGAGAGTGAGCACATGAATGAAGGTGATTCTATGGACAATTTTCTAACAAAGATCAAAGACTTGAAGGAACAGTTGATTTCTGCTGATGAGGTTATACCAGATAGCTCACTTGTGCAGACCGTTCTGAATGGTCTTCTTGATTTATATCAGAGTTTTGCTTCTACTCTTCGATTGATGATGAAAGGCAATCCAAATGCCTTGTCATTTGAGGAGTTAATCTCTGTTCTGTTACAGGAAGATCAGTCCAAGCAGAATAGGTCCATTATGCGTGTTGCAGTTCAAGCTTTCCTGGCTAGTTAGAAGGGCAAAGGAAAATGGAGCTCTTCTACTAGTAAGCAGAAATCTGCAAATGTTGCACATTCAAAGAACCAGGATAAAGATCAGAAGAAATCAGAAAAGCAAAAATTGTTTTGAAAGTATTGTAAAGGGAATGATCATATCATAAAGAACTTTCCAAATTTGGCTGCAAAAGAGGTAAAGAAAAAGGAGGCTGGAATGGTTGTTGTAGAAGCCTCTACACCAAAAATAGAGTCTGCTAATCTTGTGCAGGAAGAAGAATGGGCGTTTACTACTATTTGCAGTTTTGACCCATCTTCTCATGAGCAGTGCATGTCTACAGTGGACTCAGATGTTTGGTACTTTGATAGTGGGGCGACCAAACATATTACCTCGTAGTGCAATTTCTTCTCTTCACTCAAGCCTGCCCCTACAGGGAATACTGTCACATGCACCAACAACTCCTCTTATCCTGTTATGGGAGTTGGTAAGATCATTCTGACTACTGCTGATGGTAGTTCTTTCACCTTGTCAGATGCTTTATTTGTGCCAAGGATCAAGAAGAATCTGGTATCAGTTTCTGCATTAGCCAAGATTGGCTTGGTTGTGAAATTTGTTGATGAGAGATGTACAGTTCATGATCTGTCAAATGGCGATGTTATTATTGCTTCTGGCATTTTATGTCGTGGGGTGTATAAGCTCATAGACTATGAAAGATCTGTGAATGATTCGGCATGTGCAATTCATGATTCTCAGGCTATGTCAGATGCAAAGCTTTGGCATGCACGCTTTGGTCATCTGAATTTTGCTAGTTTGCTATGCCTGCAAAAATCTGATATGGTGTCTTCTTTGCCCAAGCTTGAGGCACCTGGAAAACATGTATGTGAAGACTGTATTTTGGGCAAAATGCAGCATTCCTCCTTTCCAAAAGATGGTTCAGTTCGGGCTACGCAGAAATTGCAGTTTGTACATAGTGATGTTTGTGGTCCTATGCAAACACCTTCTTTTGGAAACTATCTTTACTTCGTGACTTTCATTGATGATTTTTCCAGGCATGCATGGGTATATCCATTGAAGGCAAAGTCCGAAGTGTTTTTGTGCTTCAAACAGTTTTTGGTTTTGGCTAAAAATTTGTCAGGATGTAAAATGGGCACCCTCCGTTCTGATTGAGGGGGGAATATATGTCTTCTAATTTTAATGCATTTCTGGCTAAATGTGGGATAAAACACCAGTGTACAGTGCCGTATACACCTCAATAGAATGGAGTTGTTGAACGGAAGAACAGTTCACTCATGGAGATGGCGAGGTGTATGGTCAAGAGTCAGGCTTCACCACATAGTTTCTCGCTTGAGGCTATCATGTGTGCAGCATATGTACTTAATAGGTGTCCCACTAAAGCACTGCAGTCTATCACTCCATATGAGGCTTGGCATGATCGCAAGCCTTCTGTTGCTCATCTGCGGGTTTTTGGTTGTTTGGCATATGCACTAGTGCCTGAACAACATCGCAGAAAATTGGATTATAAGGCAGTAAAATGTATTTTTGTTGGGTACAATTCTGAAAGTAAAGGCTATCGTCTATATCATCCACAGACTAAACACATTCTGGTTAGCCGTGATGTTGTTTTTGTGGAAGATGCTATTCAACCATTGCTTTCATGTACTAAGGAGACATCTGTTAGCTCCAAAGACATGTATGATACTTTGATGCCTCTTTTTACAGGTGGACAGTCTACTACTGGTCTTAATGAGGCAACTTCTCAGCCTCTGCAGGTTTCATGTAATGATGCAAATCATCCCATTTCTGATACAGATTTACATGATGCACTTGTTGATGAGAGAGCTAATATTGAGGAGGCAAGAACTATGCCAAAATGGTTGGTGCAAACTTTGTGTGACAGCAAATTAGATGCACCTTTGTCATATCGTACTCGTTCAGGCTCTCATTGTGCCTCCTTTGCATTAGATTGCTATGCTATGGCTGCATCTAGTCTCTGTGATGAGAATGAGCCTGTTTCTTTTGATGAAGCACAAAATTCATAAAATTGGATGGTTGCTATGCAATCTAAATATGATGTTATAATGAAGAATGGTACTTGGTCTTTATGTGACTTGCCTCCTGGCAAGAAATCCATTCGTACTAAGTGGGTATACAAGCTCAAGCGTAAACCTGATGGTACAGTTGAGAGGTATAAGGCTAGGCTTGTTGCAAAGGGTTATGCACAGGAAAGAGGCATTGATTTTGATGAGACCTTTGCACCCACATGTCGTATGACTACTATTCGGAGCATATGTGCACTTGTAGCCCATCATGGTTGGAATGTACATCAGTTGGACATTAAAACTGCATTTTTGAATGGTGACTTGCATGAAGAAGTGTATGTTTTTAGCCTCGTGGTTTTGTGTAGAAAGGGCATGAAAACCAGGTGTGCAGGTTAAAGAAGGCATTATATGGTTTAAAGCAAGCACCACGTGCTTGGTATGAGAAGATACATGCCTATTTGATTGCACATGGTTTTGTGAATAGTCCAACTGAGAGCACCTTATATGTTAAGCGTGCTAATGATGTGCTTCTAATCATTGTTGTCTATGTTGATGACATGTTGCTCACTGGTCCTATTGAGAAGCATATTGCTGATTTGAAGGCTGATTTGCATGCCTCATTTGAGATGTCTGATTTGGGGCATTTGCATCACCATTTGGGCATTCAGTTTATGCAAGTTGATGGTGGATTGGCTTTGTGTCAAATGAAATATATTAACACATTATTGAAGCATTTTGGCCTTGAAGACTGTAAGCCTATTGCCACTCCTATGGAGACATGTTTACGATTGAGCCTTCATGATGCTGGAGATGCATTTGATGCTATCCTCTATCAGAAGGTTGTTGGATGTCTGATTTACTTATGCATTACTCGGCCAGATATTCAGTTTGCTGTCTCACAGATGAGCATGTTTATGCATTGCCCAGGTGTCAAGCATTGGCAGGCGGTTAAGTGCATCTTTCGCTACTTGAGTGGTACTCGGCTACTTGGGTTGTTTTATCCCAAGGGGAGATCACTACCGCCAGATTTGCATGCTTTTTCTGACTCAGACTGGGCTGGTTGCTATGACACTCGTGTGTCCACTAGTGGCTTTTGCTTCATGCTTGGTAGCTCATGTATATCTTGGTTGAGCAAGAAGCAGCCTACTGTGGCCACTTCCAATTGTGAGGCTGAGTATAGGGCAGCTTTCACAGCTACTGTTGAGTGTGTGTGGCTCAGATGCCTTATGGCTGATTTGGGTGTTGGTCAGTCCTCTACCACCACCATCTTCACTAACAGTCAGAGTGCATTGGCAGTTGCGAGGAACCCTGTGTTCCATGCTCGTACTAAGCACATTGAGGTGAATTATCATTATGTCAGGGAGAGGTTCTCTACTGGGGAGATCAGCTTGGCATATGTGCCCACGCATGAGAACATTGCAGACCTTTTCATGAAGGCTCTGCCTAGGGAGAAGTTTGAAGCTTTCGGCAAAGCTTTGGGCTTACTTCCTTTCCTGGAGTGATCTCCACATAGCTTGGCACTTCCTTATACATGAGTGCCAGCTCCTTGTTCACCGCATCACTCCCAAGGGGGATTTGTTGATATATTTAGGTAGTGATGTGTGTGAACACTCTAGGACCGCCAGGGCACTTTTTTCCCTCTTTAGGAGGTTTTTTCCCCTCGGCTTGTATATACGCCTATTGCCCTAATGGGCTACTTATCTTTGTACATTCTCTAGTAATACATTCAGTCTTGTGTGTTGTGCTCCAAGCTTCTTCTTCTTCCTTGTGTTGTTCGCGTGCTTCTGCAAACGTCTAACTCCAACAACTTACTTCTCGGTGTCAGAAGTAAGACGCTCGATTGGTGGATCAATTCAGCCACCTTGTCAGATGGTGCATGGAGGATGCTTCACGCAAAGTCAGACGAGTCACAATTATGCTTGGAGGGTAAAACTCAAGTACCTGTAAAAACTATTTAGTATTAGAATCTTTATGGAAATCAATTATCCTTGAAAGCAAAATGATGACACGGCGCAGTCCATTCAATGTCTTAATCCATTCTTTAATAATGTTGCAAGAATAACTTCAATTATGAACCTTCGAAATTCAAGAAAACATTCCCTTATAGCTTAAATCAAAACATTCGAAAATTATTTTGTAGAGAAACGGATGTTATTCAATTTTGACGTCCTCTCACCTTCATTTCCAAAGGAATCATTTCTTTATTTGTAGCTAAATCTTAATCTCGTCCTTCCCTATAGATGTCAAGCCTAGTTGACAAACTTGGGAAAGATGCAGGTAAGAAGCCTCAATCATGGGCACTTATCATACAACAAAGACCATCATCACTCGCTTCATAACATTAGCTAACTTATTAGATCACCAAGGCTGTTGTTCTTATCAGAGAAAGAGAAACTTGGTGGAAGAAATCATGTTAGAGTTGGTGTTACAGAGCATGAGTGCTATCAGAGGAATTCGTCAGGAATCGTCAGGCATATGAAGAGTAATCAGATTTTTTTTTTTGAGAGTACAATGAATTGAAAATACACACTCACACACCCAACCTTGTAAGGTAGAGGCATCCATCATGAGAGACTCATGGACATGTCCATCCAAGACTTGAACTCAAGACTTCCTCCCACAACTTCAAGGTGTCAGCCACTGGGTTGTGAGAGTGTTTGTCATCGGCATTGTCACTAGGTTCAAAGCCATTGAATTCATCCACAAGAATCAGATTGATGGAATTGCCTTTTGATTTTATATTCATTAAAATCTAATTTTAGAGTTCTCTTCCAGTTTTTTCCTCATTGGAACATCTCTATTACTATCCTCAGATCGTTGAAAACATCGCTAAATTGATCATTCAACTTAAGACAAGCCACCATCCATCGAAGTCATGATCATCCTTTATCAATTGATTGAGATGGTTGTTAAATATAGATCACTTCATCTGAAAAGTATACAAGAGGAAGCCATCACGAAAAATTGCGTTAGGATTGAGCTGAATATCGAACTTTCTATTTGAAAGATGATGGCATATAATTGCTACGACAAAGCCTTGATCATGCATGAATATGTCTTTGTTCAACAAGGAATGCCACATATCTTCATCTGCAAGCACTTTTTGTGCACTCCCTAAAGCATTACATTTGGCATACATGTCCACAAGGATACTTTGATCATTCCACTCTTCTAATCCAAGGTACTCCACAATCGCTGATCTATGGTCTTCATATTCTTCATGTGAATGAGACCTTTATCACATATTGTATTTCTGAGTGGGAATAGTAAATCTCTCCAATATTCTTCATGTGAATGAGTCCTTTATCACATATTGTATTTCTCAGTGGGAAGAGTAAATCTCTCCAACACTAGAATCTCTAAATAGCTCTAGCACTTAATGAAGTGATTAATCAGAAAACACTCCTACCACTTTTTTTCCACATGGATCCACCAAAATACATTAAAAAATTCATGTCTCTATATTTTTGGCAATATCTTTCACTTATCAAAAATAGATTCACTTGATAGTTCTCACTCTAACTTTGTTTAAAACAGGAGCTCACATATATCCCAAAGGGGTACTCATTCCCCATTCACCCCTATTACCTAAGATCACCCCAAAATCATTCTTCAAACATCAATAGAGCTGAGGGAGGTGTATTATTTTTTGGGGAGCATCAAATAAGATTATGGGGAGGTGTATTATTTTTTGTATCATTCTCAATCTCCTAACTAAAACATTTCTCATTCTTGAAGGTGATATGTCCAAGAAATAGAACCTCATGTGAAATCGAAGTGGATTTTTTAATGTTGTACAAAACTACAATAGCCGGAGTTGGTGTACCCAAAATGGCAGGCATATAATTTTTTCATTAGCTCCACTTTGAGATATAAATATGATTTTAATTGCTCTTTGTGCAAGCTTAGACAAATGTTTTGTCATTTTTCCCATTGTGAACGAGGCCAAATATATCCTATTGAACTTCTCATCATTCAATGTAGGGTAATCTCATATATGAAAAAAATGGGGTACTTCATGTCTTCTCCCCATGAATAGTCCTCTCTCAATCTCATATATAAACCTTGAAAGTACTCTGGATGTGTACTCATTTTGAAACAATTATATGACATTTAATGCTCTTATCATGAATGATGTTCATACCAAGGATATATTTGGAATCTTTTTATCATATATCTAACTTAACGTCTTCTTCAAATGTGAGAAGTCTTCTAAGGATTTGTTTTCCACCTGATCATCATTGCTTCTACATTAGCCATTGGACTTCAAAGACACATTCATTAAACTACTAACAATCTAGCTTATATTAAATATTCATATGCAAGAAAGCATTCTTCACATCCATTTGAGCCAATTTCAATATAGTTAATTTGACCATTGGAGATAAAATCATGAAGACCTTGACAATAAATCATGCTTTATATTTTGGAGAAGCAATATCTTATGTGAATTTCAAATTTTTAACTCATTTACAAGGAAAAGTTAATTTGTAAAAGATTCCAACACCTAAGTACCATTATTGTTAGTGGAATATAACTTAGTTTCCATAGAATATATGCACTTGAAATGATCAGTCACCAAATGTAAAAGGCCCACCAAAGTATTAGAATCACGAAGTTCAAAATAGGTATGAAATATTAAGTGGATGAGAAATATCTCAAGAATCTCTTAATGATTCTTGATGAAGAATGCTGAAAAGTTTCTCGATTCAAACATTCTCATGAGCATGCTTATGTACAACAATAGTTCTCTAAACTAAGATAAGAACCAAGGTCCTACAATACCATTGTTTTCTCAATTATTCAAAGAAATTGAGGAAAACCAATACTATTCTCCTTGTGATGGCTAAAAGTAATGAATCTCTTCATGAAGATGACCCTTATGAAGTGATATTCTTGCCTTTCTATAAGAGGTTTCGTTCTTCTTACCTTGCTTTATTAAAACTAGTATGGCAAATACCCTTGAGCAATGCCATTAGCGAGGAACTCAAAAGTTGTTTATTTCTAAATACATCATTCTATCCAAACCTCATCCATATATCCCATTACATTTCCTTTTGTTGAGAAAACAATAGCAGTATAAACATCCTTCGTTATACATGAGAGTTAAAAATTACGAAAGGAAAAAGAGAATTGCTCATCAAGTCTAATCACTCCCCTCTACTCATCCATTTGCATGGTAAATTATTTTTTCATGGAAGATGAAGAAGAATGGGAGTCAAAACATAGTTTGCAATAAGGATTTTGAGGAGGTTTGCACCTCATCTAGGCGTTATTCCAAAATTCAATAAGAGTACAAGAAAAAATTGGACCTAGATCTGAATGAGGCTTTTGAGGAGGTTTGCACCTCATCTATGCGTTATTCCAAAATTCAATAAGAGTACAAGAAAAAATTGGACCTAGAACTCAGTTCAAATATTGATCTTAATTTTTTTAATATGTTCTGCATGATCTCCTATAATAGTCAAATCATCTACATAGAAGATGACAACAACTAGCTCACTATCCTTTTGCAAGGCATACAAGTTAGCATTAGAACTAGTTCTATCAAAAACCCATACTTTACAAAATAGTATCTATCGAATTCTACTAAGCACTTGGAGCTTGCTTATGGCCATGCAATACATTCTTAAGCTTGAAAACCTTAGTTTTTGAATTACGAAGCTCAAAAACTAGTGGTTGATATTCATACATCAATTCTAGAGGTGTGCATTCAAAAATTTAGATTTGTTACCCATTTGAAAAATAGAATAGTTTGTGTGTGTGGATACTACAATCATTATATTTGACTGAATGTTTCTTGAACATCAATAACTTTAAATTGTGGAAAACGATATGCAACCAACCTAGAGTTTTAGTTTTTGTAGAGTATCATACTTTGCAAGAAGAACACACACATACACACAAATATATAAGTTCCAATTCTTCAATTACTATGACAACACCAATTGTTGGAGTTTATTGACCTCCAAAATATAGCTGGAAGTAGGTGGAATCCCCTAGGAATAAGTTGACCTTCTCACAAACTTCATCACAAAAAACTAGTCATGATTGCAGAGCTTACTGTTCTCTACTGGCTTCGGATTTTTTAAAATTGTTTTAACCACATATACTAGAGACCAAGAGCTTTCCAATGAGCATAAGAACACTCAATTTGGATAAATATACAAGGAGATATGACCTCTGCAAGTTGGAGGTTTAATGGAGACCTTTAGCAGGGGTGAAACCGGAGAACACACACTACTTGCCGAGAGTACTGCTCTCAGCTCACAAATCCAATGATTATGAAACTTTATAGTATAAAAGTAGACGGTAAGAGCTTTCAAATGAGCTATCAAACATGTAATTTGAATATCTAATGAGGGAGATACAAGCTCTGCAATCTCTGCATACAAAACTATAGCAGCGTAGAGATACACATATGAGTCTCTTGGACTTCCCACAAGATCACGAATTCTCTCCTCTTTTTATAGCATGGGGAACTAATCTAAAACCTTCCTAATACATCTAAATTTGTGGTAGACACTTGGTTGAAGATATTACATGACTCAAGTGCTCAAATAAGCAAAGTATTGATGGACTTTGAGAACTAGCCACATCGACCTTCCACTAGGACACCACTGCAGCTCACTTGTGACTCAATAATTTGACTCACCATGTTCTAGAACTCACGTGGTATTTTTGCTATCTTTTATGAATAATATGAGCCTACTTCCCAAAGGTATTTACATAATTTGAAACTTTTACCCTACATAAAACAAATGTTCGCAACATTCTCCCCCTCAAGTTTCAAAGGGTATTTCCTTCATGCCAAGAATATAGTTGAATTTTTGAAGCTTTGGTCCATCCAAGGATTTGGTGAAGATATCTGCAACTTGATCCTTTGTTCCCACAAAAGAAACTTGTACTTCATTGTTTATGGCCTTCTCTCGAACATAATGATAGTGAACCTCTATATGCTTTGTTCTAGCATGAAAAATTGGACTTGAGGTCATATGAATGCTGCTCAAGTTATCCCCATATATCTGTGGTACATCGACGTGCACATTCAAGTCATGAAACAACTTTTTAAACCACATAACCTCAGTAGTAGCCAATGCTAAACCTCTATACTTAGCCTCTGTAGAAGATAAAGCAACTGTAGGCTGTTTCTTCGAACTCCATGTTAATGTCTTGTTTCCTGCTATTACCACATATCCACTTGTGGATCTTCTATCATCTTTGCTTCCAGCCCAATCTGCATCACTAAAGACTTTAAGAGTTAGATCAGCATCATGACTATAAAATAATCCTTCGTTCATGGTACCTTTCAAATACCTAAGCACTCTTTTCGCTGCATGCATATGAGGTACTCTAGGTTCATGCATAAACTGTGACAATACTCCCACTGCATAGCATATATCAAGTCTAGTTTTTGTTGCATAAATCAAAGATCCTACCATGGATCTATACACATTCATATCATGCAACTCATCACCTTCCTTTGCACTCAACTTTACATTACATTCCATTGGAGTAGAAACAAATTTACATTCCTGCATACCAAACCTTTTCAGCATATCACATATATACTTTCTCTGTATCAACCACATACCCTCATCCCCATACACAATTTCAATCCCAAGAAAGTATCTAAGTAAACCAAGATCTGAAATTTTAAATTCCTTTCCCAAATTACCTTTTATCTCTTCAATTGCTTTTGCATCATTCCCTGTAATCAACAAGTCATCCACATAAATGCATACATAGACACACATGTCATCTACATGTTTTACATAAAGTGAAGGATCAGCATGACTCGCTGTGTATCCTTGCAGCATAAGATACTTTACCAACCTTGCATTCCATGTCCTTGGTGCCTGTTTAAGACCATACAATGCCTTCTTTAACCTGCATACATGATCAAGACATTTTGCATCCACATAACCATCTGGTTGTGACATATACACTTCTTCATTTAACTCACCATTAAGAAAGGCATTGTTTATATTGAGTTGATATATATTCCACCTTTTACTTGCAGCTAAAGCCAACAAAGTTCTCACCGTTGCCATGTTTGCTACTAGACTAAATGTTTCCTCATAGTCCAATCCCTTATATCTTGACACACTACCATCACTATTTCTTTTAATCTTAAAAACCCACTTGCAACCAATTACCTTTTGTTTTGGTGTCTTTGGAACTAAATTCCAAGTCTTATTATCCTGTAGTGCATCCATTTCTTCTCTCATTGCTTTCTCCCACTTTTCATCTCCTTTTGCCTCATCATAACATGTGGGTTCATTTTCCTGCTCAACTTTTGTCATAAAAGCATAATGAGTATTCATAAAAGATTCATACGTATACCTTTGAGGTTGCTTACTCACTCTTGAAGTTCTTCTTACCTCCAATGTAGATGCTCTTCCTTTCTTATTAGGAACCTTTGATGATTCTCCATAGTCACATACATCACTAATTTCCTCTCCTTCATCATTAACTTCAACAAGTTTGAGTTTACCTTTACTTTTAACACTAGGAGGTGAATCTTGCCTCAATCTTCCATTGAAAGGTAGCTCTCTTTCTTCATCCAAATTGCTTTTCTCATCACTTAAATTTCTTGTGGGCTAAGGTAAGCACTCATCTCCTTCACCTGTATCTTCTTCATCTTCATTTATGACCTGCAAACTTTTCTTATCTACATACCATGAAAGTGATTCATCAAAATTTACATCTCTTGAAACAACCACCTTATTGGTATGAGGATTATAACATCTATATCCTCTTTGAGTATCTGCATAACCAATAAATATACACTTTTCTGATTTCACATCAAGTTTTGATCTCACTTCACTAGGTACATGTACATAACATACACAACCAAATACTTTCAAATGACTTACACTTGGTTTCCTTCCATGCCATACCTCATATGGTGTCAAATGATGAACTCCGGCAGTAGGTACTCTATTCATAATGTACACACTTGTGCTAACAGCTTCAGCCCGAAAAGAATTAGGCAAGCACATATCATTTAGCATGCTTCTAGATACTTCTGTTATGATTCTGTTTCTTCTTTCTGCAACTCCATTTTGTTGTGGAGTATACCTGCATGTAACTTCTCTTTTGATACCTTCATCATACAAAAAAATCAGTAAAAGCTTGAGAGAAATACTCTCCCCCTCCATCGGATCTTAGCTTCTTAACATATCTTCCTGTTTGCTTCTTCACAAATGATTTAAAATTTTTGAAACAATCAAAGACTTCACTCTTATGTTTAATAAAATACACAAATGTCATTCTACTGTGATCATCAATGAATGATACATAGTACTTATTACCAGCCAAGGATGCCTCTTTAGTAGGACCCCATACGTCCGTGTGTATAAGTTCTAGCAATCCACTGCTTACATAGCTTTAATGCTTGAAAGGTTGTCTACTCTGCTTACCCATTTGACATGCTTCACATAGATGCACCATATGTTGCTTAGTAAGATCAGGTAATCCTTCAACAATCCTCTTCTTTGATAGCTCCTTTAACCTGTGTACATTCATGTGTCCAATCCTTTTGTGCCATAGATCAAGCTCTGCTATTCGATACATACCATAAGAGAAATAGTTTGTATGATTTGGGTTTACCTTGAATGTAAACAATCTACCTTTTTTTTACCTCTAGCAATTAACCTCATTTGCTTTGGATCCTCAATGAAGCAACCTGCATGATTAAATCTTATTTGTAAACCTTTTTCTACCATTTGACCAACTGACATCAAATTCTTAGTGATCGTTGGCACATAAAGTACATCCTTCAAGCAATTTGTCTTGCTCTTATCCTGCATGACAACATCTCCAACCTGCATAATCTTATGTGTTGTATCATCTGCTGTTTCAACATGACCTTTACATGAAGGATTATGCATATTAGAAAACCATGAAGCATCATGTGACATATGGTTAGAACAACCACTATCTACATACCATACATCACCATTGCAATTCATCTTAGTTTCTACATTCATCATAAGAAGAGAATCATAATCATCACTTTTACCTTCAACTGCATAATTTCCTTGTTGTCTACCTCTTCTTGAATAGCCTCCTCTTTGATTACCACCTTGATTATTTTCATTTTGATAGCAATCTTTGGCATAGTGTCCATACCTTCCACATATATAGCAATTGTTGTTATCTTCACTCCTTTGTCTTTGATTGTAGTTGTAGTAGCCTCTCGTACCTCTAGCGCTTGATCTTCCTCTTCCTCTTGTGTTGAAGAAGCCACTTAAAGTCCCTTGATCATCGCTCCTTCTTCCTCGACCTCTATGTGAACCTCTTCTTCCTCTGTTTCCACCTCTTGAGGATCCTACATAAAGAGCTTGTCCTTGAGATCCTTTTTTATTTGAAGTAGAGCCATTTAGATTCATCTCCTCCGTGACCATAAGAGCAA
Organism: Ceratopteris richardii; assembly: GCA_020310875.1. NCBI lineage: Eukaryota > Viridiplantae > Streptophyta > Polypodiopsida > Polypodiales > Pteridaceae > Ceratopteris > Ceratopteris richardii. The sequence continues at coordinate 141,051,522 of CM035409.1, read as the reverse complement.
CAAGCTGATCAAAGTCTGGTAATTCTCCTCTAACATAAACTAAAGTGATGAATGGTTTCCATCTCTCATCATCCTTGAGTCCGTTGAGAGTATGTGCAACCAAGTCGTCGTCCTCCACATGAACTTGAATTGATCCTAGTTGATCTGCAATCTCTTTAACCTTCAACAAGTAATCATTGACCGATGTCCTTGTATCTTTCTTTATGTTATTCAACTCATTTTTGAGTTGAATCTTCCTTGCTCTTGTACTTGTAGCATACAACCTTTCCAATGCAAGCCAAACATCTCTACTTGTGTCTAGATCTTGTAAGTGTCCTACCATTGAATCTTGAATATTTTGTGATAACATGAATATAACCCTTTTGTCTCTTTCATTCCAAAGTCTAAACTCCCTCAATTGTTGTTGATTTGGATCCTCTGGTAATATAGGTTTGATATCCGTTCCATCAATCAAACCATACAAGCCTCTACCTTGCAAGTATTTTGTGATTCTAAATCGCCATGCTTGATAGTTGTTCTTATCAAGCTTCTCTATTTGTGCATGTTGATCGCCCGTGTAAATACTAAACTTCCTCCTTTAACCCTCCTTTTGGTTATATGTGATAAGAAGAAGTACGAGATTTACCTTTTTAATAAAGTTTATGCATCTTTCTTTGCTTGGATGTTGCTTGAGATGCTTCCTTGCTATCTCCTTCTACCTTTGTGTAGTGTCGATGATGAACCGCTACTTCAATAGCTTCAAATTCTTCATCAAGGTATTATAACCTTCTCCAAGCTTCAATTCCTAGCTCTGATACCAATGTTGGAGTTTATTGACCTCCAAAATATAGCTGGAAGTAGGTGGAACCCCCTAGGAATAAGTTGACCTTCTCACAAACTTCATCATAGAAAACTAGTCATGCTTTCAGAGCTTACTATTCTCTACTGGCTTTGAATTTTTTAAAACTGCTTTAACCACATATACTAGAGACTAAGAGCTTTCCAATGAGCCAAAGAACACTCAATTTGGATAAATATACAAGGAGATATGACCTCTGCAAGTTGGAGGTTTAATGGAGACCTTCAGCAGGGGTGAAACCGGAGAACACACACTACTTGCAGAGAGTACTGCTCTCAGCTCACAAATCCAATGATTATGAAAATTTATAGTATGAAAATAGACAGTAAGAGCTTTCAAATGAGCTATCAAAAATGTAATTTGAATATCTAATGAGGGAGATACAAGCTCTGAAATCTCTGCATACAAAAGTACAGCAGCATAGAGATACACATATGAGTCTCTTGGACTTCCCACAAGATCACGAATTCTCTCCTTTTTTTTATAGCATGGGGAACTAATCTAAAACCTTCTTAATACATCTAAATTCATGGTAGACACTTGGTTGAAGATATTACATGACTCAAGTGCTCAAATAAGCAAAGTATTGATGGACTTTGAGAACTAGCCACATCGACCTTCCACTAGGACACCACTGCAGCTCACTTCTGACTCACTAATTTGACTCACCATGTTCTAGAACTCACGTGGTATATTTGCTATCTTTTATGAATAATATGAGCCTTCTTGAAGTATTTGAAGACTTCCCAAAGGTATTTACATAATTTGAAACTTGTACCCTACATAAAACAAATGTTCGCAACACCAATGACAACCAATCGATCTCATTTGCTAGTTCATTCTTTGCATTTGAATCCTATTTTGGAACTTGGTCTCATATTGGCAAGCTAAAATGCTTAAATGCTTAATCTTCTTTAGTTATCTGTTATACTAAAGCAAGCATAAAGAGAGTTACACTAGTAAGAATTTCCAGAAAGCATCAACATCCTACCTATTCCAATCTTGAAGAATGTCTATGTAAATTTGAGTCATCACCCTTGAACTCTATGGATCTTGTATTACTAATAGCTCTAGATGAAGTTCAAGTGGTCCCATGATATTTTCTAGTAGCTCATAAGAGTTTGAAATTCCAAAAAAAAATTTGAACTATATAATCAGATTGATGAAGCTTCATTCAATGAATGCAAGTAAATGAATGGAAATTAGTGCAAAAATAACATTAACAAGTACATCAATACTACTGGAAATAAGATAAATAAAAATAATTTCATCAATATTGGGTTATGATTATGAAAAGATATACTTGTAGACTCAAAAAGTAATCATGTCTACTAATAGAAAGCTAAAAGAATTGCTACAATTTAAGGAAGCAATTCTACAAGAAAAAACACCTGTGTTTATTAGGTCTACAAACTATTTTGATTGCTTGAATCTTTATATTGATTCTTACTCACACAATACTATAAATTTTGTAAATCTATTGTGATTGTTCAAATTGATTCTTAGATTCTTACTCTCATAATAGCATAGGAATTGGTTAAGAAGTTAGTGTTTGTTTCATTATGACTCTTACTTTCACAATAGTTTAGCAAGTAACTAATGCTAATATTATATAGGTGTGTGGAGGAAGCTCAAAGTCAACCTAAAGAACCACAAAGTCAAAGCAATCAAATTTTATTCAAAGGATAAAGAATGTAGTAAAATGGAAACATAAGCATGGAACATAAGAAGGAAGGGGTCTACCATTTTTTCCCATCTAAAATCCATCCTCAGATTAGGTTCTTTCCCTTTTCTACCCAATTTCCTTGAGAAAATGGCAGGCATGATTTCCTATTTTTAGTAGTAATTGGGTTCATTTTGTAAACATCAAGTACTACTCAAGCTTGACAAGAAATATTAGAATAGCCAATTGCCAAATTTTGTATTCTTTGACATTGTTTTAGCCTCCAAATGGTTTAGCAAGTAACTAATGCTAATATTATATAGGTGTGTGGAGGAAGCTCAAAGTCAACCTAAAGAACCACAAAGTCAAAGCAATCAAATTTTATTCAAAGGATAAATAATGTAGTAAAATGGAAACATAAGTATGGAACATAAGAAGGAAGGGGTCTACCATTTTTTCCCATCTAAAATCCATCCTCAGATGAGGTTCTTTCCCTTTTCTACCCAATTTCCTTGAGAAAATGGCAGGCATGATTTCCTATTTTTAGTAGTAATTGGGTTCATTTTGTAAACAAAGTACTACTCAAGCTTGACAAGAAATATTAGAATAGCCCATTGGCAAATTTTGTATTCTTTGACATTGTTTTAGCCTCCAAATGGCTTAATATTAGAGTGTGGATAGAGCTCTCAAAAATTTTATAAAAGTGAAAAAGAACTCATTTGTAAGGGTTACTGAGTTAGAGTTACTTATTTGGAGTGAGCTTAGAGAGGTGACAAATCTTGTGAGCTTTTGTACTTGATTTTTGCAATGTAGTGAGCTTGTTGAAGCATCCTATCTCTTGCCTACTCTTGAGTGTGTGCATGCCTATATTTGTGCACCCATCTGCATGCTTGCCTTTCTTTTGTTGCAAGTGTCTGTGGTTCTATTTTGTCATGTGTAGATCTTCATAGCTTCCAACTAGTCATTCCATGGATACAACATTTCTCTTATTATGTGCACTCCTGGACTATGATGATGGGAGACTACACTTTTGGTATCATTACTGGGGAGAGTTTTTGTCGGATGCACATGATGCTAAATTTGTTGGTGCAAACAAGCCTTCACACTTGGCTTTGATTTGTACCTTGAAGGCTCAACATAAAGATTGGACATTGATAGCTTAGCATTGGATATCAACCTTGAAGGTTTTACAAGAGTTTGGATTAATTCATGAAGACTTCATTTGAAGGAAGAGCATAGGAACACATGCCTATGCTTAGTTATCTTTTACCTCATGTAAAAGTCAATATGACTTCATATAATCACACCTACCTTCAAAAGTCGTGGAAATTTGAATGATTGTAATAGAGAGAATATCTCCTTAAGTTTAGTGGAGAGATTCAAGGGAGCTTCAATTTGAATTTCAAATTCAAATGACCAATCAAATCCTATAAAAGCTATGAAGAAAATCTCGCGGGTTAGTCTCACTCATTGAGCTCATCTCCCGAGGCATTTCACTACTGTATTTGTGTGTGTGATAGTGCTACATCTTAGCCTACACCACAATACCTCATTTAGCTATGCTTGGCATGCTAATGAGCTTGTACATCTACATTAATCAATAGATATATTCACATTTCTCAACTCTGTTTTTTTCTGAGTCATCTACCTCAAGTCTGTCAACTTCAGAGAAGCATATCTCAAGATCTACTAAACCAAATTGGATGATTCAAAGCTCATTGGAACCAGCTCAAAGTATTCTACAACAATACAAAGTTTCAAGTTATTCCATTCAGCCAATTGGGAGAAATCGCGGACGAAGCAGTCTCTGGTATTTTTTTGTGTAGATCCTAAAAAGTTGGGGGTGTCTCTGATTTTGCTAAAGATCATTCTCAGTGCATAGTTTATCAATTGGAGTGATTTAACTTGCTAATGGTAGCTTGTTAAGTTAATTTAATACTCTCAGAAGGAATTAATCCAATTGTAAGTGTGCTGGTCACACTAAGCTTAAGACTGAGCAGGTATCATTACAGGAATAGAAAGTTTTTGGACTTGTGAAGATTCAAAATCATCTGTTTTGATTTGGTTATTACACAATTAATTTGTAAAGCACATATATAGTTTCTTGGTATCATTTGGAAGCTCAAGGAGTCTACTAAGCATATCTGGAGTCAAAGGAGGGCAGGTGTGAAGCAGGTTTTGCAGCACCAGCTTGATCTTCTAAGTGTATCCAGCCATCACATCCAACAGTGGTATCAGAGCAAATAAGGTAATCATGGGTGATGGTTTCCCTTCCTTTATTGACAAATTGGATAGAAATAATTACCAGGCTTGGTCATTGAGAATGAAGACCTACCTACAAGGGAGAAGCTTGTATGGATACATATCAGGAGATGAGGAGTTGCCCTCATTCAAGACCAGAGGCCTACCTACAAAGGATGAACATGAGAGGCTAAATCAATGGTGTGCAAAAGATGCTTTGGCAAGGTCATATCTTCTAAACTCTATCTCTGATTTCCTTCTACCTCATGTAAGGAATTGTAAGACTTCCCAAGAGACTTGGGAAACCTTGTCAACATACTTTTCATCAAGCACAAGGGCCAGAAAGAATCAGCTATGGATTGAGTTTACAACTCTTAGGAAGCAATCAAAACAATGTGTCTCAGATTTTGTTACCAAAGTCAAAGACATTGCAGATCAACTTGCAAGTGTTGGAGAAGAAATTGAGGAAGAGCAGATAGTCAGACAAGTGATCAATGGACTAAAGGCAGATGACAAGTGGGAGAGCTTTACCACTGCAATGGACTTGTACATGGACATCCATGCACCTGATCTAACAACTCTGATTGGACAACTCTTTACACATGAAGCAAAGATCACAAAGAATGGAGAGCAATCAAAAGGTAACAATCCCTCTGCCCTATATACTGATAAGAAGACTAAAGACAAGGGTAAAAGCAAGAAGGTTGATGAAGAAGGCTCTACCTCCCAAGCAAACTATGCAGGGAGAGGTAGATCATCTAGAGGTAGGGGCAGAGGAGGTAAGTCAGGTAGGGGGAGACCCTACAATCAATCTCCATGCAATATTTGTGGCTTGTCTAACCATACTACAGATGAATGCTACAAAAACTACAAGAACCAAAGAGGAAGAGGTCACCAAAGAGGAGGATACTCTCAAGGTAGAGGCAGATTCAACCAATCTCAAGGCTACCATGGCTACAACAATAATTACAACAATAACTACAATCACAATGGCAATTATCAAGGTGGATACAGGAACAGAAAGGATTACAACAATTATGCAGAGGATCAAGATGATTCCTTGTTGATCATGAACATGACATCTAAATCAGGTATCAATGATGATCATTTGTTCTATATTGATTCAGGTTGCTCTAACCATGTAGCTGGAAATGTTGCCTTACTCTCTGATTTGGAAGAACCCAAAGGCAAGCACCAAGTGCAGACAGGTGATGACACTAAACATTCAGTTGTTAAAGTAGGCAATGTCAAAACAAGTGATGGTAATCAGAATTTACTAAGCAGAGTGTTGTATGTTCCAACAATCACCAAGAATCTGATGAGTGTAGGTCAGATTGTTGAAAAAGGTCTACAGGTCAGGTTCACTCAACATGGTGCAAATGTGGAGGATCCAAGACATGGATTCAGAAGGATAGCCAAGGGAGAAAAATCAGGTAGATTGTTTACCTTTGAACTTGAAGACACTAAGAGTATTGCTTTGTACAACTATAAGGACCAAACCCTATCAGAATTGGAGATGTGGCACAAAAGATTAGGTCACATTGGAGAGAGGACCATAAAACAAATGAGCAGGGATCAATGTGTGCTTGGGATACCTAATGTATCCAAGCAACATATGATATACAAGTGTGGGGCTTGTCAATTTGGTAAGTCACACAGATTGCCCTATACCAAGAAAGGTTTTATGCATGAAGATTATTTGGAATTGGTGCATACAGATGTTTGGGGACCTAGCAAGGAGCCATCCATATCTGGATCAAGGTACTATGTGTCCTTTATTGATGACTATAGCAGGTGGACTGTCTTATACTTCATGAAACATAAAGATGAAGTATTTAATTGTTTCAAAAGGTATCTTGCATTAGTTGAAAGTCAAACAGGTAGACATTTGAAGAGGCTAAGGTCAGATGGTGGTGGAGAATACTTCTCCAATGACTTTGAAGATTTCTTGCAGGAAAGAGGCATCAAGAGGGAGATTACTACAAGGTACTCACCTGAACAAAATGGGGTAGCTGAAAGGAGGAATAGACTCATTGTAGAGACAGCTAGGTCTATGCTTAATGAGAAAAAATTACCAAATTATCTTTGGGCAGAGAGTGTATCTACTGCCACATACTTAATCAACAGGTTGCCATCAAAGACACTTGATGGAATGACACCCTATGAGGCTTGGCATGGTAAGAGACCATCTCTTGATCATTGCAAAATCTTTGGGTGTGTTGCATATGTGCATATTCCCTCACAGGTAAGGGGAAAGCTAGACCCTAAGGCTGAAAAGTGTATCTTCATTGGTTATGATTTGAATCAGAAGGGATACAGGTTCTATAACCCCTCAAACAAAGGCTTCAAGGTAAGCAGAGATGTCATATTTGATGAAAATGATTCATGGTATGAAAATGAGTGCAGGAAAGTTAGCCTACCTTATGATATGGAAGAAGACTTTCCAAAGATTATCAGGCAAGAACCAACTCAGAAAGAGGACACAAGTTCAGATGATGAAGACACCATCAACATTGAAGAATTCAAGGCTTGGAAATCCAAAGGGAAGATGAAGATGAAGCAACTAGAAGACAATCCAGAATCCTCAACTCAAGCTATGAGGAGATCTCAAAGAGAAAAGAAGAAACCTATTAGGTATGGGTATGATACTTCACTTGTAACCAAGCACTCTGTATATCTTGCAAAGGATATCTTGAATGAAGAACCAGGTACATTTGAAGAAGCAATTACTAAACCAGAATGGAAGGAAGCAATGGATGAAGAAATGGAGGCTCTCAAGGAAAGTGATACTTGGGACTTGGTACCCAAAAAGGACTCCATGAAGGTGATAGGATCCAGATGGATCTACAAACTCAAGAGGAACTCAGATGGTACAATAAACAGGTATAAAGCTAGGTTGGTAGCCAAGGGTTTTGCACAAACCCAAGGCATTGATTATGAGGAGACATTTTCTCCTGTGGCCAAGATGCCAACTATCAGAATTATGGTGAGTGTAGCTGCATCCAAGAATTGGAACATGTACCAATTGGATGTGAAGAATGCATTCTTGAATGGATGGATATCTGAAGAGGTCTACATGTCACAACCACCTGGCTATGAAGATCCCAATAAGGTAAATCATGTTTGTAAATTAAAGAAGGCTCTGTATGGATTGAAGCAGGCACCTAGAGCATGGAATTACAGGTTGACAACCTATCTCCTAGATCAAGGATTTGTGATGAGTAAAGCAGATACTTCATTGTTTATAAAGAGGAACAATTCAGAGGTAATATACTTGTGTGTCTATGTTGATGACATCATTATTACAGGAAATGATGTTCAGGGAATAAGACACATCAAAGGTCAAATGATGAAGGAATTCAAGATCAATGATCTTGGATTATTGAAGTACTTCCTAGGACTTGAATTGATCTATACAAATTCAGGTATCTTTATTACTCAGAAGAAGTACATTCAGGACATGGTCAAGAAGTTTAATTTGCAGGAAGCTAAAGTCTCAAACATTCCTATGGAGGTCAACCACAAACTCAGTGCACATGAAGGAGAAGAACTCAAAGATATTACAGGTTACCAAAGTTTGGTAGGTAGTCTTAATTATGCTACCTTAACCAGGATTGATATATCATATGGTGTTAGTGTACTTAGCCAATTTATGCATAAACCAAGAGTACCACATTTGGAGGCAGCCAAGAAGATAGTAAAGTACCTAAAGGGAACACAAAATCATGGTTTGTACTTTCCATATTCATCAGACATTGATATCAAAGTATACTCAGATGCAGATTGGGCAGGTTGCAAGGATGACAGGAGGAGTACATCTGGTTACATATGCTTTGCAGGTGATAAACCAATTTCTTGGTCATCCAAGAAACAACCCACAGTAGCTCTATCATCTACTGAGGCAGAGTACAGAGGGCTAGCCAATGCCACTCAAGAAGCCATTTGGTTGAAGTTATTATATTCAGAATTGAGCCTATACACAAGGCCACCAATCATATTTGGTGATAACACAAGTTCTCTTCACCTAGCAGCTAATCCAATTTATCATGCTAGGACAAAACACATAGAGGTTCATTACCACTATGTGAGGGAGAAGTTACTTAGCAAAGAAATTCAATTATCATATGTGTCTACTAATATACAATGTGCAGATTTGCTTACTAAAGCTCTGGATGGAAGCAAGCTATGCAGATTTAAATCCATGATTGGATTGCAGGAAATAATTGAAGACTAGAGATGAAGACTTGAGCCAAAGTGTTTGGCTTGAGGGGGAGCTGTTGGTGCAAACAAGCCTTCACACTTGGCTTTGATTTGTACCTTGAAGGCTCAACATAAAGATTGGACATTGATAGCTTAGCATTGGATATCAACCTTGAAGGTTTTACAAGAGTTTGGATTAATTCATGAAGACTTCATTTGAAGGAAGAGCATAGGAACACATGCCTATGCTTAGTTATCTTTTACCTCATGTAAAAGTCAATATGACTTCATATAATCACACCTACCTTCAAAAGTCGTGGAAATTTGAATGATTGTAATAGAGAGAATATCTCCTTAAGTTTAGTGGAGAGATTCAAGGGAGCTTCAATTTGAATTTCAAATTCAAATGACCAATCAAATCCTATAAAAGCTATGAAGAAAATCTCGCGGGTTAGTCTCACTCATTGAGCTCATCTCCCGAGGCATTTCACTACTGTATTTGTGTGTGTGATAGTGCTACATCTTAGCCTACACCACAATACCTCATTTAGCTATGCTTGGCATGCTAATGAGCTTGTACATCTACATTAATCAATAGATATATTCACATTTCTCAACTCTGTTTTTTTCTGAGTCATCTACCTCAAGTCTGTCAACTTCAGAGAAGCATATCTCAAGCTCTACTGAACCAAATTGGATGATTCAAAGCTCATTGGAACCAGCTCAAAGTATTCTACAACAATACAAAGTTTCAAGTTATTCCATTCAGCCAATTGGGAGAAATCGCGGACGAAGCAGTCTCTGGTATTTTTTTGTGTAGATCCTAAAAAGTCGGGGGTGTCTCTGATTTTGCTAAAGATCATTCTCAGTGCATAGTTTATCAATTGGAGTGATTTAACTTGATAATGGTAGCTTGTTAAGTTAATTTAATACTCTCAGAAGGAATTAATCCAATTGTAAGTGTGCTGGTCACACTAAGCTTAAGACTGAGCAGGTATCATTACAGGAATAGAAAGTTTTTGGACTTGTGAAGATTCAAAATCATCTGTTTTGATTTGGTTATTACACAATTAATTTGTAAAGCACATATATAGTTTCTTGGTATCATTTGGAAGCTCAAGGAGTCTACTAAGCATATCTGGAGTCAAAGGAGGGCAAGTGTGAAGCAGGTTTTGCAGCACCAACTTGATCTTCTAAGTGTATCCAGCCATCACATCCAACAAAATTGTCATATGTGATATGTTCTTATGGTGCTTTTTTGAATTTTTCTTGGTATTTCTCCATCTTATTCATCACTTTAGATAGCTAAATAGGTAGAAATAGGAAAAATCAAAGTTTGAGGGTTAGGTTTTCTAGAGTTCTTCATTAATGCTTAGGTTTCTTCTTCTTCTTGTTGTTCTTCTTCTTCTTCTTCTTCTTCTTCTTCTTCACGTTTCTACTCTTTTCTAAACTTTTTATTCCTCTTTTATTCATTTTCTAGTACTAATAGCTCTTAAGTTGTAAAAGCTTTGGAGAGTAATATTTGAGCTCAATAGTGGCCATTGAGAGACCTTTTCTCATGTCGTGAAGGAGGGGGTAACAAAGAAATTTCCCATGCAGAAGGAGGGATATGTGGTTATTTTGTGCTTGATTTACTTTCTAAAAGGGTAGAGAATAATAGGCCTAAGTGAGTTGCCAGTAGTATAAATGATTTAAGAGGTGAGAGGCGCAAAATAGAGCTCCAACAATCCAAAAACTGAAGAAAATATAGAGCAATCATTTTTGTGCAAGGGGGTATTTTTTTCAAGTTTTTGAGTGTGTATGGAATCCTAGGGCATATATCCACATGTTGCAAGATGTGTTCATTTGAGAAAGTAATTTTGGTCTTATCTCTCTATTGCTATTTATCTCTCTTGATCAAGTTAAGGTATGTCATATTCTAAGGTTAAGTGTTGGAAGATCCTAGATCTAACCTAGGATTGATTTATTGGGCTTACTGCACTTCCAACATTTGGTATCAGAGCATAGTTGACATACATCCTTAACTCAAGATGAGTGACTATGGAGATAGACTTGAATGAGTTTGGTTATTTCCAAGGACCTATGGAACATTGTCAATGGCAAGTACATTAGAAGTTTCCAAGGACCAAGACAAGTAGAGGAAGATGTAGCTTCTTCATCCAAAAGAGTTGCTACCCCAATTTCTTTCCACCAAATTGAAGAGTAAGAAGAGGAGCTTACATCTTCGTCAGTAGAAAAAAGGCAACAAGTGCATATTCAACCTTTGAAAGAAAAATACATATGGGACTCAAGAGATGCACGAGAACTCTCATTCATTGCTATGGGAGTCAAAAGCATATTATTCCATGGAGTAGGTAATACACAACCTCTCATCAAGCTTGGTCGAAATTAGATAATCTCTATCAAAGCAAGAACCCTACTAGGAAAGCTCCCCTCAAGAGAGAGTTAGCCAACACAATGATGAAAATTGGTGAATCAATTTAGTCACATATTTTGAAGCTTAAATACTTAAGAGATGAGCTACTTAATCTTGGTGTCAGAATTTATGATGATCAAATGGTGAATACTCTCATAAATTCACTTTTGTATACATCATTTGTTACTTCTCTTTCTCTGTCTACAAGAGATAGAGGAATATCATTTGATGAGTTGCAATTCATGTTATTTCAAGATGAAGACCACCAGAAGAGTATGGAAGAGAATGATGAAGCCATGTATCATCATCTAAATGGAAGAAGAAAAGAATGAGACAACAAAGAAGAATGAGAAGTGTGAGCAAAATAAGAAGGTAAGTAAGGCTTCTACTTCTAAAACTTTGACTAATTCTTCTACTACATCTAGTTCCATTACTTCTACAACTCCAAAAGAGAAGTCAACTTCTACTACATCCACCTCAAAGCAAGGAATAAGCCACTATTGCAAGAAACCTGGGCATTACATTGTAGACTTCACAACAAGGATTTTTAATAAGAATACAAGATCATTAGGAAACAATGCTTAAGAAAGTTTAAAGTCTGAGTCTTCAAATCAAGAATCATATGCATGTGTCAGTATAGTAGATAAATCCTTAAGTGATCAAGAAGTGTTACAATTAGTCTCAAAAAATCCATGAATATTTCATTTTGGTGCTACTAAGCATATGGCAGGTTGCAAGAAGGTATTTTCTACCCTTACTAACTCTACAAGAAGAAGGGTGACCATAGCAGATGGTCATGATCTGGATGTTGTATACTTGAAAATTTTGAATGTTCTATATGTACCTAAAATGAAGAAGAATTTTCTATCCATCTCTACTTTCTCATCAAATGGCTAGAAGGTCATCCTTAAGAAAGATTTATGATAGGTCCTTACTCCAAATGAGGAACAATGCCTTTTACAAGGAGAAAATAGAAGTGGAATGTTTGTACTATACAAAAGTAGTCATGCAAATGTTGCTAGGTCATCTACACCTAAGGAAAACATGAAGTTATGGCATGCTAGATTAGGTCATATCAGTTATACAGCTCTCAAGCACATTAAAGATCAAGATATGGTGGACAAACTTCTCTCTTTTTCATTACTAGAAGATGCAAAATCATGTGAACAATGTCTTGAAAGAAAGCCACACAAGCTACCTCTCAAGAAGCATGGATACATCACAGCTACTAAGAAATTACAAATCATAAATTTAAATGTGAATAGACCTATGAGGGTAGATTCTATTCAAGGATTTAGATACTTTGTCACATTCATTTATGTTTCTCCAAATATTCATGGGTTTTTGGTCTTGAAGCAAAATCATAAGTATTCTTGACATCCAAGAAGTTCTTAGCTATGGCTGAGAATGAGTTTCATTCAAAGATCTAGATTTTGAGAAATGATAAAGGAGGAGATTATTCTTCAAAAGAATTCAAATCTTTCCTAGAATAGAAAGTAATCTCTCATCACCTAACTATTGCATAGACTCTAGACTAGAATGTTGTTGTAGAGACAAAGAATAGGAAACTTGTTGAAATAATTTGTATTATGATGTCCTCTAAGAAAATTCACTTAACTTTTGGTTTGATGCAGTACACAAAACAAACCAAATTCTTATCAAATCTTCCACACAAGCTTTGAAGGTTATTATTTCTTATGAAGATCATCATGGGAAGAAGCCCAATGTGAATTGCTACAAAGTTTTTGGATCTCCAACCTATGTTCACATTGAGAAGAAGGATCATGGTAAGCTAGATTTCAAAGCAATGAAAGCAGTATTCATTGGCTATGTAATTGAAATTAAAGGATATAGGTTCTATGTACTAGAGACAAGTGACATCCTACTCTCCCACAATGGTTATATTGTAGAAAGTCAGATATATGATAGAAACAAATAATCCAGACTTTATCAAGGAATATGATTATGCATTTTTAAAGAAAACTTTGGATGATTACATTTGACCATACAAGTGGTGTGAACAACCTTCTCAAACCCCAAATGTTACACTTGATAAAGGTAAAGATAAAGTTGTTGAACCTACACCACACCATCTACAACTCCATCTTCCCCTATTTCTTCATTATGTCTTGATGTACCAACTTATGAAGTTGGAGAAACTTCTTGAGCACTTGGAGAAAGAGCTATAGATGAACCAGAGTTTTCACTAGTTTTTCAAAAACTTGCAAATTCGTATGTAAAAACCCTATAGAATAGTGGGATTAAGCCATTGAAAGAGAGAACAAGAAGTTAGAAAGATCAAGCAGATCAAGTAAAGCATGCAGAGAATTTTTGCAATTAATAATATTCTTGCACTAATTCTAGTTGGAGATGATCCACCTAGTGTCAAGGATGCACCATAGAATCCTGTTTAGAAGAAAGTAATGCAAGAGAAAATTGAGCAGAAATTTTATTGTAACCTTCATCACTAGGAGGAACTATTGTTGTTGCTCTACATGAAACGAGGCCTAGTTTTTGTTGAGGGGTTACTGTTTTGACTATTGGAATAGTCTTTATCCTTAATTCTTGTGTATATTCACTAAAATTTACACCTCTTAGTCACATTCACACTCTTTTTGTAACTAGCATCCTCAAGTTCAGCTTAGATCCAATTTTCTATCATACACACATTGTAATTGACATTTTTTGTCGTTATTGATCTACCTTGATCAAGTTAAGGTGTTCCATATTCTAAGGTTAAGTGTTGGAAGATCTTGTATTTAACTTGTGATTGATTTATTGGGCCTACCACACTTCCAACAACATCTTGGTCCCCACATGCAAGTAGACGGTTGTCTAAGCCTGAGGGTGAATTCCAAATTTGAATACCTTCAAACCTACCAATATGTTATCAGCCACCATTTATCAAAATGATTGTCAAATATCCACTATTGGACTTGGGAAATTCAAGGTTTTATCTCCCTCGAACATCATAATGCTAAGACTAGAAGGGGGCATGTAGTGGAAAGATGGGAGACTATTACATGGTTATGAATGAGATAGAATCCAAGTGCACAGCATGTGCAAGGTAGTCTTGATCTATACATGTAACCATCCTTAATGAGGACCATCCATGTGAGCAAAGTAATTCATGATGGATTATCCCCTGAAGTTTACTTTGAGATAAACTTCAAAGAATCCTTTTGGGCTCTACCACCACCTACATGTAAATTTCCTTACCACTTGGACATTCACGAGTATAAATAGGCAAATCCAAGTCTACATCCCATATTGAGGAGGAAAGAAAGAGGTCATATTTTCTCATTGAGGTCGATGGCCAACAACAACTTACACATCATGGCCTATGGGTCATTGTGAATGGTATGCAAAGGACCGTGGTAATTTCAACTTGAGGCTAAAGGAATCTCAACCCCTTGATTTTGACACTTCCAACCAATCCTATAGTATAGCACCTACTTCAAGTGTTTCCTCTATCAATACTACTACAGTGACACAAACTACTCCTATCTCAATATCTTAGACAAAGGTCATCTCAACTTCATTAACAACAATTGCATTTGGTACCTTTGAGCATGACTATCACTTGGCAACATGTGCTTACCACATCTATAGGGTCAATATCATTAACAATGTGTATTCTAGGTATGTGACCATGACAACCAACAATTTTTCCTTACATTTCAACAATGGTCACCTCAGATTCCATATCCACAAAATCCATTACGCCAACAAGTGCCTATTGTGCCACAATCCCCACTTATCTCTCAGGGCTTGGCACAACCACATATACCTTAAGTAGAGATTTTGATACTAAATTTTGGTAAAGGGCTTAGACCTTCCCAAGTGGCCAAATGTATGTGCAAGTACTATGAAGGATAGGGTGGTCCTCAAGCAAGTGTTGTAAGCTATGCAATTTTATGACTATTTCACACAATATGAAGCCTTTTGTTTCATCTTGAAAGAGATGATCCTAGCATGGTTTCATCCACTAAGCATACACATTTTCCAAAATATAGATCATCTCACGAAGGCATTCATAGATAAATTCATTAAAATAGCATTTAAACATGACACCTCAACAATGATAATGAGATTCAAACAAGAAGCCAAGGAGGACTTAAGCTTACTAGCACATTGCTACAAGGATTATGTAGCACAATGTGCTACAAGGGATCTTCCATCAAAGTCAAAATGTTTACACATTTCCTTGATGACATAAAGAGTGCTCAATTATGTACTACAACCTACGTAATGAAGCCCACCATGTTGGAATCTTACAAAAAAAAGTGATCCACGTGGAGGATGACTTGGGTAATTCTATTCGATTCTTTTCCCCAACAATAGAGTCTAGTCAAAAGTGTAAAGTCAAGTTCCTCAACAATTGATGAAATGGTAGAGCTTGTCATCAAGAAGTTGAACATACAAACCATTGGCCTCCACCTACAAAGTGCTTGCATGATGGAGGGATGAGACCACTTCCTCTAACACAACCATAGCTACAAGTGTGAGATTGAGAAGAAGTGGAAAAATTACTCAATTTCCAAGTGTTTATATGATAAGAAACCAATGAGATAGTATCTTACACAACAAGGCCAATAACAAATAGACCAATTATGGGACATGCTTCAATCCCACCACCCATTGCACCACAATACTAATAGTATCTACCACAATACTTGTATTCAGTTAGGCTAGAATTCCATATCTGCTTACACCAATGTTGAAGTATGCCACATACCCAACCAAACCAACATTAAGACAACAACCACCTACTCATCAACATGTAGTTCCAATTAAGTATGGACAAGCCCAAATGCCAATTGAGCAAGCTACGTTGACATATGCTTTATAGAAATTATAGGACACAAAAATGCTATTAAAAGTAGTCAACAAGAGGCATACCCTCAATACTATGACCAATCTACTAGTTATTTGGGTTTTCTAGATTATTAAAGTGGATATTATGAGTACTATAATCAAGGATATGGGTATAGTGAGCTTGATTATAGGAAAGTTTACTACAAAAATGTTCCACTTCAAAACATGGCAAGACCTCAATTCAAACCTACTCCTCGAGGAGCTCCTTGCTTTAGGCATAATGGCTACCACTTTGTTAAAGAAGGCCCACATGCTCAAGTTCCCCAATTACCAACCATATCAACTATGAAATTCGTTTGTAACGAATATGGAGAAACAAATCTTTTTAAGGATGGGGACATGGCTTCTACCCAACCTAGAAATTCCTCTTCTGATGAACATTCAGTTCTATCCGAGTCTACTTCTCATTCTTCCTCATTCACTTGCTTACTCTTTTCCGAGATCTCACCTTCAAGTTTATCCCCTTCAGTTTCTTCCCCTACAATGTTTACAGTGAAGATGGATATATCATAGCCATCTTCATCTCAATGGGGGGTCCATTGTTTTTCATTAATTGTTATATCCATAGTCGCAAGGATCTCTACCCATCCATATGGTTCAAATTCCTTGTCTGGGAACAGTATTGGCACATATGCTGGTTCTTCAATAGGTCTAGAGGTGTGTCCTATTCCTGACGTTCTTGTTGTTGCTCGCTCCTCTTCCTTTGCTGCATTATTACACATCCAAAGGTGTGTATCCTAGTGCAGCCATGATGGATCTGATGTTAAGGAATGTACCGATTCCTTCCCATCTTTGTGCCTATGCATAGTATTCCAATGAAAGGGTGGTACATCCCTATGTGAATAGTCTGTGAGGTTCACTTTCGTGGTCACTCCTAGGCGTTGTAAGTACAAAGAGTTGGTTCCCCAATCTTGTACTACTTGTAATTGTCGCATGAAAGGTCTACCTAGAAGCATCTCATATGCTTGATTCTTTCCAAAATCACATATTGCAAAGGTGTGATCAAATTCTACTCCGCAAGTGGATAGGGTATTGCCTTCCAATAGTCCTAAGGGTCTTTCTATATGCTTGTCTGCCATCTGCAACTTCATCCTAGAAGGTCTAAGGGTTGGTTTACCCCAACGCTTCCACAAAGAAGTGCTCATGATAACTACCTTACACCTATGTCTAGGATGGCTTTGGTAGTGTAACCCTTGTAATTAATAGGGGAATAAGCATTAATTTCCTCTCCTTCACTCACATCTCCCACTTTTTCTATGGGTATTTCAGGTACCTTTCCTCGTACTCTTGGTCTAGAGGAGGTTGTAGCTATCTCTGAGAACTGATTTGCTACATGTTTCCATAGTTCTGGTTTGATTTTCAATAGCTCTTCCAAATTCAAATGGCATTGAACTCTGGTGTTCCTAATGGCCTCAGTGTTCCTAGGAAGAACTGAGTCCTCTCCCCTTACTAGAATAGTGGGGGCTTTCACTTGAATTGATCGGTCTTCACATCATCCCGTGAACTGAGGTAATTCTTGCAAAGGGTTGGATTCAAAACTAGTATGCTCACAGGGCCAAGTGTCTGCTTGATCTCCATACATGGATGGGATATCCGCAGGGAACTGTTCTCGTGAGTCATCAATCTCCAGTATAGATGGTCGTGATTCTTGTTCCTGCCTCCACCTTTCTTCTTGAATCTCTCTTAAGATGGCATGTGAATCCATGTAACCCAGTTGATGATTTTCCTTTTGAATAGAGTTGTCTTCAAGGGTTCCTCTGGGCTAGTTTGTGTGCTAGAGTTGACTTTTTTTGTGTTAGATGCTATTTGCCCTAATCTTTCTAGTAATCCTTGGAAATGCAGCTCAGGCCTAGCCATAACTTCCCCATTGAGGTACTAGGATGCCTCAAACATTTCTTAGGCTAATTCTACCATTTTCTTGCATAGCTTGGCTCTCTCTATTTCTAAGTCAGCTCTAGGATAGTTCTTGCTGGAGTCTCCTACCTGTGGTCCTTCTCATATCCTAGTCTGATAAGCTTTGAGCATCATGTCAAGGTTTTCTAGGGTGGGGTCTGCTAGTACTGATCCTAGTTTCGAGGTCATCACCCATGGGTCAGCCTCTTGTGATGCCATTCCTAAGACTTCAGCTCTTGTTTCCCTTAGGCTTTCCTCTAATTCGTTGATCTTTTTGCTCCATTTTCTCTTATGTCATTCTCGTGACTCTTTCCAAGTCCTCGTTTTCTTTCCGGTTGATTCTCCTACCTCGCTGGCTTCAGTGATTCTTCCGAGGATTTCATCCCTGTGTTTCATAAAGTATAGTATAGTCCATCTACTACAATCATCAGTGAAGGAGGCATAATACCTTGATCCAGATATTGAAGCATCCTTGCTAGGTCCCCATACATCTGTATGAACCAAATCCAAGAGATCTCCATGCATATATCCTTTTTTCATGAATGGTAACCTATGAGACTTTCCAAATTGACATGCACTACACTTATAAATCATGTGTTGCTTTGATAGATTAGGGAGTCCAAGTACACTTTGTTCCATGCAAATTTGCTTTAATGATCGAGTTCTATGTGATGGTAGGGACATAGAGTACCTTGCTAAGTAGGTTGATGTTTCCATCAGGTGCTTTTACATTTCCTATCTTCTCCACCAGATGCCTTGTATCATCACCTATTTGCACTTCATGCTTTGTTCCTTGGTTCTTCTAAGTCTGATAGGAGGGCCACATTTCCTGCCACATGATTTGAGCAATCTAAATCTATGTAGAAAACATGCTCATCAGATTTACCTTGTGACATTGTCATATTCATGAGAAGTAAAGAGTCTTCTTGATTTGAGTCTTTTGTGTAATTGTTATAATCTCTTCTCCCTTTGTATCCTCCTTGGTAGGTTGAATTCTTGTACGTGTTGTGGTTTCCATGGAAATTGTTGAGCCATCCTCTTGAGTAGCCATAACCTTCTCTATTGTAGCCTCTACCTCTTTGATCCTTGGAATTCCTAAAGCAATTCTCAGTTGTATGATTAGTTAATCCACAAATAGAACAAGGATTAGAGACTTGGGGTCTCCCCCTGCCTTGTCTTCCTCCTCTACCTCTACCTCTATGTTCAAGGCAAAGGATCAAGCACAAGATCGCATCATAGACATAGAGGAAGCACATAGATTACTCATAAATTACTTCATAATCCAAAAAGTGATTTTTATCACTAAAATAATGTAATATATGTACATACATCAGATTACTACAAGTGCAACTCCATTTTCTGCAAGCCGTGGAATCCTTGAGATTGAGGAGTCTAAGTAGAAAGCTCATACCAATTTTTGTAATTTTTGGAAGTCGTTAGGTACCTCAAATTAGATGTAGAACCTAATTTTTAATTATGCCACTCACTAGATATGAAACCGGTCAAAACTAGGCAAAACTATAAATAGAGCTAGAGAGCTCATTTTGGGGTTGTTGTTATGCTGAGAGTTCCATGCTCCACCATTTTGTCCAAAGCTAGAATCATTCACATGCAAGTGTATTTATCCCACATGCAAGGGAATTCTCCCAAACTCCATATAAGCAAGGCCTCCCTTCACTCCACACAAATCATTCCACTCTAGCTCATTGCCAAGAGTGTGCTTCCTCTCCTCATGGAGTCTCCATGCTCATAGAGCATCATTTGTAAGTTCTTTCCATTGTAATATATTCATCATGTTTTCATATCTTTTGTTCCTTCCTCCATAGTTAATTTATTTTGTGATTAATTGTAGAGTAGGAGTAACTTCTTTTATTTCAACATGGTATCAGAGCATAGGTTAATTGTTTATGTTTTGTGTTATCATCATCATTAGCATGTATTTCTTTCTTAATCCCTCCCTCCCTCCCATATTTTCTTCAATAAGAGTGCTTCTAAGGACTAACCTATTTTTTTCTTGTCACCATTTCTTTTTTTTTTATCTTAAACTTGATTAATTATTCTCACTCATGTTGTTGTTCAACATTGCATTATTATTTAGTTAATCATAGTCCTTTATGTTTTGATTGTGTCATCATAATAACAAGTGCTTATGAGCACTATTAGTCAGTAATAATCACTATTTTAGTGTTGTTTTAGCAATATTATCAGTAATAAAAGTGCTTGTTAGCCCATGGAGTAGTTCTACATTTTCCATTAGAGCTCCACAATCACCGATGATCATGGAAATGGGAATTATGGACCACATACTCGTCCGAGTTGTTACCATCTCTGCATAGGCACTTCCTTTTTTATTGTGCCCGAGAAGCTCATCATCGACTTTCAACTCAACACAACTACAACGGGTGCTTTGTCCACTTGTAATGCAATGCACACCATTGATGCAAAATGCACATGTCCTCACTCTTGCGACTTTTGGAATAATCTCATGATTCGGCTGTGGCAACGATCGTCATGCTGTTCCATGGCTGAGTAGGCTCAACATACAATGCACTTCCTCTCTGCTGCAGGATAAAATGTGCAAAGTGTGAGTAATGAGACCGTTGGTAACACCTTCATGCAACAGATAAAAGGGAAGTTCAAGCCAGAGAAAGATCAAGGCATGCTTGCAGAGATAAAGGAAAACAAGGCTGATTTATTAGGCATGGATACTGATGGCTTGAGATTGCAGCTAGGCGGACATCCATCATTAAGAGCCTCAGTCTAGGATTTCTGATGTTGAATGAGGCGCTCGAGATCTGCAAGTTAATTCAGAAACAAAGGAGTCGTGCAACACATTTGTTGTGACATAAGCACTGACATATTCTCTTGTGGAGTATGATCTCGTTCAAGTGGAAGGGCAATATCTACGTGCATGCACCTACTTCCTTGAGCAATAACATAGATTATGAGCAATAATAGAGTGCGAAGAGAGCCAACAGAATGGGAAGGATCGATCCAGTTCATTCCCAAAGCAAGCTACATAGTTCAGAAAGAGAGAAAAATAAGTTCCGTGATAGAAGAACAAGGAAGGACCGAAGAGTAGTTTCATCCATCGTGCAGGAAGGGAAAGGGCCCCTACCAAAGGTGTGAGGGCTGAAAGAGAACCAATTAGGGATCATAGAGCTCACAGGGGTGGGGATGATTTTCCCCTACCTAGACCTAGAGACCACCCTAGAACTTTGAGGCCTACTCAACTAGTGAAGGCTATGAAGAATTGCTTTGACGGATTTGGAGATCCCTACGAGCATGTAGTAGAATTCAAACAGGTGTTATAGGTTGAACAAGTTGAAGACACGTTCACACAATTTAATGCCTTTGGACTCACTCTAAAGGGTGATGCCTTGGATTGGTTTTGACCATTGCAGCAACACCAATTTAGAGACATCCACCACATGATGGAGTCCTTCATTACAGATTTTTCCAAGAGTGGAATCAAACACAACAGGTCTTTGTTAATACACACATTCAAACAAACATCTCAAGAGACTGTGAGGATTTGCACTCAAAGATTCAGATGTTACATAGAGAGATGCACCCCATTGGAAGTACCCACTCAAGGCAAATTGATAGCTTTGTTCATAGATGGCCTATTGAGTGGTCATACGTATTCGTGAAGGAACCAAGAACCTTGGATCAATGTTTACGCATCTGTGTAGACATAGAAGATAACTTAGGAGAAGAGCTAGAACTTCCCAAGGTTCATAAAGATTCAGATAGTACTACAGAGACCTCATCCAGACGTACCATTTCAATAAAGGACCTAGCGGAACAACTGGGCAAATGATTGGGAGTCTCTAGCAAATTTAGCATCAAATTAGCCCCCCCCGAAGGTGTTACACTTATGGAGGTGACCATATGGAAAATATGTGCCCAAATGCAATGCAACCCATAGGAAACTCCAATGGATTGTACTATACCATAGAGCATAAATACCTAACCAACAATACTATCATGCTCCCCCTCATTATCAAGTTCCATATCAAGCACAACCTAGACCCCAACCTGCCCTAGGACAACAACCTCCACCCTCTGCTAATGTAGTTTCTATGAAGTATGCAACTCCAAAGGAGAATTCAAATATGGCATTAGTACCCACAACCCCTTTGATCATAGACAATGATCCTAATGCAAACAATTTCGACTCCACTCATGTAGATAGAGCACCTGCCTGCTATACAGAGTCACTGAAAAACTTAGACCCTTACTATGAGAATCTTATGTATATGATTCCTTCCTTCAAGAGAGGGGAATCAAAAGAGAGATTACTACAAGGTACACTCCTGAGAAAAATGGAGTGGTAGAGAGAAGGAATGGGACAATTGTTGAAGTTGCAAGGTCTATGCTAAATGAAAAACACTTACCTAATTATTTATGGCCTGAGACTGTATCCATAGCCACTTATTTGATTAATAGGTTACCTTCAAAGTCACTTGATGGCATGACACCATATGAGGCTTGGAATGGAAGAAGACTAAGCTTGGATCATTGTAAGATTTTTGGATGTATTGCTTATGCTCATGTTCTTTCACAAGTTAGAGGAAAGATGGATCCAAAAGTTGAAAGATGTGTGTTCATTGGATATGACAACAACCAAAAAGGCTACAAGCTATACAACCCAACAACCAAAGGATTCTTGGTGAGTAGAGATGTAGTGTTTGATGAGAATATTTCTTGGTATGAAGACTCATGCAGTAAGATCAAGTTACCTTATGATCTCGAAGAAGATTTTCCAAAACTTCTCAAGGATAACCCTTCTAAAATTGAAGAATAGGATACCTCAGAAGATGAAGCAACTCATATTGAAAAACTCAAAATGTGAAATTCTAAAGGTAAAGCTAAATTGCAGGAACTTGGAAATCATTACATCATGGCCTAAGAAGGTCCAGGAGGGAGAAAAGAAAACCAAAGAGGTATGGGTTCGATATTTCTCTAGTTACTAAACATTCAATCTATCTAGCACATGACATAAATCAAGAGGAACCCTCAACATTTGAGGAAGCAAAGAAGAAATCAGAATGGAGGCATGCAATGTGTCACTCTAGCACAATGGTGAGTACCAACGTGAGGAGATACACCTCATAAATGTCAATCCGTGGAGACATGAGGACCGGTATGAAGACCATGAGCAAGTGATGGCACAAGTGCGTGACTGAAAGCACACAAGCATGCACACACATACACACACACGCGCACAAAGTAAGAGCAAGGAGTGGAACAATGGAAGATCTTTGATTATACAAGAGCTCTCTTACAAAGCTGAAATCTACAACAAGCTAACCTCAAAAATGAGCTCTCCAACCCTTTTTATAGTTTTTGAGTGGTTTTGGCCCTGTCCAGACCTAGTGTCCGGCCTAGTTAAAAAATAGGTTCCAGGGCTTATGTGGGGGCTCAAACGGAGTCTAAAAATTATGAAACTTGGTAGGATGGTAGTTCTAATACTCCTCAAGCTCAAGAACTCCTCGGCTTGAACAAAATGGAGTTACAAAAATGGAAAATGGTATTTACAATGGTTTTTAGTGATAATAATCACTATTTTTATAGGGATTTCATCTGAAAATTTGACAGGTGCTTCTTGGAGCTCCCTACTTGCTCCTTCTTCTTGTGTTTCCACTTCCTTGATGCGCTTCCATGCTTTGTCCTTGACCTTGAGCTTTAACACTCCCCCCCCTCTTGAGTCTGTCGTCCCTGACAGACCCTTGTTGTCGTGGTTGTTCCATGTAGTACATTGAGAGGTAGTGTCCTTTACGTCCAACAAGAGCGATCCATTTTCCCAATGTAGCCTGGTCATTAGTCCGGTTCTTTACTTTGCCATTGCTAGATCTTGGAGTTTGTAGTTCCTTTGTATTTACCTCTTCCTTGTATTCCATCTGGATGGTGCATTTGTGAGCTGTCCAAAACTGCTAGTTGCTCAAAGGAGGTGATCAATGTTGATGATGAGCAACTCTCGATCGTGGATGGCTTCTTTGCTCTTGTAGTGGTCACCCTAATGTCCTCTGATTCTTCCAAAGATCGCTTTCATAGTTTTCATGCCAAGTACTTGTAACCCATACTGTATGATGGGTAAGTGCATTAGTGCATGGGTTGAACAAAATATGTGCCTTGTGCATGGCCTTGTAATGTGGCCCTATGTATGCGTACTTGGAAAATGCATGGGGAGAAGTATGGTGCAAGAAATGGGGTCTTGAGCTAAGTGCTCAAGGGTATTCTGACGAAGAGGTTTCCTAATCTATCAGGGTTATAGTGTTGTTGAAGCATACATGTCTGATCATGATGAAAGATCTCTTGATCTTCATCTTGTCGTGTTGTACTTCCATCATGGTATTTGACCATCGGCTTGTCCTTTTTGTTGATGGATGTCCTTGCTGAAAGTTCACTGATGAGCATTTTCAAGCACATAGTCCTCTTCTTTGCTTTTTTTTTTTTTTTTTGGTTGTTGCACACGATGGCATCAAACAAGAAGAAAGAGGTTAGTATCAATAACATATTTTACATGTGAAAATTGTGTTTCATGTGCCTGGGAATTTCAATTGTGTCGATGCACGGCCGTGTAATGTGGCCCTATCTTGATGCATACTTTGGAAATGCATGACCTCAATGGTGCGAAAGACAAGGTTATGCCAAAGGCACATGGTTGCTGCACGTCCAGGCTTTTGATGTTACTTGCATAGTTGATGCATTCTTTGTTTGGAGGTGTCGATTGGATCTTGAAATGATGTAATCCTCCTAATTGGAACCCATTTCAGAATAGTATTTGGCCCTGTAGAGGTCACCTCATGCCACTTCATCTTTGGATGCTTTCCAAACTTTGGTAACCAGTGTGGTTGGCCCTTTGGTTCTGTGGATGTTGCTTGTGCTTTTGGCTTCCAAACCCATATCCTAGGTGATTGCCTGCTTATTTTTGTAGAAGGGTTGAGTTTATCTTCTTTTGGTCTTTGTGCTCTGTTCTTACCCTTTGCTTTCCTTGGCTTCTTTGTTGAGGCCTTTTGCATGGTGGGGAGCATAGGCCTTTGTACGTGTAAGAGCTTCTTGGGTACCCACATCTGTAATCGCCCGTGTTGAGCTGTAGCTAATTTTTTAGGCACCCAAATTTGTACCTGATTGTGGTCGGCCTTCATTGATAGCTTCGGTACCCAAATTTGTTGGATTCTTCGTGCTTGAGCCTGTCGTAGGTGCTTGGTCCTTCTGTTGTCATGGTCGATCTGGTTGGGTGGGAGTCTTTGAGGCAACATCGATGGTTGTACTCCTTTCTTTACCCAGATCTGTGTCATGCCCAACACTTCTTTCTTCTTGAAGGCTCTTTTTCTATTTGATAGACTGGCTGTCTTGCACTGTTTTGCTTGCTTTTGAGGTTGAACTAATGTGGATGCTTTACTCTTTGAAAAAAAAGAAGAAGGTTCATCTTGCCTTTGCGACTGTCCTTCCGTGATTGCGTCCGTCTGGATCATAGAGCTTTTGACATCTACAACATCTTGTTCGAGAAGATTAGCCTTAGAGGAACAAAGAGAGTGTGTGGTGTCAGTGTCAGTGGGCATGCGATTCTCCAATTCTAATGTAATGCATTGTTCATATACCCAAAGTTGAAGAAGTTGACTTCTTAGGTTCAAGTTGACAGCATGGTCGTAAATCCAATCTTGACCCAAGACAAGTGGCTCTGTGAGGTCCTCATCATGACACACTAGCATTTTGACTTTTATTAGAACATCTTGAAGGTAGATGGGAAGTTCCACCTCTCCCAAACAAGGGGTTTCCACGCCTCCTAAACCTATGAGATAGGCTTCTATGGGCTCGATGTTCAATTGCAGGTCTTGGCAGTATGAAAGTCTAACTGCACTAGTTGCTGCTCCTGACTCAACCAATGCTCTCACAGTCCTTACACTCTTTCCTTGTCCTACCTCTATAGTCACAAAGGGCCGTCGATCAATTATTCGAGAAGTAGTTATGCCCGATTTTTGGCACATGTCCATGTGATATTTTGGAGCTTTTGTGTTGACATCTAGGCCTAGCCGTCGTAACTTATTTCTTCTGATGCGCTCTCTAGCCTCTGCTTGTGCTTCTTCTCTAACCCTTAACTCCTCTTCTTTTCGCTTCTTAGTAGTAATGAGTCTCATGAGCATTTCCTCTGTAAGAGGTTCTTGATATAACTTGACTCGACAACCACTTATATAGTTCGGTAAGATATCGCCTTCTAAAGTGGCCAATTGAACTGCACCACTAGTGGAGAGTCTATTAATGATCATGGGTCCATATCCTCGTTTCTCCAATTTGCGGGCATGTTGCTTTAGCGTATAAACCAGCACCAGATCTCCTTCTTTCAACCCTTTGTCCTTCACATGGGCATCAAAGTATGCCTTTTGCCGTTTCTTTGCAGCATAGATGCCTGCTGCTGCTCGTAGCCTCGTCTCACCTGAACGTTCTAGATCAAAGATCCTAGAGGACAACTCATGTCCATTCCACTCATGCTCTTGTGCTACTCTTAAAGCTGGGATTAGGAAATCTAATGGTAGCACAGCATTCTGTCCGAAGACCATCTGAAATGGGGTGGCATTGAGTACCGTTTTGTAGGCAACTGGGTATGCCCAAACAGCATGATGAAGCTGTTTGTCCCAATCAGAGTGTTTATTATTCACCAGTTTTGTCAAGACATTACATAGGATCTTATTCGTGCTCTTGGCCTGTCCGTTGGCTTGTGGGTGATAAGGGGCAGACTTCTTGTGTATCACCATGAATTCTTGAAGGAGGTTTTCAATGACTTCGTTCAAGAAGTGTGTGCCTCTATCACTAACCAACTCTATTGGCAGTCCATATCTCGTGAATACATTCTCGAATAAGAACTTAGCGGTCGTTTGAGCATCATTCTTTGTTGTGGCTTTTACTTCTACCCACTTTGTAAGGTAATCTGTGGCTACAATAATGTACTCAGCATGGGAGTTTCTAGCTGGGGGGTTGATGGGACCTACAAAGTCTATACCCCACTTTGAAAATGCACGTCCTCCCATCATTGGCCTTAAAGGCATCTCATCTTTTCGTATCGGATATTGTGCACGTTGGCATGTGTCACATTTCTTCACATAGGTATGTGCATCCATATGAAGAGTGGGCCACCAAAGTCCTGAGAATAGAATGGTCTTGATTATTCGATCAGGCCCAAAGTGTCCACCTGCAACACCACTATGTGCAGTTTCTAAGACCTTCAAATAATCTGATTCATGAACGCACAATCTTAGATAACCATCTTTGCCTCTCCGATATAGGTTGTCTCCTACTAAGGCATAGTCCTGAGCCTCTTGCTCCATGCTTTGTTGTCTTGTTAGACTAGCCTCACTGGGTAGTGTTCCCGATCTCATAAATTCGACCAATGGAGCACTCCAATTTGGGATTAACCATATGTGATAAAGAGTGGCATGCTCCACTGGGGGCCTCTTCTGGCACACTGGACAATTTTGGACCCACTCCTGTATTTCTTTGTCCATGCTAGGCCAATACA
The DNA here is from genome assembly GCA_020310875.1 of Ceratopteris richardii. Taxonomy (NCBI): domain Eukaryota; kingdom Viridiplantae; phylum Streptophyta; class Polypodiopsida; order Polypodiales; family Pteridaceae; genus Ceratopteris; species Ceratopteris richardii. The sequence goes on along the minus strand of CM035409.1, from coordinate 141,023,870 downwards.
CTCCTAAACGTTTTAGATTCTGCAATGTTCGTTGTTTAGAGTAGTGATTTCCTAGCAGTCCCTCATGGGCTTGTTGCAACCAACTAGTATGTTCATCGTCCTCAACACAACAAGCTAGTACACCCTCTGTATCTTGTTTGTACATGCTTCCGGCCAATATTTGATACTTTTGTGATCTTACAATTTCTTCTTTGCTTGTTTTTACGTTCTTATTTGCAGGTCCGAAGGTTAGGACAGGTACCAACTTATTTGCCCATTTAGGAACAACTTCTAAATTGAACAAATAAGCATCTGGTAGCTCATCCGACACTCCTTGCGGTGGCTCTCCTGAAGTGATGCGAGAAAGATGGTCCGCCCTAAGGTGGGTCCTTCCTTTCCTGACAACAACTTCAAAGTCGTATTCCATTAGTAAGAGGAACCATCTTACTAAGCGGCCTGTATTGCAAGGTTTATTGACCAAATATAGTAAAGCTTGATGATCGGTGAAAAACTTAAACTTATTGGCCAATAGATAGTGTCTAAACTTCTTCACGGCATATACCATGCCTAAGCCTTCTCTCTCCGTTGTGGTGTAATTTCGTTCAGCTGCATTTAATTGCCTACTAGCATATGCTATCGGCAAATCTAGGTTTCCCTCACCTGTGGGTTGTGCTAGCACACATCCTATTGCATGATTGGATGCATCCACATGGACATGGAATGGTTTACTCCAATCAGGAGTGGTCAGTATTGGTGCTGAGCACAAGTGTCTTTTTAGCTCGATGAAGGATTTTTCACATTCATCGTTCCACTCAAAATTTGTCAACAATCCATAAAGAGGTTTAGCTATGATGGCATACATGTGGATAAACCTACGGTAATATCCACAATGGCCCATAAAGGCTTGTACCTCTTTAACATTCCTTGGCCTGGGCAGCTCTGCTATTGCTCTTACTTTGTCCTCATCTGTTGAAATTCCATTCTTAGAAACAATGTGACCTAAGATTTTACCTTGTCGTACCATGAACACACACTTCTCTGGGTTCAAACAAACTCGATATTCTCTACACTTGCTGAAGATTTGTCTGAGCTCAAGGATGTGGTATCTTCTCTATTGGGAATGCGCACATAAATCATCCACATATACTTCTAAGCTCTTCCGCAAGAACTCTTTGAAGACATGACACATGAGCCTCTGGAATGTTGCAGGTGCATTGGTGAGCCCAAATGGCATCACACGAAATGCAAAGATTCCCCACTCGGTGGCAAAAGCCGTTTTGTGTTGATCTTCAGGAGCAATGGCCACTTGGTTGTAACCTGAAAATCCATCAAGGAAACTATAAACTTCCTTGCCTGCAACACGCTCCAATAAATGTTCGGTGATTGGAAGTGGATAACTATCTCGAATGGTAGCAGCATTAACTTTTTTAAGGTTAATACACACGCGCAATTTTCCATTCTTCTTGGGCACCACTACAATGGGGGGCACCCATTCAGTATGCTCAATCTCATAGATGAATCCAGCTTCAATCAGCCTGTCAATTTCTTCTTTTATTTTAGCAGCATAAGTGTCATTATATGTGTAGGGCTTTTGTTTGGTGGGCTTGGCATCAGCGGTCATTGGGATCGTATGAGAGCAAATTTTTGGATCTACTCCCTTCAAGTCTCTATAGTGCCATGCGAACACATCCCTATATTCCCTTAATAGAGCTACAAGCTCTGCTTCTTCTTTTGCACTTAGGTCATCTCCTATGTACGTACATCGCTCTTCCTTCCCTTCAATGGTCACTACAATTTTTTTGGTCTTTTCTTTATTGTCATATGCTTCTCCTATAATGGCCTCTCTCTTAGGCATTCGTACCAGAATTTTTCGGTCTTCCACTTCATATTTCTTGAAGTTTTCTGGTACTTCAAACAATGATTTCTCCTCTTCTTGTTTCACTGCTTTTCTTTTCATTTTCTTTGTACTACCTTCACTTCCTTCCTTTGAATTTATCGTTTTAATACTTGTGAGGGGTTCTTCTTCTTTTTGAGTCAATACTCCTACATCTTCTAGATAGTGCTCCTCTGAGACGAAGCAGCTATCCATCACAATGGACTCTAGATCATCGTCATTCTCTTCTTCTTCTATGACATCACTAGGATCACATTCTTCCAACAAGGGCTGACACATGAACACTGAGATATCATAACCCTCCTCATCACAATGAGGTGTCCATTGTTCTTCGTTGACCGCAATGTCCATGGTAGCTAAGATTTCTGCCCAGCCATGAGGCTCAAATTCCTCATCTGGAAAAATCATCGGTGTATAGGCTGGGTCTGTGATTGGTCTATCTCTTGGGGGAGTTCCATCTTCTCTTGCTTTTAGAAGCTTTTCCTCTTCCTCTGCGACCTTGCACATCCACAAGTGAGTATCTTCATGCAGCCAGGATGGATCAGGTGAACTCCCAGAATGCACAGAGATAGAATCTTCTTTCGCTTTGTGGATAGGATTCCACTGTAGGGGTGGTACATCTCTGAAGGTGTAATCCTTCAAATTGACCTTGGTGGTGACCCCTAAGTGTTGTAAGTACAAGGAGTTGGTTCCCCAATCCTGTACTATTTGCAATTGTCGTAGGAAGGGTCTTCCTAGGATCATCTCGTAGACATTATTTTTTTCAAAGTCACACATAGCAAATGTATGTTCAAACTCTACACCACAAGTGGTTAGAGTTATCCCTTCGAGCAATCCTAGAGGTCTTTCAAAATGACCATCTGCCATTTGAAGCTTCATTCTAGTTGGTCTTAATGTGGGTTTGCCCCATCGCTTCCACAAGGAAGTGGTTGCAATAGCAACTCCAGCACCTGAATCTACGATTGCTTTGGTTGTGTAACCTTAATAGGTGATTGGAAGATACGTATTACCTTCTTCACCGTCACTCATGTCTCCTATCTTGTCTAGAGGTATCTCTGGTACTTTCTGCTTAGAGCCTACCTTTGGCATATTGGAATCAAGTTCTGGAACCTGATCCTTCACATGATTCCAGAGCTCAGGTTTTGCTTTGAGCAGCTCTTCTACCGTGAGATGGCATTGAACCTTAGTGTTCTTCACGACATCAGTGTTTCTTGGAACCATTGAATCTTCATTTCTTACCAATATTGTGGGAGCTCTGATCTGGAGAGATTCAGATTCCCATGGGCCTGTGAATTGCGGCAACTCTTGTAAAGATTAGATTCAAAATCTAATCTTTCATCTTCTTGTTGCTCTGCTTGGTCTCCATAGATAGACGGAATGTCTTGGGGAAATTGATCATGAAGATCATCAATCTCAGGAATAGGAGGGGAATTACCCTTCTCCTTGGCCCATTTCTCTTCTTGTATTTCTCGCAAGAACTCTTGAGAGTACTGTTGAATTGAAGGAGGTATTCCAGCATCCGTGGAATTAGGAACATAAGCTCCCATTGGTGGTGAGCTTCCTCTTTCAAGAACTGGTTGAGCCTGTGGAGGTAAAGAAACTTGTGGTTGGTTTACCAACTGCTCTAATCTTTCTAGTAAGCCTTGGAAATGCAAATCTGATTTGACAGAGTTTGTCTGATTGAACTTTTGACTAGTCTCAAGTATAGCTTGAGCTTGTTCTACCATTTTCATGCACATTTTCATCCGTTCAATCTCTAAATCTGCTCTAGGGTAACTCTTGTCTAGGTTTGCAGCTATTGGCCCTTCTTGAAGGCGAGCCTGGTAGGCCTTGAACATCATGTCCAAGCCTTCTGGGGTTGGATCTGCAAGAACAGACCCTGATTGCGGTCTATTTACAATGGGCGGTGGGGTGGAATGAGGTGGAGTGGATGGAGCTTCGGCATGCGAGGGGCTTTGAGATGCAATGTCTTCTATTTTTGTTTTGGTATCCCTTAGGCTTTCTTCTAGCTCGGATAGCTTTTTGTTCCACTTGCGATTAGCCTTCTCTCTGGTATCCTTCCATGTTCTTGGTTTCCTCTTACTAGGCTCTCCTGACTCGCTTGACTCTGATTGCTCAGATGGTTTATCGTGTTTTAATGCTTGTGCTCTAGTAACTGCCTGTACAGGAGCCACATTACTACTACTTGAGCTTGAATCAGCCACTAAGCCTACCACATTGATGGGTGTAACCTTGGGTGCGCTAGAGGGGTTTCTCGGACACTCTCTCGGTAGATGTTCCTTGCCGCACTCAGGACAAAAGCCTTGTATTGTGATGTTTTGCCCTTGTCCCAGAGCTGGTTGGTGGGGACATTCACGAATGAAGTGGTCGCCCTGACATCTAAAACATGGTCCTCTAGGGGCTTGTGGTCTTACTTTGATGGGGGAAGTATCTCAACCCCTAAGCAACGATGAAGCACGAATGACCTCCACAGGTATCCTTCTTTGACCTCTGCACACCAAAAATTCTCTTACTCAGAGCTTATGCAGAGACCTCCAGTGAGCTTTTGTAGACCTGTAGTAGACACCAAGGGCTTTCCAACAAAACAAATTTCACTTGGAATGGATTCTTACACAAAGAGAAACAATGTCTACAACATGAGCTAGTTGAATGCTCACAACTGCTAGTCAAGCAGAGACCTCACTTCACTCCAGCAAACTTTTCTCAGAGATTATACAGAGAATGAATCTAAAACTTGAGTCAACTTGAGAGCACTCTAATAGCTACCCAATGACACCAAAATAATAGCAAATGGATACATAGAGAAGGAGAACCAGCCCTTACAACAGAGAGCAAAATATTTCCAACAGAGCCTACACAAAGAGAGAGATATCAATCACACAACTTCACTAAAATGAATGTTGCTCCCAGCTTACTTAGAGAATGCTCCAGAGAATTGGTAAGCATAAAATAGACTCTTATAGCTATCCAATGAGACAAAAATTACATCAAATGGATACCATATGAGGGAGAACCAATGCTAACAACTTAGGGGTAGAGAGTTGCAACACTGCCTGCGCACACACATAGATATGCCTACTAAAAGAAAACAAACAAGCAAGCAAGGGGGTTGCTTAAGCAAGGGGCTTTCTTATCACAACTCCAGCACTTATTGCTCACTTTACATGATCTAAAACTCCAAGAAGATGGCCCAAAAGAAGTCGGGATACATGCTCCTTTTATAGTGAAAGGTGTGCCCCTAAAATCTAGGAACTACCTTTCCAAATCAGCCTCCTAACTTGGAGGAATTAGTTGAGATGACTTGGGGAGTGGTTGAGTGACTTTTCTTGATGGAATCTCGTGGCTTTTGGCTTCCTTTGATTGCTCCACATGTCCATAAAAGATTCCCCACGAATTTTTAGCTTGAAGCTTGACTTTTAACACTCCCCCTCAAGCTTCAATTCTTCATCCTCATCCAAGCTCCTTCATGTTGATGCATTGCTTGAATTTTGAAATCTTCATCCCATCCAAAGCCTTTGTAAACATGTCCGCAACTTGGTCCTTGGTACCAGTATGATGTACTGAAACTTCCTTGGATATCACCTTTTCCCTTATGAAGTGATAGTGCACTTCAATATGCTTGGTTCTAGCATGATAGACAGGGTTCGATGCTAGATGAATGCTACTCATGTTGTCACAAAAAATTGGATATGTGTCAACCTGCAAATTAAGCTCCATAAATAACTTCTTAATCCACATTAGCTCACATGTGACTTGAGCCAAAGCTCTATACTCAGCCTCGGTGGAAGATAATGCCACCGTGGGTTGCTTCTTTGAAATCCATGAGATGTTCTTGCTACCTAGCATGACTAGGTAACCACTTGTACTCCTTCTATCTTCCTTCGAACCGGCCCAATCGGCATCGGAATAAGCTTTGACCTGCATATCATCATCAAATGAGTAGAACAATCCTTCATTTATAGTGGCTTTGAGATATCGCAACATTCTTCTTGCAGCTTGCAAGTGTGTAGTCCTTGGACTATGCATAAATTGTGATAACACTCCAACTCCATATGCTATGTCGGGCCTGGTTATTGTGGCATAATTGAAAGAGCCTACAATAGATCGATACAAAGTTACATCCTCTAATGGCTCTCCATCAATGGAGCTTAGCTTTACATTAACTTCCATGGGATTTGAAATAGGCTTGCAATGTAGCATCCCAAACCTCTCAAGTAGGTCTAGAATATACTTCCTTTGTATGAGCATAATACCTTCTTCTTTGTATACAACTTCAATGCCAAGAAAATACCTAAGATCTCCAAGATCAGAGATCCTAAACTCCTTTCCAAGCTTTGCCTTGATCTCCTCAATGCCCTTTGTATCATTACCTGTAATGATAAGATCATCTACATACACACACATGTAGACCACAAGTTCTCCTCTTTGTTTGATGAAGAGAGATGGATCCGCCTTGCATTGATTGTAACCACATTTGATCAAATAGTCCACCAATCTTTGGTTCCAAGCCCTTGGAGCTTGCTTTAGGCCATAAAGTGCCTTCTTCAACCTACAAACATGATGTGGAAACTCTTTATGAACAAAACCTAGTGGTTGCTCCATGTATACCTCTTCTTCCAAGTCTCCATTGAGAAAGGCATTCTTGATATCCAATTGGAAGAGCTTCCATCCTTTGCTAGCAGCCATTGCAATGAGTGTCCTAATGGTGCTCATCTTTGCCACGGGGCTGAATGTCTCTTCAAAGTCCACTCCATAGGTTTGTGCAAAACCCTTGGCCACCAATCTTGCTTTGAACCTAGAAATAGATCCATCTGAATTCCTCTTTACTTTATACACCCACTTATTACCTATTACCTTCATGTTCTCCTCCTTGGGCACTAGAGTCCATGTTTGATTTTCCTCCTCAAGTGCGTCGATCTCTTCTTGCATTGCCTCTTTCCATTCGGTGTGCCTGCTTGCATCTTCATAGCAATCGGGCTCATGATCTTCTACTACTTTGTTCATATATGCATAATGTGTTGCCATGTATGAATCATAAGTAAACCTTTGAGTTGGATACTTAACTCTAGAAGACTTCCTTTCTTCACCTTTTGGAGGAATAAACCTCCTTTGCATTGGGAACTTGATCTCTTTCTTTGATGTGGCTTCTTTCTCCATCATGTGTCCTTCATCATCTTCAACTTCATTACCTTCTTCATCCAACTCCACCAATGTTGCTTTGCCTTTGTTGATTGATTGTGCTTCATAGCTTGATGAAGATCTCCCCCTCCATGGTGAGTTCATGCTTGAACTATCTTCATTGATGGAAAACCTTGGGCCGCTTAGCTCTAGGTCGATTTGTTCTTCATCATGTCCATGCTTTTCTTCTTCATAGTCCTGCATACAATCATACTTCTTATACCAAGGGAGTAGCTCATCAAATGCTACATCCCTTGATATCCTCAAGTCCTTTGTGTTTGGGTTGAAGCACCTGTAACCTTTATGATCATTTGAATATCCTAGAAACACACACTTTTCTGCCTTTGGTTGTAGCTTGTGCCTCAATTCACTTGGCACATGTACATAACAAGTACATCCAAATATCTTCAAGTGGGAAAGATCAGGTTTCTTACCATAATAGGCTTGATATGGTGTCAAGCCATGGATCCCTGAGGTAGGAGCCCTATTCATTAGATACACGGCGGTATTTGCTGCATCACTCCAAAACATGTTAGGTACATTCATCTCATTAAGCATTGCTCTAGCGATCTCGGCAATGTATCTATTCTTTCTCTCTGCTACTCCATTTTGTCGGGGTGTGTACCTGCATGTTACTTGCCTCTTGATGCCTTGGTCCATTAAAAAATCAGAAAACTCATTTGAGAAATATTCTCCCCCTCCATCGAACCTTAGCTTCTTGATATATGTACTTGTTTCCTTCTCTACCATTGCCTTGAATGCTTTGAAACATGTAAACACATCTGATTTGTTTTTTATGAAATAAACCCAAACCATCCTTGTGCAATCATCTATAAAAGTGACAAAGTACTTGTTACCTCCAATGGATTGCTCTTTCGTTGGCCCCCACACATCTGTATGTATCAACTCCAATGGATGTTGGCTTATGTAGCCACTCTTCTTGAATGGAAGTCTCGCTTGCTTCCCTAGTTGACAAGATTCACATAAATGCTTCATACCTTGTCCTTGGAAGTTGGGAAGACCTTCAACCAGCCTCTTGAATTGCATTTCCTTCATTCTTTGTATGTTGATGTGACCTATCCTCTTGTGCCACAAGTCCAACTCCGAAATCCTCTTGTTTCCATATGTGAAGTAGACATGTTGAGTAGAATGAGAATTTACCTCCAAAGTGAAGAGTCTCCCTTGCTTCTTTCCTCTTGCTATGACCTTGTAACATTGCTTAGGGTTCTCCACAAAGCATCCACCTTTGTTGAACCTTACTTGATAGCCTCTTTCAACCATTTGCCCAACGGACACCAAGTTCTTTGTGATGGTAGGTACATGCAAGACATCCTTGAGACATCTTCCTTCCTCCTTGTCATCCAAAGCTACATCTCCAACATGGGAGATCTCATGGGCTGTATCATCACCTGTTTCTACATGTCCTTTACCTTTGGGAACATGTAGATTAGTAAACCAAGAAGCATTGCAACTCATATGGTTGCTACATCCACTATCAATATACCAAGTGTTATCTACTTTGCTTGAATTCCCATTCATGTGCATCATCAAGAGATTGTCATTTTGTGAACTTGTAGAAGCATAATTACCTTGGCCTTTGTATGAAGAACCTTGATTATAGTTCCTTTGGTTTCCTCCTTGGTAGCAATCTCTAGCATAGTGGCCAAACTTGCCACATATGTAACATCCTTCGCCATCTTGATTCCTGTTTTGTTGATGTCGTCCTCCTCTTCCTCTTGATCTTCCTCTCCCTCTTTGTGATGAGGTGCCTTGGTCATGTCCTTGATTTCTTGAGTGGCCTTGCCTTCCTCCAAACCTTCATTTGCCCCTTCCTTGTCCTTGTCTTCCTTTGCCCCTTTGATTACCTTCATAGAAAACTTGTGCATCTTTGCTTTTAGTTGAACTTCCACCTATGTTCATTTCTTCGGTGACCATGAGAGCAACCAATTGCTCAAAATCGGGAAGATTATCCCTTACATAAACTGAAGTGGTAAAGGGTTTCCACTTCTCATCATCTCTCAAACCATTGAGAGTATAAGCCACAAGATCATCATCGTCTACGTGGCTTCCAATGGATCCCAATGCATCTGATAACTCCTTGACCTTAAGTATGTAGTCATTTATGCTACTCCCTGAGCTCTTCCTAAGGTTGTTGAGCTCATTCTTGAGTTGGATCTTCCTTGCTTTGGTGCTTGTTGAATAAAGCCTTTCAAGTGTCTCCCATACCTTCATGCTTGAATCCAGGTCTTGGATATGGCCGATCATGCTATTGCTAATGTGTTGGGAAAGAATAAAGATAACCCTCTTGTCTCTTTCATTCCATTCCCTAAAGGCCCTTCTCTAGTCATTGGTTGGATTCTCATCCAACCTAGGTCTTGGTTCACTTCCACTAATCAACCCCCAAAGGCCCTTGCCCATAAGATAGTTGGAGACCCTAAATCTCCATGGTTGATAGTTACCTTTGTCTAGCTTTTCAATTTGAGTGTTGAAGTCTCCCATATCTAGTCTTTGATACTTGGCCTAGCCCTTGGCTAATGCTCCAATGTGTGTAAAATGAAAATGAGGCTCTGAGGTTACCTCAATCCAAAGCTTTCCTTAGATGGACACCTTGTGCTCTTGCAAATTTGAGTAGAATAGCTCCCCCTTGATGTGAGCTACCTCCAAGAAGCTTTTGTTGATGCAACTCTTCAACCACCAACTCCAAGAGGTCTTCTTTCTTGTATGTGATACCTCCAAGATGCCCAAATGCTCTGATACCACTGATGGGGGAAGTATCTCAACCCCTAAGCAACGATGAAGCGCAAATGACCTCCACAGGTATCCTTCTTTGACCTCTGCACACCAAAAATGCTCTTACTCAGAGCTTATGCAGCGAACTCCAGTGAGCTTTTGTAGCCCTGTAGTAGACACCAAGGGCTTTCCAACAAAACAAATTTCACTTGAAATGGATGCTTACACAAAGAGAAACAATGTCTACAACATGAGCTAGTTGAATGCTCACAACTGCTAGTCAAGCAGAGACCTCACTTCACTCCAGCACACTTTTCTCCAAAATTATACAGAGAATGAATCTCAAACTTGAGTCAACTTTAGAGCAGTCTAATAGCTACCCAATGACACCAAAATCATAGCAAATGGATACATAAAGAAGGAGAACCAGCCCTTACAATAGAGAGCAAAATATTTCCAACAGAGCCTACACAAAGAGAGAGATATCAATCACACAACTTCACTAAAATGAATGTTGCTCCCAGCTTACTCAGAGAATGCTCCAGAGAATTGGTAAGCATAAAATACACTCTTATGGCTATCCAATGAGACAAGAATTACATCAAATGGATACCATATGAGGGAGAACCAATGCTAACAACTCAGGGGTAGAGAGTTGCAACACTGCCTGCACACACACATAGATATGCCTACTAAAAGAAAACAAACAAGCAAGCAAGGGGGTTGCTTAAGCAAGGGGCTTGCTTATCACAACTCCAGCACTTAGTGCTCACTTTACATGAGCTAAAACTCCAAGAAGATGGCCCAAAAGAAGTCGGGATACATGCTCCTTTTATAGTGAGAGGTGTGCCCCTAAAATCTAGGAACTACCTTTCCAAATCAGCCTCCTAACTTGGAGGAATTAGTTGAGATGACTTGGGGAGTGGTTGAGTGACTTTTCTTGATGGAATCTCGTGGCTTTTGGCTTCCTTTGATTGCTCCACATGTCCATAAAAGATTCCCCACGAATTTTTAGCTTGAAGCTTGACTTTTAACATACTTGTCTCACTTGGGGCCTAGTATTTGGATTCGTATACATGACATTGGAGTATTCGGGCTCCCAATTTTGTTCCATAGGTGGTGCCTCATATTGATACTGAGAAGTCTCACTTTGCTCAGGTGACTCTATGTAATAAGCATGTGGACTATCTTCATGGAAGTAGTCTGAACCATGAGCGTGAGAATCATTTTCTGAGACCAATGGGGTTAGTGGCACCAATGCTCTATTAGGGTTCTCCTCCGCCATCGTATATTTAATTGGGATCACATTGGCAGGAGTTGGTGGTTGGTTTCCAAGGACTGGCTGTGGCTTGTTTGGTGTCTGATACTGCTGCTGGTATTGAGGTTGATATTGTTGTTGTGGCCTATAATATGGCTGTTGGTACTGATTCTGATACCTACCCTGCTGGTAAGGTTGCTGATAATTTTGTCTAACAACCTGCCTGTTATAGGGACAATCTTGGGCCGCATGATTTGTGTACTTCCTTTCAATGGTGCAATATAGAGCGTTAGGGTTTCCTTGAGGTTGAGTCATCATTGGGCAGACATTAGCCATGTGATCTCCTCCACATGTATAACATCGCTTCAATGAGGTGACCCTTGGGATTTGTCTATTTTGAACTCCTAGCTTTTTGGCCACCTGCTCAGCTATCTCATCTATCTCACTGGAGGTTCTAGTGGTATGACTAGTAGAACTGTCTGAATCCTTATAGAGTTTGGACAGTCCTAACTCCTCACCCAAGTTGTCTTCTATGTCAATGCATATCCGTACACACTCTTCTATGGATCTAGGCTCTTTCAAGTATACGTATGACCTTAATTTTGTGCTCAATAGGCCATCTAGAAACAAGGCCACTTGTTTGGCTGTTGTGGGTAATTATGGCATAGGACATCTTTCCAAGTACTGTCTAAATCTTCTTCCTGCAAGTCGCACTGTTTCTTGGGGTGTCTGCTTGAAGCTGTGGATCAAGGATGATGTGTTATGTCTGATACCACTCTTGGAAAATTCTACGATGAATTCTTCTAGAAGCTGACCTATCTCTCTATAGTTGCGACTGTTTAGAGGTTGAAACCAAGCTAAGGCAGTACCCTTAAGAGTCAAACCAAATGCCTCGAACTGGGTGAATAAGTCTTCAACCTGTTCAGCTCTTAGCACTTGTTTGAACTCGGCCACATTATCATAAGGATCTCCAAATCCATCAAAGTAGTTCTTCATTGTCTTAACCACTTGAGAGGGTCTAAGGGTTCTTGAGTGCTCTCGTGGTCTAGGCAATGGGAAATCATGATCATCTCTTTGATGCCTATGAACTCTATGTCTCTCCCTTTCAAGTCTTTCCGTTCCATTTCCTGATCTATCTCTGCCCATAGTGTCTGCAAAGCTTACCTCCGGTCTCTCTCTAGTTCTTTCCCTCTGGGTTTCATGACCCTTGGATGATCCGGCTCCTTGGAGGCCCTGGGAAACATTAGATCTTGGTGGAGGGAAAATTGATTCACCTTGCCAAGTGTAAGCATGTCTGTCATGATCTGATACCAAGAATAATTTCTGAGATGTGTGATCTAGATAGACAACTTTCCCTGGTGTCTCTGGGTCCTTGAATTCATAGATGGTGACTACTGGGCTGGGTTGATCTGGCCTAAATCTCCAAAAGGCTTCCTCCGTTTCTCTATTCACGAATAGTTCTATGCTTTTGTTATCTTGAGGAATCCATTCTGGAGTGATCACTCTAGTCAAGACTGACTTACCTCTAGGGGTCTTGGGTTCTCCTCCTAGGTCCCCTTGCTCTAGGTCTCCTATCTCATTCTCAGGAATGAGATTTCCAAACTCATCTGTCCTATCTGGTAAGTTGGTAACCACATACATTGTTCCTTTCTTATCAATGTAAGCACCCTCTTCGAACTTGACTACTGGGTGTTCAAGTCCAAAGGGTTGGTCAGGATTTTTGAGTTGAACCACTGATCGTCTTACACCATCCTCATAGATGCGAGCACCTAATTGGTTGGTCCTGATATACTCCAATTGGGTCTTATAAGGACCTTCTGGTGTCTGTAAATAAGCAGTGCCTGAGCCACGTGTGGGTCTCTCCATGCTAAAAGACATTTCTGAGTCACTGGTTTCTGAACTTAGCGTGTAAGGACAACCACTAAGTTGTTGAGCCCAAGACTTGGCTGTATGGTTGACACTAGCCTCAGATGATCTAATGCTTTGTCTATCCTTGCTTAAGTGTCTGCCAGATCGGAGGTTCATAAGCCTTGGCTTCTAGTCCCAAAGTTCTCTTCTATTGCTCAAAATCCTTTGGAACACCTTGGTTTTCCAATTTTCCTGAGGGTCAACTTCAAAATACCCTATCTAATAATCCTGGTACTCCCCACGAGCTTTCCAACAAAAACCAAAATCACAGCAAACGGATTTCGTATGAGAAAGTTATGCCAGTTCAGGGTTTTGGGGGTTAAAACAGGGAAACAGGATCTCTCTGGGAACTCAGGACAGGCGATACGATACCAAATTTTCCACGATACGATACCTTTGTCTTACACGATACCACTTGAGACGATACCACCTTGGACGATATGATACCACCTTGGCGATACCAACTTCCACGATACGATACTGCTCTCTTAAACGATACGATACTAAAAGTGGTCACGATACGATATCTCTAATTTGCACGATACGATACCAACCTCACGATACGATACCACTAGGTGGGCGATACGATACTTATGCAAGTGGCGATACGATACCACAAGGTGCACGATACGATACCACTAGGTGGGCGATACGATACTTATGCAAGTGGCGATACGATACCACAAGGTGCACGATACGATACCAGAATCTCAGGCGATACGATACCACTAGGATAACTGCGATCGCGATACCAACCTCACGATACGATACCAATCCTCCTCACGATACGATACCACTCAGTCAACGATACAATATTGAAATTAGAGGCGATACGATACCAACTTGGCCGACGATACGATACTGCACGATCAACAATACGATACCAAGGATGGCACGATACGATACCAGGTGGACCACGATACGATACTACCCGGGCGACCGCGATCGCGATACCAGCACTTGACGATACGATACCAAAATGGTATCGCGATACCTCAAGTGGGCATGCACGATACGATACCTCGACAAGTATCGCGATACACGGGAATTCCGGTATCGCGATACCAAAACTCAACCGGACACGATACTTGGAGATTTTCACACCCAAATTCAAAAATTTTTGCAAATATGAGTACCTTGTGTTCTCCTTGTCACTCCTATTAGCCTGTAGGAAACTGGCGATACCTCCTGCGCGATACCAGACGCTGTTCTTGTCACTCCGCGATACTGAATCAGATTTCTTAAGTTTTGAGAGGTTTTCAAGCACGTTTCTTCAGCGCTTTTGCTCTGAGCACCCTCAGCACCTATTCCTCACAGCCGCCAGTGAAATACGAAGTGAATGTAGTGGTGAAAATGGAAAAAAATCAGAGAATGTGAAGAGAGAAGAAGATGGTGATGATGGTGAAGATGAAGAAGGAGAAAAACTCAGAAACTGAACTGAAAATGGTGATTTTTTACCTTCCAACGTTGCTACTCTACGTCTTACTGTCACACGCTCGTCCTCCAAGCTCTCTCCCCGGCAACGGCGCCAAATTTGGTGTCACTCTAGCACAATGGTGAGTACCAACGTGAGGAGATACACCTCATAAATGTCAATCCGTGGAGACGTGAGGACCGGTATGAAGACCATGAGCAAGTGATGGCACAAGTGCGTGAGTGAAAGCACACAAGCATGCACACACATACACACACACGCGCACAAAGTAAGAGCAAGGAGTGGAACAATGGAAGATCTTTGATTATACAAGAGCTCTCTTACAAAGCTGAAATCTACAACAAGCTAACCTCAAAAATGAGCTCTCCAACCCTTTTTATAGTTTTTGAGTGGTTTTGGCCCTGTCTAGACCTAGTGTCCAGCCTAGTTAAAAAATAGGTTCCAGGGCTTATGTGGGGGCTCAAACGGAGTCTAAAAATTATGAAACTTGGTAGGATGGTAGTTCTAATACTCCTTTCTAATACTCCTCAAGCTCGAGAACTCCTCGGCTTGAACAAAATGGAGTTACAAAAATGGAAAATGGTATTTACAATGGTTTTTAGTGATAATAATCACTATTTTTATAGGGATTTCATCTGAAAATTTGACAGGTGCTTCTTGGAGCTCCCTACTTGCTCCTTCTTCTTGTGTGTCCACTTCCTTGATGCGCTTCCATGCTTTGTCCTTGACCTTGAGCTTCAACACAATGGAAGAGGACATTGAAGCTCTTGAGGAAAATAACACTTGGGAATTAGTTCCCAAGTCTTCATCAATGAAAGTGATAGATTCAAGATGGATCTCCAAATTGAAGAAGAACTCAGATGGCTCCATTAACAGGTATAAGGCAAGGATTGTGGCAAAAGGCCTTGCACAAACTCATGGAATTTATTATGAGGAGACTTTCTCTCCCATGGCAAAGATGCCTACAATTAGAGTCTTGCTTAGTATTGTTTCTTCCAAGAATTGGAAGATACTTCAATTAGATGTAAAAAATGCATTTCATGGATGGATAATAGAAGAAGTGTATATGGCACAACCACCTAGTTTTGAGAATCAAATACACCCTGATTATGTGTGTAAACTTAATAAATCTCTATATGGACTCAAACAAGCCCCAAGGGCTTGGAATCATAGGCTTGTTTCATTCTTGCACGATAAAGGATTTCAACCTAGCAAGGCAGATCCATCACTCTTCATCAAAAAGAGTAATTCTAAAATCATCTATTTGTGTGTGTATGTGGATGATATTATACTTACAGGAAATGATGAAGATGGGATAAAGAAGATCAAGGAGCAGATATAAGAAGAGTTCAAGATAAGTGACTTGGGTTCACTTACATACTTCCTAGGATTTGAAGTAGTATACAGAGATTATGGTCTATTCCTTACTCAAAGGAAATACATTAAAGACTTGTTGACAAAGTTCAAGATGCAAGATTGTAGGATTGCAGGTACTCCAATGGAGATTAATCACAAGTTATAAAAGTATTGTGTGTAGTTGGAATTATACCACATTGATAAGAGTAGATATATGCTATAGTGTGAGTGTGTTAAGTCAATATATGCACACACCCAAGAAACCTCACATGGATGCTGCCAAGCGGATACTCAGATATCTCAAAGGGACCATGAATGAAGGGTTATACTACCCTTATGTATCTGATTTAAGTCTTAAGTTGTTCTCTTATGCACATTGGGCTAGCTTCAAGGAAGACAAAAGGAGCACTTTAGGATATCTTACCTTTGCAGGGTCAAAACTTGTCTCATGGTCATCTAAGAAGCAACCCACATTTGCTCTCTCTTCCACAAAAGCTGAATTCAGAGGTCTTGCTATAGCTACTCAAGATGCAATGTGGACGAAGACACTATTTACATATCTTGGATTGGAAATTGGAACTCCAAATATTTTTGGTGACAACATGAGTTCCATTCACTTGGCTGCCAATCCAATTTTTCATGCAATGACTAAACATATTGAAGTACATTACCACTATGTAAGAAAGAAGATTGTGAGCAAGAAAATTCAGCTATCATATGTCTCAACTCATCAACAATGTGCAGACATTTAAACCAAGGCATTAGATGGAACAAAACTCAAAAATTCAAAGGTATGACTAGTTTGCAGGAAATCAAGGAGGAATGAAGTTCAAGCATGTTAGGCTTGAGGGGGAGCTGTTGGTGCAAGTAAACCCAAGCCCACATACTTGGTTGATTAACTTATGCTTGATTTATTGGCATAACCTATGCAAGACTACATATGAATAGTCTATTGTAAAAATCCTTCATATTTATCCTTGTAAAAGTGGGCTACACCCACGTGGAGTTAGGAAGCTCTAAAATCATGAATCAATCAGTTGTTGAGTGATGAGGGAATCTATCCTACACTTTGGGATTCACCTTTTAGGTAGAAGTTTGAATTTGAATTCAAACCTTGGCTCCAAACATGATTATAAAAAGGGGATCAAAAGACCCGCGTATCATCTCAAGTCCATGAGATCACTTTGAGTAAGTTTATCATGAAGTGAGAGCTCATATCATAGCTCATTCACCTCTCACACATTGAGCAATGTATGGTTTCCAATGACATTGTATTTTTACATGTTTTAATACATATATGATCAGTATATTCTCATTTTACTTCTCTGTTCGTGAATGTCAGGATGGAGCTGTGACTTGCTAAACTCCTTTCTCTACATGTAATCCATCATTTTTTATGAAATCACTCATGATTGTTAGATTGCTAAGTTAGTTAGAGTTCCCCAAAAGGAATTAAGCCAATTACTGTTGTGCTCAGAGAATTGTTCAAAACATTGAACATGTATAGGAACAAAAATAGCAAGTTTTTTACTCTTGCATCAACTCTTACCTATCTGTTTTGATTCATCATTTTGAGAGTGATCTTCCAAGGTACATGGGATTTCTAATACATCCTTTGACAATTTAAAAGGGCCCACCACATATCTTTGGAGTTCATTTTGCTAGTGTAGTGCAATTTTTTTGCAACATCACTTCATCTTCATCAAGTACAAATCCATTATCATATGTACTATGTGTCTTTTATTGATGTTTGTAGCAGATGGAACATCCTATACTTTATGAATCATAAGGATGAAGTCTTCTCATGTTTCAAGAAGTATTTTGCCCTTATTGAAAATCAAGTAGGTAAAACACTAAAGGGACTAAGGTTAGATGGAGGGGAAAAATATTTCTTCCATGAATTTGATGTTTATCTCCAAGAGAGGGGTATCAAAAGAGAGATCACAATTAGATACACTCCAAAGAAAAATGGAGTGGCAGAGAGAAGGAATAGGACCATAGTTGAAGGTGCAAGGTCTATGCTTAATGAGAAAAGATTACCAAATTTTTTATGGGTAGAGGCTAAATCTACAACCACTTATCTCATCAATAGACTCCCATCAAAAGCATTGGATGGGATGGCATCCTTTGAAGCATGGGATGGAAGAAGACCTAGCCTTGATCATTGCAAGATATTTGGGTGCATAGCTTATGCACATATTCCATCTCAAATCAGACGTAAAATGGATCCTAAAGCAGAGAAATGTGTGTTCATTGGGTATGACCAAAATAAAAAATGGTACAAGTTATATAATCCAAGAAATAAAGGTTTTATTTTTAGTAGAGATGTCTTTGATGAGAACAACTCTTGGTTTGAAGATGATTGCAAGAAATTCAAGCTTCCTTATGACCTAGAGGAGGACTTCCCAACATTGAAAAAGGAAAGTGAGCACATACATGAAGACTCAAGTGATTTTGATGATAATCAAAAGATGCCAAGGAGGAATATCAATGCTTGGAACAACAAAGGTAAAGCAAAGATGCAAGAGAGACATGTTGCAAAATCTTCACAACAAACAATAAGGACATCAACTAGAGAAAAAAGGAAACCAGAAAGGTATGGATTTGACACCTCCCTGGTCACTAAGCACTCCATTTACATTGCTCAAGATCTAAAATCAGAGGAACCATCAACATTTGAAGAAGCTAAGAAGAAATCAAAATGGAGAGAAGCAATGGAAGAAGAGATAGAAGCTCTTCAAGAGAATTGGACTTGGGATTTGGTTCCCAAGAAGCCATCCATGAAGATAATTGGATCTAGATGGATCTACAAGCTAAAGAAGAACTCGGATGGATCAATAAACAGGTATACAGCAAGGATTGTGGCTAAAGGATTTTCTCAAACCCAAGGTATAGATTATGAAGATACCTTCTCGCCTGTGGCAAATGTGAGGAGATGGATTGATACTTGATGAAGATGAAGTGGTGCTGCAATATCTTTGAACTACACCAGCCAAATGAACTCCAAAGATGTGTGGTGGGCCTGTTGAGCTTGCCAATGGATATATTAGAGACCCTATGTACTTTAGAAGATCCCTTCCAAAAAGATGAATGAGGACAGACAAGTTTGACCAATGGTCAACTTGAAGAAGCTTGTTATTTTGGTCATATATGCTCCGGTATTTTACTTATTGCTCTTTCTCTCATCAAAATTGACCAAAGAGCTTTAAGAGGAATCTAATTTGAGATCAAAGTAACCTATCGGGAGCTATTTCAACTAGAATGATTGACCATATTAGGAGAAATCAATTTAGCAAATCACATATGTAATCCCGACTTTTTAGGAAGCTAAAGATGTAGATACATAGATGACTTCTAACTAATATTTATCACAATTAAGAACTTCAAATACAAAAAAACTTTAAGGTCTTATAGTAGGCTTAGAAAGCTAACATTACCAAGTTAAAGTATTGAAAATGATGCATCATACTCAGAGAAATCATCTCTACAACTTGACTGAAAAATTGAAATTAATGACAGTGCACAGTTCACTCACATAGGCATGAATATATGGTCACAAATGATCATAAACTCGAATTTATATTGAATGGAAATTACAATGGACTTACTGGTACATGTGCATGCCTTGATATCACACTCTGATATGGCAAGAAGCTTTGCTAAAGTGGAGACTAATCCCACGGCTAAATCACATGTATATATAGTGACTGTTGGAGCCAAGATTTGAATTTGAAACCTAACTCACCTAAATCACTTTTCCTATTTTTTTAATGATTGATTCTCCAACTAACCCAATCACGAATTTGTGGAGTTCTTTTTCCTAATCATCCATTGGATTCAATCACTTTTGATTCTCCAACTTTTACATAAGGTAAATGCTCAAAGAGTTACAAGGGTGAGTTCATAAGTGAACTCTTCAGTCTTCAATATTTGCTTCAATTATAGCATAAGTTCTTTATGATATTTGGAGACTCAAGCAAATACTTAGACTTTCCAAGTGCTTGTTCCGACAGCTCCCCCTCAAGTCAAGTAAGCTTGAGTTCTTCAATCATCCAAGTTTACTTGCAAACCAATCATAGATTTGAATCTGTTGAGTTTAGTACCATCCAAGGCCTTTGTCAACATCTCTCCACATTGTTGATGAGTGGATACATAATATAGCTTAACTTTTTTGCTCAAAATCTTCTCCCTTACATAGTGGTAGTGTACTTCAATATGTTTAGTCCTAGCATGAAAGACTGGGTTAGCACCCAAGTGTATGGAGCTCATATTATCTCCAAATATATGTGGAGTTCCAAACTCCAACCCAAGATCTGTGAATAGAATCTTCATCTACATTGCTTCCTGAGTAGCTATGGCAAGACCTCTGTATTTAGCTTCTGTAGAAGAGAGATCAACTATAGGTTTCTTCTTAGATGACCATGAAACAAGTTTTGACCCTGCAAAAGTAAGGGATCCTTAGGTACTCATGTCTTCCTTGGAGCTAGCCCAATCTGCATCGAAGAACAACTTTAAACCTAAATCAGATACATAAGGGCAATATGACCCTTCATTTATGGTTCCTTTGAGATATCTAAGTATCATCTTTGCAGCATCCATGTGAGGTTTCTTGGGTGTGTGCATAAATTGACTTAGTAAACTCACACTATAACATATATCTACTCTTGTCAATGTGGCATAGTTCCTGGGTGTGTGCATAAATTGACTTAGCAAACTCACACTATAACATATATCTACTCTTGTCAATGTGTGTGTGTGTGTCTATGTGTCTGTGTAGGTATGTGTATGTGTATGTGATATATGCATGTGTATGTATGTATGCGTATATGTGTATGATGCATGTGCATAAGTGTGTGTATGCATGCATATGATTATGTATGCATGTGTGTATGTATGCATGTGTGTATGTATGCATGTGTATGTGATCTGTACATGTGCATGTGTGTGTATACATGTATGAATATGAATATATATACATTTGTGTGTGCATACCTATATGCATGTATGCATGTATGTATGTATGTATGTATGTATGTATGTATGTATGCATGTATGTATGTATGTATGTATGTATGTATGTATGTATGTATGTATGTATGTATGTATGTATGTTTGTATGTATGTATGTATGCATGTGTGTGTACATGTGTGTATATACTAATGTATGCATGTGTATATGCACATACATATGTATGCATATGTGTGATGTATGCATGTATGTATACATGTATGTGTGTATGTGCAAGAGAATGACAATTATGACCACCACCACATGCTAGAGAGATAAATCTCTTCCCAACCATATGCCTCTATATATGGCTCTCTCTAGGGGACTGCCTTCTTGGGAAGGTGGATTCTAACTATCCATGTGTCAGCCATGTAATTGCATGTGTGCCAAGTGTCCCAGTTAACTCGAGTTAACTCAAGTGGATGCTTCTAGAAGGATCTAGATCTCTTTGGCCGAAATACTCTCCCCATGTTTTGGGGGATTGAACCCAAGACCTCCTCCTTCACGTCCTTGAGACTTAACCACTAAGCTAAGGATCACTTGTTTACAATAGTACATGACCTTCTAGTAAGTCTACTCTTGAGGTCTTGGGTCATACACACCGGTGACCCAATGATGTCCAATTTCAGATCTGTCTGAATCGATTGGACCCTTACATCATGGACTCGCTTTATTACATTCTTCTCCCTTGGAAAAATATTTTTTTTTGTGAAATAGAGCTATATAGATACTATAGGCAACCCCCGAGCCTCATGTTCTAAAAATTGGAAGAACATTTTCATGTTCTAAAACTGGAAGGACATGTCTCATCTCTATGGTGGGATCCCTGCCCAAATAATTAATAGCACCATCTAGCTTTGCACTTTGATAAACTTTTCAAAGTGCAAAGTAGTGAATGAATAATAAGGGTGGATCTAAAAATATCCCTACCCAATTCACGTGTTTCTGGATGTGCAATCTAGGCACAAACATGTGAAAATGGGTGGATTCCAATTACTAGTCCATTTTTGGGCAAGATTGATGCATCAACTTAGTAAGGTAGGATTCTTATCTCTCACAAGGTTATGAGAACTCTAGATTCAGTTGAACTTAATTTGGAAAACTAGAAGTTCTGGTTAGCCCGAACATCTAACTTGGATGTTTGTACAATGTTGTACTCTCAATTGACATTTTTGTCATTTGTTTTTCACCCAAGTGGAGGACCAGAGTGTCCTGATGGGCCCTAAAAATCCTAGGTAAAATGTAGGAGAAAGTGTGCCATGTAAAATTGTTCAACTGTACTTAAACTTGACCAAGTCAAATTCAAAATGAAAATTGTCCGACTTAGGACACTTTTTCCAAAGAATTAAGCTAAAATATCTTGGGAATTATCAATGTGGTGAGCAATTCCTAACTTCTCTATTCTAAAGGGTATTGGGATCTATAAAGTCATTAGATTTATGCTAGAGAACTCAAAGCAAACTCAAATGAATAAGTCAACTTAAACTTAACCTCTTTTGAAGATCAAAAGGTTTCTTGTACAAAACATCTATCTAGGATGTTCAATTTAGTTATCTTGTTCCAACTAGCTAACCCTAGACTTTTGCAAAAAGAATCAGATACCATATTTGAGTCAAACCCAAAAGATTCGAAAAGCGAAAGGAAAGAAGTAAAATTCTATACAAACAATTCAAACATCAAAGATACATGAACTTTGTATGATTCAAATTCTAGGTGACTCAAGATTTTAACTTTTGAAAGATTTGTTTCAACAAGGTATATGAAGCATTTTTTCTATATTTAAGTGAAATTAACTTGATTCTCAAAAAGATTTAGAGAAAATCTAAAACATCATCTAACCACAAGATACTAGTGTGGTGTCCAATATTAGTGTGTTCATCCATTGAGGTTCTATTGATGAGTTTTTCCTCAAATAATGCTTCACTTGAGACTAAGTGCATGCTTATATTCAGTCTTTATAAATTGCTTACTGGGAATGCAATTCTTGTGCATTGTGTTGACTCAAATGATTGAATTTATCGAGCTACACTAGGAACTTTGTGCTTGACTTAGTCAATCTATTCCTTAGTTGAAAGAATCATTTCAATGTCAAGTCCTACTTCTTCAAAAATTTATCATATTTTTGAATCAATAATACTTTCTCTTGAAGTATTCCATAAAATAGGTCATAAGAAATTTATCATAAGAAATTGATATCTTTTTGAATCAACAACACTTTATCTTAAAGTGTTCCATAATTCAAATAAGAACAAGTCTTTGTCCTATTTGAAAGAGAAGATCTTGGAAGCTATGAACTTCGTATCTTCATATGTACTTGATCTTGAAGCATTGTGAGATCATTTTATTATCCTCCTTGAAGTTTAAACTTTTTCTTTGAAGTTTTAAGTCCCTTCGAATCCAATCTAACTTCAAGGCTCTTAGAACTAAAGATAATTATCATCCCACCATCTGATGTCCCATACCATCTTTCCTACATCAATCTGAGTATAAAATCTAGTGCCCCATACCACCCTATTTTATATTTACATTGATGTGTGATTGATATTTATCCAAAAGTCTAAACATATCTTTATAGAGTACCTTCTCACTTCAATTATTTAAATGAATCTTAAAGTTTTAGGCATTATCTCCAATTAGATTTTCTAGGTTTTGATTCCTTCCCAAGATCGTTTCACGATCTCATGCTTTTACCTTGGAAACTTGAAAAACTTTGGATGAGGAATCCATCCTTATTTTCTAGTGTTTTCAAAAGAAAACCATTTAGAATTCCAAGTTCTTCAATTTATCTAATTCAAGTCCTATTGGTTGTTCTCAACCAATTTGTAGTGACAATAGCTTTTTTACTTCTTGTCTTTAGATTCCTTTTTTATTGAAGCTTTAAGTAGCTATCTTTGCTAGGACTTTACAAGAAGCTCTCTATTGCTTAAGTCTAAGCATCAGCTCATACTTTTTTTTTAACCAAAATCCCTTCAAGAATAGGCAAACATTATGTTTTACCCTCCCAAAACTTAATTACCATTATCATGGTTGCAGCTTCAATATTTGGAACTTTTACGTTGTTCAAACTTGGAACAACTTACTCGTTTCATAATTTCCATTGGACAATGGAACCTTGAGTATAAAAATTCCCAAAAGGAATTTGATTGTGAATACTTGGGTAAACTTTAGAGTAGTTCCAATCCCAAGTTCTTGGACAAACCTTGCCAAGCTTGATCAAGTCTTATTGACCTTGCACCAAGAATAAAGACTTAATCTTTATTGTTAAGATATCTTAAACTTTCCCTAGACTCAAGTCCACGCATATGTTAATGCCTTTTCAGATTCTAAAGCTAAGAAACTTATTAATATTGATATACCTTTAGGTGATATCAATCACTGGACTTTAAGTACCACTATCGGTGGTTTGGGACTTATTAGGAACCTGCACAAAGCCACGAAGCTTAAAAACATACACTTCTTCATGCAAATCACCATTCAAAAATGTAGTTTTAATGTCCAAGTGATGTATATTCCAACCATGATGAGCTACAAGTGCACAGATGCTATGAACAATAGTCGTTTGGCATGTAGGTGTGAAGGTTTCATCAAAATCAATGCCTCTTTCATGTGCATAACCCTTTGTAACAAGCCTAGCCTTATACCTATCAAGTGCTCCATCAGGCTTACGCTTGAGCTTGTATACCCACTTAGTGCCAATGGCCATCTTGCTAGGAGGCAAGTCACATAAAGACCAGGTACCATTCTTCATTTTAGCATCATATTCAGATTGCATAGCAGCCATCCAATTTTCTGAATTTTGTGCTTCATCAAAGGAAACAAGCTCATTCTCATCATAGAGACTAGAGGCAGCCATAGCATAGCAATCTGATGCAAAAAAGCATTATGAGAGCCTCAACAAGTGCGATATGATAGAGGTGCATCTAATTTGCTATCATGTAAAGTTTGCAGTAGCCATTTTGGCATAGCTTTTGTTGTCAGGATCTTGCTCACGCGCATACAGAGATTACAGATGCAGAAAAACACACAGAAAATAGAGAAAACAGGAGACGAGACCGAACGCAAGATTGGGTGCAATCTCCCCCCATGCACTCTGTTTTGACAGTCCACAGAGTGCATGTATTTATAGGAATTTTGATTACGTCGAAAAGAGTGGTTACAAGAGGGCGGCTTCGAAAAGCAGGCGTGAAACTAAAAGTTGATAACTTTTACGGAAAGCCATTGCTTTCAATAACAGAAACTACGGTCTTCAATGAACCTTATTCTGACCATTACTTTTCTAACAATAGAACCTTCTACGCGAGTTTATTTACAAGCTAAATAATAATTATTCCGATTATTGATGTCCGCCCTTTCACGCCTTGCACGCTCCTCACGAACCTTCAGCTGCTATATCAGAAACATCAAAAACATATTAATACATTAATAATATAATACTTTAACAATGCATTGTTCAATAATATACAACATGCCTCTCAGTTGACAAGCAACTGACCTTGGTTGATAAAATAATTTAACACTCTAACAATTACAATACATTGTTCAACATATTCCATGTTACTGTTACAATCCAACAATGCATTGGCTAACATATTCCATGTTACAATCCAACAATGCATTGGCTATTCCATATTTCAATCCAACAATGCATTGGCTAACATATTCCATGTTACAATCCAACAATGCATTGTTCAACATATTCCATAAGGTATAACATGCCCCTCAGTTGAACAAGCAACTGACCTCAGGTGATAAAATAAGAAACATGGATGGCAAGTCACATGTTTCATCACTGAATAAAGAAAATAGGCATGTGCCATGTAAAAATACATGCATGGAAATGTTCGTGGAGCTGTTACATTTTGTGTATGATATGCAGAAATTAAATGGTCATAATGAGGTGTTAATTGTGTTTTATGTATCCATTGACATTCTTCAATAGAGTGATTTTTGTACTTAACCAAATATCGATGATATTGAGTACCTGTGCGTGTAGTAGTGACATCATGATCAATGATTTTCTCAGGAACTAAGATTTCAGATTGTTCTTCAATCAAAGGAGGGTCATCAAGAAGTGGAGCAAGTGGTAAAGTGCCTTTAAATGGTTTAAGTAAACTAATATGAAAAGAGTTATGAATAGTCCAATGGGATGGAATATCTAATCGAAATGAATTATCATTAATTTTTTCTATAATGCGAAACGGTCCATAATAGCATGGTGCAAGTTTAATTTTAGGATGCTGCAAAATATTTTTGAGACGTCTTTTAATGATACGCAACCATACAAAATCATTTTCCTTGAATTCTTTGGCTAATCGTTTAGTATTGATAGTACGTGTATATCGCTCTTGACTTTTCCTAATGTGGTCGTGAACAGCATGAAGTATAGAATCGTGATCTTGAGCAATAGAATCAGCCATCGGAATGTCAGTTTGGGTGAGGGACATGGGAGTGGGAAGCTTTTTACCAAAAACTATTTCAAAAGGTGCACGACCAGTAGTGGTGTGTGAAGTGTTATTGTAAGCAAATTGAAGCAATGGCAACTTGTCATCCCAGTTCTTAGGATTATCTAATGAATAACAACGCAATAAATCAAGAATAGTACTATTTGTAGCCTCACTCTGTCCATTACTTTCAGGATGAAATGCAGAGCTAAAATCTATTTTAGAACCAAAATGCTGAAATAAGGCAACCCAAAAATGATTACAAAACCTAACATCACGATCAGATAACATTACTTTAGGAAATCCATGATGTGGAAAAGCTTGAGGTGCAGTCAAAGTTTTTCTACATGGAATGAAATATGCATATTTACTAAACCTATCAACTATTGTCCAAATCATATCATTATGTGATGAAGTGATAGGAAGACCTGTGATAAAATCCATAGAGATTTGTTCCCATGGTTCATTTGGAATAGGAAGTGGCATTAATAATCCAAATGGTTTACCATGATGACGTTTGACACGCTGACATACAATGCATTGAGAAACATAATGTGCAATGTCTTTTTCCATGTGTGGCCAAAAGAAGAAATCTTTGCAAGCAGAAATGGTGCTTTGTATGCCTCTATGACCCATGTAAGATGGTTCATGCATTTCTTTAATGACAAAATCTTTAAAAGCTTGGGTTATGCACAATCTATGTTGAAAATAAAGAAAACCATTATGAAATGTATAATGTTCATCAGATAAAGATGCAGCATTGTTGAAGTCATGCCATGCATGTGAAAAATACAAATCAGATGCATAAGTGGAAACCATTTCTTGAAAAGAATGAATTTGGATGGCAGAAATATTATTCAAAACAACAGAATGCAAAGGAAAACGGCTAAGAGCATCAGCTACGACATTAGCTTTACCTGGCTGATATTGTATCATGGGTTGGAAATTTTGAATGAATGATGCCCATTTAAGATGCCTATCAGAGATTAAGGGCTGATGTAATAAATGTTTAATAGCCTGTTGATCGGTTTTGATTAAGACCTCAGAGCCCATAATATAGTGTTTCCAAATTCGTAAAGCATGCACAACTGCTAACAGTTCTTTATCATACGTACTATAATTGTGCTCTGAGGGTTTAAGCTTTCTACTCTCAAATGCAATGGGATGGTCATTTTGCATCAGAACAGCACCTATTCCTGAACCGCTAGCATCAGTAACAACATGAAAGGGTTGTGAAAAATCAGGTAATTGTAAAACAGGTGCATGTGAAAGTGCATGTTTAAGTTTGTCAAAGGACTGTTGTTGGGTAAGTCCCCATGCAAATTTTATTTTCTTTTTCAACAACAAGGTAAGAGGTAATGCTAAATAAGAAAAATTTCGAACAAACTTCCTATAGAAACTAGCCAACCCAAGAAAAGAACGAACATCATTGACTGATTGTGGTGTAGGCCATTCTATGATAACTCTAATCTTTTTTGGATCCACATGCACACCTTCACTTGAAATAATATGTCCTAAATATTCTAGCTTACGCTGAAAGAAATAACTCTTTTCAGGATTAGCATAAAGTGTGTTCTCTCGTAACAAATGAAAAACTGTTTCAAGATGCTTTTCATGTTCACTATCATTCTTACTGTAAACAAGAATGTCATCAAAGAATACAAGAACAAAAGCTTGGTAATCAAGAAAAATATTGTTCATCATTCGCGCAAATGTAGTAGGGGCATTAGTAAGTCCAAAGGGCATTACCATAAATTCATAATGGCCATTTTGAGTTCTAAATGCAGTCTTAAAAATATCACTTTGTGTCATACGAATCTGATGGTAACCCGATTTAAGATCAATTTTACTAAAGACACGAGCTCCTCGTAACTTATCTAAGAGATCATCTATTCGAGGAATAGGGTATCTATTCTTGATCGTGATCTTGTTAAGGGCTCTATAATCAATGCACATTCGATAAGTTTTATTCTTCTTCTCTACTAAGAGAACTGGTGCTCCAAATGGGGAAGAACTAGGCCTTATAAGTCCTTTTTGTAGTAGGTCTTTTACTTGATTTTCTATTTCCTTTTGATGTAGTGGGCCATGTCTATAAGGTGCTTTATGAGGAGGAGAACTACCAGGTACTAAGTCTATGCTATGGTCAAAGGATCCTCGAGATGGTGGTAGTTCAGAGGGATATTCAGACATAAAACAATCCTTATAAGTACTCATGAAAGGTTTATATGCATCTGGAAGTGTATGAGTATAATCATTGATGACATTGACAAAAACAATGCATGAGTTGAATCCTTTCCTAAATGCACGCTTTACTTGAGTGTGACTAATCAATGGAAATGGCTGGAAATCATGCCGTGCAGACAAAGTAATGATTTGACCTTTGAAAACAAACTTAAAGGTATGAGTATGGTAGTCAATACGTGGGTTATAATGGTGATGAAAAGGCATACCTAGTATAACATCATAAGATTGCAAAGGTGCAATTAAAAATGTTCATGAATCAACATAAGGGCCTATGCTAATCGTAACATCTTGCACTTCTCGTGTTACATTATAACGACTACCTTGAAATGCAGCTTTCACTTTATACAAAGAAGGAAACGTTTGTAATTTAAGTTCTTGTACTAATAAATGTGAAATGAAGTCATGTGAACTCCCATCGTCATGTAGAATTTTAACTAGTTTGTTATTTATTGTACCCTGCATGCAAAGTAGAGAGTGTAGAGAGATATCGTTACCCAAGGTACTTAAGTCCTTCTCCAGTGATTCCTCTATCCAAACAGGAGGAATTTCTTCATTATAGACCTCCATGTTATGCAATCGAGCTGTAGCCGGTTTCATATGAAGAGGTTGCAATCTGCACCTTATTTTTGTATGTCCAAGTTTACCACAATTCCAGCAAGTGATTTGTGGTCGCTTCTGTTGGGCATTCACTACTGAAGTTTGAAGGGTAGGTGGTTTGGTTGGTTGGAGAGATGAAGCAACGGGTGGAGTAGAATAATTGGATTGTGGAGGACGAGGAAAACTAGGGTAGGATGGGGTATTAAAATTACGCTTCATAGGAAATGAAGGTTTAACAGGAAATGGTCGTGGACGTGGTTGTTGTAGACGGAGTGACTTGGTTATGGACTGGAATTCTTTTTCTGCATCATAAGCAAAAGATATAGCCTCATTGAGGGTTGTAGGTCGTAGGGTGTGAAGCTTAGCTTGGATACCGACCTCCAAACCATCTTCATATTTCTGCTGCAAGATATCCTCTGATACATCTTCAAGCATTCGTACAAGTAGTAAATTTTGCCAGAACCGCTCTGTGTAGGTAGTAACCGTATCACCCTCCTTCCATGTAAGGGTCGTCCATGCACGTCGAACATGCAAATGGTATTGAGGAGGAAGAAATGAATCCTTCATGTTTTCTTGAAAAGCCTTCCAAGTTGTTGGACGCTCCGTACTGTGCCGCAGGACATTCCACCAGAGTTGTGCTTTACCTACTAGATAGTTAGTGGCAAATTTAACTTTTTCACTTTCAGCATACATTTCATCGGTATAAAAATCATCAAACTGCGACAACCAGTACTAAAGGCCCATCCTTTCGGCCATCAAATCGTAGAAACTGGTAGTTTCTATTACCAATCTTTGAATGAGTAACATCAGATTGGGCAGACACAATAGCTTTTACTACTCTCGTAAGGTTGTCTTCCTCAGCTTGCATCTTTTGGAGGATTTCATCACGTTGTCGAATCTCGTTCTGAGCTCCTTGAAGCTCATGCCGCAAGAGCTCTAGTTGTTGTTCAAGTGTTGCCGCAGGTAGAGGTGAATCACTGTAATCCTCCATGGTGCTCTTGGACCCTTGCTCTCAACCTTGGTGTATTGAACCTTCTTGTTTGCAACCTTGGTGTCTCGATCCCATGTTCTCAACCTTGCTTGGTATCTTGAACACTCAATCAAGTGCCATCCAAGGATTTTGAAGGAATTCACACTTCCAAGCTAGCTCATTGGAAAGTTTGTTCCGAGAGCTTTCCAACGGTATATTACACGCCTCAATCCGACCTATGGATTGAAAGTTACACTTGATTCTTTGTTGGGTCCATCCTTGAAATTGCCGCGAGCGCCTTCCACAAGTAATAAAGAGAGAGAGCTTTAGTACAACTCCAAAAGATGGTGGAGTGGTCAAAGTACTTCCCTTGAAAGTAGGAGGTTGTGGGTTCAAATCCTCCTACCTTAGGGACTCTAAACCTCTCTATTACCACTCAAAAATTAAAATTGCCTCGTGCGTAGCCAACGGTCGCCAAGGGAGCCTTGGGTGCCAATGTATTGCTTAAGTTATTGCCTAAGTTCTTTGCCTTAGTCGACGCCTTAGTCGACGCCTTGGAGACTCTACGTAGGTGTAAACGTAGGTTCTGGTTCTGGAACTGGAACAGAAACAGAAACCGAAGACGAAGACGAAGACGGAGACGGAGACGGAGACGGAGATGGAGATGGAATCGGAATTCAGAATCGCGAACAGAGAACAGATCTGTATTGACGCGTGCAGAGCTCTGATACCACTGTTGTCAGGATCTTGCTCACGTGCATACAGAGATTACGGACGCAAAAAAACACACAGAAAATAGAGAAAACAGAAGACGAGATCGAACGCAAGATTGGGTGCAATCTCCCCCCATGCACTCTGTTTCGACAGTCCACAGAGTGCATGTATTTATAGGAATTTTAATTACGTCAAAAAGAGTGGTTACAAGAGGGCAGCTTCGAAAAGCAGGCGTGAAACTAAAAGTTGATAACTTTTACGGAAAGCCATTGCTTTCAATAACAGAAACTATGGTCTTCAATCACCCTTATTCTGACCATTACTTTTCTAACAATAGAACCTTCTACGCGGGTTTATTTACAAGCTAAATAATAATTATTTCGATTATTGATGTCCGCCCTTTCACGCCTTGCACGCGCCTCACGAACCTTCAGCTGCTATATCAGAAACATCAAAAACATATTAATACATTAATAATATAATACTTTAATAATGCATTGTTCAATAATATACAACAGCTTTTGCCTCCTCAATATCAACTCTATCATCAACAAGTGCATCATGTAAATCTACATCAGAAATGGAATCATCTCCATCATCACATGAAACGTGTAATGGCGGAGAAGTTCTCTCATTAGGACTGGCACCAGACTATCACCTATAAAAAGAGGCAGCAAAGTGTCATACATGACTTCAGATCTAATTGATGTCTCCTTAGTACATGAAAGTAATGACTGAATAGCATCTTCCACAAAAACAACATCATGGCTAACCAAAAAGTGCTTATTTTGTGGATGATACAGAGGATAGCCTTTGCTTTTAGGACTATATCAAACAAAAATACATTTCACTACTTTATCATCCAATTTCTTGTGTTGTTGTTCAAGCACTAATGCATATGCTAGACAACCAAAAATATGCAGGTGAGCAACAGATGGCTTGTGACCATGCCAAGCCTCATATGGAGTAAAAGACTACAATGCTTTAGTGGGACACCTTTTGAGTACATATGTTGCACACAACAGCCTCAAGCCAAAAACTATGTGGTAAAGCATGACTCTTGAGCATAAAGCTCACCATCTCCATAAGTGACCTATTCTTCTATTCAGCAACTTCATTCAGTTGAGGTGTATAGGGCACTATACACTGATGTTTTATCCCTCGATCAGAATGGAGGGTGCCCATTTCACATGCTGACAGATCTTTAGGCAAAACTAAAAACTATTTGAAGCACATAAATACTTCATACTTTGCTTTCAATGGATATGCCCATGCATGTCTAGAAAAATCATCAATGAAAGTCATAAAGTAAAGATAGTTTCCAAAAGAGGTTGTCTGCATATGACCACATACATCACTATGAAAAAGCTGCAATTGATGAGTAGCTCAAACTGAACCATCTTTTGGGAACGAGGAATGTTGTATTTTTCCCAAAATATAGTCTTCACATACATGTTTAACAGGTGCCTCAAGTTTGGGCAGAGAGGACACCATTTCAAATTTCTATAAGCATAGCAAACTAGCAAAATTCAGATGACCAAAGCATGCATGCCAAAGCTTTGCATCTGACAAAGCCTGAGAATCATGCACTACATATGTTGAATCATTCACAAATTTTTCATAGTTTATGAGCTTATACAGCCCAAGACATAAAATGAGAGAAGCAATAATGACATCACCATTTGATAGATCATGAACTCTACATGTGTCATCAACAAATTTCACAATTGAGTCAATCTTGGCTAAAGCTGAAACTGATAACAGATTCTTCTTGATCCCTCGCATAAACAAAGCATCTGACAATGTAAAAGAACTACCATCAATAGTGGTCAGAATGATCTTACCAACTCCCATGGTACGATAAGAGGAGTTATTGGCACATGTGACAATATTCCCTGTAGGGGCATGCTCAAGTGAAGTGAAGAAACTATGTTGTGAGGTAATATGTTTGGTTGCCCCACTAGCAAAGTACCAAACATCTGAGTCTACTGCAGACATACAATGTTCATGGGAAGATGGTTCATAACTACAAACAAGGGTAAATGCCATTGTTCATTCTGCACAAGATTAACAGACTTTATTTTGGGTGTAGAGACTGCTGCAACAACCATTCCAACCTCTTTCTTCCTTGCCTCTTTAGCAGCCAGTTTTGGACAACTCTTTATGGCATGATCATTTCCTTTACAATATTTGAAAAACAATTTCTACTTTTCTGTTTTCTTCCCATCTCTGTCATCCTTCTTTGATTGTTTAGAATTAGCAAATATCTGCTTACTAGTAGAAGAGCTCCATTTACCTTTGCCCTTTTGACTAGCCAAGAAAGCTTGATCTGCAACATGCATAATGGACCTGTTTTGCCTAGATTGATCTTCTTGCAATAGAACAAATACTAACTCCTCAAATGTTGAGGCATTTGGATTGCCTTTCATCATTAAAAGAAGAGTAGAAGTAAAAATCTGATATGAATCGGGAAGACCATTCTGAACGGACTGCACAAGTGAACTATAAGGCAAGACTTCATCAGCATTAATCAATTGTTCCTTCAAATCTTTGATCTTTGTCAAAAAAATTTCCATTGAATCTCCTTCATTCATGTGCTCACTTTCTAATTTTATTTGGAGGTGAAACATTGTTATAGAACCCATTCCAACAAGGTAAGTTAAAGGGATGCAACTTTTCAAAGTAAAGCTTGTGCCACAATTTAATGAAAGTAAGTTTGGCGAAGCAAACTGTGTGTTTTCGAAGATCCATGGTATGCAATAAACACTTTGAACCTTGGACTATCAGATTGAAGGTTCAAAATGCAAAGTGTAGTTTGACATTAACCCTGGAAATGTGGGGGATAAGAGAGGTCTCAAGGTGCGTGCATTTTCTTTCAAATTCAATTTTAGATGGAAGAGTAAATTGACGATTGAACTTTCAAGCAAAAATTAGTTAAAAATCAACTTGAGGTGAACTCTCAAATGTAGAAGATATGATAAATCTCATGAGTCTATGTTGTTCTTTCAAATTCCAAAGTTAAAAAAAGAGAGTAAGGTGAAAGCCAAAAAAAAAGGAGTAAGTCTGAAATTACAATAAGTACAATATATATAGAGAAATACATACAAAAAACCCTAATGACCATAAATGAAAGCTATAAAAAAAAACATCACTCTCAGTAGATAGATTCGACAAAGCTCATTGAAATTATCCCTTAGATATATAAAAAAAACCACTATACATTTTGGAGAAAGGGAAAGGGGTATGTGACATCCTAGATCATTACATCTTGAGCTTGATACCTTAAGAGTCAATGCCATGGGATATCTAAGACAAACAAGAGTTTGGGCATGACTAAGGTGACATTAAGATGATAACATCTAGAGGAAGAAAATTGCTATATAGATATTTTGCAGCAAATTTCTATATAGATATCTAGTGATGGAGGCCATCTATGAAGCTCTTTCATTCAATAGAATATAGAAATAACCGATTGTGACATGAGTCTCAAGATGCCAACAAATTTATCCAAGCCATTTTATATGAAGATAATGTTTACTAGTTTAGGAACTTCAAAATGTTTACAAATAATCTCAATTTTGTAATCCCAAGAGTTGGAGAATCCTTAAGCATATTTACATAACTTTAATAGCTATTTAGGTCCAAATAAACTAGTAGCAATAGTTCAAGATAAAGGAAAATTTTAAACTAACCTAGATTTTTTTTTGCAAAAATAGTTCTTTCCAAATGTGTATAGACCAATGAAAGCTCATTTTTTGTATAATTTTTCCTCATTAAACAAGGAAAACAAGGAGAGCTCTTGATAATTATGATTGTGTCTTGTTCCTCAATTTTCTTGTGATGAGGCTTGTAATAAAGTAAGTCTATGATCTGATTGTTCGATCGGTTCAAGTAGATCTCAAATTGGAGACCATTTGGTCACTCCTATCTATGGCCAAGGATGTCAAGACTAGACTTAAGTAAAATTTTATGCGCTCGCTTAAATAACTAACCCACTTAGCCTAGTGGTTAAGTCTCAAATTCATACCTTTTAGACACCATAAAATGTTTCTTATCAAGAACAACAAGTTGAAACCCAAGTGGCCCCGCATGAGGGGGACAGGAGGATTGTTAACCTCCTTTATAACACTCTCTAGACTTGCAACCTTTGCCCCTCATATTTGGGATTCAAGGGGTCCCATGGGCAGTAGTCCCATTCACTTGTAACCTTTTCTTTTTTTCTTTAATTAAAGTCCGAGAGATTAGGTCATGGCTGAGATTCCTTTTGAAAAAAAAAAGTCTCAAATTCAGGAAGGAAGAGGTGGTGGGTTCAACCCCCATAGGGAGCAAGGGGAGATATTTTTGGTCAAAGAGCCTTCTAACTCAAGAAAACATGAGTTAACTTGATTCTAGAGAGCTTAACTCGAGTGTTGAGTACATGTATGACCAGTGGACTCTAATGGATGGTGTTAAAGCAGAGGTGGAGATCACACCAACCACAAGTGGACTCTAGTGGAAGATATGAAAGGAGTGGTGGAGATCACACATGCACTTGTGGACTTCAATTACATTTGTGATCCTTGTTGATTCAAGCAGCTATATATAGAGGCATAAGGTTGGGAGGAGATTCATCGCTCTAGCATGTGGTGGTCCTAATAGTTAGTTTTTTGCATTTGTATTAGAGCCCAGGGTAAGTTTTCATAGTGACCTTGATGCCTCATCATCTTCCTCAAGCTTTAGTCTAGCTTTCATAATGCTCTTAGTGGCTTCATCACCATCTTCACAAGCTTTTGTGGGAAGCTTAGATCTTTATTATTTTTTATTATAGGACGATTTATATCATGTCAACCTTTTGATACTACATTGATATTCAAAGTTTGGATGGTTGCACCTTTGCTGCTCAAAAGTTTTTTCCTTTTTATAAAAAAAGAGTATTATGGCAGTTGTAGAGTAGAAGATTCAAACCCAAGACCATTGCATGGAAAAGAAACACTACAACCATATAATAACCACGTTTGCTATTGCTCCATCTTTAATTAACAAGGTTGATGCTACCTAATGTAGAAGTTATGCTCCCAAAAGTTTTTCGTGCCACTTTCCTCTGAAGTAGAAGTGAAAGATTTGATCCATTTGTGGTTATGCATGATTTGAACTCAAGTACCTCATGCACTAGAGAACCACCCTATCCATGGCACAAGAACATCCATCTAAAAATATATGTGCAAGATCTGATGTTATTCACGTGTGGTACTCGACATTAGTGAGAGATGAGAAAGTAATCTTCAATAGATAAAGGTGGTTGGGTTTTGAACCAAAGACCATGAAGAGAAGGGATGATTGCGCTAGCCATGTGAGCTATGTGAGTTGTAGACAAAAATTCAGATTATTCTAGTGAGAAACCCATACAGTAACCAATGGAAGAAATTATCCTTCCTAATGATCACTACCAACGAAGGCTTTGGAAACTTCAACATGGAGTTGTTCTTTCTTCAATTATCCACAAGGCTTAGAGGGAGCACAAATGCTTCAAAAGTAAGGACCTTGCCTCAAAGAGTTTGAGCTTGAGTTCCTTCTTTCAGAAGCTCTAGTCTCTTCTTTAAGAAACAAAGGAAGGACAAAACTATTTATGCAAGCTAAGTATTTTCCAAGATCATGTTTGATTTCAGTACTTTCTTTGCTCTTTACTTTCATGTAGATTGCATTTAATTATCATTGAATCATGGTATAAGTCCACTTTTGATCATTTTTATGTGAATTTTAAGAAATTAATGAAAGAAAAATGGGCAAGCATAGATGTATTGGAAAACACATCAAGCACTTGTTTACATACATTATTCATTGTTTCCACTTCATGCATGGAAATTAATGATTGCTTGTGCATTCAGACTTTTGAAAGAATGCTTTCAATGCACAAAACACACTTCCTTATTATTAGAAAAGGTTCTCAATGCACTTATTCATGTGCATTGCAGAGGCTTCTGCTCTCTCTACAGAGCTCCAAATTGGATGACAAATGGCTCATTGGAAAGGTATCAGTGTCTAGTTTATGTAAATTTTCATATCATTTGGTTCAATAGATTTGGAGAAATCTCAGTTTTTCTGTCTCGGGGTCAATCTCTACGTATTCCTGAAAAATAGGAGGTACCACCATTGAGTGTCTGATTCATTCCAAAAGCATATTTTGCTTATTTCTTGTACTCTTGTGCATTCTATACACTCAACCCTATGTGTATCACTCCCATAAAAGTATTTTTTGCTAATTGTAATCATGTTCGTTTGGTCGCTATGAGCATTTGAAGTTCATTGTCTCATCCATAAATAGTAAGTTTTTTGAGCTAGTCGATGCACAAACCTATCTATTTTGTATCGACTCTTTCTCCTTGATTCTCCAAAGTACATAGTGCATCTTATTGTACTTATTGCATGCCTATATTTTATTGTGCTTATCGCATGCCTATAATGTCTATTTGAGTCTCCACAAGCTCAAGATCTAGTATTGTGTCGGTTGGCTAGAAAAAACTTCATCGATTCGCAACTCACTTTTCTACCTCCTACAAGACTCTCCAAGTTCTTTCAAAGAGGAGTACTTATCCAAAGAATTTTCAGATTTTCTACAAGAGAATGGGATCAAAAGGTAGTTTATGTATAGTTATATACTTGAACAAAATGGAGTACTTTGTTGGAGTTAGACATTTGCGGAAGCATGCAAACAACACAAGGAAGAAGAACAAGCTTGGAGCACAACACACAATATTGAATGTATTATTAGAGAACGTACAAAGATTAGTAGCCCGTTAGGGCAATAGGCATATATACAAGCCAGGGGAAAAAATCCTCCTAAAGAGGGAAAAAAAGTGCCCCGGCGGTCCTAGAGTGTTTTCACACATCACTACCTAAATATATCAACAAATCCCCCCTAGGAGTGTTGCGATGAACAAGGAGCTGGCACTCATGTATAAGGAAGTGCCAAACTATGTGGAAATCACTCCACAAAAGGAAGTAAGCCCAAATATTTGTGAAAAGCTTCAAACCTCTCCCTAGGCACAGCCTTCGTGAAAAGGTATGCAATGTTCTCTTGCGTGGGCACATATGCCAAGCTGATCTCCCCAGCAGAGAACCTCTTCCTGACATAATGATAATGGACCTCAATGTGCTTAGTGCGAGCATGGAACACAGGGTTCCTCGCAACTGCCAATGTGCTCTAACTATCAGTGAAGATGGTGGTGGTAGAAAATTGACCAACACCCAAATCAGCCATAAGGCGTCTGAGCCACACTACATCAGCTTCAGTACCTGCAGTTGTAACAGTTGTAGGTGTTACAGGATGTTTTTCAACACCCTGCACAATGTTTCACAATCCTTTTGCAACCAATACATGTCGCATCATATAAGCCCATAACGGGTAGTTGGTACCATCCAACTTATCCTCAACAGCCAACATACGGAATACATCACTGCTTTCAGCCATGGCCAATGAATAAAATACCTTTGGCACAAAAAGACTAAATAGCCTACACAAGTGCTACGATAGTGCATTCAAAGGCCGAAACAGGCTCAGATCGTGATTTCGGCACCACAAAGTGAAGTTGTTTTGATCTCGGAAACATGCTGAGTATGCTCACCAAAATTCGTGCGATTCTAAGACTGCAACCGAAGAGGTGTCAATGACGCCTTGGATGAAGCGGCGACCTGCTCTGATACCAATTGTTGGAGTTAGACGTCTGCGGAAGCACGCGAAGAGCACAAGGAAGAAGAAGAAACTTGGAGCACAACACACAATACTCAATGTATTACTAGAGAATGTACCTAAATATATCAACATACTTGAAAGGAAAAATAGGAAAATCATTGAAGTTGCAAGATGCATGCTTAATAAGATGAAGGTACCACTATACTATTGGGTTGACACTACCACAACCACCATTTACTTAATGAATATGTGCACCACATTGGGAATGCATAACTTGATACTAGAGGAGGTATATTGTAGTAGAAAGTTGATCTTACACACCTCAAATTTTTTGGATGTGTTTTCTTTGTTCACATTCCACAAGAAATTAGAACAAAGATGGAACCAAGATAAAAAAAGCATTTTCATCAGCTATTCGATGGAGCAAAAATGATACAAGTGTTAGAACCATGCAAAAAATGAAGTAAGAGTCTCATGAGATGGGGTCTTTGATGAAATAAGATCATAGTATGAAGATAGAGGAAAGGAAGGGTTTCTTGAAGAATATTGTCATAATTATGCATGAACTAATAAAAGAGAACAATAATCAAGCGAAAAAAATTTAGGTCTAGAGACATCTGAAGAACATTCAACATGGTTGGAAGTCATTCTTTATCTCCGAATTCGGCTCATAGTAGAGATGAAGAAGTAAGTGTTGCTCAAAACAGTGAGATAGATGCAAGTGAAGAAGAATATGAAGAGGTGATAGGGTTGAAAAACATAGACTTCTTCATGTAAGTCACCATTCAAAAATGCATTGTTTATGTCCAATTGATGTGCATTATAACCTTGTAAGCCGCCGGATTGGCAATTGTAAACTTGTCTCTTTTTCATATTCCACACGAACCGAAAGGTCGTTGCGAAGAACTGTAATCTCTTATAAATCAATGAAAGGACGCTTCGGTGACAACCGGAAGAATCGCCAGACTGTCTGTCTGGGCGATACGTTCTGTGGAGTTACCATAGTGTTGTTCTTTTGAGAATTCTGAGTAGTATTGTGTTCTTTTTGTCGTCGTTGTTTGATTACCTTAATTTTTGGTTAGCACTTTTCCATTAAGTTAAGTGTTGTAAGTCTGGGTTACAGTAATGTTTACTTTTTGCATTATGTACTGAGAAAGTCTTAATCTGTGTACGAACCGGAAATCT
The DNA here is from genome assembly GCA_020310875.1 of Ceratopteris richardii. Lineage (NCBI taxonomy): Eukaryota > Viridiplantae > Streptophyta > Polypodiopsida > Polypodiales > Pteridaceae > Ceratopteris > Ceratopteris richardii. Next base: position 140,984,304 of record CM035409.1, on the reverse strand, counting down.
GTGAGAGAACGAACCAGAGTAGTAATAGTAATTCATGTTAACAGAGTTCTTTGAACACTCATGTACTGCTTTGTGAGTGATTAATTGGGAAAATCAAGTATAGGGCCTCTGTTTATTCAGACCCCTTCCACTCCCAAGAACCCGAAAGAGCTTAAACGTGTCTCTGATGGCAACGCATGTTTAACACTGGCGCCGTCTATGGGAAGGTGGCAACAGATTGTTACAAAGTGATTGGGAAGGTGACCATAGATTGTGAATTGACAGTAAGGTGAAATAGTATGTAAGTGTTGCAAAAGTGATATATGTTGGTTACTAGGTCCGGCGAGTCGTATCCGAAGTATAGGAGAGATCGACAGCCTTGGGTGGTATCAAATTTGTTAAGGACACCCCCAGGAAGCAGAAGCACAGATCGATTAAGCCCAGTAGTAGAAGAAACGAAGCACATTAGCAGTGATTCCGGTAGCATTCCGGTAGAACATACTGCAATTCTGGCTGATTCCGGTGTAATTTCGGCACAGTCTGCAGAAGATATAGTAACTTCGGAGTCTACAAGGACGCAGTGTGTAGTTGATCCGACACCATCTTGTCAGGATTCGAACCCGTCTGAGGATAGAAGTGTCTTGCCCAGAGAGGTCATTGAAGGTGAAAGAATACCCTGGATTGGGGAAAGTTCCACTGATTCCGGTGGCACTTCAGTCCCAGTTGCAGAGAATTTATAAGTTTCCGGTGACAGTGTTATACTTCCCGGTGAATCCTCATTCCGGACACCACTGTTCGGGGTATGCTTGCCTACGTTTGATACCACAAAAGAGGATAGGCTATTCGAATTAGAAATTCATAAGAGGTTGAGCGCTATTATTGGAAGTAGCCAGAGGCATAGAAGACGCGGAAGCATGTAACGACAGAGCAGGGAGCCAGTTGAATCTTTTTTCAAATAATTATGTTTTCAAATACTTTCCAAAAACCTCCAACAGTGATTTTGATCACTATTGTAACATATGTAACATAGAAAACCCCATTTTGTAATCCATAGCTCCATTTTGTGCAAGCCGAGGAGTCCTCAAGCTTGAGGAGCTTAGGTAGAACACGCGTATCAATTTTCGTTATTTTTAGACACCGTTTACCCTTCCAAATAGCATCTAGGACCTAATTTTTAACTAGGCCGGTCACTAGATGTGAAACCAGTCAAAACTAGTCTAGAAACTATAAAAAGATCTAGAGAGCTCATTTTTGAGGTTAGCTTGTTTGAGTAGAGAAGAGCTTAGAGCTATTTTGAGCTTGTAATAGTGTTCTTGAGTAATAGAGCTAATTTCCCACCTTCCATTGTGTCTTGCTTGTCTCTTCATTGTGTGTGTGTATGTGTGTGTGCATCTTGGTGCTTCTCACCTTCACTCTCACATCATCTCACATTCACGATCTTCATATCACTCCTATCTCTTCCGCGGATTGACAATTAAGGAGGTGAAGCTTCTTAACGTGGTTCTCACCATTGTGCTAGAGCAACACCAAATTTGGCGCCGTTGCCGGGGATCGAGTCTAGAACGAATGTGTGATGGTAAGAGTATAGCAAGAAGTAGCATTGGAAGGTAAAAATTTCAGTTTTTGTTGTTGTTTTTACTTAGTTTTTAGTGTTTTTCACCTCCCCCACACTCCATCTTCATCACCGCATCATCATCTTCATCTCCAAAAAAATCAGAAAATTCACCATATCCACCCATTCTCCTCATTTCCCCTCATTTGTGCATGCGAGAGAGTGAGAGAGAGCTTTTGTGCTTGCATGTGCTTTTGTCTTCTTGAGTTTTCTTGCAGGTACAGTGCTCCAGAGCATCAGGAAAGCTTGGAAAAGGTAACATTTTTAGTTTCTGTCAGAGATTTCCGTCTGTGTCAGACCATCGCGATGGTCTGCAAAGTGCGGAATTTTTGGTAAGCGACCACACCACGGGATAGGCGACACAAGCGCACACACGAATCCACAGACGCATCTGCAAAAATCACATTTTGGTGGACCATCGCGACGGTCTCAGACCATCGCGATTGTGTCACACCATCGCGATAGGCTCACTATTGCTCTAGCACAATGGTGAGAACCACGTTAAGAAGCTCCACCTCCTTAATGTCAATCCGCGGAAGAGATAGGAGTGATATGAAGATCGTGAATGTGAGATGAAGTGAGAGTGAAGGTGAGAAGCATAGAAATGCACACACACATACACACACACTACGAAGAGACAAGCAAGACACAATGGAAGGTGAGAAATCAATTCTATTACTCAAGAACACTCTTACAAGTTCAAAAGAACTCTAACCTCAAACAAGCTAACTCTAACTAGCCTCAAAAATGAGCTCTCTAGCTCTTTTTATAGTTTCTAGACTAGTTTTGACCGGTTTCACATCTAGTGACCGGCATAGTTAAAAATTAGGTTCTAGATGCTATTTGGAAGGGTAAACGATGTCTAAAAATAACGAAAATTGATACGCTTGTTCTACCTAAGCTCCTCAAGCTCGAGGACTCCTCGGCTTGCACAAAATGGAGCTATGGATTACAAAATGGGGTTTTCTTTGTTACATATGTTACAATAGTGATAAAAATCACTGTTGGAGGTTTTTGGAAAGTATTTGAAAACATAATTATTTGAAAAACGATTCGACTGGCTCTCTGCTTTGTCGTTACATGCTTCCGTGTCGTCTGTGCCTCTGGCTGCTTCCAACACTCACGCCATCGCGACGGCTCGGCCGGACCATCGCGACGGTCTCACGCCATCACGACGGTTCATTTGGACCATCGCGACGGTTTGCGGACCATCGCGACTGTTCGGTTGACCCCACACCATCGCGATTGGCTCACGCCATCGCGTCGACGCTGCCATGTGGCAAGCTAGACCATCGCGACGGTTCGCACCTCACGCCATCGCGACGGTTCGCACCTCACGCCATCGCGACGACACCCTTACACCATCACGACAACTTGAAAATTGAACCATCGCGATTGGCTCAAGCCATCGCGCCCTGACCATCGCGATTGGCTCACACCATCGCATCTATGACCATCGCGACGGTTCACTTTGGACCATCGCGATTGTTCATGTTGACCGTTGACTGACGCCATCGCGATTGTCCGCCTGATCGAGCCATCGTGATTGCTCACATTTGGAGCATCGCGACCGTGCACTTCAGACCATCGCGATTGTTCACCTTCACGCCATCGCGACGGTTCCAGACCATCGCGATTGTTCACCTTCACGCCATCGCGACGGTTCCAGACCATCGCGATTGTCTCATGCCATCGCGATTGTGCACCCCCATCGCAAATTTTAGGGTTTCATTTTTTGGCCAATTTTGGGGCTATTTTTGGGAAATTTTTGGGTGATTAGACTCATAGGAGACCCCTTAGCTCATATTTGGAGAAAAACCTATTTGTCAGTTTTTACCCCCCAGGGCCTGAACGGTCATAACTTTTTCATCCGAAGTCCGTTTTTTGAGCTTAATAGCTCGTTAGAAAGCTCTTTACGAGTACTACGTGACCTCAACTGTTTTTTTCTTAAAGAATACGTCTATTTTTAGATAAGATATTTTGAGGTTGACCTAGTTTGGGACTAGAAAGCCAGGGGGTAAGCATTAAAAAGTTGGGCAAAAGGGAAGGGACTTAAAGGGTGTATATACTCAAGTGCTTGATCATCCAACTGTGAATTGGTCTAATATTGGATTTTTCCAGGTCTAGCAAGGGCAATCAAAGGCAACCAAGGCAAGGCAGTGAAGGGCATAAAGCTTGGGAAGCGCGGCTTCTTGGGCATCAGAGCAACCAGAAAAGCTGACTCGAGGTTGGAAGATTACTCAACCCCCTCAGTCAATTCTTAGCTTAGGATAAACGTTAGCATTGTGGATTCAAGACGATAGGAACGCGTCAAGTTCAAGAGAATTAAATTTATCAAGTTCAAGACTAAAAGTAAAGGTGTGTGACACGAAAACCTAAAGGAAAGAACATAAGTCTGACGGAACGAGAACTCAAAGTACCACGGAAAGTCGAATTCCTGACGCATACATTAAAACAAGAATCTAGAGAAATTTAAAAAGAATCAAGAAAGTAATAACAAAGAATCATTGACGATCTGAGCGTGTACTGAGTGTGCAAGGAAGAAAATTAATGAACCTTAGATCGGGCAAACATATAGGCAATTCAGACCGACGAAGCCTTAGATCATCAGAGGCAAGTGTAAGAACTACTGCACGATCGTGGGCTCAACAATTGAACACTAGTTATTCCTACGAGAGCTCAAATACTAGCGATTCAGAAATGGCATTTAGCACCGAAAGACCAGAAGGAGGGTCGAATGTAGCCTATTTAGAAAAACCAGAAGGACCCTATAGAACACAACTAGAGTTTCTCCGAACCAACCGATTAGGTGCTCGCATCTATGAGGATGGTTTGCGAAGGCAAGTGGTGCAAATGCACAACCCCGATCAACCCATTGGATTGGAACGTCCAATGGTGAAATTTGAGAGAGACGCGTACATAGACAAGGAAGGAACAATGTACATCTTGAGTACGCAGCCAAACAATACCAACGAGTTTGGTGTGATTCAGATAGAGACGGAAACTAAATCTCAAGGAAAAGAACCATTAGAAGAGCCTAAAACACCTAGAGGGAAATCTGTACTGACACAAGTACTAATCCCAGAATGGATCCCTCAGGATAACAGAAGCATAGAGTTGTTTGTAAATAAAGAAACTAATGAAGCCTTTTGGAGATACAAGACCGAACTACTTAGTGAGGTAGGTATCATCATGATATATGAGTTCAAGGACCCGGATACACCTGGAAAGGTTGTATACCTGGATGAGACTTCAGAAAGAGTCTTTGTGGTGCCTGACCACGCTAAAAACACATACACATGGAGAGGTGAATTGGTATTCCCTCCATCTAGAACGAACATGAATACAAGTCAACAAGGGGCAGGAACATCCTCAGCCCATGGAAATCAAAGAGAAAAGAATAAAGAAAGACCCGAAGTAAGCTTCACTCATCCCATGGGGAGAGATAGAACAACCACGGACACTAATAGAGTGGATAGACAAAGAGATCATGGAATACCAGGTGGTAGAGATGATTTTCCTCTACCTAGACCACGTGAACACGCAAGAATATTGAGACCCACTCAGTTAGTGAAATCCATGAAAAATTACTTTGATGGGACAGGAGATCCCTATGACCATGTTGCAGAATTCAAGCAAGTACTAAGAGCCGAACAAGTTGAAGACATGTTCACGCAATACAATGCATTTGGACTAACGTTAAAGAATATCGCTTTAACTTGGTTCCAACCATTGCAACAAAGGCAATTTAGAGACATCCATCACTTTTTAGATTCATTCATCACTGAATTCTCTAAAAGTGGGATTAAACATGACACGTCTTCGTTGATTCATAGCTTTAAACAGACCCCTCAGGAAACAGTCAGACTGGCAGGACGTAGGTTTAGACAATATGTTGAACGATGTCCAATGCAAGAGCTACCCTCACAGGCCAAGCAAGTGTCATTGTTTCTAGATGGCTTGTTGAGCTCTAAACTACGCTCCTATGTGTACCTAAAAGAACCCAGAACGCTAGAGCAATGTATAAGAATTTGTATAGACATTGAGGACAACTTAAGAGATGAGTTGGAACTCTCAAAGGTCTATAAGGACTCAGACTGTTTATCTATAGCATCCACGAAATTGTCTAACTCGATAGAAGATCTAGCAGAAAAAGTGGCCCAGAAACTAGGAGTTTCTAGTAAACCTAGGGTGCTAATGAACAAGCGTTGTTACACATGTGGTGGTGACCACATGGCAAATGTGTGTCCCAATGCACCACAACCACAAGCCAACCCTAGTGGCCAATAGTGTACAATTGAGAGAAGATACATGAATCATACGGCTCAAGACTGCCCATACAACAAACAAACCGTGAGATAGAACTACCCGCAAGCATACCAGCAGCCAGGTAGGTATAAAGGCCATTACAATGCTTAGCCTTATTACTATAGGCCTCCTCAGAACTACCCATACCAGGCTCAATAGAGACCTCAACCTGTCTTAGCTCAGCAGCCACCCCCACCAGCGAATGTCATCTTAGTCAAATACGCTGCTGCAGAAGAGAACCTAAGTAGGGCCTTAGTGCCTTCTTCACCTTTGATCACAGAGAGTGACCCGAACTCAAACAGTTTTGACTCTACGCATGTAGATAGTCCACCCGCATATTACACGGAGTCACCAGAACATGTGGAGACATATCATTATGATAGTCCACCAGTGGAACCTAGTTGGGAGCCAGACTATGCTCATGTGATGTACACAAACCCAAATCCACGGCCCCAAGTAAGACAACAAAGACCACAGGGCCCTAGAGGACCATGCTTTAGGTGCCAAGGAGATCATTTCATAAAGGATTGCCCACATCCCCCGATATCAGGACAATCACAATACTATAACATCCAAGGCTTTTGTGCTGATTGTGGTAAAGAGCACATAATCAAAGATTGTCCGAAGAACCCTGTTAATGCTTCGAATGTGACACCGATCAACGTGATAGGTATTGTAAACAATGCAGATGGATCCAAACCTACCTACATGCCTATCCAAGCTATCACCAGAGCTTAGGCGCTCTTACAGAACCAACAGCTTAATCAAGAGAAAGTAGCTGGAAATTGTGAAGTTATAGAATCTAGCAGTAAAAAGACAAAATCTTGGAAAGATTCTAGAGAAAGAATAAAGAGAAAGTGGAGTAAAAAGATAACTGAGTTGGAAGGAAGTTTAAAGGAATCTAGAGACAAAATCCTAGAATTGACTTCACAGGAATTGAATCAAGAGAATCCAGCTCAGAAATCAGGATCAGTTTTAGCGAAACCCATACCAGAGAATCTAGACATGATGTTTCGTGCATATCAGGCTAGATTAAAAGAAGGACCTCAAGTAGCTGAAATGAGCAAGAACTACCCACGAGCAGACTTAGAAATTGAGAGGACTAAACTTTGCATGAAGATGGTAGAACTAGCACAAGCTTTGTTCGAAGCCTCTAGATATCTTAATTGGAATAACATGGCAAAACCGGAATTACACTTTCAAGGACTAATGGAGAGGCTAGAATACTTGATAGAAAGCAAAGAGAAAAAGGATCAGCCTAGGAACCCTATCGTCCCAGAGACACAGGAAAATAATGTACCATCCCTGTCTCAAGTACCCAATACAGAAAGTCAAGACAATTTGTCTTCCATATATAGGTACTCACATGAATTTTTGAGGGAAATCCAAGAAGAGAAATGGAGAAAAGAACAAGGAACTCATCCTCCTATTCAAGAAATAGACGACTTGCAAGAACAATTTCCCCAAGATATCCCCTCTATTTACGATGAGGTAGAGGAAGAGCAACTGAGTGAACACACGGGATTTGAATCCAATTCTTTACAAGAATTACCTCAGTTCACAGGACCTTGGGAAGCAAAGTCTATTAGCATGAGAGCACCCACGATAATAGTGAGGAATGAAGAATCAGTAATCCCTAGAAACACGGAAGTGATCAAGAACACTAAAGTACAGTGTAATCTCACTCTGGAGGAATTGTTAAAGGTTAAACCAGAATTGTGGAAACATGTAGCAAATCAATTCCCCGAGCTTGCTACTACTCCCTCACAAATAGGATCACAAAATAAGGTACCGGAGATACCCGTAGAAAAGATTGGAGATGTAAGCCAAGGAGAGGAAGGTAACACTTATCTTCCGATAACCCATCAGGGCTACACCACGAAAGCCATCTTAGATTCAGGAGCCGGAGTAGCCATAGCTACCACCGCTTTATGGAAACGTTGGGGTAAGCCAGCATTAAGACCCACCTAGATGAAGCTACAAATGGCTGACGGACACATAGAAAAACCATTAGGCTTACTAGAAGGCATATCTCTCACCACTTGTGGTGTAGAATTTGAGCATACTTTCGCCATTTGTGACTTTGCAAAAAATCATGCTTATGAGATGATATTGGGACGACCATTCATGCGTCAGTTGCAAATTGTACAAGATTGGGGAACTAATTCTTTGTACTTGCAACATTTAGGAGTGACTACCAAAGTCAATCTTAAAGACTATTCACATCGAGACGTACCCCCAATACAATGGAATACCATCCATAAGACACCAGTAGAAACAGAATCAGTACACTCTTTAGAATCAGACCCCTCATGGTTGCATGAGGACACTCATATATGGATGTGTAAAGTTGCAAAACAAGAGGAAGAAAGGTTAGAAGCCAGGACCTTAGGTGTAGAACAACATCCACGAACCCTTCAGGATCCAGCTTACGCACCTGTAGTATTTCCAGATGAAGAGTTTGAACCCCATGGTTGGGCAAAAATCCTAGCAACCATGGATGTAGCCATCAATGAAGAACAATGGACACCCCACTATGACGAGGATGGCTATGACATTTTCAGTTTTCACGATAGAGCCAATCATGTGTGATGCAATTGAGTGTGAACCTAACACTGATGCATTTGAGGATGCAAGCGATTTCGATTTAGAATCAATTATCATGGACCCACCCTTTGCATCAGAGGAAGAATATTTCTACGAAGTAGATACTCACCCTCAGAGACACGAGGAAATTACGAATGAGGTGAGGTTAGCCACAGAAGTGACTAACAAGAGTGAAGGCAAGAAAAGAAAGAAGAAAGACACCATGTCAGAAAAAGAAGAATCTTTGTTTGAAGTACCCGAGAATTTCAAGAAATATGAAATCAAAGATAGAAGAATTCATGGTACGAATGCCTAATAGAAAGGCGAATGACGGACAAGTATATGATAACCGAGAGAAAACCAAGAAAATAATAGTAGTCGTAGAAGGAGAAGAAGAAAAATGTACATACATAGAGCATGATTTGACGAAGGAAGAAGACGAAGAGCTAGTTGCCCTATTGCGCGAATATAGAGATGTGTTCGCTTGGAGTTACAAAGATCTGAAAGGAGTAGATCCAGATATATGTTCTCATAGAATCCCTATGACTCCAGATGCAAAACCTATGAAATAGAAACCTTACACGTACAATGATAACTACGCTGCGAAGATTAAAGAGGAGATAGATCGCTTGATAGAAGCAGGATTCATTTACGAAATTGAGCATACCGAATGGGTATCCCCTATTGTGGTAGTGCCCAAGAAGAATGGAAAATTGTGTGTGTGTATTAACCTTAAAAAAGTTAATGCCGCCACAATTAGAGACAGTTATCCTCTTCCTATCACGGAACACCTATTGGAAAGAGTTGCGAGCAAGGAAGTTTACAGCTTCCTTGATGGTTTCTCACGCTATAATCAAGTATCCATTGCTCCAGAAGATCAAGACAAGACGGCTTTTGCCACTGAATGGGGCATATTTGCATTTCGTGTGATGCCATTCGGCTTAACAAATGCACCCGCCACTTTCCGGCGACTCATGTGTCATGTTTTTAAGGAATTCTTACGCAAGAGTTTGGAAGTATATGTCGATGACATATGTGCTCATTCAAATGTAAGAGAGACACATATCCCTGAGTTAAGACAAATATTTGACAAATGTCGAGAATATCAGGTTTGTTTGAACCCAGAAAAATGTGTTTTCATGGTCAGACAAGGCAAAATTCTAGGACACATTGTGTCAAAAAATGGAATCTCTACAGATGAAGAAAAGGTGAAGGTAATTGCAGAATTACCTAGACCAACTAATGTGAAAGAGGTACAAGCATTTATGGGCCATTGCGGTTATTATAGGAGATTCATACACATGTATGCAATCATAGCCAAGCCATTGTACTCTCTTTTGACCAATTTTGAATGGACAGAAGAATGTGAGAATTCATTCAACGAACTCAAACCACGTTTGTGCTCAACACCTATATTGCCAACCCCGGATTGGAGTAAGCCATTCCATGTACATGTGGTTTGCATCCAATTATGCCATAGGATGTGTGTTAGCACAACCCACGAATGAAGGTAACATAGATCTCCCCATAGCTTACGCGAGCAGACAATTAAACGCAGCAGAAAGAAATTACACCACGACTGAACGAGAAGGATTAGGGATGATCTACGCGGTAAAGAAGTTCAGACACTATTTGTTGGCAAACAAGTTCAAGTTCTTTACAGATCATCAAGCCCTATTGTACCTAGTCAACAAACCATGTAACACAGGACGATTGATATGTTGGTTTCTATTACTCATGGAGTATGATTTTGAAGTAGTAGTCAGGAAAGAAAAGACACATCTTAGAGCTGACCACCTTTCGAGATTAACCTCAGGAGAAGCTCCTCAAGGAGTAGCGGATGATCTACCAGATTTATACTTGTTTAATCTTGAGATAGCCCCAGAATGGGCTAAGCCTATAGTCCCTATTCTGACATACGGACCCAAGAATCCTAGGATAAAGATCAAAGAAGGAGAGGTTATCAAATCTCAGAGATATCAAATCATAGCAGGAAGCATATATAAACAGGATAATCAAAAGATTCTTGCTTGTTGTGTAGATGAATCAGAACATGCAAATTGGTTGCAATTAGCACACGTAGGTGCATTAAAGCAACATCATTCGAAACATCGAACATTACAGACTCTGCATAGACTAGGAGTATATTGGCCTTCGATGGAAGCAGATGTCTACAAGTTGTGTAAAGAATGCCATGTTTGTTGTGAAAGACCACCAGTAGAGCATGCTACATTATATCACGTGTCTCTCACACCAGACTCGAGTGAACCTTTAGTGACATACTTGAGGAAGAAGACATTCCCTCAAGGAATGACCTTAGCTCAACAACCAAGTCTGGAGCAGGAAGCTCAAGACTATTCACTTATTGGCGATAATCTATACAAAAGAGGACGAGATGGATATCTAAGACAATGTGTTCATGAAAGCGATTATCTGAGCATACTAGAGACTACACACCAAGGTGTTGTAGGAGGTCATTTTGGACTAGATAGGATAATCAAAGCCATCCTCTTTGCAGGATTATGGTGGCCCACTCTTCACATGGATGCTCATACCTATGTTAAGAGATGTGATGTGTGCCAAAGAACTCAGTTTCCTACTCGCAGAGATGAAATGCCATTGAAACCCATGATGGGAGGACGTGCATTTTCAAAGTGGGGTATAGACTTTGTAGGACCCATTAACCCCCCTGCAAAAGGTACACATGCGGAATACATTATTGTTGCGACAGATTATCTAACCAAATGGGTAGAGGCAAAAGCCACAAAAAAGAATGATGCACACACAACTGCAAAATTCTTATTTGAAAATGTCTTTACAAGATATGGATTGCCTATAGAGTTAGTGAGCGATCGAGGAACTCACTTTCTAAACCAAGTCATTGAATATTTGTTACAGGATTTTATGGTGATTCACAAGAAATCCGCACCATATCATCCTCAGGCCAATGGTCAGGCTGAAAGCACTAATAAGATCCTTTGTAACGTACTGACGAAACTCGTGAACAACAAACATTCAGATTGGGACAAACAGTTACACCACGCTGTTTGGGCATATCGAGTAGCCTACAAGACCATACTCAATGCAACTCCCTTTCATATGGTTTTTGGTCAGAATGCTGTGCTTCCTTTGGACTTCTTGATACCGACCCTTAAGGTTGCACAAGAACATCAGTGGACCGGCCATGAATTATCAGCAAGAATAATGGATTTGGAACGATTAGGAGAAACCAGGCTAAAGGCAGCAGCAGGAATATATGCAGCGAAGAAGCGACAGAAAGCATATTTTGATGCACATGTGAAAGATAAAGGCCTAAAAGAAGGAGATTTAGTTCTAGTATATACGCTGAAACAGCACGCACGGAAGTTAGAAAAGCGAGGTTATGGACCTATGATCATTAACAGACTCTCAACAAGTGGAGCAGTATAGTTAGCCACCTTAGAAGGAGATGTAATGCCTAATTATATTAGTGGCTGTAGAGTCAAGCTATACCAGGAACCTCTTACTGAGGATATGCTTAGACGACTCACGTTGGCAAAGAAGCGTAAGGAGGAAGAAAATAGAATACGAGCGGAAGCTCAGGCAGAAGCAATAGAACGCATTAAACGCATGAAGCTAAGAAGACAAGGACTAGGGAGAGAACATTATAACCATCTGGAAACTACACCCAGATATCCCATGGCCATGTGTCAAGTAAAGTCAACCACTCATCCTAGTATAGTGGACAGGAGACCATTCATTACAGTCAGGCTAGAGCACGGCAACCCTTGCCAAGAGCTCAGGGCTTTAATTGACTCAGGTGTTGCGACTAGTGCGATTAGATGGTCCCACTATAAGGATTCAGGAATAGAAATGCGGCCAATTGAGGCATACCTCATAGGGCTAGGAGGCATGGAAACCCCTTGCATGGGTGAGGTGGACCTTCCTATCCTCATTAAGGATGTGACCATGACAGTGAAGCTACTAGTGTGCCATGATGACGACCTGATAGAACCCCTACAGATTGGAACCTTAGAGCAGAAGCGAGTGATACCGCTTGACTTCCCTAACGGCATTCCAACTGAGGTTTGTAACCCTAGACCCTATGAAATACATGCGACGGAAGACCGAAAGATCTTGGGTCAGCTCAGTCACGTTATGTCTACACCAACCCACTCGGGCTTGGCTAGGGACAGTTCTCAATCAGAAGGACGACAGGAGATCTTCCCTGGGGCTTCCTGCAAACTAGAAGGGGCAGCTACCCAACCGCTAGGGCAGATGGACACAATCAGCGGTCAGGTGGGTTGCATCAGCGGCCAAATGAGCACAATACCCTACGGTGCTCATCCTTCCAAACTTGTTGCGGACTGGCCTAGATTAAAGATAAAGAACGATTCACTTCCTAATGGGCAGGTCACGCAAGTGTTGGATCTCCCTTCTTTTCCAAAGCAGAGCGTCCAATGGACCTCTCAAACCCAACCATGAAGGAGTCAACCACAACAGAGGAACCCAGACCGACGACACCACCAGACGAGGCAAAGAAAGCAGCAGTATCAACATCACAGAACAAGTGGCACGAGACAAATATGGGTGCCAAAAGGACAGCAACCACAGGCTATTGGCAACACTACAGACAAGAACAGGACAAAGTTTCAAAAAAAGCAGAGTTAGCATCCAAAGTCCCCTCGATCTTCTTCCCGAAGTACAAATACTCGACAGATTTGGATCGCCAAGAAGTATCTTATCAATCGACCCACACCCACGCAGATTTGGGTACCCAAACAATGTATTATAGCTCAACCCTCAAGCCATGTAATATATACCCCTCAGACATCTTTCCATCCTTCAATACCACCAAACCCGATACCACTTTTTGCCCCTAAGCAGAAACACACCACCCACTCCAAGACTCTTAAGAAATGGATACCGAAACGTATCTCGACGTCTTCTTGTACCCCCTTATCTAACAATTCTCCCACCCCGTTTAAACACCACCCTTGTAATAATTCACCCTCAACTAAACCTTGTATGAATTCACACACCATAACCCCATGTCCCGCATGATAAAAGCTCATCAAGAAATGTATGCATAATCTGACCATGTAGGTGTTTAGAGACATGCATTAGCTCTGCAAAAAGTCATTGCATCAATCACTTCACGACACTTGGCTACACGGGTTACACATCGGCTATGGAAAGGGATTGCGGTCTCACCTTATTGGGATCATAATTAATTTCCATACTAATGTGTTAATCTTTTGTAGCAGATCTTTTCCATTAGCTCGTCAGTCATCATGCAAACCGAAGAAGGACCATCAGAAGCTGGCCCCAGTGCACCAATGGCCAATATTGGGGAATTACTCGCGGAATCTCATCCGACGATGCAACCACCAGAGTTTCAAGGTTTTCCAGGACCCATGCCCATCGACGACCCTCCTATAGGGTATACTGAGAAGATTCATCGTAACTCTCACTGGTTTCAAGGCCTAGCAGGACCCTTAGCAGACGCTAATTTCATATTTGAGGCCAATTTGGCATTTGATCTTCGCACATGGGCCAAGTACCAGTTCTTTTCACGAGAATTTGAAGGACTACAGAATACACAAGATTTAATGCACGTTTGGGCACGAGCGGGATTTACAGAATATTTTAGTGACCCTCTGCCTAAACCCGATTTTTACAGATGCTTTTACCTAGTAACCACCTTGACAGCTTCAGAGAACAAGGATCTACCCGGAACATTCATGTTACCATCCTTGGTAAATGACCCTCCATTCAGAAGGTTTTATTTGTCTAAAGATTTAATTCGCGCAGCTCTCAAAATACATGGAACGCACACTCCGACGGAGAGAGAACGGCTAGTTCTAGAGCCGATGAAACGTGGTGATGTAACTAAGTGCGAGGACATTTCTGCTATAACCCCTGAGCTTTCCAAGCCATTGCGGATATGCATGCAGCACTTTGCTTTCCCAGCTCAGGATCGTTTTACCATGCCCCACAAAAGAATCTGGTTTGGATTATACTTAGCATGTACTGGACCTCAAACGGTTGATCTAGCTAGCTGGATAATTGATCAGCTCTATTTGGCACAACATAGATGGGAACGAAAGAAAGTCATCAATGGATGCTCTGCGCTCACGAGAATTATATATATGTGCTTGGCGTATGACTTACCAATTGAGCGTGCCATGACCAGTGAGGAACTGAAAGCATTCAAAGGGACCACTAAGAAGGCTAGAAAGTCTAGCAAAGGTAGAGCCGGAAAGCGGATGAGAGGCACGATCCCGTGCTTACAAGTCCCGGAATCACCCTCACCACAACCATCTCCAGAGCAGTCACCGACAGCAGCCACTCCCACCGTACAACCTATTCGTATCAGATTATCAAGACCAGTGGTAACGGAGGGCACCACCAGTACTGTTCAACCTCAAGCAGCCACAACCTCAGAACCTATCACCACGGAAGCAGAACTTCCCACCACTATTGGTGCGGAAGCGTTCTCTTTTCCAATACCCCATTTAGAAGCAGAACAAGCAGCGCCACTGAACACAATGTTCGATTTTGAAATGCCCGATGCATTCTCCAATGAGTTCCAATTTTCAGAAGGACAACTGTTTTCTCAAGAATATGAAAGGCCCAGCTATCCCACCACACCCCGGGATCAGCCACAAAGACAGATTGTGTCTAGCTCTGATGACGAAAGAACAGCAACCGATGACGACGAAGGCGATGATGAAGCCAGCCAGGGCACTCGCAAATCCCAAGAACATGAACAGACAGATGGCCAAGGCCAACAAACAGACACACATGGTGATACAAGTACCCATGAAGATGAAACTTGTGAAGCAGCAGCTTACACACTGGCTATTAAGAAGCTGTATAGAACTATGGAAAAATTTTGGGCACGCAAAAAGCTGACTGAGGAAGAGAGTCAAGCAATAATAGAACAGGAACTTGTCACAGGCGGATTCGAATACGCATACATCAAAGGATTCCGAGAGTTAGTTAAATCAGTAGGCTCCAACGAAGCACTCACATACTTGCAAAGAAAGCCACTGCCATAGTTTGACCCCCGCAGAGTACGACTACTTTCAAAGCCCGGCGAATACATTCGTGTACCAACAGGAGCACAGTCTTCCAAACAAGCCAGGGAAGCACGCCTCGTCCCCGAAAGTTCGTTGACAACAGATTCCATCCTTGTAGATTCCCCACCCCGCGCTACAACTGTACATACCTCAGTAGTCACTGAAGTACCAACCACCCCAACCGCTCCTCCATCTCCGCCGGTCCATCCAGCCTCCCCTCTTCACCCTCCTTCCCCCAGACCAACATCTTCATTCGCCGGTGGCGTAGCAGAAATCGTCTTTACGACCATTCACCCCACAATTCATGCACCCATTAGGCCCAGTCTACCCCCTCACACATCCACCTTTCTCTCCAACCCATTCCTCCATCCATCTTTCCCGTCCTTCCCCACACCTCCACGACCCCTTTTCCCATTCCCACCGCCATTAACCTTCTCCCCAGTCTCACCTCCCCGACCCACTGTAATCCCTCTTTCCCCTTTCCACCCAGCTACACCAGCCAGTCCCCTTGTAGATTACTCCTCAACCTTTGTAAATCCCGTATTTACACCAGCACAAGCACCCACAGTCACACCCATATTCACGGTCACCGCACTGGACACGTCCAATGACATGGACATCTCACCACCCACTGTGTTGGTGCATTTTGCCCAAGCCTACATGCTTGATATGCTTGATATTATCCTCATTTGTAAGTCACATGAGTAGTCATGTGAACACCTCTTGTAAAAGAGTACATTTTATCTCTTGTAAATGGAAAAAGAAAAAAGTAAAAGGATGGCTTACCTCATCCATGATGTAAAAGCAAATTCGTGGCTCCAACTACCAAAATCACGAATTTTTGAGCTGAGGGAATCTCTCCTAACTTTGGGGATCACTTTTAGGTGGAGCCATTCGAATTCGAATTCAAAACTCCCTCCAAGAATAGCTATAAAAGGAGCAAGAAGGAAGAGGCGATTAGCAAGCCTTGTACGTGACCACTTCATGTCATTTTGTAGAGATTGAAGAGCTTACTCCATAGCTCTATCATTCTACTCCCATTGTGCAAAGATTCATTGCCAATGTGGTTGTAATCATATGTGAATCTATACATTTATTATCATCTACCTCTCTGTTTTGTTCTCTGCTATACTCACTCAGAGCAGTAACTTCAGAAGGTCATATCTCGAGTTTTACTGAACCTTTTTCAGTGTTTTAAAGTGCGTTGGATAGCTCTGACTGTTTAGTTTCTACCTATAAATTTTCAAGGTCATTGGATTTATACTTTTGGAGATATCTGCATTTTACTGCTTACTGGTCTATCTCTGCAGAGCCCCGAGAATTGTGGGAATGTTCCAGAACTTGATGAAACTTGTTCTCAGTGCTCAGTCCATCATTTGAAGTGTTTTAACTTGGAATAGGAAGCTTGCTAAGTCTATTTGCTATGCCCAAAAGGAATTTTTCTAATTCCTTCCAGGTTGAGAGCACTGTTCATTTTTTCCAGCAGGTGTATGTCCAAAAATAGCAAGTTTTGGGAGCTAGTCATTTCGCAACTAGCCTGTCTTGACTTAAACTTTTGGGATACATGTTCCAAAGTACTTGGCTGATATTTTGGTGGATTTAGGAAGCTCAAAGGGTCTACTAATCAACTCTGAAGTCTCAGTTGGCTGGTGTGAAGCTGGTTGTAGCGGCACCTACTCATCTTTGGATTGCATCCACCATCTCTCTTCACAGTGGTATCAGAGCATAGTCAAGCAACATGGGAGATGGATTTCCATCAACAATTGACAAATTGGATCGAAACAACTATCCGGCATGGTCTCTAAGGATGGAGGCTTACCTTCAAGGGAGGAATCTATATGGATTCATATCCGGAGATGAAGCAATGCCAACCATGAGGAACAAAGGGCAACCATCACATGAAGAAGTGGAAGGACTTTCGAATTGGTGTTCGAAGGATGCACTTGCAAGGTCCTATATTCTAAACTCAATCTCTGATTTTCTTTTACCTCATGTCAAGGGATGCAAGACATCAAGAGAAACCTGGAATGCACTTGCTTCTTTCTTCTCTTCCAACACTCGAGCAAGGAAGAACCAATTGTGGATGGAGTTCACAACAATGAAGAAAAGCCCGAAGCAAAATGTGACTGATTATGTCACAAAGATGAAGGAGATTTCCGACCAACTTGGAAGCATTGGAGAGGTAATTGAAGAGGAGCAAATCATAAGACAAATCATGAATGGAATCAAAGCAGACGACAAGTGGGAGTCATTCACAACAGCCATGGATTTATACATGGATATGCATGTACCCAACCTCAACACACTCATGGGCCAACTCTTCACTCATGAAGCAAAGATTAGCAAAGGTGGTGAGTCCTCAAGAGGTAATCAAACTTCTGCCTTATATTCTGATAAAGCTAAGGTCAAGGACAAGTCAAAGAATAGGAAGAATGAAGATGAAGGAAGCTCTTTCCAAGCAAACTTTGCAGGTAGAGGAAGAGCTAGAGGAAGAGGCAGAGGTGGAAAGCAAGGCAGGGGGAGATTCCAATCATCTCAACCTTGCAACATATGTGGCTTATCTAACCATACTACTGAAGAATGTTTCAGGAATCCAAGGAACTCAAGAGGAACAGGATTCAATAGAGGTGGCTATGGATCAAATAGAGGCAGGTACAATGGAGGCTACAACAACAACTACTACAACAACAATTACAACAACAACAACAACTATCAAAGTGGCCATAGAGGAAGAAGAGATTACAATAACTATGCAGAGGACCAAAGTCAAGAAGATTCATTATTGATTATGAATCTATCAACGAAGAAGGGTAAGGATGATGATCACATATTTTACATTGATTCGGGATGCTCGAACCATGTAGCAGGAAATGTGGCTTTACTTTCTGATTTGGAAGATCCTCATAACAAGCATGAAGTGCAGACAGGAGATGACACAAAGCACTCAGTGGAGAAGATAGGTAATGTGAAGACATCAGATGGGAATATGAACCTCTTAAGCAAAGTCTTGTATGTCCCTACAATTACCAAAAATTTAATAAGTGTTGGACAGATTGTTGAAAAAGGATTGCAGGTTAGATTCAATCGATTTGGAGCATATGTTGAAGACCCAAGGCAAGGCTTTCAAAGGATTGCCAAAGGAGAAAATACAGGAAGGCTTTTCACTTTTGAAGTGGAAGATACAAAGAACATAGCTTTGTTTAGCTATGGATCTCAAACTCTAACAGAGTTGGAGATATGGCACAAAAGGCTTGCTCACATTGGTGAGAGGACACTCAAACAGATTTGCAGGGACCAAAGTGTACTTGGTTTGCCTAATATCACAAGGCAACACATGATTTATAAGTGTGAAGCTTGTCAACTCGGCAAGGCTCATAGACAACCTTTCAATAAGAAAGGATATATGTATCAAAATCCTTTGGATCTAGTGCACACGGATGTGTGGGGTCCAAGTAAGGAGCCATCTATATCAGGCTCAAGATATTATGTGTCTTTCATAGATGATTGTAGCAGGTGGACCATTCTGTTTTTCATGAAGCACAAGGATGAAGTGTTTAATTGCTTTAAGAAGTATATTGCTCTTGTTGAAAACCAAACAGGTAGGACTTTGAAACGACTCAGATCAGATGGTGGAGGAGAATACTTCTCTTTTGAATTTGATGTCTTCTTGCATGAAAGAGGCATTAAAAGGGAAGTCACTACAAGGTATACACCTGAACTCAATGGTGTAGCAGAGAGGAGGAATAGAGCTATCGTCGAAGCTGCAAGGTCCATGCTCAACGAAAAGGGATTGCCGAACTACCTATGGGCAGAGGCTGTGTCGACAGCCACATATCTCATAAATAGACTTCCATCTAAGTCACTAGATGGAACCACTCCATATGAAGTGTGGAATGGAAGAAGACCTAGTCTAGAGCATTGTAAAATCTTTGGATGCTTAGCCTATGCTCACATTCCTTCTCAAGTAAGAGGGAAATTGGATCCCAAGGCAGAGAAGTGTGTATTCATTGGTTATGATCAAAACCAAAAAGGATATAGATTGTACAATCCAACCAATAAAGGATTTTCTGTGAGTAGAGATGTAATTTTTTATGAAAACAAATCATGGTTTGATGATGACAGGAAAGTGAAGCTGCCATATGACTTGGATGAAGATTTTCCATCACTTCAACCAAAGGAGCCAAAGCAGATTGAAGAAAGTGATTCGGAGATTGACCTAGAAGACTTGGAAAGACTAAAGCTATGGAAGAACAAAGGTAAAGCAAAGATGCAGGATGCTACATATGGACCCGAGAGCTCACATCAACCACTTAGAAGGTCTTCGAGGGAGAAGAAGAAACCAGAGAGGTTTGGTTATGATACTTCTTTGGTCACCAAGCACTCAATCTACATTGCAAAGGATTCAACCAATGAAGAACCTACCACATTCGAAGAAGCACAAAGCAAGAAAGCTTGGAGAGATGCAATGGATGAAGAAATGGAAGCCTTGAAGGAGAATGACACTTGGGAGCTTGTACCTAACAAGCCATCTATGAAGATAATCGGATCTCGATGGATATACAAAATCAAGAGGAATCCAGATGGAAGTATAAATAGACACAAAGCAAGGTTAGTTGCTAAAGGGTTTGCTCAAACCCATGGTATTGATTATGAGGAGACTTTCTCTCCTGTTGCAAAAATGCCTACAATTAGGGTTCTCATAAGTCTTGCTGCATCTAGAAATTGGAATCTTTATCAACTTGATGTAAAGAATGCCTTCTTGAATGGATGGATTTCTGAGGAAGTGTATATGGCACAACCTCCTGGATATGAGGATGCACATCATCCTAACTATGTATGCAAACTAAAGAAAGCTTTGTATGGATTGAAGCAAGCTCCAAGAGCTTGGAATTTCAGATTGGTTACTTATTTGCAGGACCAAGGATTCAAAGCTAGCAAGGCGGATACCTCTTTGTTCATAAAGAGGAATGGATCTGAAGTGATCTATTTATGTGTGTATGTCGATGATATTATTATCACAGGCAATGATCTTGAAGGAATCAAACAGGTAAAGAGTCAAATGAAGGAGGAGTTCAAAATAAGTGACCTCGGACCACTCACTTATTTTCTTGGATTGGAGTTGATCTACACAGATTCAGGTATATACATCACACAAAGGAAGTATGTCCATGACATGCTCGTCAAGTACAAGATGGAAAATACCAAGTGTGCAGGTACACCTATGGAGCAAAATCATAAGCTTAGTGCTTATGAAGGAGAGCCAATTGAAGACATCACAAGCTATCAAAGCTTGGTTGGAAGTTTGAACTATGCAACACTCACAAGGGTGGATATATGCTATAGTGTTAGCATATTGAGTCAGTTTATGCATAAGCCGAGAAGACCACATATGGAAGCGGCCAAGCGAGTCCTCAAGTACCTAAAGGGGACCATGAATGAAGGTTTGTTCTATTCATATACTTCAGATATTGAGCTAAAGGTCTACTCAGATGCAGATTGGGCCGGATCTAAAGATGATAGAAGAAGCACATCAGGGTATATATCATTTGCAGGTTCAAAAATCATTTCTTGGTCATCGAAGAAGCAACCAACCGTGGCATTATCTTCTACTGAAGCTGAATATAGAGGTTTGGCTAATGCAACTCAAGAAATCATGTGGTTAAAATCTTTGTACACAGATCTTGGACTTCATTCTTCAACACCTCACATTTTTGGTGACAACACAAGCTCACTACATCTAGCAGCTAATCCGGTATACCATGCTAGAACCAAGCATATTGAAGTCCACTACCATTATGTAAGGGAGAAGCTAATGAGCAAGGATATTCAACTATCCTACGTCTCTACAGATATGCAATGTGCAGACATGTTGACGAAAGCTCTTGATGGTATGAAATTAAGTAGATTCAAGTTGATGATTGGTTTGCAGGAAATCAAGGACAATTGAAGACTTATTTGGAGGCCAAGCATGTTAGGCTTGAGGGGGAGCTGTTGGTGCATTTTGCCCAAGCCTACATGCTTGATATGCTTGATATTATCCTCATTTGTAAGTCACATGAGTAGTCATGTGAACACCTCTTGTAAAAGAGTACATTTTATCTCTTGTAAATGGAAAAAGAAAAAAGTAAAAGGATGGCTTACCTCATCCATGATGTAAAAGCAAATTCGTGGCTCCAACTACCAAAATCACGAATTTTTGAGCTGAGGGAATCTCTCCTAACTTTGGGGATCACTTTTAGGTGGAGCCATTCGAATTCGAATTCAAAACTCCCTCCAAGAATAGCTATAAAAGGAGCAAGAAGGAAGAGGCGATTAGCAAGCCTTGTACGTGACCACTTCATGTCATTTTGTAGAGATTGAAGAGCTTACTCCATAGCTCTATCATTCTACTCCCATTGTGCAAAGATTCATTGCCAATGTGGTTGTAATCATATGTGAATCTATACATTTATTATCATCTACCTCTCTGTTTTGTTCTCTGCTATACTCACTCAGAGCAGTAACTTCAGAAGGTCATATCTCGAGTTTTACTGAACCTTTTTCAGTGTTTTAAAGTGCGTTGGATAGCTCTGACTGTCTAGTTTCTACCTATAAATTTTCAAGGTCATTGGATTTATACTTTTGGAGATATCTGCATTTTACTGCTTACTGGTCTATCTCTGCAGAGCCCCGAGAATTGTGGGAATGTTCCAGAACTTGATGAAACTTGTTCTCAGTGCTCAGTCCATCATTTGAAGTGTTTTAACTTGGAATAGGAAGCTTGCTAAGTCTATTTGCTATGCCCAAAAGGAATTTTTCTAATTCCTTCCAGGTTGAGAGCACTGTTCATTTTTTCCAGCAGGTGTATGTCCAAAAATAGCAAGTTTTGGGAGCTAGTCATTTCGCAACTAGCCTGTCTTGACTTAAACTTTTGGGATACATGTTCCAAAGTACTTGGCTGATATTTTGGTGGATTTAGGAAGCTCAAAGGGTCTACTAATCAACTCTGAAGTCTCAGTTGGCTGGTGTGAAGCTGGTTGTAGCGGCACCTACTCATCTTTGGATTGCATCCACCATCTCTCTTCACACACTGCACCATCACTCACTTCACTCACGGCACAAACATATTTAGGCACCTCACAATTTTCCACAATCACCACAGCATCCACCTTCCCACCCCCATTCCCCGTTCCCTTTGCATCTACACCCACTACATCTTCATTTAGCACCCCATTAATACTATCACCCACTGTAGATAATGCATTTCAACAAATGTTCATGTGTATGACGCAAGTAAGAGATGAGTTCACATCTCTTGGCAATAATTATCAGCTGCTGTAGAGGACAACCACTGACTTACAGTCGCAACTTAATTTATTGTCGATTGAGAATGCCTCACTGAACAGCCGCTACCAAGAATTACGAGAGGCCTATCATAAATTAGAACTAGAAAGCAAAGAAAAGACCAAGGAAGCCACTGCTGACCTGGATAACTTATTAAGAGCCCAGACAGTCCGCAATGCAACGCTAACACGAAACATGGGCTTACTCAGAAGACATCTAGCAGCAGCAAAGGAAGAAAACTAGCGCTTACAAGACCAGAATCGAGAAAACTTAGAAGCAGCCCTAGACCATCTAGACCAACCACTCAGTCCTAGCCGGTTCAAAGCCATTCCCTCAGGCTCGATGAGGATGCTGCTAGAAGATCATGTAAGACTGCTAGATGAATACGACCGCATGAACGAGGAGTTACAAAAACTCAAAGAAGATCATAAATTACTCCAGTTACGAGCACAGGCACACCAAGACATACCAGCACCTGTGGACCCCTCTCCTGAAATCTTAGAGGAACTCAACGCATTACGGGCCCAGGTATCAAACCTTGAATCACGGATTGCAGTATATGAAGCACCACCAAGGCCAGATTCCCCACCTAAGCTTCCAGCTGAGGAAGAAACTGTCACCATCCCGGTGGAGGAAACGTTTGAAGAGGCGTACGAGCCACAACCCATCCCAGGCGGACGCATCACGACCGAAGGCCAAATGACTTACGAACTCCCGACCCCCCCGTGGATGAAGACAATTGAGGAACTTGGGACCACACACTCAGCTAGAGTAGAGGCACAATTACATGCCATGGCGATGATAGAAGAAAGAATTTTATAGTCTCCATTCTTTGCTCATTTGGCCCTGCGACGATACATATCTGGGCATGAGCTACAGTATAAACCGTATTTTATGTTAATGGCCGAATACCAGTTAGCCATTGAGAAAGAAACAGGTAAAAAACCATCGCATGCGACTCAATTCGAGGAGGACGATTTACCACTCGATGTGCAGCAAGGAGAGATCTATCAACCATAGTGGCGCAAAGATTTCCTACAGAAGTATCCAGAAATGATGAGTACATGGGTAAAGGCACCTTTGCATTTGAAGTACAACCCATGTTGGGGACCAGTACCACGACGCCGCTCCTGGACAGCCTTTGCTATTAAGGTACAAAACAATAAGCAGTGCTAGGATTGGTTGAATTACCCCTATTTTAAGCCACCCATCGAGTTACCAACTGTTGGCTACATGATGGCTACAATTCGCCACTGGCTCCCTAGACTGAAGCATATGGACGATATAGCGGCGCACATGACTGTCAAAATCTTTGACATGATGCAAATGGTTTTTAAAGTCTTCCGACGCGTCAAGGCACCTCATGTAAACACCACGGGCTTTGAGCATGGCAATTTCGATCTGGTATATGATATGAGTACAACGCCATCGCTACGGGTGTGTTATGCCTGGCATTGCAGAATCAAATACTTATCGGCGTGCTACAAGCAAACGTTCGAAGAGATGTTCACAACCGGTTTCTGGGAATACCATTCAGAGGTATTCATAAGCAGGCCTACACATTTATTACACTTATTTGTCTGTGAACGAATGGTCTATTCCACACACTATCAGCTCCCACCACCGGAAGAACCGCAACCAATAGACTGGGAGAAACTCGAGGCCGACCTGGCCCGAGGCATTCGTATTTCCGAGCACACCCTCGCTCAAGACCTCCTACAGAACTATATCCGGCAGACCTTACAACAAGGTTCTGTCAGGGACGACAGAAGCGAGAGGGAGGGGGGTGTTGGAAGTAGCCAGAGGCATAGAAGACACGGATGCATGTAACGACAGAGCAGGAAGCCAGTCGAATCTTTTTTCAAAGAATTATGTTTTCAAATACTTTCCAAAAACCTCCAACAGTGATTTTGATCACTATTGTAACATATGTAACATAGAAAACCCCATTTTGTAATCCATAGCTCCATTTTGTGCAAGCCGAGGAGTCCTCGAGCTTGAGGAGCTTAGGTAGAACACGCGTATCAATTTTCGTTATTTTTAGACACCGTTTACCCTTCCAAATAACATCTAGGACCTAATTTTTAACTAGGCCGGTCACTAGATGTGAAACCGGTCAAAACTAGTCTAGAAACTATAAAAAGAGCTAGAGAGCTCATTTTTGAGGTTAGCTTGTTTGAGTAGAGAAGAGCTTAGAGCTATTTTGAGCTTGTAATAGTGTTCTTGAGTAATAGAGCTAATTTCCCACCTTCCATTGTGTCTTGCTTGTCTCTTCATTGTGTGTGTGTATGTGTGTGTGCATCTTGGTGCTTCTCACCTTCACTCTCACATCATCTCACATTCACGATCTTCATATCACTCCTATCTCTTTCGCGGATTGAAAATTAAGGAGGTGAAGCTTCTTAACGTGGTTCTCACCATTGTGCTAGAGCAACAGCTATTTTTGAATCGGAAGGTGAGCAGTCTGATCTTACAGACTTTGAAGGACCGGAAACACATCCTCAAAACTCAGGAAATAGTAACAGTACTGCCACTAGCACCATGAGTGGACAGCAGCAACAACAACAACAACAACAGCAACAACAACCGCCACTTCCACTCCGGCCGGTTCCAACAGGAGTAACTTACACCAAATTTGGTGGATTTCCAGGTGATGATCCTGATGCTCATGTACGCACCTTTGAAATAAGTTATGCAGTACTAAATCATCCACCTGATCTGACATACAAGGCCATAGTATTCCAGTCAACATTAGTTAATGAAGCAGCGAGGTGGCTTACAGAATATGATATCAACCATTTCGGCACCTATGAAGCAATAAGGTATGCATTTTTACAGAGATTTCGGTTGAAGAAGAACCCTACCGAAATTTTCAATTACTTGCAGAACAATAGACAGAAGTTGAACCAGACTGTGCAGGAATATGCCACCCTGTTTAGAACTCATTTGAGACAACTACCTCCGGCACATGCTAATTTACCGGATGATGTCATCACTCAGTGGTTTATTAATGGGTTAACTCCACAACTAAGACAGATTATGATAATCCGTTTTGTGGGAGTTATGACACTAGATGCGGTTATTGCAATGGCCTTGCAGCTCGAGCATAAGGTTGGAGGCTTTACTGAAGACCTGGAGTGGTTGAAAGCCAGTAAAAATGTTGCAAAGGATCCTGCTAGACAGATGTACTGCACTAAGTGCAAGAATCTAGGGCATACCAGTGCCACATGTGCCCGTAATCAGATGTATTGCACTATCTGCAATACCACCGGACACTCCACCGAAAACTGTGCTTATAACGCCAAAGTGCAGGGACTAGCAACTGTCAATGCCATTATACAAGAACCAGGGCAGCCGGCCACCCATTATATTCCACCTCAGATGAGAAATAATCAGCAACAAGGATACAGAAATTATCGAGGACAGCGGAATACAAATTACAATAATCAGCAGCAAGGATACAGAAATTATCGAGGACAGCGGAATACAAATTACAATACAAATCGTTGGCAGACAGGAACATCACACGAAAATAATTCTTTGCCACCTCCTCGCTGTCATTTTTGCGGTGAGTTGGGTCACATCCAAAAATTCTATAAAGATGCAGCCGAATATGATCAGAGGAAGAAAGAGCGTCAGAACCCAATGACCAATATGGTCTATATTTCACGAGTGGAAACTCAAGCAACAGTGATTCAAACAAGATCTGGTAAACAGTTACAACCAGCAGCAGAAGTGTTTGAACCTTGCATCCATGAATAGCAGAGAATGTATGACAAAGCTAGTCAATGGACCACCAAAGAACCTACAGTGTTCCCAGATCCAATTCCGGTGACCCAAGTTCCGTTGCCAAAGGAAGGATCGCAAGAACAAGATTCTACCTCTGTAACAGGTGCATCATCTTCAAAATCGATGAAAAGTACAATTCAAACAGATCAAGCATGGGAAATTTTATCTAAGGTGTCCATTACTCTCCCTCTTGGACAGTTACTTGCACTAGTGCCGGGAGTTCGGCAGCAATTCCAGCAACAGCTCAGTCCTGGGTCTTCCTACATTCTAGCGACAGCAACGCTACAACCGGAACCTCATTCTACGGTGGATCATTCGGTCCCCTTAATTACAGTATGGTACAAAAATCACAAGATTACTCAAGTACTAATTGATGGTGGGTCTGGTGTAAACATCGCTACTGCAGCGCTTTGTAAGAAGTTGGGATGGACGCAAATCGAGCCTGTCCAGTTTTTTGTAAGAATGGCCGACCAATCCAGAGTTCATCCGGTAGGACTCGTAAGGAATGTCCCGATAACTTTGCAGGGTACAACGTTTAAGATGACTTTTGTAGTCTTAGAACTACCGGAGTCTAGTCTTGACTATAATCTTCTTTTCGGTCGACCCTGGTTAAAATAGGCTAAGGTTATAGAGGATTGGTCAGCACAAGAACTAATATTTAAAGATAATCATCATAAATATATTGTCAAATTGGATGCCATTCAACCTTGTGAACTTCATGCCAGACCATATGTAGCAGAGCCGGTCCACATGTTGGATGGCTTATCTGACAATGAAGAAGAAGCCTTTCTGAAGAACAATAAAGATCTGATTTCCTTAGGTACTGTAGATCTGCAATCTGTTGTAGACAACTGGAGTCAGACAGCCTGTACGGTGGTGCCTGTGACCGAAGAAGTGGAGACAGAAGATACTGTGGATGAAGCCACTCTACAACAGCTTTTACAGTCAGCTGACGATCCAAGCAAACCTCGTCAATTCTATGTTCCCGAAGATCAGTTAATCACCTATAATTTGGGAGATGAAGTAAATCCGCGACCTGTCAAGATAAAGGAAGGATTGTCTGAGGCGTTTCAAGCATATTTGATCCAGCTTCTTCGTGAGTTCTCTGATGTTTTTGCATGGGATTGTCGTGATATGAAAGGTCTGGATCCTCGCATCTATCAGCATCGGGTCGTGCTCAAACCAGAAGCAAAGCCGATTAAACAACCTAGCTATCGTATGAACCCTAACTATGCAGCACAGGTCAAAGCAGAACTTGATCGCCTATTAAAGGTAGGATTCATTGTACCCATTGAGCACGCTGAATGGATCTCCCCAATCGTTATTGTACCAAAGAAAAACAAGCAGCTCCAAATATGTATCGATTACCAGAAATTGAATGCAGCCACCGTACCTGATCCATTTCCTCTTCCATTTCTTGATACAATGCTAGACAGAGTGGCTAGCCATGAGATGTATTCATTTCTCGATGGTTATAGTGGTTATAACCAGGTTCGAATGGTTGAGCAAGATATACCGAAAACAGCGTTTATTAAGAATTGGGGTGTTTTTGCTTGTACAGTCATGTGGTTTGGATTAAGAAATGCTCCTAGCACCTTTCAGCCGTGTATGCAAGAAATCTTCTCATCCTATCTCACTTCTTTTATGCAAGTATATCTAGATGACTTCTCTTTATTCGATAAGATGGTAGCACACCTGTATCATTTACAGTGTTGCTTTGAGAAATGTCGTGAATACCGACTCTGCCTGAACCCCATCAAATCTGTCTTTGCGGTTTCTTGTGGTAAGCTCCTTGGCCATATTGTATCTGGACAGGGCATACAAGTTGATCCAGACAAAGTTGCAGCCGTGTTAGAAGCACCTGTGCCTACTACGCCGAAAGAAGTGATGCGATTCATGGGTCAAGTCAAGTGGCATGGTCGACATTTACGGTGGCTTGCCCATTTGGCAATACCCCTAAATCGGCTAATAACTAGTACTTCTCGACAATTTGATTGGACTCCGGAATGTCAAACTGCATTTGATCGTCTAAAAGGATTATTAACGCAAGTTCCAATTCTACAACCTCCTGATTGGGAACGCCCATTTCATGTTTTTGTAGACGCATCAGATATAGCCATTGGAAGTGTTTTAATGCAACAAAATGATAAGTGGTTTCGGCCTGTCTATTATGCAAGTCGACAGCTTGCTCTTGCTGAAAAGAATTATTCAGTGACTGAAAGAGAATGTCTTGGTTTGGTGTATTCTGTAAAGAAATTCCGACATTATTTGCTAGGCCGAAAATTCATCTTTCATGTAGATCATGCTGCACTAGTGTATCTGGTTAGACAGCAGCATTTAGGTGGTCGTTTGGCGCGTTGGGTTCTATTGTTACAAGAGTTTGATTACAAAGTGATTCATCGACCAGGCACTGCACGTGCATGAGCAGATTTTCTCTCTCGGTTAGATTCCGGTGAAGCTCCGGTCAGTGTTGATGACACCACACCAGCAATTTATATTACTGAAACGACTAGTGATGAATCTGCAGAACCTCCTGTGACACCTACTTACTATGATCAATTAAATAACCTTTCTTACTGATGGATGTCTTCCTCCTCAAACTTCCCCTGCAATGCACCGAAAAATTGCAGTTTACAGTCACAGATTTTGATTGATTGCCGGACAGTTGTATTATATGGATCACACTGGGGTTTTAGTTCGTTGTATTCCTCCACATGAAGTAAACTCAGTAATCGCTCTGGCACATTCAATACCTTCCGGTGAACATTTTGCAGCAGATTTAACGCACCGAAAAATTTTGCAAAGTGGGCTCTGATGGCCTACTATGTACAAAGATGTATCCCAGTTTGTGAAGCAGTGTGACAATTGTCAGCGATCTGGACAGCCTTTACAATGCCATTTCTTTCCTCTGCAGCCTATCTTACCTTTGGAACCTTTTCAGAAATGGGGTCTTGACTTTATTGGACCAATCACACCTCCAGCAATTCTTAGCAACAATCGCTACATTCAGACATGTATAGATTATGCTACCAAATGGGAAGAAGCTTGGGCTTTACGGTCCGCTACAGCTATTTCGATAGCAAAATGTCTGATGAAGGACATATTCCCACGATATGGATTACCTTTGGAACTAGTAACAGATCAAGGAACGCACTTTGCTAATAGTTTAATTCGAGTATTAACGCATACTTTTCAAATTTTGCATAAATTCAGTTTACCGTATTATCCTCGTGCTAATGGCTTAGCTGAAAGTACCAACAAGACCTTGCTGAGTATGCTTCAAAAATTGGTTGTGGAATCACCAGAAAGATGGGTTCAGTTATTACCTGCAGTATTATGGGCATACCGAACTACCTACAAAGTAGCAACCGGACTGACTCCTTTCAAGCTTGCATATGGGCTGGAAGCAATTGCTCCAATGGAAGTTGTAGTGCCCAGTTTACGCGTGGCCATCACTCAAAAGTTGATACCCAAAGCATCTTTGCCATTTTGGTTGGACACACTTAGAGAACTGGATGAGCATCACTGGGAAAGTTTTCTAACTCTTCAAGAAGTGCAGTTGCGGTAAGCTCGTACTCATGATCAGTATCTCAAAACTCCAGTTTTTTTGGTGGGACAGCTTGTGTTATTTTATAATGCTAAATCAAATCGTGCAGCTGGAAAATTCAAATTACGATGGTTTGGTCCTTACCGGATTAGTGAAGAAGTGGGCCCAACTACTTTTTGGTTGACTACCTTGATCGGAATTCCTCTTCCTAAAGTGATCAATGGTTCAAAGTTGCGGCCGTACCATCAAGCACTTGAGTCTCGCTGACGTGTTCTCCGATTTTTCGTGTGTTATTTACTTTCTTTTTATTTTTGTGTGTTAATTAAATAAGCCTGTAAATATCCTCGTTTTGATATCTAATTATGATCAACAGCCACCCTGCATTATCGATCCTGCACATGCATGCACGCCATAGTTATGAAGGTTATCATCTCAACACCACATGATGATTAGCATTTTCGATCGCCTCCCGTTATCAAGTTTCTACTTAATCTTCTTCTTTTCGCTGTTAATCGCTATTGTGTATGTGTGTTTTGTGTGCTTTGTGCTCTCTGTAAACCCTGTGTATTCGTGCTACTTTGCATGCACATCATGGAAGCCCTTGCAAACTTTGCTACCTTTCGTGACGGACTTCCTTAGGATGTAAGTGAATTCTTGCGGGTCCGAGGTTTGTCCAACTTTGCTGAATTGCCCTGGCATTCAGTGGAGTGCCATCCATACTATGCTCAGATAATTGCTGCTATTGCCGCCACACCTGCTACCGAGAAGAGTTGGCCTATTACGTGTTTCCCCTCTCCTATCGTAATCACCATGCAGTCATTTGCTGCCGCTTTTTGACTCTCTCTGGAAGGACGAGAGAATGGCCCTAACCTTCCAATCGCTACAATGAATCAATTGTTTCCCAGGCACTCTTCGAATGAGTATGCCATACTCTGTCGCCCTGAGCCTGAAAGAACAACTTTACAATTTTTAGTAGCCATATTAAACTTACAAAAATGCACTTATGGAATTTCTCGCCCATTCTACTCGGTGATTGATATGGCTGCTAGAGAGCCTATCAATTTTGCCTCCTATTATTTTCGGCGCATTCACCGTGAATGCGTTGCGATCATTAAGCAAGTTAACAAAGGCGATCTGCCGCTTTTGCGTCTTCTGCACATACTCACTTTTTTGTTTCCGGCCCTCCAAGCGGCGCTACCACCACTCAGAGGTCCAATTTTATATCATGAGGAATCTGCTCAGATACTTGAAGACGATGAAGAAGATGATGAAGAACTCTTTCAGCTCCTTCGTCGCAAACACATCCGGATAAGTTCATCTGAAAGTCAAGTGCAAGGGTCTGCCGCTGGAAATAAAGCAGACAAAAATGAAATAGAAATTTTCCACGACACAGCTACATCGATTCACCATGATTCATCCGCTCAGTCATCTCCAAACCAGCAACAAGATCAGAGTGTTACTGCTGATTTTGAAGATAGATCTTCTAAGGAAGAATCTCAGCAGTAGTCCCAACAAGATGTGAAAGAAGATACACAGGTTATTGTTGCAGAGATTTTGGCAGAATTGATTACGGCAATGGATTATGCAGTTGCCAAATCTCAAGTGTCTACGCAGCAACCCACTGAAAAAGTATTGGTGGCTAACACTTTGCAACCCACTCCTCCACCCGAACCTCCACTTAAACCCATTGTTCCCATTCCACCGATTGGACCAGACACACCGGATTCATCATCCTCTTTACCTAATTATTCTCCACCTAATTCCCATCAACTCTTGACAACTTCTTCATCTCAACCACGTCCTCCTCTTCCCCTTCCTTCGATTCCTATGATTACTGAGCTCGCATCCATGGGTCATATGTTGATCCACCTGTCACAACAACTACCACAACAGATGAAGGAGATTACTAATAATCTCAAACATGAATTACAACATAAAGTTGATGTTTTAGAAGCAGATATCATTCCGTTGCAGGAAGAGGTAGATGCAGTAAAGGTAGAGAATCATAATCTGCACTTCCAGATTAAATAGTTACAGGCTCGCCTTGTTGAACAGGAAACAGTGATTAGTCAAAGAGATGCTGCATTGGCTGAAGTACCAGCCAAAGATGATTTATTATGTGCTGCTGATGTAGAAATTCTTTAGTTACGGCAGTTAGTTAAGGATAAAGAGGATGCCCGCATAGCACTGGGAAATTTGTTAAAAGAAACTAGAGAACAATTGGATGAAGCCGTACAGAAAGGACAGGAAATGTCAATTTTACTAAAGCAAACCAATACAGAGCTAGAGTTTGCAAATGCAAACCTGTTTGAATCAAATGTTGCTCTTACAGACCAGATGACATTGGTCGCTCAGCTCCAGAAAGAGATTCCAGCAATTCGAAGAGAAAGAGATGCATATTACCGGACCATTCAATTTCAGAATCAAGAATTGGAGAGAAGAGAAAAGCAACTTGGAGCTCAAGCAGAACGCTTATCACGAGTAGATCAACAGATTGCCGATATGAAAGTAAACCATGATGCAGCTCTATCGAATGACTTTTATCTACAGGAAGCCTTTCTGCAAACACAGGCAGAAATTTTGATAAGCCAAGTTATTGCCACTAGTTCAGTTAGAACTGATGCTCAGATAGTAGAACCCGAGATACTGAAACAGATGCTGGATCCCGAACATTTAAATTAACTAGAACAATGTATCTATAGGGTATAATAGATGGGCCATAAGATTTTGTATACCTGCGGGTTCAAGTCCACCATGCGTACCAGTGTAAGCCGTCGGATTGGCAATTGTAAACTTGTCTCTTTTTCATATTCCGCACGAACCAAAAGGTTGTTGCGAAGAACTGTAACCTCTTATAAATCAATGAAAGGACGCTTCAGTGACAATCGGAAGAATCGCCAGACTGTCTGTCTGGGCGATACGTTCTGTGGAGTTACCGTAGTGTTGTTCTTTTGAGAATTCTGAGTAGTACTGTGTTCTTTTCGTCATCGTTGTTTGATTACCTTAATTTGTGGTTAGCACTTTTCCATTAAGTTAAGTGTTGTAAGTCTAGGTTACAGTAATGTTTACTTTTTGCGTTATGTACTGAGAAAGTCTTAATCTGTGTACGAACCGGAAATCTGTGAGAGAACGAACCAGAGTAGTAATAGTAATTCGTGTTAACAGAGTTCTTTTAACACTTGTGTACTGCTTTGTGAGTGATTAATTGGGAAAATCAAGTATAGGGCCTCTGTTTATTCAGACCCCTTCCACTCCCAAGAACCCAAAAGAGCTTAAACGCCTCTCTAATGGCAACGTGCGTTTAACAACCTTGATGAGCTATAAGTGTAGAGATGGTATGAACAGTGGTCATTTGGAAAGTGCATGCATAGGTCTCATCAAAATCAATGCCTCTCTCTTGAGCATAACCGTTTTCAATACTTGTCTATTGTTGCATCAAGTTTATGTTTCAACTTTGTATATCCATTTAGTGCCACTGGACTTTTTGCCTGCTTTTTTCAACCTGCACACTTTGTTTTCATGCCCTTTCTACACAAAGCCACAAGGCTAAAAACATACACTTCTTCATGTAAGTCACCATTCAGAAATGCAATTTTAATGTCCAACTGATGTACATTCCAACCATGATGCGTTGCAAGTGCACAGATGCTACGAACAGTAGTCATTCAACAAGTAGGAGCAAAGGTCTCATCAAAATCAATGCCCCTTTCTTGAGCATAACCATTTGCAACAAGTTGTTGATATATTTGCAAAGCTCATTTTGGCCTCCGAACACACTATCAGAGTGCTTGTGTAGGCTATTTTGTCTTTTTGTGCCAAAGGTATATACCAATTTTGGTTCGCCAATATAAGCGTCTCGAAGTCTGCTATATGTCTAGCAAAATTTGTCTAGGCACTTCTGTTCAACTTTTTGATATACAGTCAATTTTTTGCATCAAGGTATTTTAGTCACCGGCCATGGCTGAAAGCAATGATGTATTTTGTATGTTGGTTGTTGAGGATAAGTTGGATGGTACCAACTACCTGTTATGGGCTTATATGATGCGACATGTATTGGTTGCAAAAGGACTATGGAACATTATGCAGGGTGTTGAAAAATGTCCTATCACACCTACAACTATCACAACTGCAGGTACTGAAGATGATCTAGAAGGTATCGAAGATGATGATATTCTACATATTCCTGTCCGTGCTACGGTTTTTGCTGCACCTACTGTAGAGCAAATTCGTTGGGATGGTAGAGATGCCCAAGCACATGCATTGATAGCTTTGTCTTTCAAACGTGCCATTATTCCTCACATTCGCTCTTGCAGAACAACTAAGGATGCTTGGGATACACTTACCACATTGTAGTATATACCCAGCTAGGAATGAGGCTCGTGTTGCTTACCACCGAAAACAGTTGGAAAGTGAGCACATGAATGAAGGTGATTCTATGGACATTTTTCTAACAAAGATCAAAGACTTGAAGGAACAATTGATTTCTACTGATGAGGTTATACTAGATGGCTCACTTGTGCAGACCGTTCTGAATGGTATTCTTGATTCATATCAGAGTTTTGCTTCTACTCTTTGGTTGATGATGAAAGGCAATCCAAATGCCTTGTCTTTTGAGGAGTTAGTCTCTCTTTTGTTGCAGGAGGATCAGTCTAGGCAGAACAGGTCCATTATGCATGTTGCAGATCAATCTTTCCTGGCTAGTTAGAAGGGCAAAAGAAAATGGAGCTCTTCAACTAGTAAGCAGAAATCTGCTAATTCTACACAATCGAAGAGGGAAGACAAAGACGAAAAGAAATAAAAAAAGCAGAAATTGTTTTGCAAGTACTATAAAGGAAATGATCATATCATAAAGAACTGTACAAAATTGGTTGCTAAAGAGGCAAAGAAGAAAGAGGTTGGAATGGTTGTTGCAGAGGCCTCTACACCAAAAACGGAGTCTGCTAATCTTGTGTAGGAAGAAGAATTGTTGGTGCATATCAAGCCTTCACACATTGGCTTGGACTCATGGAAGATTAGCTTGGACAAAGCTTCATTAAGGCATCACTTGAAGCAAGGCTCATATGAACATATGCTTAGATGTTCTCATTTTTTACCCCTTTGTAAAAGTCATTGTGACTTGGAATAATTTGTAATCACACCTACTTGAGAAAGTCGTGGAAATTTGAATGTTGTAATGGAGAGAATATCTCCCTACTTTCAGAGGAGAGATTCTAGGGAGCCTTAGTTTGAATTTCAAATTCAAATGAACACCAAACTCCTATAAAAGATGAAGAAGAAAAGTCGCGGGGGTGTTACTCATTCTAGCTCATCTCCCGAGGCATTTTTATCATTGTAACTCATTGTGTGTGAGTGCTATCTTATATCCAACACCACAATACCTCATTTAGCTATGCTTGTCAAGCTAATGAGATTGTACAAACACATTAATCAATAGAAGTATACATTCACTATCTCTGATTTTCTCTGAGTCATCATCTTCAAGTCTGTCAACTTCAACAGAGCATATCTCTGGATCTACTGAACCAAATCAAGAGATCTATAGCTCATTGGAACCAGCTCAAAGTCTACTACAAGCATACAAAATCTCAAAGGATTTCATTCAGCCATTTGGGAGAAATCCGCTTCGAAGTGCACACTGGTCTCTGTCTGTAGATTTCCTAAAAAGTCGGGAGTACACATAAGTTTGCTAAATTGATTTCTCAGTGAGTAGTCTATCATTTTATCTCATTCCACTTGCAAATGGTAGCTTGCTAAGCTAATTTAATATGTCCAAAAGGAATTAGATCAATTGTAAGTGTGTTGGTCATACTGAGTAAAAAACTGAGCAGGTATCAAGACCAAAATAGAAACTTTTTTGAACCAAGTGTTCCATAAACTTGTCTGTTTTGATCTAATCATTACTCAACTCATTTGCAAAGTACATATAAGGTTTCTTGGTACCATTTGAAAGCTCAAGGAGTCTACTAAGCATTTCTGGAATCAAAGGAGGGCAGGTGTGAAGCAGGTTTTGCAGCATCAACTCATTTCTTGATTGCATCCAACCATCATTCCCAACAGTGGTATCAGAGCAAATAAGGTAATCATGGGTGATGGTTTCCCTTCCTTCATTGACAAATTGGACAGAAACAATTATCAAGCTTGGTCATTGAGAATGAAGACCTATCTACAAGGGAGAAGTCTATTTGGATACATATCAGGAGATGAGGAATTGCTCTCATTCAAGACTAGAGGACTACCCACAAAGGATGAACATGAAAGGCTCAACCAATGGTGTGCAAAGGATGCTTTGGCAAGGTCTTATCTCTTAAACTCTATATCTGACTTTCTTTTACCTCATGTAAGGAATTGTAAGACCTCCCAAGAGACTTGGGAAACCTTGTCAAATTATTTTTCTTCCAACACAAGGGCTAGGAAGAATCAATTATGGATTGAGTTCACAACCCTTAGGAAGCAGCCCAAGCAATCAGTCTCAGAGTATGTGACAAAGATCAAGGATGTAGCAGACCAACTAGCAAGCATTGGAGAGGAGATTGAAGAGGAACAAATAGTCAGGCAAGTAACAAATGGACTCAAGGCAGATGATAAGTGGGAAAGTTTCACCACTGCAATGGACCTCTATATGGACATGCATACCCCTGATCTTACAACACTCATGGGCCAACTATTTACACATGAAGCAAAGTTTACAAAGTCTGGAGATCAATCAAAAGGTAATAACCCCTCTGCTCTCTATACTGATAAGAAAGTTAAAGATAAAGGAAAAGGGAAGAAACAGGATGAAGAAGGTTCTACCTCTCAAGCCAATTATGCAGGGAGAGGTAGGTCATCTAGAGGAAGAGGCAGAGGAGGTAAGTCAGGTAGGGGGAGACCCTACAACTCATCACCATGCAACATTTGTGGATTGTCCAATCATACCATAGATGAATGCTACAAGAACTACAAAAATCAGAGAGGAAGAGGCTACTCAAGAGGTGGATACTCTCAAGGGAGAGGTAGATTCAATCAACATCAAAGCTACAATGGATACAACAACCAATACAACAACAACTACAACAACAACCACAATGGTAACTACCAAGGTGGATTCAGAAATAGAAGAGACTACAACAACTACACAGAGGAGCAAGATGACTCCCTATTGATCATGAATATGACCTCCAAGATAGGTACAAATGATGATCATTTATTTTACATTGACTCAGGATGTTCTAACCATGTAGCTGGCAATGTGGCACTACTTTCTGATTTGGAAGAGCCCAAGGGCAAACATCAGGTACAAACAGGTGATGACACTAAACACTCTGTTGTCAAAATTGGAAATGTGAAGACATGTGATGGTAATCAGAACCTATTGAGCAGGGTACTCTATGTACCAACTATCACTAAGAATCTAATGAGTGTTGGTCAGATTGTGGAGAAAGGTTTGCAGGTCAGATTCACACAACATGGAGCATATGTGGAGGACCCAAAACATGGATTCAGAAGGATAGCCAAAGGGGAGAAATCAGGTAGATTATTTACATTTGAGCTAGAAGACACCAAGAACATTGCTTTGTATAATTATAAGGATCAGACACTTTCAGAATTAGAAATATGGCATAAGAGATTAGGGCACATAGGTGAAAGGACTCTAAAGCAAATGTGCAGGGATCAATGTGTGCTTGGGATACCTAATGTATCCAAGCAACACATGATTTACAAATGTGGATCATGTCAATTTGGTAAGTCTCACAGATTACCATATTCAAGGAAAGGTTTCATGCATGAAGACTACCTAGAGTTGGTACACACAGATGTTTGGGGACCTAGCAAGGACCCTTCCATTTCTGGTTCAAGGTATTATGTGTCCTTCATTGATGACTATAGCAGGTGGACCATTTTATACTTTATGAAGCATAAAGATGAAGTGTTTAATTGTTTCAAGAGGTATCTTGCACTTGTTGAAAATCAAACAGGAAGAAGTTTGAAGAGGCTAAGGTCAGATGGTGGAGGAGAGTACTTCTCCAATGAGTTTGAAGATTTCTTGCAGGAAAGAGGCATCAAAAGGGAGATTACTACAAGGTACTCACCTGAACAAAATGGGGTAGCTGAAAGAAGGAATAGACTCATTGTGGAAACAGCTAGGTCTATGCTTAATGAAAAAAAGTTGCCAAATTATCTTTGGGCAGAGAGTGTATCCACTGCCACTTATCTCATCAATAGGTTGCCATCCAAATCACTTGATGGCATGACACCATATGAAGCTTGGCATGGTAAGAGACCCTCTCTGGATCATTGCAAAATTTTTGGTTGTGTAGCATATGTGCATATTCCCTCACAGGTAAGGGGAAAGCTAGACCCCAAGGCTGAAAAATGTATCTTCATTGGTTATGATTTGAACCAAAAGGGATACAGATTCTACAATCCAACAAACAAAGGGTTCAAGGTAAGCAGAGATGTCATCTTTGATGAGAATGACTCATGGTATGAGAATGAATGCAGGAAAGTGAGTCTACCCTATGACATGGAAGAAGATTTTCCAAAGCTCACCAAGGAAGAACCAATTCAGCAAGAAGATTCAAGCTCAGATGATGATGATACAATAAACCTTGAAGAGTTTAAAGCTTGGAAGTCCAAAGGAAAGATGAAGATGAAGCAATTAGAAGATAAACCAGAAACTTCAACTCAAGCAATGAGGAGATCTCAGAGAGAAAAGAAGAAGCCTATCAGATTTGGGTATGACACATCACTTGTAACTAAACATTCTGTATATCTTGCAAAAGACTTGTTGAATGAAGAACCAGGTACCTATGAAGAAGCAATTACCAAACCAGAATGGAGAGAAGCCATGGATGAAGAGATGGAAGCTCTCAAGGAAAGTGATACTTGGGACTTGGTACCCAAGAAAGACTCTATGAAGGTAATAGGATCCAGATGGATCTACAAACTAAAAAAGAATTCAGATGGAACAATAAACAGGTACAAAGCTAGGTTGGTAGCCAAGGGTTTTGCACAAACCCAAGGCATTGATTATGAGGAGACATTTTCTCCTGTGGCTAAGATGCCAACTATCAGAATTTTGGTGAGTGTAGCTACATCCAAGAATTGGAATATGTACCAATTAGATGTCAAGAATGCCTTCTTGAATGGATGGATATCTGAAGAAGTCTACATGTCACAACCACCTGGCTATGAAGATCCAAAAAAGGTACATTATGTTTGTAAATTGAAGAAGGCTCTGTATGGTTTAAAGCAGGCACCTAGAGCATGGAGTTACAGGTTGACAACCTACCTCCTAGACCAAGGATTTGTGATGAGCAAAGCAGACACTTCTCTATTCATAAAGAGAAGTAGTACAGAGGTAATCTACTTATGTGTCTATGTTGATGACATCATTATTACAGGAAATGATGTACAGGGAATTAGACATATCAAAGGACAGATGATGAAAGAATTCAAGATTAGTGATCTTGGATTATTAAAGTATTTCCTAGGTCTTGAATTGGTCTATACAAATTCAGGTATCTACATCACTCAAAAGAAGTATGTGCAGGATATGGTCAAGAAGTTTGGCTTGCAGGATGCCAAGGTGTCTACCACTCCAATGGAGATCAATCTAAAGCTAAGTGCTCATGAAAGAGAAGAAGTCAAAGACATTACAGGATACCAAAGTATGGTAGGTAGTTTGAACTATGCTACCTTGACAAGAATTGACATAGCATATGGAGTTAGTGTGCTCAGTCAATTCATGCACAAACCAAGGATACCTCACCTAGAGGCAGCAAAGAAGATCTTGAAGTATCTGAAGGGAACTCAAAGTCATGGTTTGTACTTTCCTTATACATCAGATATTGACATTAAAGTTTACTCAGATGCAGATTGGGCAGGATGCAAGGATGATAGGAGAAGCACCTCAGGTTACATTTGTTTTGCAGGAGATAAGCCTATTTCTTGGTCAGCCAAGAAGCAACCTATAGTGGCATTGTCATCCACTGAGGCAGAGTATAGAGGGCTTGCCAATGCTACTCAAGAAGCTATCTGGTTGAAGCTTCTATATACAGAGTTAGGACTATATACAAGACCACCAATCATATTTGGAGACAACACTAGCTCTCTTCACCTTGCAGCTAATCCAATTTATCATGCCAGAACCAAACACATAGAGGTTCATTACCACTATGTGAGAGAGAAATTGCTAAGCAAAGAGATTCAATTGACTTATGTGTCTACTAATATGCAATGTGCAGATTTACTTACAAAGGCATTGGATGGAAACAAGCTATGCAGATTTAAATCCATGATTGGATTGCAGGATGTGATTGAAGACTAAAGATAAAGAAGATGAAGACTTGAGCCAAAGTGTTTGGCTTGAGGGGGAGCTGTTGGTGCATATCAAGCCTTCACACATTGGCTTGGACTCATGGAAGATTAGCTTGGACAAAGCTTCATTAAGGCATCACTTGAAGCAAGGCTCATATGAACATATGCTTAGATGTTCTCATTTTTTACCCCTTTGTAAAAGTCATTGTGACTTGGAATAATTTGTAACCACACCTACTTGAGAAAGTCGTGGAAATTTGAATATTGTAATGGAGAGAATATCTCCCTACTTTTAGAGGAGAGATTCTAGGGAGCCTTAGTTTGAATTTCAAATTCAAATGAACACCAAACTCCTATAAAAGATGAAGAAGAAAAGTCGCGGGGGTGTTACTCATTCTAGCTCATCTCCCGAGGCATTTTTATCATTGTAACTCATTGTGTGTGAGTGCTATCTTATAGCCAACACCACAATACCTCATTTAGTTATGCTTGTCAAGCTAATGAGATTGTACAAACACATTAATCAATAGAAGTATACATTCACTATCTCTGATTTTCTCTGAGTCATCATCTTCAAGTCTGTCAACTTCAACAGGGCATATCTCTGGATCTACTGAACCAAATCAAGAGATCTATAGCTCATTGGAACCAGTTCAAAGTCTACTACAAGCATACAAAATCTCAGAGGATTTCATTCAGCCATTTGGGAGAAATCCGCTTCGAAGTGCACACTGGTCTTTGTCTACAG
Source organism: Ceratopteris richardii (assembly GCA_020310875.1). NCBI lineage: Eukaryota > Viridiplantae > Streptophyta > Polypodiopsida > Polypodiales > Pteridaceae > Ceratopteris > Ceratopteris richardii. The sequence continues at coordinate 140,943,049 of CM035409.1, read as the reverse complement.
ATTTCCTAAAAAGTCGGGAGTACACATAAGTTTGCTAAATTGATTTCTCAGTGAGTAGTCTATCATTTTATCTCATTCCACTTGCAAATGGTAGCTTGATAAGCTAATTTAATATTTCCAAAAGGAATTAGATCAATTGTAAGTGTGCTGGTCATACTGAGTAAAAAATTGAGCAGGTATCAAGACCAAAATAGAAAGTTTTTTGAACCAAGTGTTCCACAAACTTGTCTGTTTTGATCTAATCATTACTCAACTCATTTGCAAAGTACATATAAGGTTTCTTGGTACCATTTGAAAGCTCAAGGAGTCTACTAAGCATTTCTGGAATCAAAGGAGGGCAGGTCTGAAGCAGGTTTTGCAGCATCAACTCATTTCTTGATTGCATCCAACCATCATTCCCAACAAGAATGGGTGTTTACTACTATTTGCAGTTTTGACCCATCTTCTCATGATCAATGCATGTGTGCAGTAGACTCGGATGTTTGGCACTTTGACAGTGGGGCGACCAAACATATTACCTCGCTGTGTAGTTTCTTCTCTTCACTCGAGCCTGCCCCTACAGGGAATACTATTACATGTGCCAACAACTCCTCTTACCCTATTATGGGAGTTGGTAAGATCATTTTGACTACTGCTGATGGTAGTTCTTTCACTTTTTCAGATGCTTTGTTTGTGCCAGGGATCAAGAAAAATCTGTTATCAGTTTTTGCATTAGCCAAGATTGGCTTGGTTGTGAAATTTGTTGATGACAGGTGTACAGTTCATGATCTATCAAATGGCGACGTGACTATTGCTTCTAGCATTTTATATCGTGGGTTGTATAAGCTCAAAGACTATGAAAGATCTGTAAATGATTTGGCATATGCAGTACATGATTCTTAGGCTATGTTACATGCAAAGCTTTGGCATGCATGCTTTGGTCATATGAATTTTGCTAGTTTGCTACGCCTGTAGAAATATGAAATGGCGTCCTCTTTGCCCAAACTTGAGGCACCTAGAAAACATGTTTGTGAAGTCTATATTTTGGGCAAAATGCAATGTTCGTCCTTTCCAAAAGATGGTTCAGTTCGAGCTACTCAGACATTGCAGCTTGTACATAGTGATGTCTATGGTCCTATGTAGACACCTTCTTTTGGGAATTATCTTTACTTCGTGACTTTCATCGATGATTTTTCCAGGCATGCATGGGTATATCCATTGAAGGAAAAGTTCGAAGTGTTCATGTGCTTCAAACAATTTTTGGTTGCTGAAAATATGTCAGTATGTAAAATGGGCACCCTCCATTCTGATCGGGGGGGGAAATATATGTCTTTTGATTCTAATGCATTTCTGACTAAACGTGGGATAAAACACCAGTGTACAATGACATATACACCTCAATAAAATGGAGTTGCTAAATGAAAGAATAGGTCACTCATGGAGATGGCGAGGTGTATGGTCAAGAGTCAAGTTTTACCACATAGTTTCTGGCTTGAGGCTATCATGTGTGCAGCATATGTACTTAGCAGGTGTCCCACTAAAGCACTGCAGTCTATCACTCCATATGAGGCTTGGCATGACCGCAAGCCATGTGTTGCTCATCTACGTGTTTTTGGTTGTTTGGCATATGCATTAGTGCCCGAACAACATTGTAGAATATTGGATGATAAAGCAGTAAAATATTATTTTGTTGGGTACAGTTCTGAAAGTAAAGGCTCTCATCTGTATCATCCACAGACTAAACGGATTGTGGTTAGCCATGATGTTGTTTTTGTGGAAGATGCTATTCAGCCATTGCTTTCATGTACTAAGGAGACATCTGTTAGCTCCAAAGACATATGATACTTTGCTGCCTCTTTTTACAGATGGACAGTCTAGTGTTGGTACCTCCTAATGAGGCAACTTCTCAACCTTTGCAGGTTTCATGTGATGATGTAGATCATTCCATTTCTGATGCAGATATACATGATGCACTTATTGATGAGAGAGCTGATATTGAGCAGGCAATAACTATGCCAAAATGGCTGGTGCAGACCTTGCATGACAGCAAATTAGATGCACCTCTGTCATATCGTACTTGATCAGGCTCTCATAGTGCCTCTTTTGCATCAGATTGCTATGCTATGGCTTCATCTAGTCTCTCTGATGAGACTCAACCTGTTTTGTTTAATGAAGCACAAAATTCAGAAAATTGGATGGCTAGTATGCAATCTGAATATGATGCAATAATGAAGAATGGTACTTGGTCTTTATGTGACTTGCCTCATGGCAAGAAGGCAATTGGCACTAAGCGGGTATACAAGCTAAAGCATAAACCTGATGGTACAGTTGATAGGTATAAAGATAGGCATGTAGCAAAGGGTTATGTGTAGGAAAGAGGCATTGATTTTGATGAAACCTTTGCTCCTACTTGCCCAATGACTACTATTTCTAGCATCTCTGCACTTGCACCTCATCATGGTTGGAATGTACATCAGTTGGACATTAAAATGGCATTTCTGAATGGTGACTTGCATGAAGAAGTGTATGTTTTTTAGCCCTGTGGCTTTGTGCAGAAAGAGAATGAAAACTAGGTGTGCACGTTAAAGAAGGCATTATATGGTTTAAAGCAAGCACCATATGCTTGGTATGAAAAGATACATGCCTATCTGATTGCACATGGTTTTGAGAACAGTCCAACTAAAAGCACCTTATATGTTAAACATGCTAATGATGTACTTCTGATCATTGTGGTTTATGTTGATGACATGTTGCTCACTTGCTGATTTTAAGGTTTATTTGCATGCCTCATTTGAGATGTTTGATTCGGGGAATTTGCATCATTATTTGGGCATTCAATTTATGCACGTTGATGGTGGAATGGCTTTGTGTCAAACGAAATATATTGACACATTCTTGTAGCATTTTGGCCTTGAAGACTGTAAACATATTGCCACTCCTATGGAGACAGGTTTACGATTGATTCTTCATGATGCTGGAGATGCATTTGATGTTGTTCTCTATCAGCAAGCTATTGGGTGCCTGATTTACTTATGCATTACTTGGCCAGATATTAAGTTTGATGTCTCACAGATGAGTAGGTTTATGCATTGCCCAAGAGTCAAGCATTGGCAGACGATTAAGTGCATCTTTCGCTACTTGAGTGGTACTCGGCTACTTGGGTTGTTTTATCCCAAGGGGGATCACTACCACCAGATTTGCATGCTTTTTCGGACTCTGATTGGGCTGGTTGCTATGATACTCGTGTGTCCACTAGTGGCCTTTTCTTCATGCTTGGTAGCTCATGTATATCTTGGTTGAGCAAGAAGTAGCCTGTTGTGAGGCTGAGTATAGGGCAACTTTCACAGCGATTGTTGAGTGTGTGTGGCTCAGACACCTTATGGCTAATTTGGGTGTTGGTCAATCTTCTACCAGCACCATCTTCATTGGCAGTCAGAGCGCATTGACAGTTGCAAGGAACATTGTGTTCCATGCTCGCACTAAGCACATTGAGGTGCATTATCATTATGTCAGGGAGAGGTTCTTTGCTGGGGAGATCAGCTTGGCATATATGCCCACGCAGGAGAACATTGTAGACCTTTTCACGAAGGCTCTGCCTAGGGAGAAGTTTGAAGCTTTCTGCAAAGCTTTGGGCTTACTTCCTTTTGTGGAGTGATTTCCACATAGCTTGGCACTTCCTTATACATGAGTGCAAGCTCCTTGTTCACCACATCACTCCCAGGGGGGATTTGTTGATATTTTTAGGTAGTGATGTGTGTGAACACTCTAGGACTGTGGGGGTGCTTTTTTCCCTCTTGAGGAGTTTTTTTTCCCCCAGCTTGTATATATGCCTATTGCCCTAACGGGCTACTTATCTTTGTAAATTCTCTAGTAATACATTCAGTATTGTGTGTTGTGCTCCAAGCTTCTTCTTCTTCCTTATGTTGTTCGTGTGCTTCCGCAGACGTCTAACTCAACCACAAGCCTAGCCTGATACCTGTCAATTGTTCCATCAAACTTATGCTTCAACTTGTATACCCAATGGCCTTCTTGCGAGGAGGAAAGTCACGTAAAGACTAGGTATCATTTTCATAATAACATCATGTTCTGATTGCATAACATCCATCCAATTTTCATAATTTTGTGCTTCATCAAACGAAACAGGCTCATTCTCATCACAAAGACTAGAGGCATCCATAGCATAGAAATTGGATGGAAAAGAAGCACTATGAGAACCTGAACGAGTATGATATGATAGAGGTGCATCTAATTTGCTATCTCACAAAGTCTACACAAGCCATTTAGGCATAATTTTTGCCTCCTCTATATCAGCTCTCTCATCAACAAGTGCATCATGTAAATCTGCATCAGAAATGGAATGATTTGCATCATCACATGAAACCTATAAAGGTTGAGAAGCCTCACTAGGACTAGCACTAGAGTGTCCACCTATAAAAAGAGGAAGCACGGTGTCATACATGTCTTTGGAGCTAACTAATGTCTCCACATGAAAGTAATGGCTGAATAGCATCTTCCATAAAAACATCAAAGCTAACTTCAATTCGTTTAGTCAGTGGATGATATAGATGATAGCCTTTGCTTTCAGAACTGTACCCAACAAAAATACATTTCACTACTTTATCATCCAATTTCTTGCATTGTTGTTCAAGCACTAATGCATATGCCAGACAAACACACAGGTGAGCAACAGATGGCTTGCGACTAGCCATGCCTCATATGGAGTGATAGACTGCAATGCTTTAGTGGGACACATGTTAAGTACATATGTTGCGCACATAATAGCCTTAAGCCAAAAATTATGTGGTAAAGCTTGACTCTTGACCATACACCTTGCCATCTCCATGAGTGACTTGTTCTTTCATTTAGCAACTCCATTCTCTTGAGGTTTATAGGGCAGAGTACACTCACATTTTATCCCACATTCATCCATAAATGCATTAAAATCAGAAGACATATACCCCCCCCTCGATCAGAGTAGAGGGTGCGCATTTTACATGTTATCAAATTTTTAGCCAAAAGGAGAAATTTTCTGGAGCACATAAACACTTCGGACTTTAGTTTCAATGAATAGACACATGCATGCCTAGAAAAATCATCAATGAAAGTCATGAAGTAAAGATAGTTTCCAAAAGAGGGTGTCTGCATAGGACCCCAAACATCACTGTGAACAAGCTACAAATTTTTAGTAGCTCAAACTGAACCATGTTTTTGGAATGAGGAAAACGACATTTTGACCAAAATAGAGCCTTCACAGACATGTTTACCAGGTTCCTCAAGTTTGGGCAGAGAGGACACCATTTCAAATTTCTAGAGGTGTAACAAACTAGAAAAATTCAGACGACCAAAGTGTGCATGCCCAAGCTTTGCATCTGACATAGCCTGAGAATCATGTACTACACATGCCGAATCATTCACAAATTTTTCATAGTCTATAATCTTATACAGTCCACGACATAAAATGCAAGAAGCAATAATGACATTGCCATTTGATAGATCATGAAGTGTATATCTATCATCAACAAATTTCACAACCAAGCCAATCTTGGATAAAGTTGAAATTGATAACAGATTCTTCTTGATCCCTGGCACAAGTAAAGCATCCAACAATGTAAAAGAACTACCATCAACAGTAGTCAGAATGATCTTACCAACTCCCATGATAGGATAAGAGTAGTTATTGGTGCATGTGACAGTATTCCTTGTAGGGGTAGGCTCGAGTGAAGTGAAGAAACTGCACTATGAGGTAATATGTTCTGTTGCCCCACTATCAAAGTACCAAACATCTAAGTCTACTATAGATATACACTATTCATGAGAAGATGGGTCATAACTGCAAACATTGGTAAATGCCCATTCTTCATTCTACACAAGATTAGCAGACTCTGTTTTGGGTGTAGAGGCCTCTGCAACAACCATTCCAACCTCTTTCTTCCTTGCCTCTTTAGCAGCCAGTTTGGACAACTCTTTATGACATGATCATTTCCTTTAAAATACTTGAAAAATAATTTTTTCTCTTCTATTTTCGTGTCGTCTCTGTCATCCTTCTTTGATTTTGCAGAATTAACAAATTTCTACTTACTAGTAGAAGAGCTTGATTTACCTTTGCCCTTCTGAGTAGCCAGGAAAGCTTGATTTGCAACATGCATAATGGACCCGTTCTGCCTAGACTGATCTTTCTGCAATAGAACAAAGAATAAATCCTCAAATGTTAAGGCATTTGGATTGCCTTTCATCATCAAACAAAGAGTAGAAGCAAAACTCTTATATGAATCAGGTTGACCATTCTAAATAGTCTGTAGTAGCGAACTGTCCAGCAAGACTTCATCAGCAAAAATCAATTGTTCCTTCAAATCTTTGCTCTTTGTCACAAAATTGTCCATAAAATCTCCTTCATTCATGTGCTTACTCTCCAACTGTTTTTGGAGGTAAGCAACATGAGCCTCTTTCCTTTCCTAGTAAGTGGTTAGTGTATCCCAAGCATGCTTAGTTGTTCTACAAGAGCGAATGTGAGAAATAATGGCACGTTTGACAAACAAGACTATCAATGCATGTGCGCCTGAGCATCTCTGCCATCCCAACAAATTTCTCTACAGTAGGTGCATCAGGAACCAAAGCACGAATAAGAAACTGAAGAATATCATCATCTTCAATGTCGTATGCATCACCTTCAATAATTGTGTTTGTAGGTGTAATAGGATGTTTTTCAACACCCTTCACAATACTCCATAGTCCTCTTGCAACCAATACATGACGCATCATATAAGCCCATAATGGGTTATTTGTATAGTTCAACTTATCCTCAACAACAAACATACAGAAAACATCACTACTTTCAGCCATGTCCACTAACTAAAATACCCTGATGCAAAAAAGTGATTGTATTAAAAAGTTGAACAGAACTACCCTGTCGAGTTCTACTAAACATGTAGCAGACTTTGAGACGCTTATACTGGTGAACCAAAACATGTATATATCTTTTTCACAAAAAGACAAAACTGCCTACACAAGCACTGTAATAGTGCGTCAAAAGCCGGCACGAGCTTAGATCATGATTTTGGCACTTTACAAAGCGAAGTCATCTTGAACTCCTAATCATATTGAGCATGCTCACCAAATTTTGTGCGATTCTGAGACTATGACCAGAGGGGTGTTGACAATGCCCTAGATGAAGCGGAAACCTACTTTGATACTAATTGTTGGATTTTGAGGTTGGTGCAAGCACGTGAATAGCACAAGGAAGAAGAAGAAGAAGTTTGGAGCACAACACACAATTCTGAATGTATTACCACTAGTGTGTTGACACACATGACTCCATAAATATATCAACATTTTTGTTGGATACATTTCTAAAAGCAAAGGCTACCATCTGTATCATCCACATACTAAACACATTTTGGTTAGCCCTGATGTTATTTTTGTGGAAGATGCATTTTAGCCATTACTTTCATGTACTAAGGAGACATCAACTAGCTCTAAAGATGTGTATGACTCTTTGCTACCTCTTTTTATAGATGGAGTCAAGTGTTGGTCCAAATGAGGCAATTTCTTAGGCTTTATAGATTCCACACGATGATGTAGATCATCCCATTTCTCATGTAGATTTACATGATGCACTTGCTGATGAGAGGGTTGATATAGAGGAGGCAAAAACTATGCCTAAATGGCTGGTGCAGACTTTGTGAGATGGCGAATTAGATGCATTTGTGTCATATCATACTTGTTCATGCTCTCATAGTGCTTGTTTTGCACCAGATTGCTATGCTATGGTTGCCTCTAGTTTCCATGATGAGAATGAGCCTATGTCTTTTGATGAAGCATAAAATTCAGAAAATTGGATGGCTGCTATGCAATCAGAATATGATGCTATTATGAAGAATGGTACTTGGTCTTTATGTGATTTACCTCCATGGTTTGAAACAAGCATCACATGCTTGTTATGAAAAGATACATGCCTATCTGATTGCACATGGATTTGAGAATAGTCCAATTGAGATCACCTTATATGTTAAAAGTGCAAATGATGTGCTTCTAATCATTGTTGTCTATGTTGATGACATGCTGCTCATTGGTCCTCATGAGAAGCATATTGCTGATTTTAAGGCTGATTTGCATACCTCATTTGAGATGTCTGATTTGGGGCCTTTGCATCATTATTTGGGCATTTAGTTTATGCACATTGATGGTGAAATAGCTTTGTGTCAAACCGAATATGTTGACACATTATTGTAGCATTTTGGCATTGAAGATTGTAAACTTATTGCCACTCCTATGAAGACAGGTTTACGGTTGAGTCTTCATGATGTTGGAGATGCATTCGATGTTGTTCTCTATCATCACGGTGTTGGATGCTTGGTTTACTTATGCATTACTCGGCCAGATGTTCAGTTTGCTATCTCACAGATAAGCAAGTTTATGCATTGCCCCAAGTGTGTAGCATTGGCAGGCGATTAAGTGCATCTTTTGATACTTGAGTGGTACCTGAGTACTTGGATTTTTTTATTCCAAGGGGGATCACTACCGCTAGATTTACATGCTTTTTCTTACTTTGTCTAGGCTAGTTGCTATGATACTCGTGTGTCCACTAGTGGCTTTTGCTTCATGCTTAGTAGCTCATGTATTTCTTGGTTAAGCAAGAAGCAGCCTACTATGGCCACTTGAAGTTGTGAGGCTGAGTGTAAGGCAACTTTCACAGTGACTATTGAGTGTGTGTGGCTTAGATGCATTATGGCTAATTTGGGTGTTGGTCACTCTTCTACCACCACCATCTTCATTGACAGTCAGAGTGCATTGGCAGTTGCGAGGAACCATGTGTCCCATGCTTGCATTAAGCACATTGAGGTGCACTATCATTATGTCAGGGAGAGGTTCTCTGCTATCAGGGAGAGGTTCTCTATTGTCAAGGAGAGGTTCTCTGCTGGAGATGAGTTTGGCATATGTGCCCACACATGAGAACATTTTAGACCTTTTCACAAAGGCTCTGCATAGGGAGAAGTTTGAAGCTTTCCACAAAGCTTTGGGCTTACTTCCTCTTGTGGATTGATTCCATGTAGCTTTCCACTTCATTATGAGTGTCAGCTCCTTGTTCACCTCATCACTCCCAGGGGGGATTTGTTGTTATATTTAGGTAGTGATATATGTGAACACACTAGGACCACTAGGGCACTTTTTTCCCTCTTTAGGAGGTTTTTTTTCCCATGGCTTGTATATATGTATATAACCCTAATGGGTCATTTATCTTTGTACATTCTAATGGTAACACATTCAGAAATGTGTTGTGCTCCAACCTTCTTCTTCTTCCTTGTGTTATTTGTGTGCTTCCGCAAACCTCAAACTCCAATAGAAAATACATTTTACTACTTTATCATCCAAGTTTTTGCATTGCTCTTACGGCACTAATGCATATGCTACACAACCAAAAACATGTAGATGAGCAACAAATGGCTTGCAACCATGGACAGCCTCATATGGAGTGTGATAGAGTGCAGTGCTTTGGTGGACACCTATTAAGTATATATGTTGTTGCACACATAACAACCTCAAGCCAAAAGCCATGTGATAAAGCCCGACTTTTGACCATACACCTCACCATCTCCATGAGAGTGTTGGTATTCTAAGGTCTGAATACCATATGTTGGAAGTGGTATGGGCCCCAATACTAATAAATTCACAGGTTTAAAAGATCTTCCAACAGATGAACCTTAACATACACACCTTAAGACTCAAAAATAGATGAGTGAGAGATAAAGAGAGAATAGACGAGATTTCAAGTGTAACAGTAAGCTATTAGGCTCACTACACTATCTATATATGAATGTCAAATTACAATGTGTGTATATGATACAAACTGACAATATCTATATCTAGGTAGAAATAGGAACTAGATACAAGAGATTGTGTGCCTAAGAGGTATGAAGAGTGTGTGTGTGTGTGAGAGAGAGAATATGGAGAAATAAGGACAGTTTAGAATTGTTTTATAGCAAACCCAAATTTTGATCAACCTAAATCAGAAACGAGTGACCTAGCAAGTAAGAACAGAAATAGACTTGCTACTCACAGTAGATCAACAATGGATGTTGACTGTATGCTGGCAGAATCTCCTCCAAATAATCACCAAGGCGTAGACCACAACTCCTCCAAGAGTGTGAGAACTCCTTCTCCAAACTGGCCTCCAAAATCTCCTCCTAACTTGAGAAGATTGATCATCTCCTTCAAGTTCTTCTCCAAGAGCTTGTTGAGTGATGAGTGATATAATGAGATTAACCATCCTTATATAGGTTTTGAGTGTCTAAGAAAAGTAACATTGAAAAGCATAAAGCTACTATTAAATTCCGTGAGATTTAGCGATCGATTTTTAAATATCGTTTCGAGAAAAACAACTTCTATGGCTGCCATCGTATTGCTTTTCTTTTCTCCAAAGAAGCATGTAATAGGCACTTCGATGTCTACGTTGTATGTGGTGCATGAAATGGGGTATGAACTCTCGTGGGTTCTATGGGAGGACATTGTCCATCGTGGCTTCTTTGAAGAAGTATTGTAATGTAAACAACATAATATGAAATTAATGAGGATTTTTGGACAAGCTGTGGACATTGATTCCAACAATCCCCCCTTCAATGTCACAATGGTATAAGGTTCAATAACCTGCAAAACTTCTTGTGACTTTTTCTTGAATTCTTTCCACTGAATCTTGAGCTTACTATGTATGAGCCTGTATACTTGAGAAATTGTAAACTGAATGTCCTGTCGTGTATTACATAGAAATATCAAGCGACCAATTGCTTGACTATATAGTGTAGCATCAAATGATTCTGAATTTTCTTTCGATTGTAATAACACATTAACATCCATAGGTATCTACATAGGCTTGGAATCTGTGATCTTAAACCTTTCCAATAATTCTTCAATGTATTTCTGTTGTGTCATGTAGATACAGTCATCTTTGTACTTGAACTGAATCCAAGGACTTGTGATAATCATATCACTTTGTAGTGAATCTTTAACACTAGCTCGTTCATTCTCAACTGAAGTAAGAGCTAAATTATTATGAATCTCAAAATGTTCTGCATAATTTACCTGGTCTCCTTGTTGTCTCCTATCTGACTTTTAGTTCTTATAGTGTATTCTTGTATACCAAAGTCCTTCCATGTTTGATATAACCACTTTGGTGTATTCCTGAAAAGTGGTGGTATATCTTCTCGTTCTTTAGTATCTCTTTCTTCTGGAACTCTCGAACCTTCTCCAACTTTACAAGTTGGAACTTCAAGAGGTACGGATGTAGGACTAGGTACTGGTGTAGGTAATGAAATTCTCTCTGCACCTGTATCTTTTAGGTTTGAGAAGGTTCATCACCCCCCTTGTATGGCTGAATGTAAGCATCCAAATTCCTTCTAAAAAATGCATGGTCATGTGCCTTTATGAAATCTGGAATTTCTTCCTTCTTATCATAAATCTGGCTTTCTGCAATATACGCATTGCATGAGAGTAGGATATTATCTGTATCTGGAACATAGAATCTATATCTTTTGCTTTCAATTGCATAACCAATAAAGACCCCATTAATGGCTTTTACATCAAGCTTACCACGATTCTTCTTCTCAATGTGAACATAAGCTGGAGAACCAAAAACTTTGAAATAATTCACATTGGGCTTCTTCCCATAATAATCTTCATAAGGTGTAATGACCTTTAAAGATTTTGTGGAAGACCTATCTATAATGTGATTAGCTATATGCACTGCATCAAACCAAAACTTGGGAGAAAGCCTTCTGGATGACATCATACTTTGCATCATCTCAACAAGTATCATATTCTTTCTCTCTGCAACACCATTCTGTTCTGGCATGTAAGCAATAGTGAGTTGATTAGCTATATTTAGAATGTGATTAGCTATATGCACTGCATCAAACCAAAACTTTGGAGAAAGCCTTTTGGATAACATCATACTTCACATCATCTCAACAAGTATCCTATTCTTTCTCTCTACAACACCATTCTATTCTGGCGTGTAAGCAATAGTAAGTTGATGAGAGATACCTTTGTCTTCTAAAAAAGACTTAAAGTCTTTAGACATGTACTCTCCTCCTCTATCACTTCTCAAAATCTGGATCTTTGACTGACTTTCATTTTTAACAATAGCTAAGAACTTCTTGAAAGTAGAAAAAACCTCTAACTTCACTTTAAGACCATAAATCCATGAATATCTTGAGAAATCATCTATGAACATAACAAAGTACCTATAACCTTGAATAGAATTTGTTCTCATTGGACCATTCATATCTGAGTGTATGACCTGTAACTTCCTTATGGCCATAATAAATCCATGTTTCTTGAAAGGTAGTTTGTGAAGCTTTCCTTCAAGACATCCTTCACATGACTTTACATCATCTGGTAAAGCAAAAACAGGCAAACTCTCCACCATACCTTGATCTTTGATACACTTAAGAGCTATGTAATTGATATGACCAAATCTAGCATGCCATAACTTCATGTTCTCCTTAGGTGTAATAGACCTAGCAACATTAACATGACTTATTTTGGATAACACAAGCATGCCACTTTTGTTTTCACCTTGAAGTAGAAAATGCTCCTCATCAGGTGAGAGGATCTGACATGAATCTTTCTCAAAAACTACTTTATAACCATCTAACAAGAAAGTCGAGATAGAGAGCAAATTCTTCTTTATTTCTGGAACATAAAGAACATTGGAAATTGTGAAATTTCCACCTGCTCTGGACTTAAGGTTTACTTCTCCAACACCAACAACATCCAAATCATGACCATCTGCAATGGTCACTCTTCTACCTGAAGAGTTTGAAAGGGAAGAAAATATATTTCTGCAACCTGTAATATGCTTAGTAGCTCCAGAATAAAAAATCCAAGGATTATCTGCGATTGCATTTAACGCCGCCTCATCAAAAGCTATCTCTTCAATAGTAGCACATGCATATGAATCTACCTTTGAAGGTTTAAGTTTTGGATCATCTTCAACACTATTACCTGATGCTTTCTTCTTCTCATTGAAAATCCTTGCTCTGCATTCTGCTATGAAATGACCGGGCTTCTTACAATAATGGCATACTCCTTTCTTTGCATCAAATGTTGTTGAAGACTTTTCTTTGGGTGTAGAGGAACCATTAGGAAAAGGATTGGAGGATTAGAAGACTTACTTTCCTTCTTGGATTGCTGACTCTTCTTCTCCTTCTTTGTCTCCACCTTCTTCTTACCCTTCGATGATGATAACATGGCTTCATCATTCTCTTCCATACCCTTTTGTTGATCTTCATCTTGAAGTAATAGGAACTGTAGCTCTTCAAATGAAATTTCTCTATCTCTTGTAGAGAGAGATAAAGAAGTAACAAAAGCACGGTATGTAGATGGAAGTGAGTTTAGAAGTGTGTTTACCATCTCTTCATCTGAAATGTTGACTCCAACATTCAGTAACTGATCTCGTAAATCTTTGAGCTTCAAAATATGTGTCTGGATTGCTGATTCACCAACTTTCATCCTTGTGTTGGCTAGTTGTCTCCTTAGATGAGCTTTCCTAGCAGGGTTTCTGCTCTGATAGAGATTCTCTAACTCCAACCAAGCCTAACGAGAGGTTCTGCAAGACCTGATCTGAGGTATAATATGCCTCTTGACTCCCATAGCAATATATGAAAGTGCTAGTGCATCCCTTGAATCCCATCTAGATTGCTCTTCTGTACGAAGTAATCTCATAGTAGTAGGGATTCCTGATGATGAAAGACTTTCTTCTTCTTCACTAACCTCTTGTTGAGAAGAAATAGGAACAGTGTGTCTTCTAGAAGACGAAGTAGCCTCTTCTGTGACTTGTCCTGGCCTTGGATAAGTGCCATTGACAATATTCCATAAGTCCTTTGTTACTAACAGATTCATCATCATAAAACTCCACATTGGATAATTAGACATGCCCTCAAGCTTGTCTTGATTCTCAATTCTATAGTCACTCATCTTGTTAAGGGTGTATGCCAACTATGCTCTGATACCAAATGTTGGTATTAGGTTTGAATACCATATGTTGGAAGTGGTATGGGATCCAATAATAATACATTCACAGGTTTACAAGATCTTGCAACAGATGAACCTTAACATACACACCTTAAGACTCAAAAATAGATGAGTGAGAGATAGAGAGAGAATATATGAGATTTCAAGTGTAACAGTAAGCTATGAGGCCCACCTACACTATCTATATATGAATGTCAAATTAGAATGTGTGTATATGATACAAACTGACAATATCTATATCTAGGCAAAAATAGCAACTAGATACAAGAGATTATGTGCCTAAGAGGTATGAAGTGTGTGTGTGTGTGTGTGTGTGAATATGGAGAATAAGAACAGTTTAGAATTGTTTTATAGCAAACCCAAATTCTAATCAACCTAAATAAAAAATGAGTGACCTAGCAAGTAAGAACGGAAATAGACTTGCTACTCACAGGAAATCAACAATGGATGTTGATGGTATGCTGGCAAAATCTCCTCCAAATAATCACCAAGACATAGACCACAACTCCTCCAAGCGTGTGAGAACTCCTCCTCCAAACTGGCCTCCAAAATCTCCTCCTAACTTGAGAAGATTGATCATCTCCTTCAAGTTCTTCTCTAAGAGCTTGTTGATTGATGAGTGATATAATGAGCTTTACCCTCCTTATATAGGTATTGAGTGTCTAAGAAAAGTAACATTGGAAAGCATAAAGCTACGATTAAATTCCACGAGATTTAACGATCGCTTTTTAAATATCGTTTCACTTCAATGTCTATGTTGTACGTGGTGCATGTAATGGGGTTTGAACCCTCATCGGTTCTAAGAGGACATCGTCTTATTAGCATTGTCCATCGTGGCTTCTTTGAAGAAGTACTATAATATAAACAACATAATCTAAAATTAATGAGGATTTTTGGACAAGTTGTGGACATTGATTCCAACACAGAGGCCTATTCTTTTTTTCAACAACTCCATTTTGTTGAGGTCTACATGGCATTGTACACTGATGTTTTATCCCATGTTCAGTCAGAAATGCATTAAATTCACAAGACATGTATTCCTCCTCTTGATCAAAAGTGAGGGTTCCTATTTTACATTGTGATAGATTTTCAGCCAAAATTGGAAATGGTTTGAAGCACATAAACATTTTGGACTTTGCTTTCAATGGATACACACACGCATGCCTGGAAAAATCATCAATAAAAGTCATGAAGTAAAGGTAGTTCCCAAAAGATGATGTTTGCATAGGACCCCATTGTGAACAAGCTTCAATTTTTGAGTAGCACATATTGAACCATCTTTTGAGAAGGAGGAACACTGCATTTTGCCCAGAATACAACCTTCATAGACATGTTTATGAGGTGCCTCAATTTTGGGCAAAGAGGATACTATTTCAGATTTTTGTAGGTGTAGTAAGCTAGCAAAATTCAAATGACCAAAGCATGCATGCTAAAGCTTTGCATCTGAGATAGCCTAAGAATCTTGAACTGCGCATGCTGAATCATTCACAGATTTTGCATAGTCTATGAGCTTAAACAACCCAGGACATAAAATATAAGAAGCAATAATACCATCACCATTTGATAGGTCATGAACTGTACATCTATCACCAACAAGTTTGATAACCAAGCCGATCTTGGCTAATGCTGAAACTAACAATAGACTTTTCTTGATCCGTGGTACAAACAAAGCATCTGGAAATGTGAAAGAACTACCATCACCAGTAGTCAAATCTTACCAACTCCCATGATAGGATAAGAGGCATTGTTGGTCCACCATCAAAGTACCAAACATCTGAATCTACTGCAAACATATACTATTTATGAGGAGATGGGTCATAAATGCAAATAGTACTAAATGCCCATCCTTCATTCTAAACAAGATTTGCAGACTTAGTTTTGGTTTTCGAGGCTTTTGAAACAACCATTCTCATCTTTTTTTTCTTTGCCTCTTTTGCAAACAAATTTGGAAAAATCTTTATGACATGATCATTACTTGTATAGTATTTGCAAATCTGTTTTATCTTCTCTACTTTCTTCTTGTCTTTGTCTTCCTTCTTCGATTGTGTAGCATTCGCAGATTTTTGCTTACTAGTAGATGAGCTCCATTTAACTTTTCCCTTTTGACCAACTAAGAAAGCTTGATCCGCAACATGCAGAATGGACATGTTCTGCCTGGACTGATCTTCTTGTAACAAAATAGAGATGAAATCCTCAAATTTTAAGGCATTTGGATTGTCTTTCATCATCAATTGAAGAGTAGAAGCAAAAGTCTGATAAGAATCTAGAAGACCATTCAGAAGAGTCTGCACAAGTGAACTCTCTGGCAAGGCTTCATTAGCAGAAATCAATTGTTCCTTCAAATATTTGATCTTTGTCAAAACACTCTCCATAGAATCTCCTACATTCATATGGTCACTCTCCAATTGTTCTTGGAGGTAAGAAACATGATCCTCATTTCTTGCCTAATACAAAAAGGTAAGTACATCCCAAGCATCCTTTGCTATTTTACAAGAGTGAATATGAAGGATAATGGCATATTTGATAGAAAAAGTTATCAATGCATGTGCTTGAGCATCTCTGCCATCCAAACAAAGTTGTTTTGTAGTAGGTGTAGCAGGAATCACAAAATAAATAGGAACCTAAAGATCATTATCTTGAATGCCATCTGCATCATCTTCAGTAATTGTATTCATAAGTGTAGTAAGTCATTTTTCAACACCCTACACAATATTCCACAATCCTTTTGCTACCAATACATGATGCATCATATATGCCCATAATGGGTAATTAGTACCATCCAACTTGTCCTCAACAACCAGTGTATGGAATACGTCATTGCTTTTAGCCATGGCCATTGACTTAGATACCTTCATGCAAGAAAATGATTCTATCTCAAAAAGTTGAACAGAACTATCCTATGGAGCTCTGCTATACCTGTAGTAGACTTTGATGCGCTTATACTAGCAAATAGAAACCTGTATATATGTTTGGCACAAAAGGATAAAATTTCATGCATAGGCATTGCGATAGTGTATTCAAAGATGGAAATGAGCTCAAATCCAAATTTTGATACCATAGAGGAAAGAAATTTTGAACTCCTAACTGCCTTGAGTATGCTCACCAATTTTTCATGGGATTCTAAGATTGTGACTGGAGGGGTGTCAACGACGTCCTAGATGAAGCAGCAACTTGCTATGATACCAACTGTTGGAGTTTGAGGTATGACAAAAAACACAAGGAAGAAGAAGAATCTTGGAGCACAACACACAATACTGAATATATTAGCAAGTGAATCTACACAGATAAGTGACCCATTAGGGTTATAGGCATCCTAAATGTGTTTACACATCACTATCAAAATATATCAACATTTTTTAGGGTGAAAATATTTCCCAAGGGGGAAGAATGCTATAAAGTAAATCTATGATCTAAGTTTTTGACGGGCTCATATAGATATGAAATCAAACATCATTTGATCACTCATATGTATGGCCAAAGATCTCGATACGAGACTTAAGCATAAGTTCATGTGATCTCTTAAAGAAGTAATCCACTTACTCTAGTGGTTAAGTCTCAAGCTTGGGAAGGATAAGGTCTTGGGTTCAACCCCCATGGGGAGCATAGGGAGAGAGTTTTGCCCAAAGAGCCTTCTTACTCAAGTTAACATGAGTTAAATTGAGTCCAAGGAGACTTAACTTGAGTGGCGAGTACACCTACAAATATTGGACTCTACTGAAAGGTATTAAAGAAGAGGTGGAGATCAAACCAACATTAGTGAACTCTAGTGGAAGATATGAATGGAGTGGTGGAGATCTCACATGCACTTTTGGACTTCAGTTACATTTGTGGTCCTCATTGATTTGAGCAACTATATATAGTGGTATAAGGTTGGGAGGAGAGTCATGTCCCTAGCACGTGGGGGTCCTAATAGTTATTTTGTTGCATGGTTTGAGTGCCTCAAACTGCGTGCAAGAAGCTCTTCAAATATGTGCCTGCATTTCTTGAAATTAAATGGTCTAACTTTTCTCTACACATGAGTGTTAGAATGTAGTGATTCAGCTTGGAGTACATAGATCTGTCTGGGTAGATGCAATGATATGCAATAAAAGGCACATGTTTTCTCTTACTAATTGAGAGATGTCCTTTGATGAAACTATGCAACTTTTCAACTTCAAATTTCCTCAGCTTTTCAACTTCAAATTTCCTCTCATCATTTCTCTTTTAAGCACATTTAAGGACTTCTTTTTGGCCTCTAATCCCTCAATCTGGTAGATACTTGGATTGAAAATTAGTATTTGTTCAATCCATGGACTTAATGACAAAAAATGCATTTTCTAGAGACTTTGGAGGTCTATTAATGAATATGTATCTGTTGTATGAACAACAAAACTACTCTAAGATAGACCAATCTAAATATTCTAACTCTAATCGAAACCCACAAGGGGTGAGAGATGCACGTATGCACCCAACCAACTCCACCCATATATATACCTCAAAGCCAAGGGGGGAAATGTGAGGAGAGCTTGCCAAGTATCCTCTCCACATGGATGCTAATCCAAGGCCTTCTAACCTTGGAAATCACATGGAATCACATGGCTCTTACATGGATTCTAAAAGGACTTCTCCCAAGCTTGTACGTACAAGTCTCAAGGCTTGAGAGGCCTCCCTAAGGGTTAAATATCATACTCTTAGGAAACATCAATCCTAAGGGTAAAAAACCCTTCAATTAGGAGTAAATAAATCCAAATAACTCAAGGGTTCAAACCACACTCTTGGAGGCACTTTCCCAAGGGTTTCCCAATAAATTCCAAGGGTTCTTGGAGTGGTTTTGGACCCTCAAAACCCATGTCTTTGGCCACTTTGACCCATAGTTATACAACATTCTTCCCCCCTTTAACATTTTCATCCTCGAAAATGTGTGTAGGTATATTATGTGGAGTATTCCCCCGTGCCCCATGATCTTTTCTATAGATCATGGTTTTTTTCATCTCTCTGATTTGCTTCTTTGTCATAAGGAGATTCTATCTCATACTGGATCTGAAAAGAAGGAAATCCACTTGTGGGGCTAATCCCTACCCAAATCATTACTTAACCTTGCATGTGAAACACTAAATCAAATGCTAAGTATGGATGAAATGATAAGGGTGGATTAAAACATCCCCGCCTAATTCAATGTTTCCCTATATGTGAACTCCGCATCCATAGTATAAACATATGAAGTAGGTGGATTGTAATAGTCTCCAACTAGTTTCCTATGTAGATCCGTTTCTACCCACTACTCGGGTGTGGACTTAGCAATATAGATGGATCTCTTACTTGTTCAAGGCTTTGAGAAGTCTCCTTAAATTGAGGTTGATCAAAACATCTAAATAAGATGTTTTTGACTATTTTCTACTTCTTAACCAACATCTACTGATCCTTTTTCCAAATATAGAACTACCATGTCCTATTGTACTTTAGAGTCAAGGTAGAATGTAGGAAAGAAGTGATTCCATTCTTTGGGAATCCAACCTCAAAATGATTTTCCCAAGACTTTCTCAAAAGCCTTGACTTGTTTGGAACTGTTAGAATTTATAAACGATTCCTAAGATTTTTACTTCAAACTCTTTTAAGAGAACTTTTTTTATTATTCATCCATTGACCTTAAAGCAATATTAGATGGATGAATGAATTCTCTTAAACTTAAGTGTCTTCTGAAATTGAAAGGGTTCTATACATAACATCCATCTTTTGATGTTTAATTTGGTTATCCATTCCATCTAGCTAAACCTGATCTAGGAGTGACTTTGAAGTTTCCAGTCAAATCCAAGGTTTGGAAAATCGAGAAGGAAGAACCAAAACTTGATGTAACTGGTTCAACTTCTAAAACACTAAAATGATTTGAGTCAAATCAAATGAGACTCAAAATTTTAAGGATTTAATCTAGCTAATGGTTTGAAGCATTGTTTCTATCTTTATGAGATTGAATCTAAATTCTCAAGAAGATCCTTTGGGTAATGTTAAACCATCATCCATTTACCAAACTCTAGTGGTATAAAACATCGATGTTTCGAGCCATCAAATTTTGATGATGTTCAACTTTACTCTCAAAATATCTTAATTAAAAAGTTAGTCCTTTTCAATCTCTTGAGACTCCTATAGACTGCAATACCAAGTCTAGTATAAATCTCTTACTTTAGGAGACTGATAACCTTGTTGTACTATCAACAAGATGTTTTGGAGTAACTTAGTCTAACCCCAATTTCGTAGATAACTAGTCAATCTTTTTCAATATCTCTTGGTACATCTTTATTCTAAAATATATTAACTTACTTAGTTGTATTTGTCAACCAAGTGTGTTATCCGAGATTGACTTAGCCAGAATTACCTTTCTTAAAAGGATCTTTCCAAGTTCTCTCTCTAGAAATCCATGTAGCATTTCTGATAAATTACTACAAAATCCTTAAAGAGACTACATCAGTCTTACTGAAAATATTTATGAAGGTCTAGAAAGTGGTTTCATTTCACGATCTTTGAACTTCCTTAGTTACTTTGATATGGTCATATTCTTGACCAACCTATACTTCATTTTTATCTATGAAGTTTCAATTTCCACTGGAATGGAGTTTCACTCCAACTCATGAGCCCAAGACTAAAAGATACCTATCATATCAAGGTCTGATGTCCCATACCATCATTCCTACATGTGAATATAAAGGATAGTGTCCCATACCACTATACTTTATATCCAACACTAATGTGTGAATGATATTTATCTTAAAGTCTAGAAGCTTAATCTAACTATAGAGTGCCCTTTACTCAAATTCCTTTTGAAGTCAAAGGATTACCTCTATGTTTCCAGCTTGCTTGGGTCTCTAAGATTTTCAACATATGATCATCCTATGATCCTAATTATTCCTAAACTTATATTGGAAGCTCTAAACCTTTTGATGAAATAAATATCCATCCTGATGGAGTAAACATCCATTCTTTCTTTCTAAGGTTTTGAGTGTGATTCCAAGTGTCTTGAATCATATTCAAGATCTACTTAGGTCTTTCTTAACTAACTTGAAGTGACAAGAGATTACTCTTGCCTTTTAGATTCCTTTGTTTATCCAAAGCTTTTCAAAAAGCTACCCTAGGGTTTTATAGGAATCTCATTTATTACTTAAGTCTAAGCATCTTCTAATGCTTTTGGATTTCCGTTGAAATCCCTTTAAGAATAGGTGAATACAACTTTCACCTTCCCAAGACTTAAGTATCATTTATCAAAGTTGTAGACTACGTACTTTGTATATTCTCTCCTTCTTACTTCCCTTTAGAGAAGTATAAGATTTGGCATGCGTTATTTGAGCTTGTTTACAAGCACCTTTTTCAAAATCTTTTGTGATATTGTTGGGATCACATGCTAAATTTAGCATGCCATGAAGTTGCTTTTTGAGCAACTCATTGTTTGCCAAACATCTTATGTATAAAAAGATGTTATTTTATCTCATCATCTATATTCTAAGTTTCTCTTTATGGAATTAATTGTACCAATTCTTGATAAGTTTTGGTCTTTCTTCCCCCCTTTGAAGAGTTTTCGTCCTCAAAAACTGTGAAATCTATGGCTTCATTTACAACTAGAGCGTCAATACTCTGACTCCTCCCAATATTGGACTATTCAACCAATCTTATACTTGATTAGAACCTGAAAATTTTTCTAGAAGATTTACTAGAAATGCATTTTATTTTTGGTATCTTTTAGAAAATCTTCTAGAGGTAGGTAAGCGACCACCTATCCTAACTTGCTCATGAACTTCCTCTTGACTTTGTGGGAATGCTCATGAGTTCTCATGTTTCGCAAGAATGCAATGCTTATGCCTATCTATGTTAGGAGAGGTGGCTTTGATTTTCAATGCTAATCAAAGCATAAGAGGTTTGAAGGTACTATGAAATAAGAAAAATATTTCCATTTCATCATTGTACCTATAGAACTTTAAGTTCCTTCCATTAAAAATTGTTGCATCTGCTAAGGAAAACCTTACTTGACTTTCTTGAGATGCAAATCTATTGAATTAATGAAGCCAAATTGGAAATTTTCTCAAAAGGAGGGAGCTTTCAATGATGAATTGAATACTTTTCACCATTCACGTTGGTGAAAGTAATCTTTGCTCATAATTTGTTTCCATCATGTCATATCATCAACTTAATAGAGCTTTATATCATGAGACTCTTGAAACCATTCTAGAGTGTCATCCTATTTAGGATATGTCATGAAGAGCTATTTTAGAACCTTTTTCAATTAGCTATCTCTAAGTATGTCTTAAACTTAGAGGAGTATTGTAAGTTCTATGAAGTAGCATAAGAATATGCCCTATAACGACTCTTCTAGAGATAACAGCTATGTCATTGATGACATTTGATGTATTCGGGCCATCTTCTCAAGATATCTCATTAGAAGCTTGTTTTGGAACCATCTTTAAGTACCTATTATACTTAGAGTTAGCATTGAAAAATGCTAGGCTCTCTAATAGTTATGTATACATGATATTTGGATTATGCACCTCAGAAACTTCCAAAGTTAACAAAGAGCTTATATACTTTCATGTATACAATGCTTAAGGCTAAAAATTGTATTTAAAGATGTAACCTGGAGAATTTTTTCAACTTATTAAAGAACTTAGATGTATTCAAGTACTCTTTAATTCATTTTTGCCTTGCCATTAACTTGATAATGGCTTTTCCTCCTTAGGTTTACTTCATTGGTAGGCAAGTCATAGTTAATGTGGTCATAACACTAAATATGTGATACATTAGCATCCCTTTTTGGAAAGACATTGGTAAGTACTTATATTGCAAAATCTAATCATGATTTTGCAAGTACTTTAGCTTCATTCCTTTCCAATTGCCTTGCTTCTGTAAAGAAGTAAACCCTCTACTAAGGACTATGGTTACTTACTTGGTTTCATAACTTCTCAAAAGCAAAAGAGTGAATTTTATTCACTTAAATACATGTGTTTGCATACATTCATGCATGCAATGAATGATTCCGATAATCCGTAGCCTTAAGCATACTTAGTGTATGCTAGAAACATATACATCTTCACTCAAAGATGCTTAGCACGCATAAGGTTCAAAAATTTGAACCCTCTTTAAAGCACACATGGAATTCACACTCATAATTCAATTTCATGTATGAATCTATATACTACATATGCTAAGAACAAGCCATGCTATGATGGATGTTATGTATCCATCCTCATGAATGGAGTCCCTTCCATGCATCATCATGCTAATGCACATGCTTGTGTGCATTTAAAATTATTTCTCATAAAAAGAGAGCTTTGGAGTTGAACTTTGTGCACTGAAAATTATTCTTATGGAAAAAGATAATGCACATACATCCATTCTTTTTAGTGCATGAATGCATGTAAGTACTCGAGGTTATACTCCTATGTGTTTGCCTATTCTTAACTTCACATATGTAGTTAAACCCTATCAAAAATTAAAGTTCTATCTCATGCTTCAACTATGTAAGCACCCAAAGATAGTGGTAAATAAGGTAAACAAACATCAAACATAAATTTGAAAAGTACTTAGCTTTATAGGAAGCTTCATCCTTCCTTTGCATTTAGAGGAGGGCCAATCCTTTGCTTGTAGCTTCTCCAAAATTTGATGTTGGAGAAGAGCCATCCTTCCTTCCACTTCATGGCCATTGCTTTTCTTTATGATGCTTCAAGCTCATATTCTTCAAAAGTTCTTCATTGGCACTTTGGAAAAGCTTCATTCGTGGAATCCTTCATTATGTGTGGACTCCTTCACTATGCATCGAAACAAAAACTATGAAGCACTCCTCAAATCGCGCACGAGCCGGGAACTTATCCCACAACGAGAATTCGCTTCTCAAATGCCTTTATATAAAGCTGAAAGTGGGACTTTTTATATCGGTTCTGAAGAGAGCTCATGGGGAATCGTGCTCACGGGCACTACTGTTGAGGAGTTCTCTCACGAGCGCTAATATTAAGAACTTCTCTAATGGTTGGACTGTACATGGGGTCGGGCTCTTGGGTAGGTAGTAATTAAAATATGCTTTTACAGAACGCTCTCAAATGCCAAGCTAACCTCGCGTAGCACCACAATTCCCGAGAAAGAAAAAAATCCACATGGCGACAAACTAATAGAGAGGGGAAAAATTCGTAGAAGTACTTGGCTCTCATACCACTATTGTATGAACAACAAAACTACTCTAAGATAGACCAATCTAAACATTTTAAGTCTAATCAAAACCCACAAGGGGTAAGAGATGCACATATCCACCCAACCAACTCCACCCATATATATACCTCAAAGCCAAGGGGGGAAATGTGAGGAGAGCTTGCCAAGTGTCCTCTCCACATGGATGCTAATCCAAGGCCTTCTAACCTTGGAAATCACATGGAATCACATGGCTCTCACATGGATTCTAAAAGGACTTCTCCCAAGCTTGCACGTACAAGTCTCAAGGCTTGAGAGGCCTCCCTAAGGGTTAAATATCATACTCTTAGGAAATATCAATCCTAAGGGTCAAAAACCCTTCAATTGGGAGTAAATAAATCCAAATAAATCAAGGGTTCAAACCACACCCTTGGAGGCACTTTCCCAAGGGTTTCCCAATAAATTCCAAGGGTTCTCCGAGTGGTTTTGGACCCTCAAAACCCATGTCTTTGGCCACTTTGACCCATAGTTATACAATGGTATCCATTGACATGCACAAGAAAAAGAAAAGCTCAAGCAATGACCACCTTCAGATTCTAAATGAATCATATTAGCACAATTAAGATGCACATTTACTCTTTCATTGGTTTCTTCTAAGGGGGTTGCAAGGCTATGTAGTGTACCCAATAGAGAGCCTCATATCCCTTGTCACTCTACAAGGGAGCTCATATCTCTTGTCACTCTTATGTCACTATGTGGCAACATTTCTACAGAACCCATTCCAACAAGGTAAGTTAAAGGGATGCAACTTTTGAAAGTAAAGCTTGTGCCAAAATTCAATGATAGAAAAGCTAGTCAAACAAACCCAAGTGTCTTGTTGAAGATCCATGGTGGAGCAGTAAACACTTTGAAACTTGGACTATGAGATTGAGGGTTCAAACTCCGAGTGTTTGATATTAACCCTTGAAATGTGGGGGGTAAGAGAGGTCTCAGGGTGTGAGAGTTGTCTTCCAAATTCAATTCTAGATGGAGGAGTAAGTTCCGAAGTTTCAAGAAAATATCCAAGTGTTTTTAAATTTCAATTCTAACAAAATTAGTTTTATAGGATGTTGGATCTAACGGTAACACCTTGAGTCTGTGGATTGAAGGTCATAGTTCAAGATCTATAGATCAGCTCGAGGTGAACTCTTAAATGTAGAAGATAAGATGGATCTCGTGAGTGTGTGTTGTTCTTTCAAACTCCAAAATTATAAAAAGAGAGTAAGGTGAAAGCCCAAAAAAAAAAGAGCAAATCTGAAACTAGAAGGAGAGTAGGTCAAAGACTCGATTCTAAAAAAGAGACCCCCTTACGTCTTTGGAAAAATTTGGTGACTGTAACGTCTTTGGAAGAAGTTGGTGACTTTACAGAGATATTTGAAAATCTGCAGCTTGGAAGGTCGGACCTTCAGCAAGATCAGGCAAAGCTGAGGGCCGATCAGAGATCTACACTAAACCGAAAGGCGGAAGAAGCTTTAACATCTGAGTTCTTCAGCGTTCGTTTCTCTTGCGTAGGCATGCGAGCTCCCCAGAACTCCGAGACGGAGAGTAAGGGCTCCGCCTCTAAGTATGCAAACAAAAAAATCAAAGATGAGGTCTATGGCTATCTCAAGGTTTACGAAGACGGTACAATCGAGAGGCCCCCTTTCCCTGGGGGCTATTCTCCTGCATGCCCCGATTTTGTTAATGGAATAGCTTCCAAAGATGTAAGTATTGATGTCCGAACGTGCTTATGGGCACGCCTCTTCCTGCCCGAATGCGTAGCATCCTCACAGATTAAGGTGCCGATTGTTCTGCACTTCCATGGTGGTGGGTTTTGCACAGGTTCTGCTGCAGTTGCCTCTTTCCACAGATTTTGCAGCACCATGGCCATATTGTCTGAGAGTATTTGGGTTTCGGTGGACTATAGGCTTGCTCCGGAGTATCGACTTCCTGCAGCCTATGACGATGGATTTACTGCTTTCACATGGTTGTGTGCACAATCTGAAATATGTGCTTCACGCGTGCCGAGATCCGTAGTGGCATCGATGGCATCCCAGGAAGAAGAGAGTCAGAATCCTTCCTATGGTCATGACAATAACTGGCATGTTTCTGTTGCTGAACAAGATAGTAACATAAATGATACCCAGGCGGCTTCTGAGGCCTGGCTATGCAGCTATGGGGACTTCTCAAAGTGCTTTCTTGCCGGGGAAAGTGCAGGCGGTGCGATTGTGCACTATCTGTCAATGAAGCTAAGTCGAATGGTATACAACTGTGTTGAGATCAGAGGTCTTATTCTAATTCATAGTGCCTTCTTAGTTGAGGATTGTTATGACATGTCTTTTCTCAATCCAAGAGTTGAGCGAAATCCTGACACATATAGATGGCTTTCTCTGCCGATCGGAGCGGTCGGTGATCATCCTCTTCTCAATCCTCTACATTCAGAAGCACCCTCTTTCCAGGGCATTTCATGGCCTCCTTCCTTTGTCGCCATTGCTGACAGGGATAGATTTTACGACTCCACTCTACGCTATGTGGAAGTGATGAAGCAGTATGGGCATGTAGTAGAATTGGATGTAACGAATGGTGAATCCCATTGCTTTTACTTGTTTCGTCCCAGAAGCGAGAAAGCAAAATCATTTTATAAGCGCTTGGCTACTTTCATAGTACGACATTCTGAGCGTTGCTGCGGCAGAAGCTTATTGTGAGGAGTGGTGTATATATATCACACAGAGTTCTTCATCAGCGATATCATCTGAGCTTTCGCCTTATAACTTAAGAGTGCAGGTATTCCTCTGTAAGAGTGCCCCTATTTGTGAAGGAAAACAAGTTTATTTCAAAGACTTTTTCCTGAATGCGCTATAGGGTGAAGTTTTTTGTACCATGTATGGATAATGATTTTTTTTTTAATTTGATTATTTTTTGTACCATGTATGGATAATTATTTTTTTTCTTTGATTATTTTTTCAAAGGATGTTCGACCACATCCCCTCTCAAGGAGGTTACCAATGCAACCATTAGAACTAGGATTGTTGGATCCGGTAATGATATCTTATCTCAACTTGTGCAATCACTTTCAAGATATGTCTTATGGGGATGATGAGCGTATGCACCCTCAAGTGATCGGATACTTTGCAATCTGAAGAGAGAGAAGCATGGTGTGGGGATAGCATTGTTCAAGTGATAGGATACTTTGCAATGTGAAGAGAGAAGCGTGGTGTGAGGATAGATAGGTTATAGGTTATTAGAGGATGATGTAAAGAGAGAAGCAGATGTGAGGATCGATAGGTTATAGGTTATTAGAGGATGGTGTGAAGAGAGAAGCATGGTATGAGGATAGGATGATATCAAAGCATAGGTTATAACGTATGTCTCAATTTTAACTTTTCGTTTTTGGTATGCAAATCTATTACCATTTTGATGATTATAGAACCACCTTCAATTTCTCTTCCCTCCCTCCCTCCCCCCTCCCTCATAATCATTTTGTCATTTTCAAATGTCTCATCATTTCTCTTATGTGGTGCTTTTAAGCATTAAATAATAGTGCGCTTTAAATGAGTAATGTGTCTTGTAATTAAAGTACTTAAAAGCATTGTTATCATGGTAAATAAAAGTTGTATGCAAGGATGGTATTATTTCTTTAGTTATGAGGTGCAAACGGCTTTGACATCTCAAGATAGCCTCATCATGAATGGAGCCTAGATATTGGTGGATGGAAAGAGCTAATCATCTTTGATGGCTTCATTGTTGATGCAAGAAACAAAAATTCTTGCTTGGCATCATAGGTGGTTTTCCCAACTTATGGCATCCACTTTGAGACCCACAAGCCCTCTAATAATACAAGGAATACATATAACTAGTAGTTGAGAAGAAAAGCTTGGCAAGGGCAACTCAAGAGGAAGTTTTCGACTATGCTATTATGTCTACCGATGCAACGATGTTGTGGCACTTGATATGCCTTCTCATGCTACTTGACTCTACAACATTCCATATTTCCATCTTTTGGATGATCTCTATTTTTCCTTTGGAAGCTATGCATGTATATTATGTGTCCTTGTTAGACTCCTATCTACTTCGATGTCTATTGTGTAACTCACTACTCCTCATCAACTCCACAAAAAACACAGAGATAATGATTTGTGATATCATCATATTGCATCCCAACCAACTTCCTTGTGAGACTATTGAATGAGATCTCTTCTCTTTCTCTCTCTCTCTCTCTCCCTCTCTCTCTGTCTCTACCACATGTGACATCTATTTCCATAACTTGCCATGTGGCATGCTTGTCAAACTTATTTAAGGGATGGTTTCCACAAATCTATGTAATGTCACATTCCCTTTCCCTTAGAAACATTTTCTTCCTCAAAAATGGAGATGAAATATCAATAAGGGTAGAAGAAGAAAATGTTTGGTCTTCCTTGAACCCCATGTACTCTATGTACATGGTCATCTCTATGTATTGTTTCCAATATCCTTCCCCTTAAGAGGCCTCATATGAGACCAAATCAAAGGTGGGAAACCATTTGTGTGATGCCTTATATCTCCCATATATACCTATCTTCCGTCGATCACTCGCATAATCTCTAACATCACTAAGTTAACATAAATTCATATAATGTTCCCTCTTTGGAGTAATAAAATTGTAAATGAGTGATGAATGCTAAGTTTAGCTACTTAATCATATTATAATGGAGATAATGAACCATGTAATCCTCCAAGTGATAGATTAAAGTTCTATAATAAAGTGATTCCAAACCCTTCTAGAACTACAATAATTGATTAGTTCTTGATTTGTCATCCAAAATCTTGGACTTAGTTTTTTTGGAAGAGCATCCATGATACTAGTGCAAACTATATGCCCATAATGGATAAATGGTACCATCCAACTTGGTCTTAATAACCAACATATGGGCCGAACTTCCTTTATTTAAAAAAAAATAACCAACAAATGGATTACGTCATTGCTTTCGGCCATGGCCAGTGACTAAAATACCCTAATGCAAGAAAATAACTATATCTAAAAAAGTTGAACATGATTAACATGTCGAACTTTGCTAAACTTGTAGCAGACTTTGAGGCACTTGTACTAGCGAACCAAAACTTGTGTATATGTTTGGCACAAAAGGATGAAAGTGCCTACACAAGTGCTACAATAGTGCGTTCAGAGGCCAAAACAAGCTCATATCAAAATTTTGATACCACACAGCGAAGTTGTTTTGAATTCCTAATCACTTTGGATATGCTCACCAATTTTTGTGTGGTTTTGAGGCTGTGACCGGAGTGTCAATGACACCCTACATGAAGCGACAACATGCTTTGATACCAATTGTTGGAGTTTCAGGTTTGTGGAAGCACTCAAAGAGCAAAAGGAAGAAGAAGAAGGTTGGAGCACAACACACAATACTGAATGTATTACCAAGTGAATGTACAAGGTTAAGTTAACCGTTAGGGTTATTGACATATATCCAATTTGGGGGAAAAAATATCCTAAAGAGGAAAAAAAGTACCCCAATAGTCCTAGGTGTTTTCACATGCATCATTACCAAAATATATCAACAAAGAAGATGATATAATTGAATTATCTAAAGGAATGTTATTTATCAAAGGATATGCATAAAAGAAAGGTATATATTATGATGAAACATTTGCATCTACTCCTAAAATGAACATAGTAAGAATTGTTCCCTCTCTTGTTGCATTCTTTCATTGGAAAGTATACCAGCTAGATATAAAGACAATCTTACTAAATGGTGATCTTCATGAAGATATTCATGTTTAGCAATAAGAAGGTTTTGAAGAATGAGGTAAAGAGTATTTAACCTACAAGTTTCTAAAAGCTTTTCATGGTTTGAAGCAAGCACCACGTGCATGGTATGGAAGGATTCATCTATCTTTTTTATCTATTAGTTTTGAAAAAATTGAATTTGCTCAAAGTTTAGGATTTATGTTTTGATCATAATCATCATTTATGTTAACGATATGATTATCACAAGTCCCAAGGACTCGGATCTTTAGTTCTTTAGGTCATAACTTAAACCATTTGATAGTAATGATTTTGGTGTTTTACATTATTATATTGGCATTAAATTTAGGAATGTTTGTATTTATATGACATAACAAAAATACATTGAGAAATTATTAGAAAGGTTTGAAATGTCAGATTATGAACCTATGCAAACATCTATGGATGTTGATGTATCATTATAAGAAGATGAAGATTCGAAACCTTTTGATGTTATTGTTGATAAATTTTGATAGCGATGTGTGTGAACACACTTAGGACTTCTGGGGTACTTTTTTCCCTCTTTAGGAGGTTTTTCCCCAGCTTGTATATAAGATTATAACCCTAATGGGTTGCTTATCTTTGTACATTCACTTGATAATACATTCAGTACTTTGTGTTGTGCTCTAAGCTTCTTCTTCTTCCTTGTATTGTTTGTGTGCTTCCATAGATCTCAAACTCCAATAATTGGTATCAAAGCATGTTGCCACTTCATCTAGGACATCGTTGACACCCCTCTGGTCACAATCTCAAAATTTCATGAAAATTAATGACCATGCTGAGAGCGATTAGGAGTTCAAAATGGCTTCGCGCTATTGTGTCAAAATTTGGATTTGAGCTCATTTTGGCCTCCGAACGCACTATTGCAACACCTATGCAAGCAGGTTTATCCTTTTTGTGCCAAATATATATACAAGTTTCAATTCTCCAATATACGTAGCTCGAAGTTTGCTATAGATTTAGTAGAGCTCGACAGGATAGTTATATTCAGATTTTTGAGATAAAATTATTTTCCCATATCAAGGTATTTTAGTCAGTGGCCATGGCTGAAGCAATGATGTACTCTATATAATGGCTATTGAGGACAAGTTGGATGGTACCAATTACTCATTGTGGGCATATATGATACATCATGTATTTATCATAAAAAGATTGTGGAATATTATGTAGGGTATTGAAAAACTCCCTACTATATCTGTGAATACAGTTATTGAAGGTGATGCAAATGATGTTGAAGATGATGATCTTCAAGTTCCCATTAGTGTTGCGGTTCCTATTGCACCTACTATATAGCAACTTTGTTGGGATGGTAGAGATGCTTAGGCATATGCATTGATAGCTTTGTCTATCAAACATGCCATTATCCCTCATATTCACTCTTGTAAAATATTAAAGGATGCTTGGGACACACTTACCACTTTATACCAGGCAAGAAATGATGTTTGTATTGCTCACCTCCAAAAACAGTTGGAGAGTGAGCATATGAATGAAGGAGATTTTCTAAACAGTTTTTTGACAAAGATAAAAGATTTGAAAGATCAGTTGATTTCTACAAATGAGGTCTTGCCAGATAGATCACTTGTGCAGACCATTCTTAATGGTCTTCCTGATTCATATCAGAGTTTTGCTTCTACTCTTCAGTTGATGATAAAAGGCAATCCAAATGCCTTAAAATTTGAGGAGTTAGTATCTATTTTATTGCAAGAAGATCAATCTAGGCAAAATAGGTCCATCATGTGTATTGTTGATCAAGCTTTCTTATCTAGACAGAATGGCAAAGATAAAGGGAGCTCATCTACTAGTAAATAGAAATTTGCTAATTCTACACAATACAAAACGGAAGACAAAGGCAAGAAGGAAATAGAAAAGTAGAAATAGCTATGCAAATACTATAAAGAAAATGATCATGTCATAAAGATTTGTCCAAAATTGGATACAAACAAGTCAAAGAAGAAAGATGTTGGAATGGTTGTTGCAGAGGCCTCTACATCTAAAACAGAGTGTGCTAATCTTGTGTAGAATGAGGAATGGATATTTATTACTATTTATATCCATGACCCATCTTCTCATGAATAGTGTATATCTATAGTAGACTCAAATGTTTGGAACATTGACAGTAGGGCAACCAAACATATTACCTCGCAACATAGTTTCTTCAGTTCACTTGAGCCGACCCCTATAAGCAATTTTCACATGTACTAAAAAATCCTCTTATCTTGTAACGAGAGTTAGTAAGATCATTCTAACTACTGTTGATGGTAGTTCTTTCACATTGTCTGATGCTTTTTTTTGCCATGGATCAAGAAAAAAATTTTGTCAGTTTCAGCATTAGCCAAGATTTTTTGGTTATTAAATTTATTCATGACAGATGTACAATTCATGATATGTGAAATGACAATGTTATTATTGCTTCTGGCACTTTATGTCCTAGGCTGTATAAGCTCATAGATTATGCAAAATGTGTGAATGATTCAGCATGTGCAATTCAAGATTCTAAGGCTACCTTATATGTAGAGCTTTGGCATGAACACTTTGGTCATCTAAATTTTGCTAGCTTGCTACACGAGATAAATTCTAAAATGGTGTAATCTCTGTCCAGACTTGAGGCAGCTAGTAAACATGTCTGTGAAGGCTATATTCTGGGCAAAATGCAGCATTCTTCCTCCCCAAAAGATGGTTTAGTACGAGCTATTCAGAAATTGTAACTTGTTCACAGTGATGTTTGTGGTCCTATGCAGACACCTTTTGGGAAGTACCTTCACTTTGTGAATTTTATTGATGCTTTTTCCAAGCATGCATGGGTGTATCAATTGAAAGCAAAGTTCGGGGTGTTCATGTGCTTCAATCAGTTTCTAGTTTTTTCTAAAAATCCATCAGCATGTAAAATGGACACCCTCCATTCTGATCGAAGGGGAAATACATGTCTTCTGATTTTATTGCATTTTTGGTTGAGCATGGGATAAAACAACAGTGTAAAGTATCATATACACCTCAAAAAAATGAAGTTCCTGAGAGAAAGAACAGGTCTCTCATGGAGATGGCGAGATGTATGGTAAAAAAAGTCACGTTTTATCACATAGCTTTTGGCTTGAGGTTGTTATGTGTGTAGCATATGTACTTTACACGTTTCCCAGCAAAGCATTAGATTTGATGTCTCCATATGAGGCCTGGCATGGTCGTAAGCCATCCATTGCTCATCTACATGTCTTTGATTGTCTAGCATATGCATCAGTGCATGAACAACAATGCAAGAAATTGGATGATAAAGCAGTGAAATGATTTTTGTTGGGTAGAGTTCCGAAAGCAAAGGCTATCGTCTATATCATCCACATACTATACACATTTTGGTTAGCCATGATGTCGTTTTTATAGAAGATGCAATTAGCCATTACTTTCATGTACTAAGCAAAGATGTGTATGACACTTTGCTGGCTCTTTCTAGTGTGGATAGTCAAGTGATGGTCCAAATGATCCGATTTCTCAACCTTTACATGCTCCACATGATGATCTAGATCATTCCATTTTTTATGCAGATTTACATGATGTACTTGTTGATGAGAGGGATAATATAGAGGAGGCAAAAACTATGCCTAAATGACTAGTGCACACTTTGTGAGATAGCAAATTTGATGCACCTCTGTCATATTGTACTCATTCATGCTCTCATAGTGCTCCTTTTGCATCATATTTGTTGGAAGTGAGGTAGGCCCTTAGGCTCATGTCACAGGTCCATGGTTCCATAGGTCCAGTTATGTACAACATTAATTCCAGCAATCTTCCATATTGACAAAACATGAACATACCACAACTTAATCATACAGATGATGAGATAAAGGTAGAGAAAGAATAGACGACATGTGTAAGGTGTTACGTAAGCCATCACTTACTCATAGTATCATATATACCAATGTTCAATGTACAATGTGGGAGCAAAACTCTCAACCACTCTATGTGATGAGAAATAGATGAATGAGTGAATGTACAATGTAACAAACATATTCAGATGTGTGGGCAGTAATCTAAATATAAATGAGATGTGTGACCTTATAGGTTATAGAAGAGTGAATATGAGTGACTGAAAGAGGAAGGATCAATGTGAAACTGATAGTCAACAAACCCTCATCTGAACTTAGGCTATGGAAGACCCTAAGTTAGATATGTGTGTGAAAAGATCACATACTTATAAAGTAGCATAGAATGCTAACAAGTTTGCTGCTAGAAATCCTCAAACTCATGTGAACACACCTTCTCAAACACCTCATCAAAATATGCATAAAGCATATACGTACTGTTTCTCTTGTACCTATACCAAATAGGACTCCTCCTGATATGAACGCCACGGCCTCCATAAAATTCAAGTACACCATGTAGATGGCACCATCCGATGTCTTTGAAGTAGCCCGACATCTTCTTGTAGAAGACAATCTTCAACCTAATATCTTCTTGTAGAAGACAATCTTCAAATACACCATGTAGATGGCCGATCCTCACCTTCAAGCTGCTAATGACCAAGTCTTCTTGCCATGAGCAAGAGATAACCTCCTCTCCATGGGCTAGAGTGTGAGCACACCCTTCATCTTCTCCAAGAAGAATCATTAAGAAGAACTCCATAGCTGCTCCTCAACATGCTTCAAGTTAGCACCATGGCTGCCCCATGTGCTAGAAGAAACACCACCTCTATTGAGGTCCAAGCTCCAAGATTGTGTTGAATACTAGGTGAAGGATGAATAGAAGTGGCCACAAGCTTGTGTTTATATAGTTTTCTTTGTCCATGAAAAGCTATACCAAAAGCACTTATCGAATAAAAAACACTACGTGATCGTTTATGAAAATCTCTTCGCCATCAATTGCGTTTTTCGCGTTCGCTATTCATTCTTGCTTTAACTTTGAAAAGCATGGTCCAAAATATATTACAAGCGCATGTTGCCATCAACCGGTTTTGAACCCGGGTGGGCTGGATGAGAACGCTCCCACTTATCCACAGTGCCCATATGCTTTTGATGTACAAGAGCTGTTACCAAGCGCTACAGATGCTGTTCGCGATCGTCTGTTTGTAGAGCAACTTGTATAGGAAGTAGAAAAGACTACTACACATGCTCTAAATTGTTGGACCATTGAACCAATAAGGCATTGTTTTTCCAACAATCCCCCCTGCAATGTCATATTGGTACAACCTGGACTGGATCTGCAACCTATCACAAGCTGCAAACTTTTACTCCCGCACTTCAGAACTTGTTCTTCAAAAGTCTTCTTCAAAACTGAATTCGACTTTCCTTAAAAAACCTGAACTTGCTGAATATGAACCATAATACTTGAGAAAATATGCAACTAGATATCCAATAGTGAACACATCAAGCAATCACTGCTTGACAAAAAATATAGCATGAACTGTCTCTGAACCTGCTATCTCCTGTCTTCAAAAACTTGAAAACATACACTAGGATCCACATATTTGCATTTACCTTCCAAAAGGATTTCTCAACGTACTTCTGCTGTATCATGTAAATACACTAAACAAAATCAGGAACTGAATCCTGGAACCTGTGACTGTTAACTCACAACTTAGTGTATTATGAACACTGCTGGTTCATCTCTGACTGTACTCAAGTCATGTCAACTCATCTCAATTGAAATCAACTGAAATATGAGTCAAAAAATCTATGATGTCATCATGTCTTCATCCTTTAAATCCTTCATACCTCTTTCCTTCAGAACTTGGTATAAACATATATGTGCGCACTTCTGAAATATACCTTTCTGAAATATCAAGCTTCTCTTCAATAGAACTCTGGAACCTTCTCCTGAAACAGGAACATCCTAACAGGAACTTTCTCCAAATATTCTTCTTCTTCCTTCTTTTTTCAAAGCTGGAACATAAAGAGAACCTGGCAAAGGGAATATAGGAATACCTGTAGGTATGAATCTGCATTCTTTCACATATGGCTGAAAATAAGTCTTCATGTTTCATCACCCCCTAGATGACTTAACATTAGTATCCAGTATTCTTCAAATTATATCAGACTTTATGAAATCTTGGACATCCTTCTTCATAAATTTGATGTTCAGTGATCAATACCTGTATCTGAAACAAAATCTCTGAACCCTTTTTATTAGCACTACAGTTGCTAATAGCTTTCACTGTAAGTCATCAGCTTTCCATATTGTAGAATAAGGTTAGCTGATCCTAACATAACAAAACCTTGCTGAAAGCTTTATAGGATTCATAACCTTCTGCAACATAACAAGTATTTCTATCTCTCTGCAACACAAATCTGATAGAATCTGAATCTTTGACTTACTTCTTCCAATGTTAAGAATCTTCATAAACAAAGGATAGACAACTGACTCATAAATACTCAAGATCTTCATGATCATTCAAGATCAATGATCTCTTCTGTGTAGAATCTACTCTTATCAAACCTTCATGACTGAATGTTTGATTTGTTACCTGCATGTCTCCAAGTGTCCATGCTTCTCAAAAAGTTATAAAACTTTTCTTCAAACAAATCCTTCAAGGAATCTGCAATTCCTACTTGAAACATAAGTGGACAAAACTTCTCACCTTGAGAACTCCAAAAGCTGCAAGTTGATACTTCATAACTTTCATATTTTACCCGGGTGAAATGTGATAGTACCTGCTTGATTTTCTTTTGGCTAACTCCACTTCTTAATCAAGTGATAGGATCTGATGGAACACATTTTTGAATACAAAGATGTATCCAAAAATCAAGACAATCACTGAAAGTAGATTCTTCAAATGACCTGTACATCAGCAAATCTGAATTTTCTGAAGTTTTCTGAAAATACTGAATAATGAGGTAACCTTTTCCAAACATAAAACCTCAATCCAAGTCTCCAACATCTGCTACAAAAAACTCTTTTACCTTAAGAGAGTTAGATAAAGAAGAAATATACTTCTCTGCAACTTGTCATATAGCAAGTAGCTCTGTATTGACACTCCAAGAATTCTTTGAGGGAACATATAAGCTGCCCGCTTAAAAGCTTCAACATAACTCATACAAATATGAGTGTTTTTGTTTCTCTCAATGCAATTCTTTGTCAAATCTACTAAATCATGACCAAGTGTAATGCAAAACAAGAAACTGCTTCTTCTTTAAACAAGATGTTCTCATAGACTTGCCTTTGGGTGTAGAGGATAAAATAGGAAAAGTATATGGAAAATATGAGAAAAGGAAGCCTTACTTTTCTTTTGGAAATGATGGACTTTCTTTTTCTTCATCTTTCTTCCACCTGATGATGTCAACATTTTCAAACTTCTCTTCCATACCTTTTGTTCTCTTCATTTTGAAGTAACAAGCACTCTTGATGTTTTCAAATGAACTTTTTCTCTTCCTCTAGTACTAAGAGTAAGAGACTAAGCAAACATGGTATATAAATGGAAGCGAATATAGAAACATGTTTTATCATCTCCTCATATCTCTGAATCAAAATGCTGTTTTAAATGTCTGAAATGACTAAATTCACCAATCTTTTGTCTAAATGATGAATTACCCTTCTAGAGTTACCTTCTCTAGATACATTTGTACTTGGATATCCAACCAACTTACAACAGAAAATTGGCTGAACATAAAACTCATCCCATATCCGCATTTGTCTTCTTAGATGAGCCTTCTTGCCATGAAAGAGATCTTTTAAAACTTTCTAGAAAAACCTCTAGATACCTGTTTTGATGTAGCATTTAACTTTCAAATAATGAAAGTGTATTAAAGAACTTCTTGAAATTCTTCAAATCT
This sequence comes from Ceratopteris richardii, assembly GCA_020310875.1. Classification (NCBI taxonomy): domain Eukaryota; kingdom Viridiplantae; phylum Streptophyta; class Polypodiopsida; order Polypodiales; family Pteridaceae; genus Ceratopteris; species Ceratopteris richardii. Next base: position 140,905,357 of record CM035409.1, on the reverse strand, counting down.
CTTCATAACTGCTCTTCTAAGACATGACCTGCAAATGATAATCTGATAGTAAAAATTGATACCTGTGATTTGATGTTGATCTGATTCCTTCATCTTCTCTAAACCATTGTTCTTCCTTGAATTTGAGTAGTCTTCTCTTCATCAAGTCTGGTCTTCAAATAATACTTTTGTAAAGTATTTGCATACTCTTCCAAAAATATTCGGCTGCTAACAGATCATCAACTTCATACTCCACACTGATGAATACACATGTGTCTAAATTGTCTAATTCTCAAATCTCTACTCATCTAGATTAAGTGTGCATGTCAAATGTCAAATATTAGAAGATGCTTTCAAATCATACGTTGTAAAACTAGAAGTCTGGGAACCTATGAATATGAGAGCCTTAAAGCATTGATGCCAAAGATCTAAAGTTCTGAAACCAAAACCTTAGTGCTCTGATACCAAATGTTGGAAGTGAGGTAGGCCCTTAGGCTCATGTCACAGGTCCATGGTTCCATAGGTCTAGTTATGTACAACATTAATTCCAGCAATCTTCCATATTGACAAAACATGAACATACCACAACTTAATCATACAGATGAAGATAGAGAAAGAATAGACGACATGTGTAAGGTGTTACGTAAGCCATCACTTACTCATCGTATCATATATACCAATGTTCAATGTACAATGTGGGAGCAAAACTCTCAACCACTCTATGTGATAAGAAATAGATGAATGAGTGAATGTACAATGTAACAAACATATTCAGATGTGTAGGCAGTAATCTAAATATACATGAGATGTGTGACCTTATAGGTTATAGAAGAGTGAATATGAGTGACTGAAAGAGGAAGGATCAGTGTGAAACTGATAGTCAACAAACCCTCATCTGAACTTAGGCTATGGAAGACCCTAAGTTAGATACGTGTGTGAAAAGATCACATACTTATAAAGTAGCATAGAATGCTAACAAGTTTGTTGCTAGAAATCCTCAAACTCATGTGAACACACCTTCTCAAACACCTCATCAAAATATGCATAAAGCATATACGTATTGTTTCTCTTGTACCTATACCGAATAGGACTCCTCCTGATATGAACGCCATGGCCTCCATAAAATTCAAGTAGTACGTGTGTGCATAAAGAGAATATGTACCTGAATACTTAACATAAGATGTCAATCTTATGTTAACCACCATCCAATGTCTTTGAAGTAGCCCGACATCTTCTTGTAGAAGACAATCTTCAACCTAATATCTTCTTGTAGAAGACAATCTTCAAATACACCATGTAGATGGCCGATCCTCACCTTCAAGCTGCTAATGACCAAGTCTTCTTGCCATGAGCAAGAGATAACCTCCTCTCCATGGGCTAGAGTGTGAGCACACCCTTCATCTTCTCCAAGAAGAATCATTAAGAAGAACTCCATAGCTGCTCCTCAACATGCTTCAAGTTAGCACCATGGCTGCCCCATGTGCTAGAAGAAACACCATCTCTATTGAGGTCCAAGCTCCAAGCTTGTGTTGAATACTATGTGAAGGATGAATAGAAGTGACCCCAAGCTTGTGTTTATATAGTTTTCTTTGTCCATGAAAAGCTATACCAAAAGCACTTATCGAATCAAAAACACTACGTGATCGTTTATGAAAATCTCTTCACCATCGATTGCGTTTTCCGCGTTCGCTATTCATTCTTGCTTTAACTTTGAAAAGCATGGTCCAAAATATATTACAAGGGATGTGGCCATCAACCGGTTTTGAACCCGGGTGGGCTGGATGAGAACGCTCCCACTTATCCACGGCGCCCATATGCTTTTGATGTACAAAAGCTGTTACCAAGCTCTATAGATTCTGTTTACGATCGCCTGTTTGTAGAGTAACTTGTATAGGAAGTAGAAAAGACTACTACACATGCTCTAAATTGTTGGACCATTGAACCAATAAGGCATTATTTTTCCAACAATATTGCTATGCTATGGCTGCCTCTACTCTTTGTGATGCGAATGAACATGTTTCTTTTGATGAAGCACAAAATTTAGAAAATCGGATGGCTACTATGCAATCAGAATATGATGATATTATGAAGAATGGTACTTGGTTTTTATGTGATTTGCCCCTTGCAAAAAGGCCATTGTCACTGAATGGTATACAAGCTGAAACGTAAATCGGATGGAACAATTGATAGGTATAAGGCTAGGCTTGTTGCAAAAGGTTATGCTCAAGAGAGAGGCATTGATTTTGCTCGAGACCTTTGCACCGACTTTCCGAATGACCACTGTTCATAGCATCTGCACACTTGCAGCTCATGATGGTTGGAATGTAAATAAGTTGGAAATTAAAACTACGTTTTTTTAATGGTGACTTACAAAGAAGTGTATGTGACTTACAAAGAAATGTATGTATTTCATGTTGAAAATGTGAACTATGCAAGTTTTAGGTGGATAAAGGAATCAAAAGACCTTAATGTGGACAAAAGTCATGACTCAAATCACTTAGGGTGGTCTCAAGGTTGGGCAAGGTTAGGCAAAGGAATCCTAAGGCGGTGGAAAAGTCGAGAGAGGCATCCAAAGGCTATAAAAGGAGATGGACACCAAATGCATGGAACTCTTGTAGGTCATTGAAGACCAAGAGACATATACTCAAGGAGGCTCAAGGACAGAGTCATCCAAGGCTCAAGGAGCTGAAATGCAGTATTCCAACCTAGGAAAAATCTAGAGGAGGGTGCTACATGCATAGAGGAGGAGTAAGGAGGACCTTTCAAGCCCACACCCCCTCTAGTCTCTTGTAGGTATAGACAGTCTACTTACAATTGTTGTAACTCTTTGTATACATATCCAATTCAAGAGAGTTAAAGTGCATTTTATAGCTTATATATGTCTCTTGCTTTACCTAGGAGGGCTTCTTGAAATCAGTTATATGTGTAGAGAAATTGGTGTATCTCTGTAATCCTAATTTTTGCATATCCTACATCTTTACATAGTCTGTTTTGTATAGAGTTGTTGACTGACCTTTGACAGATCTATTTGAGGTGTTCTATAGCTTGTTGGAAAGCTTATGAACCATATTAAGTGTGTCTAAAATTTAGGTGATTTGGATGAGTGTAAGGCAGGTGAATCAGAGTTTTGCTGCAAGTAGCAAAAAAGGTGTATGAAGGGACCTAGGGATTGGGTTCATTTCACTTCTAGTGTGCAACTATGAGGGATTGAATTCCATCAGTTGGTATCAAAGCACGAAACATGCTTTGAAGACTCTAGGAGAAGGACAAAAAATCTTGGACATCAAGGCTAAGAGGTACTTTTCACTGTAACCTTAATTTCCCATTCATTATGGAAGATCTAGGTCAAAAAGTGGAGTTGTTTGACAAAAACAGCTATCAGCCATGGAGGTTCAGGGCCATGAACTACCTCATGAGCAAAGTTTTATGGCCTATTGTGTGTGGAGATGAAGATAAGCCTGATGTGGATCCCAAACATCCAAAGATCACCAATCAAGAATTGAAGATGTTGAAGGATCAGGAGGAAAGGAATAGGAGAGATATCTTCTACATATCACAAGTAATCTCTAATGCTATGATTGGTCATATATCAGATTTTGATCATGCTAGAGATGTTTGGAAGGCCTTAGAGAAGATATATGCCATTCCACAAGAAGCACAAATATGCACCTTAAGAATGAAATCTATTCCTTGAAGAAGGGTAGTGGTCAATCTATTGTTGACTACACCTTGAGGGTGAAGGAGCTGAGGGAGCAATTGGCATCCATTGGCTGCAAAGTAGATGAGGAAGACCTTGTGTAGATACTCTTAATGGGTTGAGAGGGCAAGATAACTGGAAACCCCTTATTACTACCATCTTGTATAGAGATCCTCTACCAATTCTTGAGGAGTTGATCTCACACCTAGTGGTAGAAGAGGTTGCCATAGGAGACGCATCCAAGAAAGATGGTCACTCACAGGTCCTATATGCTAGCAAAGGCAAAGTCAAGAGTGGCAAGAATGGAAAAGGAGGAAAAAGCAAATGGAAGGAGTCGAAGTAAGAAGATTCAGATTCAGAAGGAGATAACAAGGAATCATCTTCAAGGAAGGGAAAGAATGGAAAAGGGAATAACAACCCTCATCAAGGTAAAACTTATTTTCTATGTGGTAAGCAGAATCATATTTCTTCAAATTGTTGGTTCAAGGATGAAAAATGCAAGAAGAATAAAGACCAAGGGAATTATGCTAACAACTCCAAGAAGGATGATGAGAAGGAGACCCTTCTAACCATGAGACATGCCTACACTAGTAATCGCAAGGATACAAAGTGCTACATAGACTCTGGATGCTCTAATCACATGTCATGTATGGAGGAATCTTTTGTTCATATGCAAGTCCCAAGCTCAAAAGGTTGTGTGGAGGCAGGAGATAACACTGAGCATCCCATTACACATGTGGGAGATGTGACGCGGTATGCAGGTTACATTTGATGCAAAAGGGTGCATGGTGAAGCAAGGAGGCAAGGTCATTGCCCAGGGAAGGAAAGAAGGCAGATAGTTCATACTAGATGTTGCTCCTACACACAACAAGGTATGTTATGTGATGATTGGTAACAAAGGGATTGTAGAGATTTATCTTTGGCACAAGAGGATAGGGCATATCAATATTTCCAAGCTAAAAAGCATGTGCAAAGTAGGTCTAGTGCAGGGACTACCAAATCTTGAAGGCCAAGGTCTACATGCTTTGTTCATGTTCCTAGTGAAGTGAGAAAAAAGTTAGAGCCCAAGAGTGAGAGATGTGTGTTCATTGGCTACTCAAATGAGCAAAAAGGCTATACGTGCTACAACCCTCTCTCAAAGAAGCTATATGTGTCAAGAGATGTTGTGTTTGATGAGTCAAGATCATGGTATGGAGACAAGGGTAAGGCAAAGTTGGATGAAGAGGATCAAGAGGAGTATGCAGACTTTGATGTGCAGATGCAACCTCAAGAGTCAATCAATAAGTGGACCAGAGACTTCTATATCTAAGGTATACTCATATAATCACTCTTACACTTGTGATTATGAAAGATCATCCCCTTCTTCAAACTATAGAAGGTTGCAAGAGATAGACTATGACACTAGGGAAGCTCAAGAGGAGTTAGAAGAGGAAGAGCTTGAGGAGGTCATTACTCCTAATGTAAAGATCAATAGACTCAAGAAGGAATATCCCAAAGGTCAAGAGAGGAGGTCCACAAGGAAGAAGGCACTCGCTCAAAGGTATACATATGATTCTTTCATGGAAAAGCACTATGCATACATGATGAATGTCATTCTAGATCAAGAGACAGACTCTTATGAGGAGACAAAGACCAAACCAGACTGGAGGAAGGCTATGTATGAAGAGTTCAAAGTTATTAAGAAGAACAACACTTGGGAAATAGTACCCAAGAAGGAAGGCATAAAGATAGTCCCAAACAGGTGGGTGTACAAGACCAAGAGGAATGTAGATGGCAACTTGGCAAGGTACAAGGCTACTCTAGTTGCCAAAGCCTTCACACAGACACATGGGGTAGATTATGAGGATACTTTTAGCTCTATGGCAAACAAGGATACCATTAGAGCTCTCATAGCCCTATGTGCAGCAAGGAGATGGCCTATCTACTAGATGGACATAAAGAATGCTTTCTTGAATAGTGAGTTACAAGAAGAGGTGTTCATGGAACAACCTCAAGGGTATGTAGACCCACAACATCCTACCTATGTTCACAGGTTGAAGAAGGCCTTGTATGGCCTAAAGAAATTCCCAAGGGCTTGGAATCAGAGGCTAGTGGATTTCTTGAAGAGATGTGGTTTCTCTCCAAGTGATGCAGATCCATCCTTGTATGTGAAGAAGACAAATGACAAGATATGTTTGATATGCATATATGTAGATGATCTCCTTGTGATAGGTGATGATGATGCAGAGATAAGGACCATCAAAGAGAATCTTGGAAGAGAGTTTAAAATCTCATATTTAGGTGTGCTTAACTACTTTCTTGGCATTGAGGTGATTTATGGGAAAGAAGGTATCTATCTCTCTCAAAAGAAGTATCTTCTAGATGTGTTCTTTAGGTTTGGCATGACAGATTGCAAACCAATAGATCAACCTATGGATTCAAATGTCAAGTTAAGCAAGGAAGATGGTAAAAATCTAGAAGACCTTACACTATACAGGAGCATTGTGGGATCAATAATCTATGCTACACTCACAAGGTTTGACTTGTGCTACATAGTTGGAGTTCTATCTCAGTTCATGCATGCAGCCATAGATATACATCTCAATCATGCAAAGAGAGTGTTAAGGTATGTGAAGAGTATAGTTAATCATGGGTTGCTATATAGGTATGATGAAGAACTTCAAGTAAGAGCATGGAGTGATGTAGATTGGGTAGGGATTGTTGATGATAGAAGGTCATTTTCTGGCTATGTTTTCATGCTAGGTACAAAAGCAATTTCATGGATGAGCAAAAAGCAACCCATAGTTGCATTGAGTACAATAGAGGCTGAATGTAGAGCTTTAGCCCTCACTACATGTGACGCAATGTGGCTTAAGAAGCTCTTCAAAGATCTTTGGTATACAACTTGGACCAATTGTAGTTTATGGAGATAACATGTCGAACCTACATCTTGCTAACAATCCCATGTATCATGCAAGGAGAAAGCACATTGAGGTGCATTACCATTATGTAATGGAAAAGGTTGCAAGTGGGGACACTAATGTTCAAAGGACCAAGTTGCAGATGTCTTCACCAAGTTAACAAAGTTTTCAAAGGCTATGACCTTGCTTGCTATGGACACTACCACCTTAAGCTTGAGGAGGAGTGTTGAAAATGTGAACTATACAAGCTTTAGGTGGATAAAGGGGTCAAAAGACTTTAATGTGGACAAAAGTCATGACTCAAATATTTTAGGGTGCTCTCAAGGTGTGGTAAGATTGGGTAAAGCAGTCATAAGGCTGTGGAAAAGTTGGGAGAGGCATCCAAAAGCTACAAAAGGAGGTGAAGAGACACCAAATGCATGGAAATCTTGTAGGTCATTGAAGACCAAGAGACATATACTCAAGGAGGCTTAAGAAGAGAGTCATCCAAGGCTCAAGGAGTTGAAATGCAATAGTCCAAGCTAGGAAAAATGCAGAGGAGGGTGTTACAGTCATGGAAGAGGAGTAAGGAGGAGCTTTCAAGTCCGCATCCCCTCTAGTCTCTTGTAGGTATAGACATAGTCTGCTTATAATAGTTGTAAATCTTTGTGTACATATCCGATTCAAGAGATTTAAAGTGCATCCTATAGCTTATATATGTGTCTTACTTTCTCTAAGAAGGCTTCTTGAAATGGTTTTATGTGTAGAAAAAGTGGTGTATCTCTATAACCCAAATTTTTGCATATCCTACATCTCTACATAGTCTGTTTTGTACAGAGTTGTTGACTGACCTAAACAAATCCATTTGAGGTGTTATATGGCTTGTTGGAATCTTGCATCTAAAATCTTAGGTGATTTGGATCGGTGTAAGGCAAGTGAATCAGAGTTTTGCTGCAAGGTAGTAGAAAAGGTGTATGAAGGGACCTAGTTATTTGGTTCATTTCACTTCTAGTATGCAAATCTGAGGGATTAAATTCCATCATTTCAACCCCATGGTTTTATGCAGAAAGGGCATGAAAATAGTGATAATTTTTATCTATGTTGATGCTATGCTGCTCACTCGTCCTAATGAGAAGCATATTGTTGAATTTAAGGCTTATTTGCATGCCTCTTTTGAGATGTCAAATTTGGGCATTCACATCATTATTTCGGCATTCAATTTCCGCAAGTTGATGGCGGAATAGCTTTGTGTCAATCAAATATATTGACACATTATTGCAGCCTTTTGGCCTTGAAGACCGCAAACCTATTGCCAATCCTATGGAAACAGGTTTACAATTGAGTCTTAATGATGTTGGAGATGCATTTGATATTGTTCTCTATCAGGAGGCTATTGGATGCTTCATTTACTTATTCATAACTTGGCATGATATTCAATTTACTATCTCTTAGATGAGAAGGTTTATACATTGCCCGAGTGTCAAGCAGTTAAGCGCATATTTTGCTACTTGAGTGGTACCTGGCTACTTGGATTTTTTTATCCCAAGGGAGGGTCACTATCACCATATTTACATGCTTTTTTTTTTTTACTCTGATTGGGTTGGTTGTTATGACACTCATGTGCCCACTAATGGTTTTCTCTTTACGCTTGGTAGCTCGTCATATCTTGGTTGAGCAAGAAGCAACCTACTGTGGCCACTTCTAGTTGTGAGGCTGAGTATAGGGTAGCTTTCAGAGAAATTGTTGAGTGTGTACTGTGGTTTAGACACCTTTTGGCTGATTTGGGTGTTGGTTAGTCTTTTGCCACCACCATTATCACTGATAGTCAGAGTGCATTGGCAGTTGAAAGGAACCCTCTGTTCCATGCTCGCACAAAGCACATTGACATGCATTATGTCAGGGAGAGGTTCTCTATTGGAGAGATCAGTTTGGCATATATGCCCACACAAGATAACATTGCATATATTTTCACAAAGGCTCTGTCTCGAGAGCAGTTTGAAGCTTTCCACAAAGCTTTGGGCTTACTTCCTTTTTTGGATTGATCTCTTTCCACATAGCTTGGCACTTTCTTATACATGAGTGTGAGCTCCTTGTTCGCCGCATCACTCCCAGGAGGGATTTGTTGATATATTTTGGTAATGATGTGTGTGAATACACTTAGGACTCTTGAGGCACTTTTTTCCTTGTTTAGGAGGTTTTTTCCCCCACCTTGTATATAGACCTATAAACCTAATGGGTTACTTATCTTTGTAGATTCACTAGGTAATACATTCAGTATTGTATGTTGTGCTCCAAGCTTCTTCTTCTTCCTTGTGTTTTTCGCTTGCTTCCACAGACCTCAAACTCCACCGGTTATGCTATATGCTCAAGCAATTATACTTAAAGGTTTTGTAAATTTTGATCAGGCAAGTGATAAAGACATAAGAAGTAAGAGTGGCTATTGTTTTATGTTGAAGAATGCCTTATTTTATGGCTTTATAAGAAACAACTAGCGATTGCTAATCTTCTAGTAAAGCAAAGTATAAGGCTACCTTATCAGCTACACTTGAGGCTATATGATAGAAAAAGATCCTAAGTTATCTTGCAGTTCATGTTCATCTTCGTATGCAAATATTCTTAAATAGTAAGAGTGCTATTGCTATTACAAAGAATGATATTCATCATGCAAGTATAAAGTATATTGAAGCACATTATCATTATATTCGGGAATGTGTATCTAAAAAGTGTATTGAACTTGATTATGTATCTACAAGTGAGAATGTGGAAGATATATTTTCAAAAAAATATCCAAAGATAGAGCTCAGAAGTTACACAGATTATTGAACCTCATACTATTATGTTGTTGAGGGAGAATTATTAGGGAACAATGTGAGAATAGCCCAAAATTACCAAATTTTAAAGAAACCCTAATTTTGGAACTTAGTCGAATTTGGGTCAAAGATGATAAAAAAATTTTGTTATCTCATCTCAAAAGTACTCTTTGAGAGCTTTTTAATGATCTATATAATTCCACCATCGAACACCTAAATCCCTCTCAGTACTAAAATCTTAATTTATGATATAAAAAGTGCTTTTCATATTTTTAAGGTCAATGATCATGATCGAATCTCCAAAAATCAAACAAATCAAGGGCTGAGATGTATTCAATAGTAAAGCAAGCGTCAAAAGGTAAAGCAATTTATGGAAGCTCATAAAAGCATAAAATGCAAGTGCTTAATACTTTTGGTAGATTTTTTTGATTTTTGTGGGAGCTTTTTCGGACAGATCATGCTATAAATACAAGGCTAACACTTCATATAGAATTCTTGAGCTACCTCATGTACTTGCTCCCGGATTTTGAACTAGAAGGCTAAGTTCAAGGAGTATGTGCAGATTTTGGAGGATTTTGCGAGTTATCCTTCATATTATTCATAGTTGCTCAAGTGTGACTATTGATTTTTGTGAAAAATAACTTCTAATTTGAGGTTTCCTTTATTTTTGTTGTTGTATCCGGTGTTCAACATATCTTCCTAATAAATTTTTAGATCTGCCATTTCCTGTCCTTTGTTAGTGGGCCGCCGGATTGGCAATTGTAAAGACTGAATCTTTTCATATTCCGCACGAAGGAAAGGTTGTTACAAAGATGTTTGTAATCTTTATAAATCAATGAAAAAGAGACGCTTCGGTGACGATCAGTGGGATCACCAGACTGTCTGTCTGGGTGATTGATCTGTAACGTTGTTGTGGTGTGCGTTGAGTAATTCTGAGTATTCTGTTTTCGTCGTTGTCTTGTTTGTTTATCGATACTTGTTCGGTTTGTGATTTACCTAGACGACCAGAAGATCGCCAGACTGTCTGTCTGAGCGAATCGTTCTGTGTAGTTTCCGTTGTGATTGTTCTGATAATGCTGTGTACTGTTGTGTCTCTCTGTTTTGTTGATGTTCTGCAAGTTGTTTGATGAAGCCCATGCTCCAGTAATGACAGTTCAGTACTGTGTGGTTGAGAATTCTGAATCATCCTGCGTCTTCTGTTCTGGTGGATTATCCGCACCTGCACGGTACAGATTGAGTTACTGTTATTGACTCTGTTGTGTACAGTAGTTTGTGTTGGATCAGTTCTTTAAGCTAGACAAAAGTAATCTTGTATTACGGTACTGAATATTGCCTGCGTTGTACGCTAAGAGATCATTAACTGGAGTGTGTTCGGTAAGCTTTGGAAGAGTCCGATTACAGATAGTAAGATTGTGAAGCGTAAACAGATTCTTGATAGAGTTCTTGAACATTAGTATATTGTTGTGTATGAAGTGGTTATTTTGGGGAAAATCAAGCATAGGGCCTCTATTTAATAGACCCCTTCCACTCCCAAGAACCCGAATAGATGTTTAAACGCGCTTCTGACGGCAAGCGACGTTTAACACTGGCACCGTCTGTGGGAAAGTGGCACCAGATTATTGCCATTTGTCTGTGCGAATGTGGCATCAAGAGTGTTGCCAGCTAATTGTGGGAAAGTGGCATCCAGAGTGTTCGTTGATTGATTGTGAAAGTGGTCATAGATTGTGAATCGACCGTAAGGAAGAATAGTACGCAAAGTATTGCAAACGTAGTATATGCCGGTTACTCGTTTCGGTGAATCATACCCGAAGCATAGAAGAAACCAACAGTCCTCGACGATACCTAATTTGCTAAGGACGCCTCCAGGAGGAAGAAGCGCAGATAAGTTTAACCCAGTTATCAAGAAAGTGAAGAACGCTAGTAGCGATTCCGGTAGAATTCCGGTGGAACGTACTACAATTTTGGCAGATTCCGGTGCGATTGTGGCACAGTCTATCGAAGATATAGTCACTCCAGAATCTACCAGGACGCAGTATGCAGTTAACCTAACACCATCTGGTCAAGATTCGAATTTGTCTAAAGATAGAAGCGTGTTGGCCAATGAAATCAGTGAAGGTGAAACATTACCTTGTTCTGGTGAAAATACGACAAATTTCGGTGATACTTCGGTACCCGTTGCCGAGAGTTCACAATTTTTCGGTGATGGTTTACCATTTCCTGGTGAATCTTCATTCCAGTCACCACTATTCGGAGTAAGTTTCCCTACATTTGATATCAAGGAGGAAGGTAGCTTATTCAAAACTGAAATTCGAAAGATACTGAACGATATTATCAAGCCGAAAAGTGCACAGGCTGACGATACAGATTTTGACGATTCAGATATTCAGCCTCGGGACTCAGAAGATAGTAACAATATAACCGCCAGCACGATGAGTGGGCAACAACAACAACAACAACAACAGCAGCAACAACAACATCCATTTCCATCGCGACCGGCTCCAACATGAGTGACATACACCAAATTCGGTGGGTTTCCAGGTGATGATCCTGATGCCCACGTACATACTTTTGAAATTAGTTATGCAGTATTAAATCATCCCCCTGATCCGGCATACAAAGCTATTGTATTCCAGTCTACATTGGTTAATGAAGCAGCCAGATGGCTTACAGAATATGATTTTGATCATTTTGTGACTTATGAAGAAGTAAGGGATGCATTTTTGCAAAGATTCCGGTTAAAGAAAAATCCGGCAGAAATTTTTGATTATTTATAGAACAACAAACAAGCGACTGTGCAGGAATATGCAACCTTGTTCCAAATGCATTTGAGGCAACTACCGTCGGCCCATGCAAACCTGCCGGGTGATGTCATCACTCAATGGTTTATTAATGGGTTAACTTCGCAGCTCAGACAGATTATGACCATCCGCTGTGTGGGAGCTATGACATTAGATGTGGTTATTGCAATGGCTTTGCAGCTCGAGAATAAGGTAGGAGGATTTACAGAAGACCTAGAATGGTTAAAAGCGAGTAAGAATGTTGCCGAAGATCCGACCAGACAGATGTACTGCACCACGTGCAAGAATTCAGGTCATACCAGTGCCGCTTGTGCCCTCAATCAGTTGTTTTGCGCTATCTGCAATACGACCGGACATTCCACTGAAAATTGTGCATACAACACCAAAGTGCAGGGAACAGCTACAGTAAATGCAATTATACAGGAACCGGGGCAGCTTGCCACTCACTATGTACCTCCTCAGATGATAAACAATCAGCAGCAAGGATACAGAAATTATCGAGGCCAGAGGAATACAAATTTCAATGCAAATCACTGGCAGGCAGGACCATCACAGGAAGGAACTAATTTGCCCCCACCTCGCTGCCATTTTTGCGGTGAGTTTGGTCATATCAGAAGATTTTGTAAAAATGCGGCCGAATATGATCAAAAGAAGAAGGAGTGCCAGAACCCAATGACAAATACGGTTCATATCACACCCATAGAAACACAAGCTGCAGTAGTTCAGACCAGATCCGGTAAGCCACTACAACCAGCAGCTGAGATATTTGAACCAGGCATCCGTGGACAACAAAGAATGTATGACAAAGCAAGTAAATGGACCACCCAAGAACTTACAGTGTTCCCAAACCCGATTCCGGTGACCCAAGTTTTGCTGTCAAAAGAAACTGCACAAGAGCAAGAGTCAATCCCAGTAACCAACGGATCATCTTCAAAATCGGTGAAAAGTACAAATCAAGCAGATCAAGCATGGGAAATTTTATCTAAAGCATCCATTACTCTCCCTCTTGGCCAGTTACTTGCACTAGTACCAGGAGTTCGGCAACAATTTCAGCAACAGTTCAGTCCTGAGTCTGCCTGCATTCCAGCAACGGCAACAGTACAACCAGAAACTGACTCTACGGTGGATCACTCGGTTCCTTTAATTACGGTATGGTACAAAAATCATAAAATTACTCAAGTCTTAATTGATGGTGGGTCTGGTGTAAACATAGCTACTGCAACACTTTGTTAAAAGTTAGGATGGACCGAAATTGAACCTGTGCAGTTTTTTGTTAGAACGGCCGACCAATCCAGAGTCCATCCAGTAGGACTCGTACGGAATGTGCCAATCACTTTGCAGGGAACCACTTTTAAGATGACTTTCGTAGTTCTAGAACTATCGGAGTCTAGTCTTGATTATAACCTTCTTTTCGGCCGTCCTTGGTTGAAACAAGCTAAGGTTATATAGGATTGGTCCGCAGAGGAACTCACTTTCAAAGACAATAACCGAAAATATGTTGTAAAATTAGATGCTATTCAGCCCTGTGAACTACATGCTAGACCTTATGTGGCAGAACCAGTTCACATGCTAGATGGTTTATCCGATGATGAAGAAGAAGAATTTATGAAGAATAACATAGATTTAATTTCCTTAGGGACTGTTGATTTACAATCTGTTGTAGATCACTGGAATCCGGCAGTTTGTACGGTGATGCCTGTGACCGAAGAAGTAGAAACAGAAAATACTGCTGCTAAGGATGAAACTGCTATACAAAAACTTTTATAATCAGTCGATGATTTAGAAAAACCTCGTCAATTCTATGTTCCAGAAGATCAGATGATCACATATAATTTAGGGGATGAAGTTAATCCACAACCTGTCAAAATAAAGGAAGGATTGTCTGAAGTATTTCAAGCAGATCTGATCCAGTTACTTCGTGAGTTCGCTGATGTTTTTGCATGGGATTACTGTGACATGAAGGGTCTGGATCCTCGCATATATTAGCATCGAGTTGTACTTAAACCAGAAGCAAAACCAGTTAAACAACCCAGCTACCGGATGAATCCTAACTACGCAGCACAGGTAAAGGCAGAGCTTGATAGGTTATTAAAAGTTGGATTCATTGTTCCAATAGAACATGCTGAGTGGATATCACCCATTGTTATCGTCCCTAAGAAGAATAAGCAGCTACGCATATGTGTGGATTACCGGAAACTGAATGCAGCTATGGTGCCAGATCCGTTTCCTCTTCCATTTCTTGATACAATGCTGGATAGTGACTGGGCACGAAATGTATTCATTTTTTGATGGATATAGTGGGTATAATCAGGTCAGAATGGCTGAGGAAGATATACCAAAAACAACGTTCATTACCAATTGGGGTGTTTTTGCTTGTACAGTTATGTGGTTTGGATTAAGAAATGCTCCTAGTACTTTTCAACGATGTATGCAGGAAATCTTCTCCCCTTATCTTCTTCTTTCATGCAAGTATATCTAGATGATTTCTCTTTATTTGGTAAGATGGTAGCACACTTGTATCATTTACGGTGTTGCTTTGAGAAGTGTCATGAATACAGACTCTGCCTGAACCCAAACAAGTCTGTATTTGCGGTTTCATGTGGTAAGCCGCTTGGCCATATTGTGTCTGCACAAGGCATACAAGTCGATCCAGATAAAATTACAGCTGTGTTAGAAGCACCTGTGCCTACTACGCCAAAAGAAGTCATGCGATTCATGGGTCAAGTCAGGTGGCATGGTCGACATTTACGATGGCTCGCTCATTTGTCAATACCTCTCAATAGATTAATAACCAGTACTCCTCGACAGTTTGTTTGGACTCAGGAATGTCAAACAGCATTTGATCGTCTCAAAAGCTTATTAACGCAGGTTCCAATTCTACAACCTCCTGATTGGGAACGTCCATTTCATGTTTTTGTTGACGCATCAGATATCGCCATTGGGAGTGTCTTAATGCAACAAATTGGTAAGTGGTTTCGGCCTGTTTATTATGCGAGTAGAAGACTTGCTCATGCAGAAAAGAATTATTCAGTAACTAAAAGAGAATGCCTTGGTTTAGTGTGTTCTGTAAAGAAATTCAGGCACTATTTACTTGGCCGTAAATTTACTTTTCATGTAGATCATGCTGCACTTGTCTATCTAGTATGGCAACAACATTTAGGTAGTCGATTAGCGCATTGGGTTCTACTTTTACAAGAGTTTGATTATGAAGTAATTCATCGGCCCGACAGTTCACATGCATTAGCAGATTTCCTTTCTCGCTTAGATTCCGATGAAACTCCGGTCGGTGTAGATGACACCACACCCGCGATTTATGTTACTGAACCAACTAATGATGAATCTGTAAAACCCCCTATGCCATCTACATATTATGATCAGATATTAACTTTTCTTACTGATGGATGTCTTCCTGCTCAGATTTCTCCTACAATGCGTAAGAAAATTACAGTTTACAGTCGCAAATTTCGATTGATTGATAGAGAGTTGTATTATATGGATCGCACTGGAGTTTTACTTCGTTGATTCCTCCACATGAAGTAAACTCAGTTATAGCTCTGGCACATTCAATACCTTCCGGTGGACATTTTGCAGCAGATTTAACACACCGAAAAATTCTGCAGAGTGGACTTTGGTGGCCTACTATGTACAGAGATGATGGAGGGTGTTAATCTCCAAAAGAACAAGTTAACCTTGAATTTAGATCACCTCTATATCAAGATCAACTTTAGACTCCACCTAATTTAGAGAATCTTCACCAAATTATCAGAAAATTGATTATTCTGAAAATTTCAGTTTCTTCAGAAAAGTCTGCTGCAGATTAGTCACTCATTGACTAATCAATCCTGTAAAGTTTTTGATAAAACTTTGCACAACACTTTGCCTTAAGGTTGCGCAACTTTGCCAAGTTAAATCTCTCAAAAAGATTAAGTACACACTGAGAAATGTGTGAAACACTTTACCTATGTCTGAAAGTGCTTCTCTGCAAAGGCGACTTTGACACCTGCAACTTCTTAGCACTGGTTCTCCTAAAGTAAATCCCGTTTGATCAAGATCTTTTAGCCATAGATAGCTTACCTTCCAACTTAGATTTTAAGCCCTCATTTGTATAAAACTTTACACTGTAGACTGAGCAATGATCATTTCATTGAAGATGAAATGTGCGCCAGATTTCTCGACTGTTAGAACATTCTTACATATGAATGTTCCTAATCAAAATTCTCACAGCCTGATTACAATTAACCTCTCAAATTCTAGCCATAGATAGATTAGCTATGGACTTAGATACGTGCAAAAGGATTTCTCAAAAGATTAAACACAGAGGGAGCAGACAACAAAATATCGGGCGCAAAATTTTTCGATTTCTCAGAAAATTTACATCTAAGTGAGGATGGACAATTCACTCACTCTTCATGTGTCTAATGACACTAATTTCTCTCTCCCTATTCTCAAATCTCTTCTGCTCTACTTGCCCGACATTTTCAAACATATTTATAGATGAATATATACAAGTGTATGACTTAAGCAAGGGTATAAGTCAGCTAATGTACATATGTGTACATATCTTTGAGTTTTCTGAAAATGTCCTTCCTTCAACCATCTGACTTTGTTTCCTTCTTGACTCCTTGACTTCATTTCTCCATAATCCTTCAATTGATGATTGTCATGCACCAACAGCTCCCCCTCAATCATTAATTGAGGTTCTTTTCTATCTTCTTTACTCCAGCCATATCCTTGAATCTTTGTAGTTTTGGTCCATCTAGACTTTTAGTCATCATATCTGCAACTTGATCTTTTGTAGGGGTGTGTATGACTTCAATTTCCTTCTCAATGACCTTCTCTCTCAGAAAATGATACTGTATTTCAATATGCTTAGTTCTAGCATGAAATACAGGATTAGCTGCCAAGTATAATGAACTCATATTGTCTCCACAAATAATAGGAGTACTCTGAATCACATCAAAAACTTTCAAAAGTGTCTTTAGCCATATTACCTCTTTTGCAGCTTCCACCATACCTTTATATTCTGCTTCTGTAGATGACAAAGCAACTATATGTTGCTTCTTGGAACACCATGAAATCAATTTGTCTCCTACATAGCACAAGTATCCATGTGTTGATCTTCTATCATCCACATTACCTGCCCAATCTGCATCACTATATATCTTGATTCTTGTATCTGAAGTAAACCCATAGTACAACCCTTCTTTGAGTGTACCCTTGATGTACCTAAGTACTCTTTGTCCTGCAATCCAATGTTCTTTTCTAGGACAATGCATGAATTGTGAAAGCACACCAACTGCATATGACAAGTCAGGCCTTGTCAATGTAGCATAAATCAAGCTACCAACCAAACTTTGATAGAGTTTCATATCTCTGAACTCTTCTCCTCCAAACCTAGACAATTTATGGTTCACTTCCAAAGGTGTAGGTGCAACCCTGCAATCTTCCATTTCAAATTTGGTTAGCAAATTTTTAAGATACCTTTCTTGAGTCACATATACTCCCTGTTGAGTATAAGTGATCTCCATTCCCAAGAAGAATGATAGGTTCCCCAAATCACTGATTTTGAACTCTTTCTCCATCTGCTTTTTGATCATTTGTATCCCCTTATCATCTGTTCCTGTAAGTATTATGTCATCAACATAAATACACACATAAATAAACCCATCTTCACTTGCTTTGACTAGCAAGCTACTATCTGCCTTTGATGCTTGAAATCCAAGATCATTCAAGAATTTTACAAGCCTATAATTCCAAGCCCTTGGGGCTTGCTTCAACCCATACAAAGCTCTTTTGAGCTTACACACATAATTTGGACTCACTTGATCTTTGAACCCATCTGGTTGCTCCATGTAGACTTCATCTGAAATGTAACCATTCAAGAAAGCATTTTTAACATCTAATTGAGACAACTTCCAACCTTTACAAGCAGCAATTGCAATGAGTGTCCTGATGGTTGTCATCTTTGCCACAGGACTATAAGTCTCATCATAGTCCACTCCATATGTCTGTGCATACCCTTTCACAACAAGTCTAGCTTTGTACCTAGACACACTTCCATCTGCAAATCTCTTTGTTTTGTAAACCCACTTACATCCAATAATCTTCAGACTATTAGGTTTAGGAACCAAATCCCATGTTTGATTCTCTATCAATGCATCATACTCCTCTTGCATAGCATCTTCCCATCTTCTTCCCTTTGGCTTCTTCATATGTAGAAGGGTCTTCATCTGCTTTTACCAAATAAGCATAATCTTTAGTAGTCAAGAATGAAGTATCATAGCTATACCTTGTAGGTTGCCATTTGTGCCTAGATGATCTCCTAACTTCTGCACTTCTTGAGGTCTCTGGTTCATCACATTCTGGATCAAACCTTGGCCTCTCTTCAACTTCAATCTGCACTTCATTACTCTCACTTTCATCAAGTAATTGAATCTTTGCTTTACCTTTTCTTTGATCCACTACTTCTTCATCATCTGCATGTACATTATATTTACCTGCATACCAAGTACCTTGCTCATCAAATGTAACATCCTTGGATACAATAAATTGCTTTGTGGATGGACTCCACAACCTGTATCCCATTTGCTTATCATCATAACCAATGAATACATACTTCTCTGCCTTAGGCTCCAACTTATGCCTCAATTGAGATGGCACATATGCATATGCCAAGCATCCAAATATTCTGCAATGATCCAAGATAGGTTTCTTACCCCACCAAGCTTCATATGGTGTCATACCCTGCAAAGCTTTACAAGGCAATCTATTAACCAAATATGTAGCTGTATTAACAGCCTCAGCCCACAAATAATTTGGGCAATTCTTCTCTTTCATCATGGACCTTGCAAACTCAACAAGAGTCCTATTTCTTCTTTCTGCTACCCCATTTTGTTGAGGAGAGTACCTGCAAGTAACTTCTCTCTTTATACCTGCATTCCACAAATAATCATTGAACTCATTTGAAAAATACTCTCCCCCTCCATCTGATCTTAGTCTCCTCAATTTTTGACCTGTAATCCTTTCTGCATATGCATGATAGTGTTTAAATGTATTAAACACTTCTGACTTTTCCTTAATCACATAAATTGTGATCCACCTGGTAGCATCATCAACATATATGACATAATATCTTGAACCATTTATACTAAAGTCCTTTGAAGGACCCCACACATCTGTATGCACCAATTCAAGTCTTTCTGAATACATAAATCCATGCTTGGAATAGGATTGCTTATGAGCCTTACCTAATTGACATGCCTCACATCTGTATGTCATGTGTTGACCTGCAATGTTAGGCATTCCAAGCACTGAATCATTGTTAATCATTTCTTTGATACCTCTTTCATTAAAGTGTCCAAGTCTTTTGTGCCAAAGATCCAATTCTGACACCTGCTCTCCATATGTGAACATAGCATGTCCAACATTTCCTTGTACCTTCAATGTGAAAAGCCTTCCTTCTTTCTTTCCTGCAATAACTTGTTTATACCCTTGACTAGGGTCTTCCACATAAACTCCATCATTGGTAAACCTTACCTCATAACCTTTTTCCACAATTTGACCTACACTGATCAAATTCTTTGGAATTGTGGGAACATAAAGTACCTTACTCAGAAGAGTGCTCCCATCCTTAGCCTTGACTGAACCAATTGACTTTACCTTATGCTTTGTATTATCACCTGTCTGCACTGTATGATTAATTGCATTATGATCTAGGTCAGTCATCAAAGCAATATTTCCACTTAAATGATTACTACATCCTGAATCAATATAGAACACTCTCATGTCCTCATGTGAGGTTTCACATGTATTCATAATGAGAGTCGAATCCTCCTTTTGATCTGATGCATAGTTGTAGTAGGTATTATTATAGGATTGATTTTGGAAGTTTCTTCCACCACCTCTTCCAAAAGAATTCCTACCACCTCTACCTCTGAAATTTCCTCTCTGAAATCTACCACCTCTTGCTCTTTGATTAAAGTTCTGATAATTACCATTGTTTTGATTATTGTGCCAACAATCATGAGATAGATGATTGGTCTTACCACATATCCAACAAGCTCTTGCATTCTCTTTGTTGTTTCTGCCTCTTCCTCTACTTCTGCCATTTCCTCTTCCTCTTATAAAGTTTGCTTGGTTTGATGTACCTTCTTCTTCACCTGATTGTTGCTTCCCTTTGTTGGCTTTCTTCTTGTCTTTAGAATACATTGCATGACCTGCACTCTTATCAACATCTCCTTTGACATCATTCTCAAAAGTTAGCATATGACCTAACAATTGATTCAAATCAGGAGTAAAATGATCTAATGAAAGTTCTGTAGATAAAATGAAAGGCTTCCATTTCTCATCTCCTCTTAGCCCTGTGAGTATTTGTCTTACCAATTTGTCTTCTTCAATATCTTCATCAACTGCACCTAAAGAATCTGCAATGTCCTTCATCTTTGTCACATAATCAGAAATTGATTGTGAGGCCTTCTTCTTGAAGGTAGTAAACTCTGCCCATAGTGAAGCCTTCCTTGATTTGGTTGTATTTTGGAAATGCTCTTCCAAAGCATTCCAAATGTCACAAGCACTCTCAAGTCCTCTAATGTGAGGAAGCAAATAGTCATTGACTACCATGTAGATGATGCTTCTTGCTTGAGCATCCTTCTTCATCCAATTCTTCAAATCTGCAAGCTCCTCCCTAGTTGGAACACTAGGATCTCTGAATTCTGGCTTTTCTTCATCTCCTGTGATGTATCCTATCAGATCTTTGCTCATAAGGTGAGCTTCCATCCTCATAGACCATGCAGGATAGTTCTCTCTATCCAATTTTTCAATTTGGAGACTATCTCCCATCTTTACTTCACCTGTAGCTTCAAATCTTTAACCTTTACAGATAATAAATGTACCTTTACTTCGAATGTTGCTCCTTCTGATCCTTTTGATGCTCTTTGTATGTCTTCCTTTGATCTTTCTTCAACCTTTACCCTTCTGCACCTTCAAAAATGTAAAGTTTTGTATTTCTGCAATAGTCGGAGTCTTCTTCACTTATATTTTGACACAACCTGCTCTGATACCACTGATGGAGAGTGTTAATCTCCAAAAGAACAAGTTAACCTTGAATTTAGATCACCTCTATATCAAGATCAACTTTAGACTCCACCTAATTTAGAGAATCTTCACCAAATTATCAGAAAATTGATTATTCTGAAAATTTCAGTTTCTTCAGAAAAGTCTGCTGCAGATTAGTCACTCATTGACTAATCAATCCTGTAAAGTTTTTGATAAAACTTTGCACAACACTTCGCCTTAAGGTTGCGCAACTTTGCCAAGTTAAATCTCTCAAAAAGATTAAGTACACACTGAGAAAGTGTGAAACACTTTACCTATGTCTGAAAGTGCTTCTCTGCAAAGGCGACTTTGACACCTGCAACTTCTTAGCACTGGTTCTCCTAAAGTAAATCCCGTTTGATCAAGATCTTTTAGCCATAGATAGCTTACCTTCCAACTTAGATTTTAAGCCCTCATTTGTATAAAACTTTACACTGTAGACTGAGCAATGATCATTTCATTGAAGATGAAATGTGCGCCAGATTTCTCGACTGTTAGAACATTCTTACATATGAATGTTCCTAATCAAAATTCTCACAACCTGATTACAATTAACCTCTCAAATTCTAGCCATAGATAGATTAGCTATGGACTTAGATACGTGCAAAAGGATTTCTCAAAAGATTAAACACAGAGGGAGCAGACAGCAAAATATCGGGCGCAAAATTTTTCGATTTCTCAGAAAATTTACATCTAAGTGAGGATGGACAATTCAATCACTCTTCATGTGTCTAATGACACTAATTTCTCTCTCCCTATTCTCAAATCTCTTCTGCTCTACTTGCCCGACATTTTCAAACATATTTATAGATGAATATATACAAGTGTATGACTTAAGCAAGGGTATAAGTCAGCTAATGTACATATGTGTACATATCTTTGAGTTTTCTGAAAATGTCCTTCCTTCAACCATCTGACTTTGTTTCCTTCTTGACTCCTTGACTTCATTTCTCCATAATCCTTCAATTGATGATTGTCATGCACCAACAGGAGATATATCTCAGTTTGTTAAAAACTATGACAATTGTCAGCGATCTGGACAGCCGTTACAATGCCACTTCTTCCCTCTACAACATGTCTTACCTTTAGAACCTTTTCAGAAGTGGGGCCTTGACTTTATTGGGCCAATTACACCTCCAGCCATACTCAGTAATAATCGTTATATTCTGACATGTACAGATTATGCTACCAGATGGGCAGAAGCTTGGGCTTTATGGTCTGCTACAGCTATTTCGGTAGCAAAGTGTCTAATGAAAGATGTATTTCCAAGATTTGGATTACCTTTGGAGCTTGTGAGAGATCAAGGCACGCATTTTGTTAATAATTTAATGAAAGTACTCACACACTCTTTTCAGATTATGCATAAGTTCAGTTCATCGTATTATCCTCGTGCAAATGGCTTAGCTGAAAGTACAAACAAGACTTTGTTGAATATGCTTCGTAAACTGATTGTGGAATCATCGGAAAGATGGGATCAACTGTTACCTGCAGTATTATGGGCATACCGGACTTCATACAAGGTAGCAACAGGACTAACCCCTTTCAAACTGGCTTACGGACTGGAAGCCATAGCTCCAATGGAAGTTGTTATTCCTAGTTTACGTGTGGCCATCACTCAGAAGTTGTTACCGGAAGAGTCCTTGCCATTTCGGTTGGACACACTCAGAGAATTAGATGAGCATCGCTGGGAAAGTTTTCTGACTATTCAGGAAGTGCAGTTAAGACAAGCTCGTACTCATGACCGGTATCTTAAAACTCCAGTTTTTAAGATAGGATAGCTTGTGTTATTTTATAATGCAAAATCAAATCGCTCGGCTTGAAAATTCAAGTTACGATGGTTTGGTCCCTACCAGATTACTGAACAAGTAGGTTCAGCTACTTTTTGGTTGACTACTTTGACCGGAATTCCTCTTCTAAAAGTCATCAATGGTTCAAAGTTGCAGCCGTATCATCAAGCATCTGACTCTCGCTGACGTGTTCGGCGTTTTTTCATGTTATTTATTTTCTTTTCTCGTTTTTGCGTGATTAATAAATTAAGTCTGTAAATATCCTCGTTTTGCTACCTAATTATGTTCAACAGCCGCCTTGAGTTATCTTTCTGCTCATGCATGCACACCGAAGTTATGAGATCATTATTTCAACATCGCGCAATGATTAACAAATTTCAATTGCTTCCCGTTGCCAAGTATCTACTTAACCTTTTGTTCATTTCACTGTCAATCGTTACTGTATCTGTGTGTTTTACGTGCTTGTGCTATCTGTATACCCTGTGCTTTCTGTTCTCGTGCTTGCTATTGTCTGTGTATCATGGAAGCTCTGGCAAACTGCACCGCCTTCCGTGAAGGACTCCCTGCAGATGTAGGTGAGTTCTTGCGAATTCGTGGATTGGTCAATTTTGCTGAATTGCCTTGGCATTCAGTGGATTGCCACCCTTTCTACGCACAAATCATCGCCGCCATCGCTGCCACACTTGCTACGGAGCAGAGTTGGCCTATCACTTCCCTGCCCTCTCGTACCGTAATTACCCTCCAAACCTTTGCTGATGCATTTCGGCTCTCTCCGCAAGGTCGGGAGAATGGCCCTAATCTGCCGTTAGCCACAATGAACCAATTATTCCCTAGGCACTCTTCCAATGAATACGTTGTCCTTTGTCGCCCCGAGCCCGAACGATCAGCATTACAATTTTTAGTTGCCATCTTGAACCTGCAAAAGCGCACATATGGAATATCTCGACCCTTTTACTCCGCCATAGATCTAGCTGCCAGAGAACCTGTAAACTTTGCCTCATACTTTTTCCGCCGCATTCACAGAGAATGCGTTTCAATCATCAAACAGGTCAATAAGGGAGATATGCCATGATCGAGATTACCGCATATCATCTCTTTTCTGTTTTCGACTATCCAAGCAGCACAACCACCACCCCAAGGACCCGTTCTGCACCATGAAGAATCTGCACAGATCTTAGAAGATGATGAAGAGGATGACGAAGAGATTTTCCACCTCCTCCGCCGCAAAAGAATTAGAATAAGTTCATCTGACAGTGAAGTACAGGGTTCAGCCGCAAATGATAAAGCAGATAACAATGAAGAGGAAGGGAATGAAGATGAGACTTTCCATGACACAGCAACATCCATGCACCAGGATTCTTCAACACAGTCATCTCAGGACCAGCAAGATGAACATGATAAAGACATCTCTTTCAAGGACGAATCACAGCAAAAATCCGAATAGGAAAAGAATGAAGATGGGCAACATATTATTAAAGATATTTTCGACGAACTGATTAAAGCAGTGGAGTCTGCAGCTGCCAACCCTGATGATACTACCCAACAAACCACCGAAAAGGTAGTCGAAACTAACTCTATTCTTCTAACTTCTCCACCACCCATTGTCACTGAGGAACCTACCACTTCTTCATCCTTGTCACCGAAATATTCTCCACCCAATTCCCATCAGCTCCTCACAGCATCTTCATCTCAACCTCGTCCTCATCTTCCGCTTCCTTCGATTCCCATGAATGCGCCGAAGTATCACCGGATAAGGAGAAGTCATCCAAGTAAACTCTCATGAATGTGGTTAGATAAGGAGAGAAAATTTCCTGCATACAGCGCTGAAACGTACTTGGAGCATTTCGTAGACCAAACCACATCACTGTACATGCATAGACACCCCAATTAGTTATAAATGTTGTCTTTGGAATGTCCTGCTCTACCATTCGTACTTGATTATAACCGCTATATCCATCCAAAAAGGAGTACATCTCGCGACCTGCCACATCATCTAGCATTGTGTCCAAAAACGGCAGAGGGAATGGATCAGGTATTATTGCTGCAGTTAACTTCCAGTAGTCCACACATATCCGTAATCGCTTATTCTTCTTAGGGACTATGACAATAGGGGAAATCCACTCTGCATGCTCGATCAGGACAATAAACCCAACCTTCAGCAATCGATCCAATTCTGATTTTACCTGGGCTGCATAGTGAGGATTCATTCTATAGCTGGGTTGTTTAATAGGCCGAGCATCTAGTTTCAGCATAACCCTATGTTGATAGATATGCAGGTCCAACCCTTTCATATCCCGGTAATCCCATGCAAACACATCAGATAATTCACGTAGCAACTGCAGCAAGTTATCTTGGAAAATCTCTGATAGTCTCGCCTTGATCTTCATTGGCCGGGGATTAGTTTCATCACCTAAATTACAGGTAACCAATTGGTCTTCCGGTACATAGAACTGTCGGAGCATGGCAAAGTTGTCACCTGACTGAAGCAATTGTTGTAGCATCGTATCATCCAAGGTCTGTGCTACACTTGATTTGGCTTCACCGGTCAGTGATACTACCATAAAGGCTACCGGACTCCAGTTATCGACCATCGTTTGTAAGTCCACAGTTCCGAGTGCCATCAGATCCTTGTTGGATTTAAGAAAAGCTTCCTCTTCATCATTTGAAAGACCATCCAGCATGTTTACAGGTTCGGCTACATATGGTCGTGCATGCAAGTCGCAAAGCTTCATGTCATCCAGTGGAACGACATATTTACGGTGGTTATTCTTAAAAATCAATTCATGCGCTCACCAATCCTAAACTACCTTAGCTTGTTTTAACCATGGTCATCCAAAGAGAAGGTTATAGTCAAGGCTGGATACGGGTAATTCTAGAACAGCAAAGGTCATTTTCAATACAACTCCTTGAAGAGTAATAGGAATATCGCGTACTAATCCAACCGGATGAACTCGGGATTGATTAGCCATTCGCACAAAAAATTGGATAGGTTCAATTTGTGTCCATCCCATCCGTTGACAAAGTGTTGTTGTTGCAATGTTTACACCAGAACCTCCATCAATTAATACTTGAGTGATTTTGTGATTCTTATACCAAACCGTAATCAAGGGCACCGCATGATCCACCGTGGGATCAAGTTCAGGCTGAATTGTGGCTGTCGAAGGAGCACATGAAGGTCCTGGACTGACCTGTTGCTGGAACTGCTGACGCATGCCAAGAACCAAAGCCAATAGTTGTCCCAATGGCAGTGTAATAGATGCCTTGGATAGGACATCCCATACCGTATCAAATTTTGTTTTTTTCGGTACGGTGTCTGGTGGGGACTCCAGTACTATTTGGGTCAGATTTCTACCTTTCGGTACTGTCTGAGGTATGCTTCACTGCGTTAGTGGAACTGGGTCAGGAAAAATAGTTTGTTCCTAGGTTGCGCACTTACTTGCTTTAGTAAACACCTTCTGTTCACGAATCCCCGGTTCAAAAATCTCCGAAGTTGTGTAGTTGCTTTCCCGAGTGTGTTTGTACCACTGTTGTTTGAGTGTCAACTGCTGAAATGTACACCATGTTCGCCATCGGGTGTTGTCTTTCCCTTTTACTTTTATCATACTCAGCCGCATCTTTACAGCACCTACGAATATGCCCTATTTCATCGCAAAAATGGCATTTAGGTGGTGGGGGAGATGCACCTTCACTTGATGGACCCATTCCATTGAGTTTGTCCAAAGTTAGTTGATCGTGCTCCTCTGTAATTCTTGTATCCTTGGTAAGGAGTATTCCTCATTTGTGGTGGTACGTAGTGACTGGCCGGTTGCCCTTGTTCCTGGATGATAGCATTGACAGCCGCTCTACTCTGGACCTTTGCATTATAAGGACAGGTCTCCGTAGTATGGTCTGTTGTGTGGAAAATGGCACAATACATCTGATTCAGAGTGCATGCTGAGCTACTTTGTCCGGTATTTCTACATTTAGTACAGTAAATTTGCTTCAGAGGATCCTGGTTTGAATGCTTGGATGCCTTCAACCACTCTAGATCTTCAGTGAATCCACCCACTTTATTTTCTAACTATAAAGCCATTGCAATTATGGCATCCAAGGTCATGCCACCCACACATCGTATGATCATGATTTGTTTCAATTGGGAGTTTAATCCATTTATAAACCACTGAGTAATGACGTCGTCTGGTAAGCTGGCATGCACTGGTGGTAACTGCTATAAATGAGTCTGAATAGAGTGGCATAATCTTGTAGATTCTGATGTGGCTTCTGCCTGTTATTCTGCAGGTAATCAAAGATTTCTGCTGTGTTTTTCTTTAATCAAAATCGTTGCAAAAATGCATCCTCCACGTCATCATACTGCCAGAAATGATTCAAGTCATATTCGATTAGCCAGCAAGCAGCTTCATTGACCAAGGTTGATTGGAACACGATGGCTTTATAAGCAAGGTCTGCTAGGTAATTCAAAACTGCATAATTAATTTCAAATGTTCGCACATGCGCATCGGGATCATCTCCCAGAAAAACTCCAAATTTTTTGTAGGTGTCTCCGGCTGGCACCGAACATGGTGGAATGATTTGTTGCTGATGTTGTTGTTATTGGTGTTGTTGTTGTTTTTGTTGTTGTTGTTGTTGTTGTTGTTGTTGTTGTTGTGAACTACTCATGTTGCCTGAACTTTGGGGATGGATTTCCTGATGTCCCTAGACCATATGGTTACTTTGCCAACTTTTTGGTCCAAAAATGTCTCTAAACCGATCACTTAGCTCAACATCTAATAGCCCTTTCTCAACCTAGTGTCGAAATTG
>CM035409.1:140770017-140872517 GCA_020310875.1 Ceratopteris richardii | reverse complement strand
GCATAGAAATCCAATGCGAAGCCTATTTTACAATACATGCTTCCATTGCTTCATAGCTCAACAACACTTCTAGTTCATTATCCTCATTCAAGGAAGTGTAAATGATCATTGTTAGTCTTTGTCCTCCACCCAATTTTCTTTTGCTTTCCAGTAAGTTCCAATTTCATATAGATACTTTAGGACATAAATAAAAATGTCCATTTTCTTCTTGCCTCCCCTACTTATGAAAGCTACGGTTATTGCCTAATGTGATTGAGTGTACCTAGTCATCTATATTGAACAAACATACTAGTGAAATAGTCTAATTGCCAAATTGACATTGTCTAGTGTGAAAATTTATAAACTTCTAAATATGGTTATAGGCATACATGCCCTTCCTCATATCATTGATGTTGTAGGTGAGGCCTTCTCCAAGTTTTAGTGCCTTTCTAATTACCTACTAGTTAATATTCATTCCTTTATAAATACCATTAAAGCCTATTACATTACATGGTATTCCTTTTTATTGTTCTCATCCCAAATCTATTTTTCCATAGAATCCATGGCTTCTATGCATCTAGGAATATCAATCATTACTTTTCCAAGAATCCAAGAATCCCTTGATTCCTACCTTCTCCCACACTTCCATCATATATTCATTCTTGTTGAGTTTTTGGATATCCCTTCTCACAATGGTACACTTGAATTTTCCTACTTTAACCAAGTAGAAAAACTTCGAAACCTTTGCCAAATGCTTTTTGTCTTCCTCTAAAGTCTCCCATGCATCAAGGAACCAATGAAACCTTACCAAAGTGAACAATGTTCCTACAAGCATCTCTTTTACCATCTGCATAATTCTCCAATATGTCTGAGTTCGCCCTTCATTATTGTTTGTTTGTTTTTTCTTTCACAAAACTTAAGAACAAATCAAATCATTACATTAAAAAATAATTATTTAAATACATATACATATATTTTTTTTTTCTTTAATGAAACTCAAGGACAAATCAAATCATTACATAAAATACTAAAAGAATATTTTTTTAAGCATATGCACACGAAATTTTCTTGTTTTGAAAGTAAAAAGCTTGTCTATCATTGAATTCTTCTTTTCTATGAAATTTAAATAGTCAATTTATTGTGCTGCTCTAGTGTTATATTTAGAGAGTGCTTGTAAGCTCAATCCTCAACAACACATTACTATAACTACCATGGCTCCTTCTCCTCAGCAAATATCTATTACTGCTTTTGCATAGGATGAGGATGAGACAACCCTCATGCTTGTCCTACAAGGGAGGTTAAGAAGCTTCTCTGATATAAGGATGGGACAATGTTGATGGTTGAACATGCTTGGTAGATTTGGAATTGATGTGGCCTATAAAGGATATTAAGGAGTATATACCTTGCATTCTGTATGTGTTGGGGGATGAATCAGCACCCTTATGCAACGTTGGAAGGTTTTAGGCCCTCATAGGTTGTCTTCCGTAGTGAACATGTCTAAAAATTGATCCTTAGTACTCACATGCTTCAGCTTGACCTCCTTTATAATCACCTTCCCTCTAATGAAGTGGTAGTGTGCTTCAATGTCCTTAGACCTAGCATCGAAAACCGGATTTGGGGCTAGTTGTACACTACTCATGGTGTCACCCATGATAGTAATTGTTTTCACGTGCAAGTTTAAATCTTTAAAGAGATTCTTCAAACACATAAGTTTACAAGTGATAAGAAATAAAGCTATATATTTAGATTCATTTGAAGATAGGGCTACTGATGGCTACTTCTTTGAGCTCCATGAGATAATCTTGCTTCCAATCATGACCACATAGCCACTTGTACTCCTTCTATAATCCTTCGAGCCTACCCAATCTGCATCACAATAAGCTTTCACCTACAAATTTCATTATAAGAATAGAATAAACCTTAATTTATAATGCCCTTGAGGTATCTAAGAAACCTCTTGGCTTCGATTAAGTGTTGTGCTTGGGAGTTTGCCAAAATTGTGAGAGAACCCCTCTATGTACTTGATGTCTGACCTCGTAAGAGTTTCACATTTCAAAGATCCTACAATGGATCTATGCAAAGTAACATCCTCAATACCTTCTGCCTCATGCACTCAACTTTATGTTCACTTCCAATGGATTTGTGATGGGCTTGCAATTACACATTCCACACTTTTCTAGTACATCAACAATGTACTTCCCTTGCATGAGGTATATGCCTTCTTCCTTGAAGGTTACTTCTATTATTAAGAAGTACAATTCTCCAAGATATGAGATCTTCAATTCTTATCCAAGTTTTTCCTTGATTTCTCTAATGCTTCATTCATCATTCCCTATAAAACTAAGATCATCAACATAAATGCAAATATAGACAACAATTTCACCTTCCTTCTTCATGTACAATGACCAATGAGTATCACTTTGTTTTTAGCCACATTATGCTAAGTATTCCACAAGCCTTTGTTTCCAATCTTTTGGGGCTTGCTTGAGACCATAAAGAGCCATCTTTAACCTACACACATGATGAGGAAACCTTTGAACTTCAAAGTCTTTGGTCTAGTCCATGAAAATAGTCTCTTCTAGGCTACCATTCAAGAAAGCATTCTTCACATCTAGTTGGTGGATATTCCAACTCTTTGAGGCTACAATTTCAATGAGAGCTCTGACTGTAGTCATTCTTGCTATAGGGCTGAAACTCTCATCAAATTCAATGCCATAGGTTTGTGCAAAACCCTTGGCCACCATCTTGGCTTTATACATAAATATGTTTCCATCCAAATTCCTCTTTACCTTGTATACCCATTTGTTTCCTATCACCTTCATGTCCTTGGTCTTAGGCACCAATGATCAACTTGAGTTATTTGACTTCTTCTTGCTTGGTTTTGTTCTATTATTCATGCTTGCTTGCATCCTCAAAACAATTAGTCTGTTCACATGAATCTAATTCACTCATGTAAGCATAATGTTTGGCAATGAAAGAGAGTGAAATAAACAACTTTCTCTTTTTTAGCTTCTTCTCTCTTGAGCTAATGGAATGCACATTTTTTTCCTTGAATCTGAGGTTTTTACACCTATAGTCTCTATGTTTTCAAACCCTCCTTCATTGCTAATATCTATCTCTGCCAATGAATTGTCTCAATCATCATCTTCCTCCTTGCCTTTGCTTCTTGTAGAAATTTCTTCACTCGAAGTACACTTGATTTTCAATCCCCCTTTCCATGGAGATGTGTGATAGAGCTTTGATGATGTGCTTGAAGTTAAAGCACTAGAAATATCCATGCTTTCTTGGTCTTCTTTATGTCTTCTCTCGACAACATTTATGTCTTCAACCTCCAATGAATCTTTCACATCATACCAAGGTAGTAATTCATAAAAAATAACATCCCTGGACACCTTCAATTCTTTGGTTTTAAGATCATACCATCTAAAAAACTTTTTCTCACTTGAATACCCAATAAATATACACTTTCAGCTTTTGCTTCAATTTTATGCCTCAATTCATAAAACATATGCACATAATATACACAATTGAAAAACTTGAGATGTAAAGATCCAGTTTCTTACCATACCATGCTTCATATGGACTCAAAGTATCTATAGCTAAAGTGGGGTACCTATTCATGATGTAGATGTTTGTGATTGCTACATCTACCCAATAGCAATTGGGCACATTCATCTCCTTGAGCATCGATCTTGCCACTTCAGTTATCTACCTATTATTTCTCTCTATAACCCAAATTTTTTGGAATGTATACCTACATGTATATTGTCTTTTGATGCCATTATGACTTAGAAATCCATAAAGCTCCTTGGAGAAGTATTCTCCCCCTCCATCTGATCTAAGAATCTGTATGTACCTGTCCATCACGTTTTCAACAAGTGCCTTGAAAACTTTAAAGTGACTAAATATTTTAGCCTTTGAGTTCATAGAATACAGCCATGTCATTTTTATATGATCATCAGTGAAGATAAAAAAATACCTATTTCCTCCCAATGAGGTCCCCTTGGTTGCTCTCCATATGTTGGTGTGAATGAGGTCCAATGGAAATCTACTCCTTCATTTAATCTTCTTGAATGTTGCCTACTTTGATAATGGAAACATGAAAGAATGCTTACCACATATCTCCTTTCCATATCCTTCAACTTTTGAAGGTTTATGTTGTTGATATATTTTGGTAGTGATGTGTTGGAGTTAGACGTCTGCGGAAGCACGTGAGCAGCACAGAGAACAAGAAGAAGAAGAAGGTGGAGCACAACACAAAATACTAAATGTATAACCACTAGAATGTACAAAGATAAGTGACCCGTTAGGACAATAGGTGTATGTAGAAATTGGGGGGGGAAAACCTCCTAAAGAGGGAAAAAAGTGCCCCAGTGGTCCTAGTGTGTTCACACACATCACTACCTAAATATATCAATAAATCCTCCCTCAGATTGACGCAGTGAACAAGGAGCTGGCACTCATGTATAAAGAAGTGCCAAGCTATGTGGAAATCACTCTGCAAAAGGAAGTAAGCTCAAAGATTTGCGGACAACTTCAAACTTCTCCCTAGGCAAAGCCTTTGTGAAAAGGTCTACAATGTTCTCCTTCATGGGCACATATGCCAAGCTGATCTCTCCTGCAGAGAACCTCTCCCTGACATAATGATAATGCACCTCAATGTGCTTAGTGCGAGCATGGAACACAGGGTTCCTTGCAACTACCAATGCACTCTCATTGTCATTGAAGATGGTGGTGGCAGAAGACTGACCAACACCGAAATCAGCCATAAGGCATCTAAGCCATACACACTCAACAATCATTGTGAAAGCCCCTATACTCAGTCTCACAACTAGAAGTGGCCACAGTAGGCTGCTTCTTGCTCAACCAAGATATACATGAGCTACCAAGCATGAAGCAAAAGCCACTAGTGGACACACGAGTGTCATAGCAACCATTCCAATCACTGTCAGAAAAAGCATGCAAATCTGGCAGTAGTGATCCCCCCTTGGGATAAAACAATCCAAGTAGTCAGGTACCACTCAAGTAGCAAAGATGCGCTTAACCACCTACCAATGCTTGACACCGGGGCAATGCATAAACAAGCTCATCAAGGAGACATCAAACTAAATATATGCCTGAGTAATGAATAAGTAAATCAAGCATCCAATAGGCTGTTCATAGAGAACATCATCAAATGCATCTCCAGAATCATGAAGACTCAATCGTAAACCTATCTCCATAGGAGTGGCAATAGGCTTACAGTCTTCAAGGCCAAAATGCTTCAATAATGTGTCAATATATTTCAGTTGACACAAAGCCATTCCACCATCAACTTGCATAGAGTGAATGCCCAAAGAATGATGCAAATGCCCCAAATCAGACATCTCAAATGAGGCATGCAAATCAGCCTTAAAATCAGCAATATGCTTGTCATGAGGACCAGTGAGCAGCATGTCATGAACATACACAACAATGATCAAAAGCACATCATTAGCATGCTGAACATATAAGGTGCTCTCAGTTGGACTATTATCAAAACCATGTGCAATCAGATAGGCATGTACTTTCTCATACTAAGCACGTGGTGCTTGCTTTAAACCATATAATGCCTTCTTTAACCTACACACCTAGTTTTCATGCCCTTTTTGCACAAAGCCATGGGGCTGAAAAACATACACTTCTTCATGCAAGTCACCATTCAAAAATGTTGTTTTAATGTCCAAGTGATGTACATTCCAACCATGATGAATTACAAGTGCACAAATGCTATGAATAGTAGTCATTCAGCATGTAGGTGCAACGGTCTCATCAAAATCAATGCCTCTTTCCTATGCATAACCCTTTGCAACAAGCCTAGCCTTATACCTGTCAAATGTTCCATCAGGCTTATGCTTCAGCTTGTATATCCACTTAGTGCCAATGGCCTTCTTGCCAGGAGGCAAGTCACACAAAGGGTAGGTACCACTCTTCAATATAGCATCATATTCATATTGCATAGCAACCATCCAATTTTTGAATTTTGTGCTTCATCAAACGAAAGAGGCTCATTCTCATCATAGATACTAGATGTAGCCATAGCATAGCAACCTGATGCAAAAAAGGCACTATGAGAGCTTAAATAAGTATGGTAGCATAGAGGTGCATCTAATTTGTTGTCATGCAAAGTCTGCACTAGCCATTTTGGCATAAATTTTGCCAGCTCAATATCATCTCTCTCATCAACAAGTGCATCATGTAAATCTGGATCACAAATGGAATGATCTGTATCATCACATGAAACTTGCAAAAGTTGAGAAGTTGCCTCATTAGGACCAACACTAGACTGTCCACCCGTAAAAAGAGGCAGCAAAGTATCATACATGTCTTTGGAGCTAACAGATGTCTCCTTTGTACATGAAAGTAAGGGCTGAATAGCATCTTCCACAAAAACAACATCATGACTAACCAGAATGCATTTAGTATGTGGATAATACAGACGATAGCCTTTGCTTTCATAACTGTACCTGACAAAAATACATTTTACTGCTTTATCATCCAATTTTTTGTGATGTTTTTCAGGCACTAATGCATATGCCAAACAACCAAAAACACACAGATGAGCAACAGATGGCTTGCGACCATGCCAAGCCTCATATGGAGTGATAGACTGTAGCACTTTAATGGGACACCTGTTAAGTACGTATGTTGCAAACATAACAGCCTCAAGCTAGAAACTATGTGGTAAAGCTTGACTCTTGAAATACACCTCGCCATCTCCATGAGTGACCTATTCTTTTGTTCAGCAACTCCAATCTGTTGAGGTGTATATGGCATTGTACACTGATGTTTTATCCCACATTCAGCCAAAAATACATTAAAGTCAAAAGACATATATTCCCCCCCTCAATCAGAACGGAGGGTGCCCATTTTACATGCTAACAGATTTTCAACCAAAACCAGAAAATGTTTGAAGCACATAAACACTTCGGACTTTGCTTTCAATGGATATACCCATGCATGCCTGGAAAAATCATCAATGAAAGTCACAAAGTGAAAGATAATTTCCAAAGGAGGGTGCTTGCATAGGACCACAGATATCACTGTGAACAA
The DNA here is from genome assembly GCA_020310875.1 of Ceratopteris richardii. Taxonomy (NCBI): domain Eukaryota; kingdom Viridiplantae; phylum Streptophyta; class Polypodiopsida; order Polypodiales; family Pteridaceae; genus Ceratopteris; species Ceratopteris richardii. The sequence continues at coordinate 140,865,467 of CM035409.1, read as the reverse complement.
GCTACAAAGAGGACACCATTTCATATTTCTGCAGGCATAGCAAACTAGAAAAATTCAGATGACCAAAGTGTGCATGCCAAAGCTTTGCATATGACATATCCTGAGAATCATGTATTGCACACGATGAATCATTCATAGATTTTTCATAGTGTATGAGCTTATATAGCCCACGACATAAAATGCCACAAGCAATAATCACATCGCCATTTGACACATCATGAATTGTACACCTGTCATCAACAAATTTCACAACCAAGCCAATCTTGGCTAAAGCTCAAACTAATAACACATTCTTCTTGATCCCTTGCACAAATAAAGCATCTGACAAAGTGAGAGAACTACCATCAGTAGTGGTCAGAATGATCTTATCAACTCCCATAACATGATAAGAGGAGTTGTTGGTGCATGTAATAGTATTCCCTGTAGGGGCAGGCTCGAGTGAAGAGAAGAAATTGTGCTACGAGGTAATATGTTTGGTCAGCCCACTATCAAAGTACCAAACATCTGAGTCTACTGCAAACATGCACTGCTCATGAGAAGATGGGTCAAAACTACAAATACTAGTAAACACCCATTCTTCTTCCTATACAAGATTAGCGTACTCTCTTTTCGGTTTAGAGGCCTCTGCAACAACCATTCCGGCCTCTTTCTTCTTTGCCTCTTTAGTAGTCAGTTTTGGACAGCTCTTAATGACATTATCATTTGCTTTGCAGTATTTGCAAAACAATTTCTACTTTTCTGATTTCTTCTCATCTTTGTCTTCCTTCTTCGATTGTGCAGAACTAGTAGATTTCTACTTACTAGTAGAAGAGCTCCATTTTCCTTTGCCCTTCTGACTAGTCAGGAAAGCTTGATCTACAACATGCATAATGGACATGTTCTGCCTAGACTGAATTTCTTGCAACAGAACAAAAGCTAACTTTTCAAACGCATTTGGTTTGCCTTTCATCATCAAATGAAGAGTAGAAGCAAAACTCTGGTATGAATCAGGAAGACCATTCAAAACAGTATGCACAAATGAACTGTTAGGAACGACTTCATCAGTAGAAATCAATTGTTCCTTCAAATTCTTGATCTTTGTCAGAAAATTGTCCATAGAATCACCTTCATTCATATGCTCACTCTCGAACTATTTTCGAAGGTAAGCAACACGAGCCTCATTCCTAGCCTAGTACAATGTCATAAGTGTATCACAAGCATCCTTAGGTTTTCTGCAAGAGTGAATGTGAGGATTAATGGCACGTTTGATAGGCAAGGCTATCAATGCATGTGCCTGAGCATCTCTGCCATCCTAGTGATTTTGCTCTACAGTAGGTGCAACAAGAATAGTCGCATGAACAGGAATTTGTAGAATATCACCATCTTCGACACCATCTACATCAGCTCAGTACCTGTATCTGTAGTACATGTATTTGCACGTGCAATAGGATGTTTTTCAAGACCCTGCACAATATTCCACAGTCCTTTTGTGACCAATACATGACACATCATATAATCCCACATTTAATAATTTGTACCATCCAACTTATCCTCAATAGCCAACATACTAAATACATCACTACTTTCAGCCATGGCCACTTACTAAAATACCTTGATGCAAAAACGTGATTGTATCTGAAAAAGTTGAATAGAACTACCCATATGAGTTCTGCGAAACCTGTAGCAGACTTTGAGATGCTTATATTGGTGAACCAAACTGGTATATATCTTTGGCACAAAAAGACAAAATATCCTACGCAAGCACTGCAATAGTGCATTCAAAGTCGAAATGAGCTCAGATTGCGATTTCGACACCACAAGGCAAAGATGTTTTGATCTCCTAATCACCCTAAGTATGCACATCAAATTCCATGTGATTCTGACACTATGATCAAAGGAGTGTTGATGATGCCCTAGATGAAGCGGCGACCTACTCTGATACCAATTGTTGGAGTTAGACATTTGTGGAAGCACGCGAACAACATATGGAAGAAGAAGAAGCTTAGAGCACAACACACAGTATTGAATGTATTACCACTAGAATGTACAAAGATAAGTGACCCATTAGGGCAATAGGCATGTATACAAGCTGAGGGAAAAAACCTCCTAAAGAGGGAAAAAACCTCCTAAAGAGGGAAAAAAGTGCCCCGGTGGTCCTAGTGTGTTCACACATATCACTACCTAAATATATCAACATGATGTGTGTGAACTGACTTAGGACTATAGGAGCACTTTTTTCCCTCTTTACGAGGTTTTTTCCCTCGGCTTTTATATATGCCTATGACCCTAACGAGTCACTTATCTTTGTACATTCACATGGTAGTACATTTAGTATTGTGTGTTGTGCTCCAAGCTTCTTATTCTTCCTTGTGCTCTTTGTGTGCTTTCGTAGACCTCAAACTCCAACGATTGGTATCAGAGAAGGTCGTCGCTTCATCCAGGGCCTCGTCAACACCCCTTCGATCATAGTCTTAGAATCGCACGAAAATTGTTATGCAAGCAATTTAACCTTTTATGGTACCAATTACCCGATATGGGCATATAGGATGCATCATGATTGCAAGATGTTGAAAAATGACCTACTACACTTGCAAATACACATATTAAAGGTGATGCAGATGACCTTGAAGATAACAGTCTTCAAATTCCTATTCATGTTGTAGTTCCTGCTACACATATTGCAAAGGAACTTTGATGGGATGGTAGATATGCTCAGGCACATGCATTGATAGCGTTGTCTCTCAAACATGCCACTATCCCTCACATTAGCTCTTGCAAATTACCTACGGATGATTGGACTACACTGACATTGCACTTTATACTAGGCAAGAAATTATGCTAGTGTTGCTTACCTCCAAAAAGAGTTCGAGATGAGCATATGAATGAAGGAGATTCTATGGATAGTTTAAAAAAAAATCAAAGATCTGAAAGAGCAGTTGATTTTTGCACATAAAACCTTGCTAGATAGTTTACATGCAGACTGTTCTTAATAGTCTTCTAGATTCATATCATATTTTTGCTTCTACTCTTTGATTGATGATGAAAGGCAATCCAAATGCCTTAGAATTTGAGGAGTTAGTCTTTATTTTATTACAGGAAGATCAGACTACGCAGAACATGTCCATTACGCATGTTGCAAATCAAGCTTTCTTAGCTAGTCAGAAGGGCAAAGGTAAATGGAGCTCATCTACTAGTAAGCAAAAATTTGCTAATTCTGCATAGTTAAAAAGGAAGAAAACGATGAGAAGAAAAGAGAAAATTGAGTAGAAACATTTCTACAAATACTGTAAAGGAAATGATCATGTCATAAAGAGTTTTCCAAAATTGGCCGCAAAAGAGGCAAAGAAGAAAGAGGCTAGAATGGTTGTTGTACAGGCCTCTACACATAAAACAAATTCTAGTAATCTTGTTTAGAATGAAGGGGCATTTACTACTATTTGCAGCTATGACCCATCTTCTCATGAACAGTTTATGTCTCTAATAGACTCAAATGTTTCGTACTTTGCTACTGGGGAGACCAAACATATTACCTCGCAGTGTAGTTTCTTTAATCCACTCCAGCCTTTCCCTATAAGGTATACTATCACCTGTGCTAACAACTCCTCTTATCCTACGATGGGAGTTGATGAGATCATTTTGACTATTGGTGATGGTAGTTCTTTCATCTATCAAATGGTGATGTTATTATTGCTTCTTGTATTTTATGACGTGGGCTATATAAGCTCATAAACTATGCAAAATCTATCAATGATTCATTATTTTCAGTTTGAGATTCTAAGGCTATCTCATATGCAAAGCTTTGGCATGCACGCTTTGCCATTTGAATTTTTCTCATTTGCTAAGCTTGTAGAAATCTATATTGGTGTCCTACCTACCCAAACTTGAGGCACTTCATAAACATTTCTATGAAGGCTATATTTTAGGCCAAATGTAGTGTTCCTCCTTCCCAAAAGATGGTTCATTTATAGCTGCTTAGAATTTGAAGTTTGTTCACAGTGATGTCTATGATTCTATGCAGACACATTCTTTTGGGAACTACCTTTACTTCTTAACTTTTATTTATGATTTTTCTAGAATGCATGGGTGTATCCATTGAAATCAAAGTCGAAAGTGTTTATGTGCTTCAAACAATTTTTGGTTTTGGTTAAAAATCTATTAGCATGTAAATTGGGCACCCTCCATTTTAATTGGGGGGAGAATACATGTCTTCTCATTTTAATGCATTTCTAGCCAAACATGGGATAAAACATCAATCTATAGTGTCATATACACCTCAAAAAAATGGAGTTGTTGTTAAAATAAAAGGTCTCTCATGGAGATGGCCAGGTGTATGGTCAAAAGTCAGGCTCTACCACATAGGTTCTCACTTGAGGTTGTTATGTGTGCAACATATATAGTTAACAAAAAAATCATTGTAATCTCTCACTTCATATGAGGCTTGGCATGGTCGCAAGCCATCTCTTTCTCATTTGCATGTCCTTGGTATTCTAGGATATGCATTAATGCCTAAACAACAATGCAAAAAATTGGATGACAAAGCAGTAAAATGTATTTTTGTTGGGTACAGTTCTAAAAGCAAAGGTTATCATCTGTATCATCCATAAACTAGACATATCTTGGTTAGCGATGATGTTTTCTTTGTGGAAGATGAAATTCAACCATTACTTTCATGTACTAAGGTGACATCAATTAGCTCTAAGGATGTGTATGACACTTTTCTTCCTCTTTTTATACAAGGATGGTCAAGTGCTGATCCGAATGAGGCAATTTCTCAACCTTTATATTTTTCACATGATGATGCAGATCATTCCATTTTTTATGCAAAATTACATGATGCACTTGTTGATGAGAGGGTTGATATAGAGGAGGCAAAAAGTATGCCCAAATGGTTGGTGTTGACTTTGTGAGATAGAAAATTAGATGCACCTATCATATCGTGCTCTGTCTCTTCTGGTGAAGCACAAAATTCAGAATATTGGATGGCTCCTATGCAATCAGAATATGATGCTATTATGAAAAGTGGTATCTGGTCTTTATGTGATTTTCCTTCAGGCAAAAAGGCCATTGGCACTAAATGCGTATACAAGCTGAAACGTAAGCATGATGGAATATTTGACAAGTATAAGGCTAGGCTTGTTGCTCAAGAGAGAGACATTGATTTTGATGAAACCTTTGCATCCACATGCTAAATGACCATCGTTCATAGCATATGTACATTTGGATCTCATCATGGTTGGAATGTGCATTGTTTGGACATTAAAATTGCATTTCTTAATGGTGACTTACATGAAGAAGTGTATGCATTTAAGCCTCGTGGTTTTGTATAGAAAGGGTGTGAAAACAAAGTGTGCATGTTGAAAAAGGCATTATATGGTTTGAAGCAAGCACCATGTGCTTGGTATGAAAAGGTACATGCCTACTTGATTGCACATGGTTTTGAGAACACTCCGAATGAGAGCACCTTATATGTTAAGCATGCAAATCATGTGTTTCTAATCATTGTTGTGTATGTTGATGACATGTTGCTCAGTGGTTATAATGGGAAGCACATTCTCGAATTTAAAGCTGACTTGCATGACTCTTTTGAGATGTCAGATTTGGGGCATTTTTTGCATCATTATTTTGGCATTCAATTTACGCAAGTTGATAGAGGAATAGCTTCATATCAAACAAAATATATTGACACATTATTGCTGCATTTTGGCCTTGAAGACTGCAAACCTATTGCCATTCATATGGAAATAGGTTTACGGTTTAGTCTTCATGATGTTGGAGATGCATTTGATGTTGTTCTCTATCAATAGGATGTTGGATGCTTGATTTACTTATGCATAACTTGGCCTTATATTGATTTTGTTGTCTCTTAGATTAGCATGTTTATGCATTGCCCAAGTGTCAAGCATTGGTAGGCTCTTAAGTGCATCTTTCACTACTTGAGTGGTACCTAGCTACTTGGATTGTTTTATCCCAAGGGGGGATCACTATGGCCATATTTACATGCTTTTTTTTACTCTGGAACTCATGTGTCCACTAGTGGTTTTTGCTTTATGCTTAGCTCATGCATATCTTGGTTGAGAAAGAATTAGCCTATTGTGGCCACTTCTAGTTGTGAGGTTGAGTATAGGGCAGCTTCCACAATGATTGTTGAGTGTGTGTGGCTCACATGCCTTTTGGCTAATTTGGGTGTTGGTTAGTCTTTTGCCACCACCATCTTCACTGCTAGTCAGAGTGCATAGGCAGTTGCGAGAACCCTGTGTTCCATGCTCGCACAAAGCACATTGAGGTGCATTATCATTATTTTAGGGAGAGGTTATCTTGTTTGGAGATCAGTGGCATATGCATCCACACAAGATAACATTGTAGATCTTTTCACAAAGGCTCAGGCTCAGGAGAGGTTTGAAGCTTTTTGCAAAGCTTTGGGCTTACTTCCTTTTGTGGATTGATATGTTTCCACGTCACTTGGTACTTCCTTATACATGACTGCGAGCTCCTTATTCATCAGATCACTCCCAGGGGGATTTGTTGATATATTTTGGTAGTGATGTGTGTGAACACACTTGGGACCATAGGGGCACTTTTTCCCCTCTTTAGGAGGTTTTTTTACTTGACTTGTATATATGCCTATATCCCTAATGTGTCACTTATCTTTGTACATTCACTTGGTAATAGATTCAGTGTTGTGTGTTGTGCTCCAAGCTTCTTCTTCTTCTTCTTCTTCCTTGTGTTGTTTGTGTGCTTTTGCAAACCTCAAACTCAAACATATTTGATCAATTCTCTTGTGCCACAAATCCTGTTGAGCTATTTACATGTCAAATGTCAAGTAGACCATATGTGATGAGGGTGGTCTTACACCTCCATGGTGAATATTCTTCCTTGTTGTCTTTAGATATCAGCCTATAGCCTTGCCTTGGATCTTCCACAAAGCATCCTTTGTTGTTGAAGCTGACTAGGTACCCTCTTTCAACCATCAATCCAACTTATACTATATTCTTCATTATTGTAGGCACATGCTACATATATTTGAGACATTTTGCATTCTAATTTTCATCCAAACAAGCATCATCCATGTGTGAGATCCTATACTTAATGTCATCCACTATTTCTACATGCCCTTGTGTGCTTGGTCCATGCAAATTGCAACACATTTCCCTATTGCAAATCATGTGATTTGGACATCACTATCGATGTACCATGTGGTATCCTTGCTTTTTTTCCTACCACTTTTTTGCATCATGGCTAAGAGATTATGATTCTTGATGTATTTGAAATATTTGCAAAGTTACCTTGATTCTTCTCATAGCCTCCTTAGTTTTCCTTTGAGTAACAATCCCTTGCAAAGTGACCCAGCCTATCACAATTGTAGTGTTCCTTTGTGTAGGCCTTTCCTTGAGGTGGACTTCCTCTTTCTCATGATCTTTATCTCTGCCTTAATCCATAGATTTGAATCAAAATGTATTTATAATTGCTTGATCTCCCTCTAACTTTGCCTTGTCCATTTTGTCCACCTCTCTTTCCTTTGCCTTTATGTGCATAAAAGACTTGGGCTTCATTGCCCTTTGAATGACCTCCATTGAGGTTAATCTCCTCTGCCACCATAAGTGTGACTATTTGCTCAAAATATCATAATGATTCCCTCACATATACTAAAGTAGTGAATGGTATCCACTTGTCATCATCCCTCATCCCATTTAGTGTATGAACTACCAAATCATCATTATCGATGGAGCTTCCTATTGATCCTAAGGCATCTAAAATATCTTTTTCCTTGAGGATATAATCATTGATGCTACTATTTTAAGCCTCCCTTAAGTTTTTCAACTCATTCTTGAGGTGAATCTTTCAATCCTTTGTGGAGGTGGAGTACAATCTCTCCAAAGCCTCCCACACCTTCTTGGATGAATCCAAATCTTGGATATGACCGGTCATGCTATTATGAATGTGTTGAGATAAGATGAATATGACTCTCCTATGTCTTTCAATCCACTCATTTACTTCCCTTGATTGTGCTTGAGTGAATGGCTCTTCATATTAAGGTCTAGGCTCAACTCCACTTCCATAGTCACTTGAGGAAATTGTTCATCTAAAACCTCGAAGGTTGGTGGTTTCCTTTCTCCAACTTCTCTATTTGGGTAGCATACTCAGCCATTGCTTAAGCTTCTATGTTTTTTAAACTTCCCTTATGTGTGATGGAATATCCAAAGCTCAAAATGATTACCTTCTTATAGCCTCTTCCCTTGAAATGTATTAAGGTGCATGCTCCTAGCTTGAAAATCCACTTTTGAATGTTGACATTGTCATCGTTAGTGTCCATGTGAAAGGCCAAATGGCCACTAGAAACCTTTGTATATGTTCTTGAATAAAAAATATAGTGGCCTGGCTAGCCACATACTATAAGTTTGATGGCATTTGTAACACCTAGGAAATTTGTCTTTGTGCTCTCTATGTATTGTGTGTTTTTGTGTATTCTACAACTCTTGGGTGGAGTATTGTGTGTGGCATCCAAAGGTCTATTTTCTACTAAAAGGGTATCATCGTAGAGCTCTCCTAAAGAAGAATCTACTATGGTGCATCCCCATCACAATATTTCTCTAGTATCGGAGCATTCTGATGCAAAATCTTTGTTGCTTTTGTGCGAGCGAAGTGAGCATATACCCACCCACCCAAGAATTTTCCAAGGCTTATGCCTAAGGTGGTGACCAAGTCATACCTTGTCATCCAAGTCATCAAATTCACCATTGGCATCATTGGCTGCATGCAATGGAGGACCTCAATGGTTAAGGAAGATGGAGGTTCTCAATACTTCCCAGGAGTCTCCATCCCAGTACTATTTCCCCTGAAGCTCACTTTACAAACAATCTCTTTCCACTAAGATACACTCTTGTGGTGTTTGAAGAAGGGGAAAGACTAAGGTTCACATTACCTCGAGCATATTTTGCCCTCAAAGCTTCATTCTTTGCTTTCAAAGCCTATTTTGAAGTATTTTTGGGGTGATTCTTGGGGCCTGCCATCTTGGAGTACTTTCATGTGTAGCTCTCTTTAGACAAGTTCAAGAACATAAAGAAGAGTGTTCTTTGTAATTCTCTGACAACAAATATTCAGCTTTAAGGCTGTGTTTTCAGCCACACTAGTAGGTTTCTTGGAAGGTTCTCATTTGTGGTTCCACCGCAAGTTTATGCAAGTTTTTTGAGCCTAAAGAACAGATTTGACAGACACTTCTAGGTGTTGTTGAATAGTGTTTGAGCTATGAATTCAGCCTTTTAGTGCCATTTTACTCTTGGAGTTTGAGGTCTTCGAAAGCACATGAACAACACAAGGAAGAAGAAGCTTGGAGCACAACATACAATACTAAATGTATTAGCAAGTGAGTGTACAAAGATAAATAACCTGTTATGGTTATAGGCATATACACAAGCTGAGGGCAAAAAGTGTATTGGCATTCCTATGTGATCACACACATCACTACCAAAAATATATCAACAAATCCTCGGAGTGATGTGGTGAACAAGGAGCTGACACTCATGTATAAGGAAGTGCCAAGCTATCTGGAATCAATTAACAAAAGGAAGTAAGACCAAAGATTTGTTGAAAGCTTCAAACTTCTCCTTAAGTAGAGCCTTTGTGAAAAGGTCTACAACATTCTCCTATGTGGGCACATATGCCAAACTGATCTCTCCAGCAGAGAACCTCTCCCTAACATAATGATAGTGCACGTTGATGTGCTTGATGTGAGCATGGGACACATGGTTCCTCACAGCCACTAATGCACTCTGATTGTCAGTGAAGATGGTGGTGACAAAAGGCTCACCAACACCAAAATCATCCATAAGGTGTCTGAGACACACACACACTCAATAGTTGCCGTGAAAGGTGCCATATACTCAGCCTCACATCTAGAAGTGGCCACAGTAGGATGCTTCTTGCTCAACCAAGATATGCATGAGATACCAAGCATGAAACAAAAACCACTCGTGGACACACGAGTTGTTGGAGGAGATGGTGGATAATCACAAGAGATGAATTGGTGTAGCTAAAACCTGCTTCCCACCTGCTACAAGTGATGGTTGGAGAGTTTTGTGGGCCTCTTTAGCTAGCTAATAAGCATAATTAATCACATATGTTGCTTGGAAGATGATCCACTAGTGGTAGGATCAATACAGATAGGTTGGAATATAATCCAAGGTCCAAAACTTGCTATTTTGGTTGATACACCTATTCAATATTTTGAACCATTCTCTGAGTACAGCAACAATTTACTAAATTCCTTTTGAGGAACTCTAGCTAGCTTAACAATCTACCAATCATGAGTGATATCATCAAAAATGATGGACTGTATGCAGAGAAATGTGTTTAGAAAATCAACCAAGCATCCCGACATTTATGGGTCTTGACAGTCACATACCAGTAAGCAAAGATGGATTAATATCTGACGGTTGCGAGATGCATTAATAATGAAACTTTATAGGATTAGAATAGACAGTATGTTGGATCTATCATGCTTTAAATCATAGGAAATGATCAACTATAGACAAAGAACAAGCTGTGACAACATCACTGTTCTGATGGAGTTATGACAGAGAGCTGAGAATAAGAAGTAATGATCGTGTATGTATTAAATCATGTAAAAGTACAATGTCATTGGCAATCAACCATTGCTCAATGAGCGAGAAGTAAATGAGCTATGAGGTGAGCTCCTCCTCTCAATGAAAGTACATCAAAATGATCTCTAAATCTCGAGAAAAATGCGGACCTTTCATATCCTCTTTTTATAGTTATTGTTGGAGCCAAATGATTTGAATTCAAATTCAAATCTCTACCTATAAGTGAATGCTAAAGTATAGGACTGATTCTCTCTTGACTCAACTACCAAATGATACGAGATTATGTGCTTCCTAACTCCTGATGAGTATATTTCACTTTTACAAAAGTAAATGTGAAGTAGAATTACAAGAGGTTGAACATATGAAGCCTTCCAAAGGTTATGCATTTAAGTTAAGCATAAGTGAGATGATCAAGTATGTAGGCTTGGATTTAATTGCACCAACAGCACCCCCCCAAGCGTAACGTGCTTGGTGTCACTCTAACACAATGGCAAGTACCAATGTGAGGAGATACACCTCATAAATGTCAATCCGTGGAGACGTGAGGACCGGTATGAAGACCGTGAGCAAATGATGGCACAAGTGCGTGAGTGAAAGCACATAGGCATGCACACACACATACACACACACGTGCACACAAGGTAAGAGCAAAGAGTGGAGCAATAGAAGATCTTTGATTACACAAGAACTCTCTTACAAGCTGAAATCTACAACAAGCTAACCCCCAAAATGAGCTCTCCAACCCTTTTTATAGTTTTTTGAGTGGTTTTGGCCCTGTCTAGAGCTAGTGTCCAGCCTAGTTAAAAATTAGGTCACAAACAAGAAGACAGTGGTTAGTGGCGACAAAATATTTTGCATATGTCAAGTGTGTCTCATGTGCTTGGGATTTCTCAATTGTGTCTATGCACGACTGTGTAATGTGGCCCTATGATGATGCATACTTTGGAAGTGCATGACCTGAATGGTGCAAAAGACAAGGTTATGCCAAAGGCACATGCTCTTGTGCTACTTTTAGGGCTGGGATTAGGAAGTCCAATGGTAGCACAGCATTCTATCCGAAGACCATCTGAAATGGGGTAGCATTGAGCACTGTTTTGTAACCAACTCGATAAGCCCAAACAGCATGATGAAGCTGTTTGTCCCAATCAGAGCGTTTATTATTTACGAGTTTTGTCAATATGTCACATAGGATCTTATTTGTGCTCTCGGCTTGTCCATTAGCTTGTGGATGATAGGGAGCAGACTTCTTATGTATTACGAAGAATTCTTGGAGAAGTTTTTCAATAACTTTGTTTAAGAAGTGCGTGCCTCTATCACTTACTAACTCTATTGCTAACCCATATCTGGTGAACACGTTCTCCAATAAGAACTTGGCCGTCGCTTGAGCATCATTCTTTGTTGTGGCTTTTACTTCCACCCACTTGGTAAGGTAATCAGTGGCTACAATAATGTATTCTGCATGGGAATTTCTAGCAGGGGGGCTAATAGGACCTACAAAGTCTATACCCCACTTCGAAAATGCACGTCCTCTCACCATTGGTCTTAAAGGCATCTCATCTTTTCTTATCGGATATTGGGCACGTTGGCATTTGTCACATTTCTTCACATAAGTATGTGCATCCATATGAAGAGTGGGCCACCGAAGTCCTGAGAATAGAATGGTCTTAATTACTCGGTCAGGCCCAAAGTGTCCACCTGCAACTCCACTATGTGCAGTTTCTAAGACTCTCAGATAATCTGATTCATGAACACACAATCTTAGGTAGTCATCTTTTCCTCTCTGATATAGGTTGTCTCCTACTAAGGCATAGTCTTTAGCTTCTTGCTCCATTCTTCTTTTCCTTGCTAGAATAGCCTCCTTGGATAATGTTCCCGATCTCATGAATTCTACCAATGGAGCACTCCAGTCTGGAATTAATTACACGTGATAAAGGGTGGCATGCTCCACTAGGGGTCTCTCTTTGCACATTGGACAATTCTTAATCCACTCATGAATTTCTTTGTCCATACTAGGCCAATACACTCCTAAACATTTTAGATTCTGCAATGTTCGTTGTTTAGGATAGTGATTTCCTAGCAATCCTTCATGGGCTTGTTGCAACCAACTAGTATGTTCATCGTCCTCGACACAACAAGCTAGTACACCCTCTGTATCGTGCTTGTAAATACTTCTTGCCAATATTTGATATTGTTGTGATCGCACAATTTCTTCCTTGTTTGTTTTTACGTTCTTATTTGCAGGTCTGAAGGTTAGGACAGGTACTAACTTATTAGCCCATTTAGGAACAACTTCTAAATTGAACAGATAAGCATCAGGTAGTTCATCGAACACTCCTTGCGGTGGCTCTTCTGAAGTGATGCGAGAAAGATGGTCCACCCTAAGGTGGGTCCTACCTTTCCTGACAACAACTTCAAAGTCGTATTCCATTAGTAAGAGGAACCATCTTACTAAGCATACTGTATTGCAAGGTTTATTGACCAACCATAGTAAAGCTTGATGATCAGTGAAAAATTTGAACTTGCTAGCCAATAGATACTGTCTAAACTTCTTCACATCATATACCATGCCTAAACCTTCTCGCTCAGTTGTGGTATAGTTTCGTTCAGCAACGTTCAATTGCCTGCTATCATATGTTATAGGCAAGTCTAAATTTCCTTCACATGTTGGTTGTGACAGCACACATCCTATTGCATAATTCAATGCATCCACGTGGACATGGAAGGGCTTATTCCAATCAGGAGTGGTTAAGATTGGTGATGAGCACAAATGTCTCTTCAATTCACTGAAGGAATTCTCGCATTCATCGTTCCACTCAAAATGTGTCAACAATCCATAAAGAGGTTTAGCTATGATTGCATACATGTGGATGAACCTACGGTAATATCCACAATGGCCCATAAAGGCTTGTACCTCTTTAACATTCCTTGGTCTTGGTAACTCTGCTATGGCTCTTACTTTGTCCTCATCTGTAGATATCCCATTCTTAGAAACAATGTGACCTAAGATTTTACTTTGTCGTACCATGAACACACACTTCTCTGGGTTCAGACACACTCGATATTCTCTACACTTGTTGAAAATCCGCCTGAGCTCAGGAATGTGGTATCTTCTTTCTTGGGAATGAGCACATAAATCATCCACATATACTTCTAAACTCTTTCACAAGAACTCTTTGAAGACATGACACATGAGCCTTTGAAATGTTGCAGGTGCATTAGTGAGCCCAAATGGCATCACACGAAATGCAAAGATTCCCCATTCTGTGCGAAAAGCCATTTTGTGTTGATCTCTAGGGCAATGGCCACTTGGTTGTAGCCTGAAAATTCATCAAGGAAGCTATAAACTTCCTTTCCTGTAACACGCTCCAATAAGTGTTCGGTGATTGGAAGCGGATAACTATCTCAAATCGTAGTAGCATTAACTTTTTTAAGGTTAATACACACTCGCAATTTTCCGTTCTTCTTGGGCACCACTACAATGGGGGACACCCATTCAATATGTTCAATCTCGTAGATAAATCTAGCTTCAATCAGCCTATCAATTACTTCTTTTATTTTGGCTGCATAGGTGTCATTATATGTGTAGGGTTTTTGTTTGGTGCGTTTGGCATCAGCGGTCATTGGGATCGTATGAGAGCAAATTTTTGGATCTACTCCCTTCAAATCTCTATAGTGCCATGCAAACACGTCCCTATATTCCTGTAATAGAGCTACAAGCTCTGCTTCTTCTTTTGCACTTAGGTCATCTCCTATGTATGTGCATCGCTCTTCGTTCTCTTCAATGGTTACAACAATTTTCTTAGTCTTTTCTTTGTTATCATAAGCTTCTCCTATAATGGCCTCTCTCTTAAGCATTCGTACCAGAATTTTCCCATCTTCAACTTCATATTTCTTGAAATTTTCTAGTACTTCAAACAATGATTCCTCCTCTTCTTGTTTCACTGCTTTTCTTTTCGTTTTCTTTTTACTACCTTCACTCCCATCCTTTGAATTTACAGTTTTAGTGAGAGGTTCTTCTTCTTTTTGAGTCAGTACTCCTACATCTTCTAGATAGTGCTCCTCTGAGATGAAGCAACTATCCATCACAATGGACTCTAGATCATCATCATTCTCTTCTTCTTCTATGACCTCACTAGGATCACACTCTTCTAGCAAGGGTTGACACATGAACACTGAAATATCATAACCCTCCTCATCACAATGAGGTGTCCATTGTTCTTCATTGACTGCAATGTCCATGGTAGCTAAGATTTCTGCCCAACCGTGAGGCTCAAATTCCTCATCTGGAAAAATCATCGATGTATAGGCTGGGTCTTTAATTGGTCTATCTCGTGGTGAAGTTCCTTATTCTCTCGCTTTTAGGCACTTTTCCTCTTCCTCTGCGACCTTGCACATCCACAAGTGAGTATCTTCATGCAGCCATGATGGGTCAGGTGAACTTTCAAAATGCACAAAGATAGAATCTTCTTTTGCTTTGTGGATAGGATTCCACTGTAGGGGTGGTACATCTCTGAAGGTATAATCCTTTAGATTGACCTTGGTGGTGACCCCTAAGTGCTGTAAGTACACGGAGTTGGTTCCCCAATCCTGTACTATTTGCAATTGTCGTAGGAAGGGTCTTCCTAGGATCATCTCATAGGCATTATTTTTCTCAAAGTCACATATAGCAAATGTGTGTTCAAACTCTACACCACAAGTGGTTAGAGTTATCCCTTCTAGCAATCCTAGAGGTCTTTCAAAGTGACCGTCGGCCATTTGAAGCTTCATTCTAGTTGGTCTTAAGGTGGGTTTGCCCCATCGCTTCCACAAGGAGGTGGTCGCAATAGCAACACCAGCACCTGAATCTACGATTGCTTTGGTTGTGTAGCACTGGTAGGTGATCGGAAGATAAGTATTACCTTCTTCACCTTCGCTCATGTCTCCTATTTTATCGAGAGGTATCTCTGGAACTTTTTGTTTTGAGCCTGCTTTTGGCATTGTGGAATCAAGTTCTGGAACTTGATCTTTCACATGATCCCGTAGCTCAGATTTTGCTTTGAGCAGCTCTTCTACAGTGAGATGACACTGAACCTTAGTGTTCTTCATGACATCAGTGTTTCTTGGAACCATTGAGTCTTCATTTCTTACCAAGATTGTGGGAGCTCTGATCTGAAGAGATTCAAATTCCCATGGGCCTGTGAATTGTGGCAACTCTTGTAAAGAATTAGATTCAAAATCTAATCTCTCATCTTCTTGTTGCTCTACTTGGTCTCCATAGATAGACGGAATGTCTTGGGGAAATTGATCATGAAGATCATCAATCTCAGGAATAGGAGGGGGATTACCCTTTTCCTTGGCCCATTTCTCCTCTTGTATTTCTCGCAAGAGAGAGTACTGTTGAATTGAAAGAGGTGTTCCATCATCCACAGAATCAGGAACATAAGCTTTCATTGGTGGAGAACTTTCTCTTTCAACTACTAGTTGAGCCTATGGAGGTAAAGAAACATGGGGCTTGTTTACCAACTGCTCTAATCTTTCTAATAAGCCCTAGAAATGCAAATCCAATTTGATAGAGTTTGTCTGGTTGAACTTTTGACTAGTCTCGAGCATAGCTTGAGCTACTTCTACCATTTTCATGCACATTTTTGTCCATTCAATCTCTAAATCTGCTCTAGGGTAACTCTTGTCCAGATTTGCAGCTGTTGGCCCTTCTTGAAGACGAGCCTAGTAGGCCTTGAACATTATGTCCAAGCCTTTTGGAGTTGGATCCGCAAGAACAGACCCTGGTTGTGGTTTATTTACAGTGGGTGGTGGGGTGGAATGAGGTGGAGTGGATGGAGCTTCGGCATGTGAGGGGCTTTGAGATGCAATATCTTCTATTTTTGTTTTGGCATCTTTCAGGCTTTCTTCTATTTCAGATAACTTTTTATTCCACTTATGATTGGCCTTCTCCTTGGTATCCTTCCATGTTCTTGTTTTCCTCTTACTAGGCTCTCCTGATTCACTTAACTCTGATTGCTCTGCTGGTTTATCTTCTTTTAAGGCTTGTGCCCTAGTAACTGCTTGTACAGGAGCCACGTTACTGCTGCTTGAACTTGAATCTGCCACGAAGCCTACCACATTGATGGGTGTAACCTCGGGCGCACTAGAGGGATTCCTAGGACACTCTCTTGGAAGATGTTCCTTGCCGCACTCAGGACAAAAGCCTTGTATTGTGATATTTTGTCCTTGTCCTGGAGTGAGTGAGTGGGGACATTCATGAATGAAATGGTTGCCCTGACATCTAAAGCATGGTCCTCTAGGGGCTTGTGGTCTTACTTGTCTCAATTGGGGCCTGGGGTTGGGATTTGTGTACATGACATTGGAGTATTCTGGCTCCCAATGTTGCTCCATAGGTGGGGCCTCATATTTATATGGAGAAGCCTCACTTTGCTCAGGTGAATTTATGTAATAAGCTTGTGAACTATCTTCATGGAAGTAGTCTGAACCATGAGCGTGAGAGTCATTTTCTGAGACCAATGGGGTTAGTGGTACCAATGCCCTATTAGGGTTCTCCTCCGCCATCGTATACTTAACTGGGATCACATTGGCAGGAGTTGGTGGTTGGTTTCCTAGGATGGTTTGTGGCCTATATGGTGCATGATATTGTTGTTGTGGCCTATAATATGGCTATTGGTATTGGTTCTGATACCTACCCTGCTGGTAAGGTTGCTGATAATTTTGTCTAACAGCCTGCCTATTGTATGGGCAATCTTGAGCCGTATGGTTCGTGTACTTTCTCTCAATGGTGCAATACAGAGCATTGGGGTTTCCTTGGGGTTGAGCTATCATTGGGCAAACATTAGCCATGTGGTCTCCTCCACATGTGTAGCATCGCTTCAAGGGGGTGACCCTTGGCATTTGTCTATTTTGAACTCCTAGCTTCTTGGCCACTTGCTCAGCTATCTCATCTATCTCCGTGGAGTTTCTGGAGGTATGACTAGTAGAACTATCAGAATCCTTATAGAGTTTGGAGAGTCCTAGCTCCTCACCCAAATTGTCTTCTATGTCAATACACATTCGCACACACTCTTCTATGGATCTAGGCTCTTTCAAGTACACATATGACCTTAACTTTGTGCTTAGTAGGCCATCTAAAAACAAGGCCACACTTGTTTGGCTGGTGTGGGCAACTCTGGAACAGGGCATCTTTCTAAGTATTGTCTAAACCTTCTTCCTACAAGTCGCACCGTTTCTTGGGGTGTCTGCTTGAAGCTGTGGATCAAGGATGGTGTGTTATGCCTGATACCACTCTTGGAAAATTCTACAATGAATGCTTCTAGCAGTTGACCTATCTCTCGATAATTGCGACTATTCAGGGGCTGAAACCAAGCTAAGGCAGTACCCTTAAGAGTCAAACCAAATGCCTCGAACTGGGTGAACAAGTCCTCGACCTGTTCATCTCTTAACACTTGTTTGAACTCGGCCATATGATCATAAGGATCTCCTGAACCATCACAATAGTTCTTCATTGTCTTAACCACTTGAGAGGGTCTAAGGGTTCTTGAGTGCTCTCGTGGTCTAGGCAATGGGAAATCATGTTCATCTCTTTGATGCCTATGTACACGATGTCTCTCTCTTTTAGGTCTTTCATTTTCAATTCCTGATCGGTTTCTACCCACTGTGTGGGTTTCATGAGCCTTGGATGATCCTGCTCCTTGAAGGTCTTGGGAAACATTAGATCTTGATGGAGGGAAAATTGATTCACCCTGCCAAGTGTATGCATGCCTATCCTGCTCTATCACCAAGAACATTTTCTCAGATGTGTGATCTAGATAGACAACTTTCCCTGGTGTCTCCGGATCCTTGAACTCATAGATGGTGACTATGGGGCTAGGTTGATCTGGCCTGAATCTCCAAAAGGCTTCCTCTGTTTCTCTATTCAAGAATAGATCTATGCTTTTGTTGTCTTGAGGGATCCAATCTGGAGTGATTACTCTAGTCAAGACTGACTTACCTCTAGGAGTCTTGGGTTCTTCTCCTAGGTCCCCTTGCTCTAGGTCTCCTATCTCATTCTTACGAATGATATTTCCAAACACATTTGTCCTATCTGGGAGGTTGGTTACCACATACATGGTTCCTTCCTTATCAATGTATGAACCATGTTCGAACTTCACCACTGGGTGTTCAAGTCCAAAGGGTTGATGGGGATTTTTGAGTTGGACCACTGATCGTCTCAGGCCATCCTCATAGATGCGAGCACCTAATTGGTTGGTCTTGATATATTCCAATTGTGTCTTATAGGGACCTTATGCTGTCTTTAAATAGGAAGTACCTGAGCTACGCGTAGGTCTTTCCATATTGAAGGACATTTCTGAGTCACTTGTGTCAGAACTTAGCACGTAGGGATAACCACTTAGTTGTTGTGCCCAAGACTTACTTGTATGGTTGACACTAGCCTTAGATGATCTAATGCTTTGCCGATCCTTGCCTAAGTGTCTGCCAGATCTCAGATTCATAAGCTTTGTCTACAAGTCCAAAATTTCCCTTTGTATTGCTCAAAATCCTTTGGAACTCCGTGATTTCCTAGTCCACCTGAGGGTCAACTTGAAAATACCATATCTAATAATCCACATATTAATTTTACCGTAACCAAGAAGTTTTTGTTGTACTCCCCACGAGCTTTCCAACAAACCCAAAATCACTACAAACGGATTTCGTATGAGAAAGTTATGCCAGTTTAGGGTTCTAGAGTTTAAAACAAGAAAATAGGACCTCTCTGGGATTGCTTCAAAACAAGTGATACACGACACTTAGTAAGTATCGGCGATACTTGGAAGCAGTCGATACATGATACTTGGAAAGTATCGCGACACTTGGAGTAGGCGACACTCCATACCTAATGGAAACGGCACACGACACAGGACAAGTATCATTCTCAGAACTCCACGATACTCGACATTCAACACTCAGATGAGTTCCACGATATTTGATATCTCTCAAATGTCGCAAAGCAAAGTTCACGATACCCGACACTTGTTAGGTGTCGCAGGAAAAATCCACGATATACGATACTTGATAAATGTTGCGAGCAAAAACCCCACGACACATGATATCTATCAAATGTCGTGAGAGGAAACTCACGATACCCGATATTCCACAGATGTCAAGGAGGATTCCACGACACTTCATACTCAACACTGAAGCAAATCCCACGATACACGATGTGTGACGAATGTCACAAGAGGAGTCTCACGATATCCGACACCTATCAGATGTCGCGAAAAATCGTCCACGATACTCGATATCTGTCAGGTGTCATGAAATAAATCTCACGATATACGATATCTGGTAGATGTCGTGAGGTTACCCCATGATACCCGACATGTGTGAGGTGTCGTGAGCAAAACTCAATGATAGACGATATTCGACGTGGCTAGGTATCGCGATACTCGACCACAGGAGATCACGACATTCAGATGTCGCGATACTCAACTGCGGGAGAACACGATACTTGGATTTTTTGGAGTCCAAATTCAAAAACTTTTGTAGATATGTGTACCTTGTGTCCTTCTTGTCACTCCTATATGTCTATAGATGCAAACTCCCCCTTCAAATGTGTGATATTGCACTCACGATACTTGGCACAGGTCACATCATGTCCAGGGCTGTTCACTCAATTTTTGGGTATATTGAGGTGTATTTCTTCTGCGTTTCAATTCTGCACCCTCTCTAAGGTTCTTTCTCACAACCATAAGTGAAAAACGAGGTGAATGTACTCTAGAAAATGGAAAAGACTGAGAAGATGAAGGTGGGTGGGGATGGTGATGATGATGAAGATGAATGAGAAGAAAAACTCAAAAACTGAATTAAAAATGGTGATTTTTTTACCTTCCAACGTCGCTACTCTATGTCTTACCGTCACACGCTCGTCCTCCAAGCTCTCTCCCCGGCAACGGTGCCAAATTTGGTGTCACTCTAGCACAATGGCAAGTACCAACGTGAGGAGATACACCTCATAAATGTCAATCCGTGGAGACGTGAGGACCGGTATGAAGACCGTGAGCAAATGATGGCACAAGTGCATGAGTGAAAGTAGACAGACATGCACACACATACACACACACGCGCACAAGGTAAGAGCAAAGAGTGGAACAATGGAAGATCTTTGATTACACAAGAACTCTCTTACAAAGCTGAAATCTACAACAAGCTAACCCCCAAAATGAGCTCTCTAGCCCTTCTTATAGTTTTTTGAGTGGTTTTGGCCCTGTCTAGACCTAGTGTCCGACCTAGTTAAAAATTAGGTTTGGGGGCTCAAACAGAGTCTAAAAATTATGAAAATTGGTAGGATGGTACTTCTAATACTCCTCAAGCTCGAGGACTCCTTGGCTTGAATAAAATGGAGTTGCAAAATTGGAAAATGGTATTTACAATGGTTTTTAGTGATAAAAATCACTATTTTTATAGGGATTTGTTCTGAAAATTTGACAGGTGCTTCTTGGAGCTCCCTACTTGCTCCTTCTTCTTGTGTGTCCGATTCCTTGATGTGCTTCCATGCTTTGTCCTTGACCTTGAGCTTCAACACTCGGTCTTCATTGCTCCTTGATTTCCTCCAAACCAATCATCAATTTGAACCTGTTCATCTTTGTTCCATCCAATGCTTTGGTAAGTATATATGCACATTGTAAATGAGTTGATACATAGGATAATTGGATATCCTTGCTAAGCAATTTCTCTCTTAATGATAGTGCACTTCAATGTGCTTAGTCCTTGCATGGTATACAAGATTAGCATCCAAATGAAGTGAACTAGTGTTATCTCCAAAGATAATTGGAGTGTAAGAATGTATCTCAAATCTGCATATAATTGCTTAAGCCACATATCTTCCTGAGTTGCATTTGCCAAACCTCTATATTCTGCTTCTGTGGAAGATAAGGCCACAGTTGGTTGCTTCTTGGATGACCAAGATATGAGTTTTGTACCTGCAAAAGATAGATACCATGAAGTGCTTCTCCTATCATCCTTGGAGCCAACCCAATCTGCATCAGAATACATCTTTATATCTATGTTTGAAGTGAAGGGATAGAACAACCCCTCATTCAATGTACTCTTTAGATACTTAAGCACCCTCTTTGCAGCTTCCATATGAGACTTCCTTGGTACATGCATAAATTGACTCACTGTACTTACTGCATAGGCAATGTCTACTCTTGTTAAAGTAGAATAACTAAGACTACCCACAAGTTGTTGATAACACTTAAACTTTACCAACATATCATGCATGTACTTCCTTTGTGTGATGAATATACCTGAATCTGTATACACAAGTTCTAAGCCAAGGAAGTAGGTTAATAACCCTAGATCGTTGATTTTGAATTCCTTCATTAATTGAGCCTTGAGCTACTTGATACCATCGGAATCATTCCCTATAATAATGATATCATCTACATAGACATAAGTAAATGACCTCTGATTTGTTCTTCTTAACAAATAAAGAAGAGTCTGCCTTGATTGCCACAAAGCCTTGGTCTTGCGAATAGGTAACAAGCGTATGGTTCCAAGCTCTAGGGGCTTGCTTGAGACCATAGAGTGCTTTTCTAAGCTTGCATACATAAATTGTTTTTTCTTCATCTTCAAAACGTGGTGGTTGTGCCATGTACACTTCTTCTGATATCCAAGCATTTAAGAATGCATTCTTGACATCTAGCTGATGTAAATTCCAATTCTAGAAGTAGGAAGACTTACCAATACCCTAATTGTTGGCATCTTTGCCACAGGTAAAAATGTTTCTTCATAGTCTACTCCATGTGTCTGGGCAAATCCCTTTGCCACTAACCTTGCCTTGTGCCTGTTTATAGAACCATCAGAGTTCTTTTTAATTTTGTATCTCCATCCTGAACCAATTACCTTCATATCTGGCTTCTTGGGAACTAGATCCCAAGTGTGGTTTTCCTGCAATGCTTCCACTTCTTCCTGCATGGCTTCTCTCCACTCTTTCTTCTTTCTAGCCTCTTCAAATGAAGAAGGCTCTTTTGCCATAGAGTCTTTAGTGATGTACATAGAGTGTTTTGTGACTAAAGATGTATCATATCCATACCTTATGGGCTTCTTACTTTCTCTTTGTGATCTCCTTAAAGCTTGATTAGAAGATTCGAGTGGATCTTCTCATTGCTTGAATTTGAACTTGCCTCTTGACTTCCAAGATTTGAATTCAATTTGCTCCTCATCCTTTGAGTTGATGTCTTCTGCTAAGTGTTGATCTTCTTGAGTGAGAGTTGGAAAATCATTTTCCAAATCATATGGTAACTTCACTTTCCTGTAATCATCTTCAAACCATGAATTATTCTCATCAAATACTACATCCCTGGTAACAATGAATGCCTTGTTAGTGGGATTGTATAGTCTATATCCCTTTTGATTCTGATCATACCCAATAAATATACATTTCTCAGCCTTAGGGTCAAGCTTCCCTCTGATTTGTGATGGGATGTGTGCATAGGCAATGCACCCAAATATTTTGCAATGATCCAATGAGGGTCTCCTACCATTCCATGCTTCATATGGTGTCATAACATCCAATGATTTGGATGGAAGCCTATTAACCTAGTAGGTGACTGTGGAAATAGCCTCTGCACATAAATAATTAGGTATTTTTTTCTCATTAAACATAGACCTTGCTGCTTCAACAATTAACCTATTCCTTCTCTCTGCCACTCCATTCAATTCAGGAGTATACCTGGTTGTTACTTCCCTCTTTATGCCTCTATCCTGTAAAAATAGATCAAACTCATGTGAAAAGTACTCACCACCTCTATCAGACCTGATTCTCTTCAAGCTCCTTCCTATTTGGTTTTCAACTAGTGCCAAATACTTCTTGAAACATGTAAATACCTCATCCTTATGCTTCATGAAATAGAGGATTGTCCACCTACTGTAATCATCAATAAATGACACATAGTACCTTGAACCTAAGATGGATGGATCTTTGTTAGGACCCCACACATTAGTGTGTATAAGCTCCAAATAGTCTTCATGGATGTATCCTTTTCTATTGAATGGTTGCCCGTGAGCTTTGCCAAATTGGCAACCTCCACATTTGTATATCATGTGCTGCTTGGTCACATTGGGAATGCCATGCACACTTTGATTCCTATAAATTTGTTTCAGAGTTCTTTCTCCTATGTGCCCTAGCCTTTTGTGCCATATTTCCAACTCAGATAAGGTTTGATCTCTATAGTGATAGTGCTATGTTCCTTGTGTCCTCAATTTCAAATGTAAACAATCTACCTGACTTTTCACCTTTGGCAATCCTTTTGAAGCCTTGTTGGGGGTCTTCCACATATGCTCCATGCTTAGTGAACCTGACATGTAGACCTTTCTCTACAATCTGCCCAACACTAATTAGGTTTTTGGTTATAGTAGGCACATACAGAACTTTGCTCAAAAGTTTCATACTACTATCAGATGTTTTGACATTTCCAATTTGCTTGACTGAGTGTTTAGTGTCATCACCGCTTTGTATTTCATGCTTCCCCTTGGGTTCTTCAAGATCAGATAATAGAGCTACATTTCCTGCCACATGTTTGGAACAACCAAAATCAATGTAGAAGAGATGCTCATCGTCTTTACCTTGCTTGGATGTCATGTTCATGATGAGTAGAGATTCTTCTTGATCTTCAGCATAGCTGTTGAAGTCCCTTCTTCCTCTAAATCCTTCTTGATAATTGTTGTTGTTGTAGCCTTGATTGTAGTTATGGTTGTAGTTGCCTCCACCATTGTTGTACCTACTTCTAGATTGTCCATTGCTTCCTCTATGGAAGCCTCTTCCCCTTTGGTTCCTTGTATTTTTGTAGCATTCTTTTGTAGTGTGGTTGTTGAGACCACAAACGTTGCATGGTGAATTGTTGCAGGGTCTCCCCCTGCCTTGCTTTCCTCCTCTACCCCTTCCTCTAGCTCTTCTTCCTATTTCTTGCTTTTACCTTTATCCTTAGCTTTATTCTTATCTATATAAGGGCAAAAGATTGGTTACCTCTTCAGTTGTCACCATTTTTATTGAGCTTTGTCTCATGGGTGAAGAGTTGCCCCACCAAGGTGTTGAGATCAGGTATTTGCATATCCATGTAGAGGTCCATTGTTGTGGTGAAGGACTCCCACTTATCATCAACCTTAATTCCATTGATGATTTGCCTCACTATGTGCTCTTCCTCTATCTCTTCTCCAATGCTTGCAAGCTGGTCAGGTACATCTTTCATTTTGGTTACATAATCAACCACTCCTTGCTTTGGTTGTTTCTTAAGGGTTGTGAATTCCATCCACAACTGATTCTTGGAGCACAACACATAATACAGAATGTACTACCACTAGAATGTACAAAGATAAGTACCCATTAGAGTTCTAGGCATATATACAAGCCGAGGGAAAAAACCTCCTAAAGAGGGAAAAAAGTGCCCCGACAGTCCTAGTGTGTTCACACACATCACTACCTAAATATATCAACAAATTCCCCCTGGAAGTGATGCGGTGAACAAGGAGCTGGCACTCATGTATAAGGAAGTGCCAAGCTATGTGGAATCAATCCACAAAAGGAAGTAAGCCCAAAGGCTTTGCAAAAAGCTTCAAACTTCTCCCGAGGTAGAGCCTTTGTGAAAAGCTTTGCAATGTTCTCCTGTGTGGGCACATATGTTGAAGCTCAAGATCAAGGACAAAGCATGGAAGTGCATCAAGGAGGCGGACACACAAGAAGAAGGAGCAAGTAGGGAGCTCCAAGAAGCACCTGTCAAATTTTCAGAAGAAATCCCTACAAAAATAGTGATTTTTATCACTAAAAACCATTGTAAATACCATTTTCCATTTTTGTAACTCCATTTTGTTCAAGCCGAGGAGTCCTCGAGCTTGAGGAGTATTAGAACTACCATCCTACCAATTTTCATGATTTTTAGACTCCGTTTGAGCCCCCAAATAAGCCCTGGAACCTATTTTTTAACTAGGCCGGACACTAGGTCTGGACAAGGCCAAAACCACTCAAAAACTATAAAAAGGGCTGGAGAGCTCATTTTTGAGGGTAGCTTGTTGTAGATTTCAGCTTTGTAAGAGAGCTCTTGTATAATTGAACATCTTCCATTGTTCCACTCCTTGCTCTTACTTTGTGCGCGTGTGTGTGTATGTGTGTGCATGCTTGTGTGCTTTCACTCACGCACTTGTGCCATCACTTGCTCACGGTCTTCATACCGGTCCTCACGTCTCCACGGATTGACATTTATGAGGTGTATCTCCTCACGTTGGTACTCACCATTGTGCTAGAGTGACACCAAATTTGGCGCCGTTGCCGGGGAGAGAGCTTGGAGGACGAGCGTGTGACGGTAAGACGTAGAGTAGCGACGTTGGAAGGTAAAAAATCACCATTTTCAGTTTAGTTTCTGAGTTTTTTTTCTTCTTCTTCATCTTCACCTTCATCATCATCTTCTTCCCTCTTCGTATTCTCTGATTTTTTCCATTTTCGCCACTACATTCACTCGTTTTTTACTCGTGGCCGTGAGGAACAAGCTTAGGAGGAGCTGAGAACCAAAAACGTTGAAGAAAAACACTGAAAAACTCTCAAAACACCAGAATCTGAGCGGTGGTATCGCGGCGTGAGAGGAACAGCGCCTGGTATCGCGAGCGTTGTATCGTGACTTTGGAGAGCGACTTTGCATCTACAGGGTGATAGAAGTGACAAGGAGGACATAAGGTACACAAATCTGCAAAAATTTTTGAATTTGGGTGTCAAAATCTCCAAGTATCGTGTCCGGTTGAGTTGTGGTATCGCGATACCAGAACTCCCGTGTATCGCGATACTTGTTGAGGTATCGTATCGTGCATGCCCACTTGAGGTATCGCGATACCATTTTGGTATCGTATCATCAAGTGTTGGTATCGCGATCGCGGTCGCCCCGGTGGTATCGTATCGTGGTCCACTTGGTATCGTCTCGTTGACCTTGCAGTATCGTATCGTCGGCCAAGTTGGTATCGTATCGCCTGGGAGATATCGTATCGTCTATTGTGCGGTATCGTATCGCTTGCAAACAGGTATCGTATCGTGGGCTATACTAGTATCGTATCGCGTCAAAATTCTGGTATCGTATCGTGCACTTTGTGGTATCGTATCGCGTGGTACAAGCAGTATCGTATCGCGGTTGGAGTGGTATCGTATCGTCCTAATCACTGGTATCGTATCGCCAACTAATCAAGTATCGTATCGTGCAAAATTAGAGATATCGTATCGCCTCCAATTTCAGTATCGTATCGCCTCAACGGTATCGTATCGTCCAATCCCGTGGTATCGTATCGCGACGGTCACAGTATCGTATCGTCTGAGATTCTGGTATCGTATCGTGCACCTTGAGGTATCGTATCGTGAGGTTGGTATCGTATCGCGCAAATTAGAGATATCGTATCGTGACCACTTTCAGTATCGTATCGCCTAAGAGAGCGGTATCGTATCGTGAGGTTGATATCGTGATCGCAATTATCCTAGTGGTATCGTATCGTCTAGGTGGTATCGTCTGAAGGGATATCGTGTAAGACAAAGGTATCGTATCGTGGAAAATCTGGTATCGTATCGCCTGTTCTGAGTTCCCAGAGAGATCCTGTTTCCCTGTTTTAAACCCCAGAACCCTGAACTGGCATAACTTTCTCATACGCAATCCGTTTGCTGTGATTTTGGTTTTGTTGGAAAGCTCGTGGGGAATACAACCAAAACATTGACTGGTTATGGTTAAAATTAATACCAGGATTATTAGATAGGGTATTTTGAAGTTGACCCTCAGGAAAATTGGAAAACCAAGGTGTTCCAAAGGATTTTGAGCAATATAAGAGAACTTTGGGACTAGAAGCCAAGGCTTATGAACCTGAGATCTGGCAGACACTTAGGCAAGGATAGACAAAGCATTAGGTCATCTGAGGCTAGTGTCAACCATACATCCAAGTCTTGGGCTCAACAGCTTAGTGGTTATCCTTACACACGAAGTTCAGAAACCAGTGACTCGGAAATGTCTTTTAGCATGGAAAGACCCACACGTAGCTCCGGCACTGCCTATTTACAGACACCAGAAGGTCCCTATAAGACCCAATTGGAGTATATCAGGACCAACCAATTAGGTGCTCGCATCTATGAGGATGGTCTAAGGCGATCAGTGGTTCAACTCAAAAATCCTGACCAACCCTTTGGACTTGAACACCCAGTAGTCAAGTTTGAAGAGGGTGCTTACATTGATAAGGAAGGAACCATGTATGTGGTTACCAACTTACCAGATAGGACAGATGAGTTTGGAAATATCATCCCTGAGAATGAGATAGGAGACCTAGAGCAAGGAGACCTAGGAGGAGAACCCAAGACCCCTAGAGGTAAGTCAGTCTTAACCAGAGTGCTCACTCCAGAATGGATTCCTCAAGATAATAAAAGCATAGAACTATTCGTGAATAGAGAAACGGAGGAAGCCTTTTGGAGATTTAGGCCAGATCAACCGTGCCCAGTAGTCACCATCTACGAATTCAAGGACCCAGAGACACCAGGGAAAGCTGTCTACCTAGATCACACATCTCAGAAATAATTCTTGGTATCAGATCATGATAGACATGCTTACACTTGGCAAGGCGAATCAATTTTCCCTCCACCAAGATTTAATGTTTCTCAGGGCCTCCAAGGAGCCGGATCATCCAAGGCTCATGAAACCCAGAGAGAAAGAACTAGAGAGAGACCGGAGGTAAGCTTTGCAGACACTATAGGCAGAGACAGATCAGGATATGGAACGGAAAGACTTGAAAGGGAGAGACATAGAGTTCATAGACATCAAAGAGATGATCATGATTTCCCATTGCCTAGACCACGAGAACACTCAAGAACCCTTAGACCCTCTCAAGTGGTTAAGACAATGAAGAACTACTTTGATGGATTTGGAGATCCTTATGATCATGTGGCGGAGTTCAAACAAGTGCTAAGAGCTGAACAGGTTGAAGACTTATTCACCCAGTTCGAGGCATTTGGTTTGACTCTTAAGGGTACTGCCTTAGCTTGGTTTCAACCTCTAAACAGTCGCAACTATAGAGAGATAGGTCAGCTTCTAGAAGAATTCATTGTGGAATTTTCCAAGAGTGGTATCAGGCATAACACATCGTCCTTGATCCACAGCTTCAAGCAGACACCCCAAGAAACAGTGCGACTTGCAGGAAGAAGGTTTAGACAGTACTTGGAAAGATGCCCTGTACCAGAATTACCCACATCAGCTAAACAGGTGGCACTGTTTTTAGATGGCCTGTTGAGCACAAAATTAAGGTCATATGTATACTTGAAAGAGCCTAGATCCATAGAAGAGTGTATACGGATGTGCATTGACATAGAAGACAACTTGGGTGAGGAGTTAGGACTATCCAAACTCTATAAGGACTCTGATAGTTCTACAAGTCATACCTCTAGAGCCTCCACTGAGATAGATGAGATAGCTGAGCAAGTGGCCAAAAAGCTAGGAGTTCAAAATAGACAAATGCCAAGGGTCACCTCAGTGAAGCGATGTTATACATGTGGAGGAGATCACATGGCTAATGTTTGTCCGTTGACGACTCAACCCCAAGGAAACCCTAATGCTCTGTATTGCACCATTGAGAGAAAATACACAAATCATACGGCCCAAGATTGTCCGTATAACAGGCAGGCTGTTAGACAAAATTATCAGCAACCTTACCAGCAGGGTAGGTATCAGAATCAGTACCAACAACCATATTATAGGCCACAACAATATCAACCTCAATACCAGCAGCAATATCAGGCACCATATAGGCCACAACCAGTCCTAGGAAACCAACCGCCAACTCCTGCCAATGTGATCCCAGTTAAATATACGATGGCAGAGGAGAACCCTAATAGAGCATTGGTGCCACTAACCCCATTGGTCTCAGAAAATGATTCTCACGCTCATGGTTCAGACTACTTCCATGAAGATAGTCCACATGCTTATTATATAGATTCCCCTGAGCAAAGTGAGACTTCTCAGTGTCAATATGAGACACCACCTATGGAACAAAATTGGGAGCCAGAATACTCCAATGTCATGTATACGAATCCAAATCCTAGGCCCCAATTGAGACAAGTAAGACCACAAGCCCCTAGAGGACCATGCTTTAGATGTCAGGGCGATCATTTCATTCGTGAATGTCCCCACCAACCAGTTCTGGGGCTAGGACAAAACATCACAATACAAGGCTTTTGTCCTGAGTGCGGCAAGGAACATCTTCCTAGAGAGTGTCCCAGGAATCCCTCTAGTGCACCCAAGGTCACACCCATCAACGTAGTAGGCTTAGTGGCAGATTCAAGTTCAAGTAGCAATAATGTGGTTCCTGTACAGGCAGTTACTAGGGCACAGGCTGCACAACAAGCAAAACCATCTGAGCAATCGGAGTCAAGTGAGGCAGGAGAACCTAGTAAGAGGAAACCAAGAACATGGAAGGATACCAGAGAGAAGGCTAATCGCAAGTGGAACAAAAAGCTATCCGAGCTAGAAGAAAGCCTAAGGGATACCAAAACAAAAATAGAAGACATTGCGTCTCAAAGCCCCTCGCATGCCGAAGCTCCATCCACTCCACCTCATTCCACCCCACCACCCATTGTAAATAACCCACAACCAGGGTCTGTTCTTGCAGTTCCAACCCCAGAAGGCTTGGACATGATGTTCAAGGCCTACCAGGCTCGTCTTCAAGAAGCGCCAACAGCTGCAAACCTAGACAAGAGTTACCCTAGAGCAGATTTAGAGATTGAACGGATGAAAATGTGCATGAAAATGGTAGAACAAGCTCAAGCCATACTTGAGACGAGTCAAAAGTTCAATCAGACAAACTCTGTCAAACCGGATTTGCATTTCCAAGGTTTACTAGAAAGATTAGAGCAGTTGGTAAATAAACCACAAATTTCTTTACCTCCACAGGCTCAACCAGTTATTGAAAGAGGAAGCTCACCACCAATGGGAGCTTATGTTCCTAATTCCACGGATGCTGGAATACCTCCTTCAATTCAACAGTACTCTCAAGAGTTCTTGCGGGAAATACAGGAAGAGAAATGGGCCAAGGAGAAGGGTAATTCCCCTCCTATTCCTGAGATTGATGATCTTCATGATCAATTTCCCCAAGACATTCCGTCTATCTATGGAGACCAAGCAGAGCAACAAGAAGATGAAAGATTAGATTTTGAATCTAATTCTTTACAAGAGTTACCTCATTTCATAGGCCCATGGGAATCTGAATCTATCCAGATCAGAGCTCCCACAATATTGGTAAGAAATGAAGACTCAGTGATTCCAAGAAACACTGATGTTGTTAAGAACACTAAGGTTCAATGTCATCTCACTGTGGAAGAGCTGCTCAAAGCAAAACCTGAGCTCTGGAATCATGTGAAGGATCAGGTTCCAGAACTTGAATCCAATATGCCCAAAGTAGGTTCTAAGCAAAAAGTTCCAGAGATACCTCTCGACAAGATAGGAGACATGAGCGAAGGTGAAGAAGGTAACACTTATCTTCCGATCACCTGTCAAGGTTACACAACCAAGGCAATTGTAGATTCGGGTGCTGGTGTTGCTATTGCGACCACCTCCCTGTGGAAGCAATGGGGCAAACCCACATTAAGACCAACAAGAATGAAGCTTCAAATGGCAGATGGTCATTTTGAAAGACCTCTAGGATTGCTCGAAGGGATAACTCTAACCACTTGTGGTGTAGAGTTTGAACATACATTTGCTATATGTGACTTTGAAAAAAATAATGTCTACGAGATGATCCTAGGAAGACCGTTCCTACGACAATTGCAAATAGTACAGGATTGGGGAACCAACTCCTTGTACTTACAACACTTAGGGGTCACAACCAAGGTCAATCTGAAGGATTACACCTTCAGAGATGTACCACCCCTACAGTGGAATCCTATCCACAAAGCAAAAGAAGATTCAATCTCTGTGCAGTCTGGAAGTTCACCTGATCCATCATGGCTGCATGAAGATACTCACTTGTGGATGTGCAAGGTCGCAGAGGAAGAGGAAAAGCGCCTAAAAGCGAGAGAAGAAGGAACTCCCCCAGGAGATAGACCAATAAAAGACCCAGCCTATACACCGATGATATTTCTAGATGAGGAATTTGAACCTCATGGTTGGGCAGAAATCTTAGCTACCATGGACATAGCAGTCAATGAAGAACAATGGACACCTCATTGTGATGAGGAGGGTTATGATATTTCATTGTTCATGTGTCAGCCCCTGTTGGAAGAGTGTGATCCTAGTGAGTTCATAGAAGAAGAAGAGAATGACGATGATCTAGAATCCATTGTGATGGATACTTACTTTGACTCAGAGGAACACTATTTAGAAGACATAGGAGTGTTAACCCAAAAAGAAGAAGAACCCCTCACGAGTATTAAAACGATAAATTCAAAGGAAGGAAGTGAAGGAGGTCAAAAGAAAAAGAAAAGAAAAGCAGTGAAACAAGAAGAGGAAGAATCATTGTTTGAAGTACCAGATAATTTCAAGAAATATGAAGTGGAAGACCAAAAAATTTTGGTACGGATGCCTAAGAGAGAGGCCATTATAGGAGAAGCATATGACAATAAAGAAAAGACCAAAAAAATTGTAGTGACCATTGAAGGGAACGAAGAACGATGTACGTACATAGGAGATGACCTAAGTGCAAAAGAAGAAGCAAAGCTCGTAGCTCTATTAAGGGAATATAGGGATGTGTTCGCATGGCACTATAGAGACTTGAAAGGAGTAGATCCAAAGATTTGCTCTCATACGATTCCGATGACCGCTGATGCCAAGCCCACCAAACAAAAGCCCTACACATATAATGACAATTATGCAGCCAAAATAAAGGAGGAAATTGACAGGCTGATTGAAGCTGGATTCATCTATGAGATTGAGCACACTGAATGGGTGTCCCCCATTGTAGTAGTGCCCAAGAAGAATGGGAAATTGCGAGTGTGCATTAACCTTAAAAAAGTTAATGCCGCTACGATCAGAGATAGTTATCCACTCCCAATCACTGAACATCTATTGGAGCGTGTTGCAGGCAAGGAAGTTTATAGCTTCCTTGATGGATTTTCAGGTTACAACCAAGTAGCCATTGCCCCCGAAGATCAACACAAAACGGCCTTTGCCACAGAATGGGGAATCTTTGCATTTCGTGTGATGCCATTTGGGCTCACCAATGCCCCTGCAACATTCCAAAGGCTCATGTGTCATGTCTTCAAAGAGTTCTTGCGGAAGAGTTTAGAAGTATATGTGGATGACTTATGTGCTCATTCCCAACAAAGAAGATACCACATCCCTGAGCTCAGACAGATCTTCAACAAGTGTAGAGGTTATCGAGTTTGTCTGAACCCAGAAAAGTGTGTGTTCATGGTACGACAAGGTAAGATCTTAGGTCACATTGTTTCTAAGAATGGAATTTCAACAGATGAGGACAAAGTAAGAGCGATAGCAGAGCTGCCAAGACCAAGGAATGTTAAAGAGGTACAAGCCTTTATGGGCCATTGTGGATATTACCGTAGGTTTATCCACATGTATGCCATCATAGCTAAACCTCTTTATGGGTTGTTAACAAATTTTGAGTGGAACGAGGAATGCGAGAATTCTTTCAACGAGCTGAAAAGACGTTTGTGCACTGCACCAATATTGACTACGCCGGATTGGAGCAAACCCTTTCATGTCCATGTAGATGCCTCCAATCATGCAATAGGATGTGTGCTAGCACAACCCACAGGTGAAGGAAACCTAGATTTGCCGATAGCATATGCTAGTAGGCAATTAAATGCAGCTGAACGAAATTATACCACAACGGAGAGAGAAGGCTTAGGTATGGTATATGCCGTGAAAAAGTTTAGACACTATTTATTGGCCAATAAGTTCAAGTTTTTCACTGATCATCAAGCTTTACTATATTTGGTCAATAAACCTTGCAATACAGGCCGCTTAGTAAGATGGTTCCTCTTACTAATGGAATACGACTTTGAAGTTGTTGTCAGGAAAGGTAGAACCCATCTTAGGGCAGACCATCTTTCTCGCGTCACTTCAGAAGAGCCACCGCAAGGAGTGTCTGATGAATTGCCCGATGCTTATCTGTTCAATTTAGAAGTTGTTCCTAAATGGGCAAATAAGTTGGTGCCAGTCCTAACCTTCGGGCCTGCAAATAAGAATGTGAAAACAAGCAAAGAAGAAATTGTAAAATCACAAAAGTATCAAATATTGGCCGGAAGTATGTACAAGCAAGATACCGAGGGCGTATTAGCTTGTTGTGTCGAGGACGATGAACATACTAGTTGGTTGCAACAAGCCCATGAGGGATTGCTAGGAGATCACTACTCTAAACAACGAACATTGCAGAATCTAAAACGTTTAGGAGTGTATTGGCCTAGCATGGACAAAGAAATACAGGAGTGGATCCAGGATTGTCCAGTGTGCCAGAAGAGACCCCCAGTGGAGCATGCCACTCTTTATCATGTGTCATTAATCCCAGATTGGAGTGCTCCATTGGTCGAGTTCATGAGATCGGGAACATTACCCAATCAGGCTAGTCTTGCAAGAAAACGGAGCATGGAGCAAGAGGCTCAAGACTATGCCTTAGTAGGAGACAACCTATATCGAAGAGGCAAGGATGGTTACCTAAGACTGTGCGTTCATGAATCAGACTATTTGAAAGTCTTAGAAACTGCACACAGCGGTGCTGCAGGTGGACACTTTGGGCATGACAGAGTAATTAAGACCATTCTATTCTCAGGACTTTGGTGGCCCACTCTTCATATGGATGCACATACTTACGTGAAGAAATGTGACACATGCCAACGTGCCCAATACCCGATAAGAAAAGACGAGATGCCTTTAAGGCCAATGATGGGAGGACGAGCATTTTCAAAGTGGGGTATAGACTTTGTAGGTCCCATCAACCCCCCAGCTAGAAACTCCCATGCTGAGTACATTATCGTGGCCACAGATTACCTTACAAAGTGGGTGGAAGTAAAAGCCACAACAAAGAATGATGCTCAAACAACGGCTAAGTTCTTATTCGAGAATGTGTTCACTAGATATGGATTACCAATAGAGTTGGTTAGTGATAGAGGTACGCACTTCTTGAATGAGGTCATTGAACACCTCCTTCAAGAATTCATGGTGATACACAAGAAGTCTGCCCCTTATCACCCACAAGCCAACGGACAGGCCGAGAGCACGAATAAGATCCTATGTAATGTATTGACGAAACTTGTAAATAATAAACGCTCTGATTGGGACAAACAACTTCATCATGTTGTTTGGGCATACCGAGTTGCCTACAAAACGGTACTCAATGCTACCCCATTTCAGATGGTTTTTGGACAGAATGTTGTGCTACCATTAGACTTCCTAATCCTGCCTTGAAAGTAGCACAAGAGCATGAGTGGAATGGACATGAGTTGTCTTCCAGGATCTTTGATCTAGAACGCTTAGGTGAGACGAGGCTACGAGCAGCAGCAGGCATTTATGCTGCAAAGAAAAGGCAAAAGGCATACTTTGATGCCCATGTAAAGGATAAAGGATTGAAGGAAGGAGATCTAGTGCTGGTTTATACGCTAAAGCAACATGCCCGCAAATTGGAGAAACGAGGATATGGACCCATGATCATTAATAGACTCTCCACTAGCGGTGCAGTTCAATTGGCCACTTTAGAAGGTGATATCCTACCAAACTATATTAGTGGATGCCGAGTCAAGTTATATCAAGAACCTCTTACAGAGGAAATGCTCATGAGACTCAACACTGCTAAGAAGCGAAAAGAAGAAGAGTTAAGGGTTAGAGAAGAAGCACAAGCAGAGGCTAGAGAGCGCATCAGAAGAAATAAGTTACGGCGGCTAGGCCTAGATGTCCACACAAAAGCTCCAAAATATCACATGGACATGTGCCAAAAATCGGGCATATCTACTTCTCAAATAATTGATCGACGGCCCTTTGTGACTATAGAGGTAGGACAAGGAAAGAGTGTAAGGACTGTGAGAGCATTGGTTGACTCAGGAGCAGCAACTAGTGCAGTTAGACTTTCATACTGCCAAGACCTGCATTTGGACATCAAGCCTATAGAAGCCTATCTCATAGGATTGGGAGGCGTGGAAACACCCTGTTTGGGCGAGGTGGAACTTCCCATCTACCTTCAAGATGTTCCAATAAAAGTCAAAATGCTAGTGTGTCATGATGAGGACCTCACAGAGCCACTTGTCTTGGGTCAAGATTGGATTTACGACCATGCTGTCAACTTGAACCTAAGAAGTCAACTTCTTCAAGTTTGGGTATATAATCAATGCATTACATTAGAATTGGAGAATCGCATGCCCACTGACACTGACACCACACACTCTCTTTGTCCCTCTAAGGCCAATCTTCTCGAACAAGATGTTGTAGATGTCACAAGCTCTATGATCCAGACAGACGCAATCACGGAAGGACACTCGCAAAGGCAAGATGAACCCTCTTCTTGTTTTTCAAAGAGTAAAGCATCCACAGTAGTTCAACCTCAGAAGCAAGCAAAACAGTGCAAGACAGCCAGTCTATCAAATAGACAAAGAACCTTCAAGAGGAAAGAAGTATTGGGCATGACACAGATCTGGGTAAAGAAAGGAGTACAACCATCGATGTTGCCTCAAAAACTCCCACCCAACCAGATCGACCATGACAACAGAAGGACCAAGCACCTACGACAGGGTCAAGCACGAAGAATCCATCAAATTTGGGTACCGGAGCTATCAGTGAAGGCCGACCACAGTCAGGTACAAATTTGGGTGCCTAAAAAATTAGCTACAGCTCAACAAGGGCGATTACAGATGTGGGTACCCACGAAGCTCTTACACGTACAAAGACCTATGCTCCCCACCATGCGAAAGGCCTCAACAAAGAAGCCAAGGAAAGCAAAGGGTAAGAACAGAGCACAAAGACCAAAAGAAGCTAAACTCAACCCTTCTACAAAAAAAGGTAGGCACTCACCCAGGATATGGGTTTGGAAGCCAAAAGCACAAGCAACATCCACAGAACCAAGGGGCCAACCACACTGGATACCAAAGTTTGGACAGCATCCAAAGAAGAACTGGCCTGAGGTGATCTCTACAGGGCCAAATACTATTCGAAAATGGGTTCCCATTAGGAGGATTACATCATTTCGAGATCCAATCGACACCTCCAAACAAAGAATGCATCAACTATGCGAGTAACATCAAAGCCTCGACGTGCAGCAACCATGTGCCTTTGGCATAACCTTGTCTTCTGCACCATTGAGGTCATGCACTTCCAAAGTATGCATCAATATAGGGCCACCTTACAGGGCCGTGCATAGACACAATTGAGAAATCCCAGGCACATGAGACACAATTTTCACATGCACAATATGTTATTGATACTAACCTCTTTCTTCTTGTTTGATGCCATCGTGTTCCTAAAAAAAAAAAAAAAAAAGACACTGTGCTTGAAAGTGCTCATCAGCGAACTTCCAGCAAGGACATCCCTCAACAAAAAGGACAAGCCGACGGTCAAACACCATGAGGGAACCACAACACGAAGAGATGAAGATCAACGGACCCTTCACCATGGTAAGACGTGTATGTTTCAACAACACTATAACCATGATAGATTAGGAAACCTCTTCGTCAGCATACCCTTGAGCACTTAGCTCAAGACCCAATCTCTTGCACCATACTTCTTGCCATGCATTTTCCAAGTACGCATATGTAGGGCCACATTACAAGGCCATGCACAAGGCACATATTTTGTTCAACCCATGCACTAATGCACTTACCCACCATTCATTATGGGTTACAAGTACTTGGCATGAAAACTATGAAAAGACGACATCAAGATGACAACAACAAGAGCAAGGTAGCCATCCACCACCGAGAGTTGCTCACAATCAACATTGACCACATCCTTTGAGCAGCTAGCAGTTTTGGAAAACTCACAAATGCACCACCCAGATGGAATACAAGGCAGAAGTACGTACAAAGGGACTACAAACTGCAAGAGATAACAGTGGCAAAGTGAAGAACCAGACAAACGACCAGGATACATTGGGAAGAGGGATCGCCCCTGTTGGACGCAAAGGACGCTACCTCTCAACGTACTACATGGAACGACCACTACAACAAAGGTCTGTCAGGGACGACAGACTCAAGAGGGGGGGGAGTGTTGAAGCTCAAGATCAAGGACAAAGCATGGAAGTGCATCAAGGAGGTGGACACACAAGAAGAAGGAGCAAGTAGGGAGCTCCAAGAAGCACCTGTCAAATTTTCAGAAGAAATCCCTACAAAAATAGTGATTTTTATCACTAAAAACCATTGTAAATACCATTTTCCATTTTTGTAACTCCATTTTGTTCAAGCCGAGGAGTCCTCGAGCTTGAGGAGTATTAGAACTACCATCCTACCAATTTTCATGATTTTTAGACTCCGTTTGAGCCCCCAAATAAGCCCTGGAACCTATTTTTTAACTAGGCCGGACACTAGGTCTGGACAGGGCCAAAACCACTCAAAAACTATAAAAAGGGCTGGAGAGCTCATTTTTGAGGGTAGCTTGTTGTAGATTTCAGCTTTGTAAGAGAGCTCTTGTATAATTGAACATCTTCCATTGTTCCACTCCTTGCTCTTACTTTGTGCGCGTGTGTGTGTATGTGTGTGCATGCTTGTGTGCTTTCACTCACGCACTTGTGCCATCACTTGCTCACGGTCTTCATACCTGTCCTCACGTCTCCACAGATTGACATTTATGAGGTGTATCTCCTCACGTTGGTACTCACCATTGTGCTAGAGTGACAACATATGCCAAGTTGATCTCTCTAGTAGAGAACCTCTTCCTGACATAATGATAATGCACCTCAATGTGCTTAGTGGGAGCATGGAACATAGGGTTCCTCGCAACTGCCAACGCACTCTGACTGTCAATGAAGATGGTGGTGGCAGAAGACTGATCAACACCCAAATCAGCCATAAGGCTTCTGAGCCACACACACTCAATAGTTGCTGTGAAAGCTTCCCTATCCTTAGCCTCACAACTAGAAGTGGCCATACTAGGTTGCTTCTTGCTCAGCCAAGAAATGCATGAGCTACCAAGCATGAAGCAAAAACCACTAGTGGACACACGAGTGTCATAGCAACCAGCCCAGCCATAGTCAAAAAAAGCATGCACATCTAGCTGTAGGGATCCCCCCTTGGGATAAAACAACCCAAGTAGCCGAATACCACTCAAGTAGTGAAAGATGCGCTTAATCGCCTGCTAATGCTTGACACATGGGCAATGCATAAACGTGCTCATCTGTGAGATAGCAAACTAAATATCTGGTCGAGTAATGCATAAGTAAATCAAGCATCCAACAGCCTACTGATAGAGAACAACATCAAATGCATCTCCAGCATCATGAAGACTCAATCGTAAACCTATCTCCGATGGCCGCAAGTGCACACATGCTTCGAACAATACTCATATAGCATGTAGATGCAAAGGTTTCATCAAGATCAATGCCTCTTTCCTGCACATAACCCTTTGCAACAAGCCTAGCCTTATACCTATCAATTGTTCCATCATGCTTATGCTTCAGCTTGTATACCCGCTTTGTGCGAATGGCCTTCTTGCTAGGAGGCAAATCACATAAAGACCAAGTACCATTCTTCATTATAGCATCATATTCAGATTGCATAGCAGCCATCCAATTTTCTGAATTTCATGCTTCATCAAATGAAAGAGGCTCATTCTCATCACAGAGACTAGAGGCGGCCATAGAATAGGAATCTAATGCAAAAGATGCACTATGAGAGCCTGAACGAGTAAGATATGACAAAGGTGCATCTAATTCTCTATCACGCAAAGTCTATAATAGCCATTTTGGCATAGTTTTTGCCTGTTCAATATTAGCTCTCTCATCAACAAGTGCATCATGCAAATCTACATCAGAAATGGAATGATTTGTATCATCACATGAAACCTACAAAGGCTGAGAAGTTTCCTCATTAGGACCAACACTAGATTATCCACCTGTAAAAAGAGGCAGGAAAGTATCATACATGTCTTTGGAGCTAACATATGTCTCCTTAGTACATGAAAGTAAGGGTTGAATAGCATCTTCCACAAAAAAAACATCACAGCTAACCAGAATGTGTTTAGTTTGTGGATGATACAGATGATAGCCTTTGCCTTCAGAACTATGCCCAACAAAAATACATTTCACTACTTTATCATCCAATTTTCTATCATGTTGTTCAAGCACTAATGCATATTCCAAACAACCAAAAACATGCAGATGAGCAACAGATGGCTTGTGAACATGCCAAGCCTCATATGGAGTGATAGATTGCAGCGCTTTAGTGGAACACCTGTTAACTACATATGATGCACACATGACAGCTTCAAGCCAAAAACTATGTGGTAAAGCCTGACTCTTGACCATACACCTTGCCATCTCCATGAGTGACGTGTTCTTCCGTTCACCAACTCCATTCTGTTGAGGTGTATATAGCACTGTACATTGGTGTTTTATCCCACATTCAGCCAGAAATGCATTAAAGTCAGAAGATATATATTCCCCCCCTCGATCAGAACAGAGAGTGCCCATTTTACATGCTGATGGATTTTCAGCCAAAACCAAAAACTATTTGAAGCACATGAACACTTCAGACTTTGCCTTCAATGGATATACCCATGCATGCCTAGAAAAATGATCGATGAAAGTCACAAAGTAAAGATAGTTTCCAAAAGAGGGTGTCTGCATAGGACCATAGACATCACTGTGAACAAGCTGCAATTTCTGAGTAGCTCGAACTGAACCATCTTTTGGAAATGAGGAATGCTATATTTTGCCCAAAATACAGCCTTCACATACATGTTTACCAAGTGCCTCAAGTTTGGGCAATGAGGACACCATTTCAGATTTCTGCAAGCGTAGCAAACTAGCAAAATTCAGATGACCAAAGTGTGCATGCCAAAGCTTGGCATTTGACATAGCCTAAGAATCATTTACTGCACATGTTGAATCATTCACAGATTTTTCATAATCTATGAGCTTATACAGCCCACGAGATAAAATGCCAGAAGCAATAATCACATCATCATTTGGCATATCATGAACTATACATCTATCATCAACAAATTTCACAACCAAGCCAATCTTGGCTAAAGCCGAAACTGATAACAAATTCTTCTTGATCTCTGGCACAAATAAAGCATCTGAGAAAGTGAAAGAACTACCATCAGTAGTAGTCATAATGATCTTACCAACTCCCATAACAGGATAAGAGGAGTTGTTTGCGCATATAACAGTATTCCTTATAGGGGCAGGCTTGAGTGAAGAGAAGAAATTGCACTATGAGGTAATATGTTTGGTCGCTCCACTATCAAAGTACCAAACATCTGAGTCTACTATAGACATACACTACTCATGAGAAGATGGGTCAAAACTGCAAACAATAGTAAATACCCATTCTTCATTCTACACTAGATTAGTAGACTTTGTTTTCAGTGTGGAGGCCTCTTCAACAACCATTCAAGCCTCCTTCTTCTTTGCCCCTTTAGCAGCCATTTTTGGACAGCTCTTAATAACATGATCATTTGCTTTACAGTATTTGCAAAACAATTTCTGCTTTTCTGATCTCTTCTCACCTTTGTCTTCCTTCTTCGAATGTGCAGCATTTGCATATTTCTGCTCACTAGTAGAAGAGATCCATTTACCTTTGCCCTTCTGACTAGCCAGGAAAGCTTTATCTGCAACATGCATAATAGACATGTTCTGCCTAGACTGATCTTCTTGCAATAGAATAGAAACTAACTCTTCAAATGTTAAGGCATTTGGATTGCATTTCATCATCAAACGAAGAGTAGAAGCAAAACTTTGATATGAGTCAGGAAGACCATTAAGAACAGTCTGCACAAGTGAACTGTCAGGAAGGACTTCATGTGTAGAAATCAAATGTTCTTTCAAATCATTGATCTTTGTCGGAAAACTATCCATAGAATCACCATGTGAGGAATAATGGCACGTTTGACAAACAAAGCTATCAATGCATGTGCCTAGGCATCTTTGCCATCCCAATGAATTTGCACTGCAGTAGGTGCAGCAAAAACCGTAGCATGAACAGGAATCTATAGAATATCACCATCTTGGACACCTTCTGCATTAGCTTCAGTACCTACAGTTGTAATAGTTGCACGTGTGATAGGACATTTTTCAACACCCTACACAATGTTCCACAATCCTTTTGCAACCAATATATGTCGCATCATATAAGCCCATAAGGGGTAGTTGGTACCATCCAACTTATCCTCAACAGCCAACATACAGAATACATCACTGCTTTTAGCCAACAAAACTATCAATGCATGTGTTTGAGCATCTCAGCCATCCCAATGAAGTTTTGTTGTAGTAGGTGGAGCATGAATCGTAGCACGAACAGGAATTTGAGGATCTTCATCTTCAACACCATCCGCATCACCTTCGATAATTGTATTTATAGGTGTATTAAGTCATTTTTCAACACCTACACAATATTCCATAGTCCTTTTGTGACCAATACATGATGCATCATATATGCCCATAATAGGTAATTGGTACCATCCAACTTATCCTCAACATCCAACATATGGAATACATCATCAGTTTCAGACATGGCCACTCACTAAAATACCATGATGCAAAAAAATGACTATATCTCAAAACATTGAACAGAACTACCCAATCGAGCTCTGCTAAACCTATAGCCGACTTTGAGGTGCCTATATTAGCGAACCAAAGTCTGTATATATGTTTGGCACAAAAGGACAAATCCATCTGAGCATATTTTTGTGCAGAGACAATGATCCTCATTGCTTCTAGAATACCCTTGTGACTTCCTAAAAGCATCAAAATTTTGGTACCACTGTCTAGGGGACTGTTTAAGTCCATATAAGCTCTTCTTCAGCTTACAAACTAGACTTTCTTTGCCAAGAACTACATAACCTTCTAGTTGTTGCATATAGATTTCATATTTAAGATCTCCATGTAAGAAATTAGTTTTCACATCCACATGGAATAGCTCTAAGTCCTCCATTGCAATGAATCCAAGCAAAATTTGTAGACTAATCATTTTGATCATTGGAGAGAAGATTTCCTAGAGATCAACACCATCTTGTTGCTTAAAACCCGTTGCAACAAGCCATGCTTTATACTTTGGAGAAACACCATCTGATGTGAATTTCAGCTTATATACCCATTTGAATGGTAAAGCTTTCCTACCCTTTGGCAAAGGTACTGAATCCCAAGTACCATTCTTGTGAATAAAATCCAATTCACTCTTCATGGCACGCTCCCACTTGACATGATTCTCTTTTTGCATAGCCTCTTTGTAGCAAGAAGGCTCATCAACATCTATTAGCATAACCAAAACCAAACCTGGAACATATCTATCAGGTGG
Organism: Ceratopteris richardii; assembly: GCA_020310875.1. Lineage (NCBI taxonomy): Eukaryota > Viridiplantae > Streptophyta > Polypodiopsida > Polypodiales > Pteridaceae > Ceratopteris > Ceratopteris richardii. Next base: position 140,822,480 of record CM035409.1, on the reverse strand, counting down.
ATGTGAGAAACGTGCAGAGCATCTCAACGGTTGTTGAACTGGAACATTTGCATACTATCTGATTGGAAATTCTCTTGAACATCCCTATGTGTATCATTTTTATGCATGCTAATTGGAGGACTAGTATCCTCAAACACCACTCTTCTCAGTTCAACATCCTTAATGGGTTTTTTATGCATCTTAGACTCACTGAAAATGACATCACTACTTCTTATCACTGATCGTGTTTCAAGATCCCATAAGCGATATCCAAATTGGCCTTCTCAACCATATCCAAGAAAAAAATGCATTTCTTTTACTTATGGTCCAGTATTTGTCTAAGATTATTGGGTATATGAACATATGCTTCACACCCAAAGCCTTGTGAAAGGTTTGCATGATGCAACATAGAAACTACTCTATCCTGAATAGTTCTATTCATCCTTTCAACTACAACATTTTGTATTGGGGTATAAGGAGTTGTAAACTCTCTATGAATTCCTCCAGACGGACAAAACATGTTGAATTCATGTGAGGTATACTCACCCCCATAATCTCAATGTAAAGCCTTAAGCTTAGTTCCTTTTTTAGTTTGAACTGAAGCAAGCCATTTTTTTAATGTAGGGAATACCTCATCCTTCGCTTTGATAGGATATATGCAGACTTTTCTAGTAGCATCATCTATGAAAGTTACAAAGTAAAGAGAACCACCCAATGACCTTGTAAGACCACACACATGTGTATGAACGAGATCTAAAGTCTGAATTGAAGAATCAATGTGCATCTTGTGCACATTCCTAGTTTTCCTTCCATATTGACAATGCTCAAAAATGAAAAATCAAATAAAGATAACAAAGGTAAGTAGCCAAAACAAGAAAGATTTTCCATTGCACTACTAGAAATATATCCCAAATGGCCATGCAAAATACAAGCCATAGGTTGTCCAGTAATAGCTAACAAGTGTTCTTTTTGTGATACAAATAAAGGATAAAGCGAGCCAACTTTGCTTCCTTTTGCAATAACCATATTTCCCTTTGATATGCAAAAGGATTGAGCATAGAAGACCACCTTGTAACCAAGGCCATCAAGTTGACCAACTAACATCAAATTGCATGATAACTGAGGTACATGGTGTACATTATGCATAGTAAAATTTGAATCATCAATGAACTACACAACCACATCTCCAATCTCGAAAATGTCACACAAGTAAGAGTCACCAAGTCTCACAATACCAAGATACTTTTCTCCATAAGTAGAGAACCATTCTCTATGTGGTGTCACATGGAAAGAATCACTAAAATCTAGCAGCCAAGTGTGAGAAAGAGAATCAGCCATAAGAGCCTCAGTAGGCATAGTACTGTCAAGCATCCACACATTAGCATCATCAGAAATAGCATTGATTTCTTCAATCTCCATAGTCAGAGTAGATGGTGCAGATAGTTGTTCAACATGCCCATCAACATTTTTCCCTTTCCTTTAGCATTCTTTAATGGATAGCAATCTTTCTTCATGTGTCCTTTCTTATGGAAATAATTTCATTTGATATGCATCTTCCTTGATTTATTTCTACTCTTATTTTGTTGACCATTCTTTTGCTTGTTCTTGCTCTTGCCATGTTATTGATTCTTTCCTTGGTAAGAATCATGAGCATTAAATGCATCTTCACCATGAGTACCAACCACATATTTTCTATGAATCTCCTCACTGAAGAGTGCTTAACATATGTCATCATAGACTAGTTTACCACCAGGTGCACTATTGCTAATGATCATGCAAAAAGTATCCCATGATGATGGCAAGGTGCATAACAATAAGACTGCTTTCATTTCATTATCCATGTCCATTTTTTGAGCTTGTAACTGAGAAAATATAGCATCAAACTCATTCAGATGAGTAGCAACACTATCAGTTTCCTTCATGTGAAGGTCACATAACTTTCTCATGAGTTACACTTTATATGATGTTGTTTCTTTTCCATATGCATTGCATAACTTCTTCCAAAGCTCCTCTGTACTTTCACAATCCAACATTACTTGCTAGGTGTAATTGAATGGTAGACCTAACCATTTCATCCAACTCATCCTAATCATCTTCATCCATGTTAGCAGGCTTCTTTCATATTCCATTTACTGCCTTCCATTGCCTCCTCTGAATCAGCACATCTTTAATTTGATTCTTCCATAGAGCAAAGTTTGTACCATCAAATTTTTGGATCTCAAAATGTTCTTTGCCCTGCAAGTTAGAGCTACTCCTAGGAACATTGGCACTAGACCCTAATCCACCCGATGTGCTTGAGATCTCTGATGCCATGATGATGGAGAACTGACTAGAATGATAATGGATCTAGAAGAGTCCAAACACCACTATGGCACAAAAAGGATGACCAAGTGTCAAATTGTGGGAAAAATTAACAGAGTCTTCCCAAAGAAATGCATTAATGAACAGTAATGAACAACCAAAAGGATTATGTGAGAATAAATGTGCTCACACCAATAAGTGTATCAAGGAGTAAATCAACCATTGTATATTGAAAAAATAAAAAATCTAGAAAAAATTGGCCAAAGTCTCCTCTACAAAATGAGCATATGGCCAGTGTCAAATGCTCATAACACTGCAAGCATCGACATGTAAACCTGCATAGGCAATCATTGAGTCCACTACATATAATCATTTAATTGAAAGAAGCCAACTTGGCTTATCGAGCACTTATGAACACCTTGCATACATCTCCTATCACGAGGCTGGCTAAGTCTTCCACCTACATCACTGAAGAGAGCCCGACATTTGGGTGCCACATAGTTAAGAAAACCTAGCCACAAGCCTCTTTATCAATGTCAAAGGCTTTATGCAAAAAACATAATTGTTATATCAATGACCACATGGACGTACATAAGCGGTATCACTCAAGTTATGCAGTAAAATAACACTTAAAGGTCAAATTCATAGCCAAAACACTAGCCAAAAACACCTATAACTTTTTGTCAACTCTATTCTTTTGGCTCAAAAACCTCCATAAACTTGCAGTGGCTACTCCCACCACAACTAAAAACTTTCAAGGAACCTGTAGATTTACTAGTGTAGCTAAAAAACATAGCCCCAAAGGTGAATATTCACTGTTGGAGAAGTGCAAAGAGCACTCTTGTTGATGTTCTTGAACCTGTGTAAAGAGAACTATGCACAAAAGTACTCCAAAATGGCTCCAAGAATCACCCCAAAAATGCTTCAAAATAGGCTTTGAAAGCAAAGAGTGTAGCTTAGTGGTAAGAGAGCTTGTTAGTTAAGCGAGCTCTGGGGGGAACAAACTAGGATGGGTGACCTCCTGGGAAGTGTCAGGAACCTCCGTCTTCCTTGATCATTGAGGTCCTCCCTTGCACATAGCCAATGGCACCAATGATGACTTCGATGACTTGGATGGCAAGGTATGCCAACGTCTATGCCTTGATCACCACCTTAGTCGCAAGCCTTGGAGAAAATGTTGGGTGTTTGGGCGGGTGCATGCCTTTGCTCACACAAAGGGAACAAACCTTTTGCCTCCAAATACTTGATAATAGTGAAGTATTTTGATGGCGATGCACCATGCTAAACTCTCCTTCTTGAGAGCTCCACGATGATACCCTCATAGTAGAACACCAAGCTCCAGGCACTGCACATATTACTCTACAAAAAGGCTACAGAATACGCAAAAAATATAGTACACAGGGATCACAAAGATAGATTTCATAGGTGTTATAAATGTGATCGAACTTAGAATCTGTGGTTGACCAGGCCACTATTTGTTTTATTAAAGAACATATACAAAAGTGTTCGATGGCCATTTGGCCTTTCACATAGACACTAACGATAACATGAACCTTAGTTGTGTTTGGACTCTCCTAGCCCCATTATCATTCTAGTCAGTTCTCTATCATCATGGCATCAGATATCTTAGGCATGTCTCATGGATCAAGGTCTAGTTGTCAATGTTCCTAAGAGGAGCTATTAGAGCAAAGACCATTTTGAGATAGGAAAATTTGATGGCACAAACTTTGCTCTATAGAAGAATCAGATTAAAAGATGTGCGGATTTAGAGGAGGCAATGAAAGCTAGTAAATGGAATCTCAAATATGCATGTTGACATGGATGAAGATGATTGGGATGAGTTAAATGAAATGGCTAGTTCTACCATTTGATTTCACTTGGAAGATAATGTTCACTTTACAATATTGTACTATGAAAGTGTAGAGGAGCTTTGAAAGAAGTTATGCAATACATATGCAAAAGAAACAACATCAAATAAAGTCTACTTGATGAGAAAGTTATATGAATTTCACATGGAGGACACAGATAGTGTTTTTGCTCATCTAAATGAGTTTGATGCTATATTCTCTTAGTTATAGACTCAAAAAATGAAGATGGATAATGAAATGAAATTAGTCTTATTTTTATGCACCTTTCTATCATCCTGGGATACGTTTTGCGTAGCTATTAGCAATAGTGCACCTGGTGGTAAATTGGTCTATGATGATATATGTGGAACACTCTTCAATGGAATAATAGTACAAGTAAACCAAGGAAGAGGGATATTGAATGCCATTATTGTCATAAGAAAGGACACATGAAGAAAGACTGTTATGCATTAAAGAATGACAAAAGTAAAGGAAAAAATGTTGATGGGCATGTTAAATAGCTACATGCACCATATGCTTGATAATGTTGATGTGTTGACACTTGAAAATATTATTCCCATTGAGGCTCTTATGGATAATTCTCTTTCCCACATGTGGCTGCTAAATTATGTTGCTTCTTTTCATGTGAGACCACATAGAGAATGGTTCTCTAATTATGCAACAAAGTCTTTTGGTAACCCTTAGACTTGGTGGCTCTTACCAGTGTGATGCTCTCGAGACTGGAGATGTGGTTGTGCAATTCATTGATGGTTCAAAATTTAATATGCATAATGTACACCATGTACCTCAGTTATCATGTAGTTTGACATCAATTGGTCAACTTGATGATCTTTGTTACAAGGTGGTTTTCTATGCTCAGTCCTGTCACATATCAAAGGGCAATATCATTATTGCAAAAGGAAGCAAAGTTGGCTCACTTTATCCTTTATTCATATCACATAAAGAACACTTTTTAGTTGTTACTAAATAGCCTATGGCTTGTATTTGACATGGATTTTTGGGCCACACATCTTGTAATTATTGGATTCTGAGGTCTATGGGAGCACCCAAACACCACAAGGAAGAAGAAGAAGCTTGGAGCACAACACAAAATACTAAATGTATTACCAAGTGAATGTACAGAGATAAGTAAACCATTAGGGTTATAGGCATATATACAAGTCAGGGGGAAACCTCCTGAAGAGGGAAAAAAGAGCCCCTCCAATCCTAAATCTGTTCACACACATTACTACCAAAATATATCAACAAATCCCCTTTCAGAGTCATGTAGTGAACAAGGATCTAGAACTCACGTATAAGGAAGTGTCAAGCTATGTGCAAAGAGATCAATCCACAAAAGGAAGTAAGCCCAAACTTTGTGAAAAGCTTCAAACTTCTCCCAAGGTAGAGCCTTTGTGAAAAGATCTGCAATGTTACCACGTGTGGGCACGTATGCCAAGCTAATATCGCCAAAATAGTACCTCTCACTGACCTAATGTTAATGCACCTCAATGTTGTTTGTGTGAGCATGGAACATAGGGTTCCTCACAATAGCCAATGCACTCTCTCTGTCAATGAAGATGGTGATGGCAGAAGATTGACCAACACCCAAATTAGTCAAAAGGTGTCTGAGCCACACAAACTCAACAGTCATTGTGAAAGTTGCCCTATACCCATCCTCACAACTAGAAGTGGCCAATGTAGGTTGCTTCTTGCTCAACCAAGATATGCATGAGCTACAAAGCATGAAGCAAAAACCAGTAATGGACACACGAGTGTCATAGCAACCAGTCAAGTAAGCATGTAAATATGGTGGTAGTGATCCCCCCTTGGGATAAAACAATCCAAGTAGCAAGGTACCACTCAAGTAGCAAAAGTTGCGCTTAACCACTTGCCAATTCTTGACACATGGCAATGCAGAACCTTGCTCATCTGTGAGACAACAAACTCAATAACAAGCCGGGTTATGCATAACTAAATCAAACATCCAACAACCTGCTGATAGAGAATAGCATCAAATGCATCTCTAGCATCATAAAGACTCAATTGTAAACGTGTTTCCATAGGAGTGGCTATAGTTTTGCAATCTTCAAGGCCAAAACTTTGCAAAATAATGTGTCAATATATTTTGTTTGACATAGAACTATTCCATTGTCAACTTGCATAAATTGATGCCCAAACAATGATGCAAATGCCCCAAATTTGACATCTCAAATGAGGCATGCAAATCAGCCTTAAAATCAGCAATATGCTTCTCATTAAGACTAGTGAGCAACATGTCATCAACATAGACAATAATGATTAGAAGCACATCATTTTCATGCTTAATGTACAAGGTGATCTCAGTTGGATTGTTCTCAAAACCATGTGCAATGAAGTAGGCATGTATCTTTTCTTACCAAGCACATGGTGCTTGCTTCAAACCATATAATGCCTTTTTCAACCTGTACACTTTGTTTTCATGCCCTTTTTGCACAAAACCACGAGGCTGAAAAACATACACTTCTTCATGTAACGATTCAAAAATGTGGTTTTAATGTCCAACTAATCTACATTCCAACCATGATGGGCTGCAAGTTCACAGATGCTATGAACGATAGTCATTCGACATGTGGCTACAAAGGTCTCATCAAAATTAATGCCTCTTTCTTGAGCATAACATTTTGCAAAAAGCCTAGACTTATACCTGTCAATTGTTCCATCAGGCTTACACTTTAGTTTGTATACACATTTACTGCCGATGGCCTTTTTGCCTAGAGGCAAATCACATAAAGGCCAAGTACCATTCTTCATAATAGCATCATATTCTAATTGCATAGCAACCATCCAATTTTCTGATTTTTTTTGCTTCATCAAAAGAAAGAGGTCCATTGCCATTACAAAGACTAGAGGAAGTCATCGCATAGCAAACTGATGCAAAAAAATCATTATGAGAGCATGAATGAGTACGATATGATAGAGATGCATCTAATTTGCTATCTCGCAAAGTCTGCACTAGCCATTTAGGCATAGTTTTTGCCTCATCTATATAATCATCTCATCAACAAGTGCATCATGTAAATGTGCATTAGAAATGGAATGATCTGCATCATAATTTGGAACCTGTAAAGGTTGAGAAGTTTCCTTCTTTGGGCCAACACTTGATTTTCCACCTATAAAAAGTGGTAGCAAAGTTTCATACACATCTTTGGATCTAATTGATGTCTCCTTAGTACATGAAAGTAATGGTTGAATTGCACCTGCCACAAAAACAACATCACGGCTAACCAAAATGTGTTTACTCTGTGATGGATACAAACCATGGACTTTTCTTTCAGAAATGTACCCAACAAAAATACATTTCACTATTTTATCGTCCAGTTTTCTTCATTCTTGTTCAGTCACTAAAGCATATGCCAAGTGACCAAAGGCATGCAGATGAGAAATAGATGGTTTATAACCATGCCAAGTCTCGTATGGAGTGATAGAATGTAGTGCTTTGGTGGGACACCTATTAAGTACATATCCTACACACGTAATAGCCTCCAGCTAGAAACTATGTGGTAAAGCTTGAGTTTTGACCATACACCTTGCCATCTCCATGAGAGACCTATTCTTTCTTTCAGCAACACCATTTTGTTGAGGTGTGTACAACACTGTACATTGATGTTTTATCCCACGCTCATCCAAAATTGCATTTAAATTAGAAGACATGTATTCCCACCCTGGATTAGAATGGAGGGTGCCCATTTTACATGATGATTGATTTTCAGCCAGAACTAGAAACTATTTGAAGCACATAAACACTTCAAACTTTGTTTTCAATGGATACACCCATGCATGCCCAAAAAAATCATCAATAAAAGTCACAGATTAAAGTTTTTATGAAGTAAGTTTATGACATGAAGGTCTGACAAGTTCAAATAGATCTAAGATCTGGCATCGCTTGGTCATTCAAGTGTTGGGCAGAAGTCTCTAGAGTAGACTTAAGCAAAGGTGCTTATGTTCTTTAGACAAGAAAAGGTGCTTGGCCTAGTGGTTAAGTCATGCGGCTAGTCAACTTCAGATGCACATTGCTCTTTGGTTGAGTGTCCAATTTTGATGTTTTTTAGCTTGCTGGAAAGATCTTCTCATAAAATTTAAAAATAATGTGAAGACCACTAGAAACAGAGGAGATCTAGCAGGTCTTCATAGCGAACTTGTTCTTAGTAGCCATCTCTTAAGCTTGTAAAAGTAGGAAATCCCTACTTAATCTTGTAATGTTGTACATGTAGCACATGATGTGCCTTAGGCAATTTGGTAGACGTATATTTGGCACATGTAGGTGCCTTAGCACATATTTATGCTCTTGTAATATTTTAGTATGCCCCAAGGTTGAGGGGAAACATGATATTTGCTTTGTAAGAGAGAAAGAGGATAGATGAAGCACATGAAAGATTGTTTCAATGCATCAAGGACTATAAGAGATGGAAGGCTTGAAGCAACACATCTCCTACAATGTTGAAGAGCCAATGGATCATTGGATCATCACAGGAAAGACCCCTTTACTCTTCATTTTTTGTTTTCTCTTATTTGATTCAGTTGCATAATGCATAGTTTAGGGCATATGCATGATCATGAAGATAATTTGTAGGAATGTTTAAATTCTTTCTATTTAATAATTCATGGAAGAATTGTACATCTTCATTTAAGGAAGGAAAGGAACAACATACATATCCAGTCCCATGCATTTTCGCAATGTTATCCATGGTATGCTAATGTTTATTATTAAGGAAGTTTAAAATAAAGAAGGCATACACATGTATTAGGTACAAGGTTATGCAACACAAATCTTGTTATTAGCATTCTATGCTTTTGCAAGTCATGGAGTTCATATGTGAAAAATTGAACTCACAACCTCCTAGTTAGGAGTATGATGGGTTAACCACTAGCCCCAAAAGCCATGGATGATACTTTGTTATGTTCTCTTTTAAAGTATGATCAACCATCTCCTAATAAGAGTATGTGACTTGATCTTGTCAAGTCCTATGCTATAGTGAATGTCCTTTATGCCATTGGCCCGTAAGGCCTTATGTTTGATGTTATGGTTAAAATTTTTGATAGCATTTCCGTGGGGAAATGCTATGAAAATTTTTCACACCTGATGGAGTTATATACCCACTTACGTTAGGTAAGAGTTTTATGGCATAATAACATGCCTTCTCTATAAACATCGCTAAGGTATAAGCATGCTTGTAACCATGTACTTGATGGACTTATGTCATAGATGAGGCAAATTCAATAGTAATTGGATCCCTATACATAATCCTTATGGATTTAGACTATAGGATGGCTAATGGGAAGGAGATATACCTTCACCATTAGGAATGTGCACAAGAAATCATATAGATTTCATGAAGCTGCATAGAGGATTACAAGAGATACATTATGATCATTTACAATGTACTAAAGGTTTAGCTATCTTCAAAAGAGTCTCAGAATATGATTAGGAGACCATGGGGCATCATGGGGAATGCCCAAAGAGTGACTAGTTTCACTCATGCACATCACTTGAGTAACTAGTGCAACATTTTTGCTACACTACTAAGGAAACCAATTAGATGGGATCAGGGAGATGGGTTTCATGTGAGAGCATCGATGAGTGCTAATGTGATTTGGGTGATAATTAGGAAGGCCATAATCATGGCCTAGCTCTATGATTTAGAGCATAGATCCCTTAGTGAGGAATATTTGGGGTACCCAATACATATATGTGTGTTGGGATCTAGAGAGAGGTACTTAGACGTAGAGGATACCTAGGAACACATTATTTTGGAATAGAGAAGGATATCTATTATCGGCACTTGCATGCATGTTATTCAAGGAGTCCTAAGAGACCTTAAAGAGAGAGACAGAAGGAGAGCCCCTCCACATAAGCCACATAAAGGAGATATCCTCTTTACTTTCTCATCTCTCTTCCTTGCTTGTGGTTAGGAATGACCTCCAAGTGTCTTTTATAGGATTGCTCAAAGTATTAAACAAATTATGCGGGATAAATCCAACCCCATGCACCTAATCTCAATTCACACATCTTGCGTAGACCCCCTCTAAAGCATAGGCCTCTTAAATTTCTCTATTTTTGAAGAAGAGACAAACTAGAGAAAGAGGAATTTTCACTCCCCCTCCTAAGCCACCTCCACACTTGCTTCCAGTTGATGTCCCACTAGTACCTTGCTAGAATTTGATGTATGTAGATCTCCCTTCAAGTATTTGATTCCAGATATCGTTGGCTCATTACGAAGTTTGTCTTGACAAGGTTTTGATGGCAAAAGCCTTACTATAAATGGAGTGCATTTGATCAGCCTTTGTAGGGAACTAGTTCTTAATAGCCACCCTTTGATGATCCTAGAGGTGGTATTGGTGGCTTTAAGGTACTACTGGTGTCAACTCACTTCAAACTCTAGTTTGGGATGTGTTTTTATGTTTTTCAAGTCTTACAATCTCTAGAGTCTATCATTGAATCTTGACAAATGCTAAGACTTTTGTAAGCATTCTTATTCATCTTTAATCTTATGATTGTGCAATCATAAACACATTTTATTCTTGTATTGGGTTATCCATAAGGGGAACCATATTCATTTGTTTTATTATCTAGGAAAGAGTAAATCAATGCTTGCTTCAAACTCTAGCGCTTTGTATTTACCATTTGGGGGAGGGATTGAGTGTTTGAGAAGGAATGGACATGGTTAGGTTGCACACACATATTTCACCTAGATTTTATTGGTGTCGTACTCTCCTCATTCTATAAATAACATGCCCAAAGCTTTGTGGAAAGCATCAAACTTCTCCCTAGGCAGAGCCTTTGTGAAAAGGTCCCAACATTATTGTGTGTGGGCACATATGCCAAATTGATCTCTCTAGCAAAGAATCTCTCCCTAACATAATGATACTGCACCTCAATGTGCTTTGTGCAAGCATGGAATACAGGGTTCCTAGAAACTGCTAATGCACTCTCACCATCATTGACGATGGTGGTGGTAGAAGACTGACCAGCACCCAAATCAGCCAAAAGGTGTCTGAGCCACACACACTCAACAATTGCCATGAAAGTTTCCATATAATCAGCCTCACAATGAGAAGTGATTAGAGTAGGGTGCTTCTTTCTCAACCAAGATATGCATGAGCTACGAAGAATGAAGCAAAAACCACTAGTGGACACATGAGTGTCATAGCAACTAGACCAGCATGAGACAGAAAAAACATGAAAATTTGGCAGTAGTGATCCCCTCTTGGGATAAAACAATCCAAGTTGCCCAGTACCACTCAAGTAGCAAAAGATGTGCTTAACTGCTTGCCAATGCTTAACACATGGGCAATGCATAAACCTTTTTAGAGACAACAAACTGAATATCATGTTGAGTTACACATAAGTAAATCAAGCATCCAACAACCTACTGATAGAGAACAACATCAAATGCATCTCCAACATCATGAAGAATCTATCATAAACATGTTTCCATAGGAGTGGCAATAGATTTGCAGTCTTCAAGGCCAAAACACCGCAATAATACGTCAATATATTTTGTTTGACACAAGGATATTCCCCCATCAACTTGCATAAATTCAATGCCCAAATAATGATGCAAATGCCCCATATCAGACATCTCGAAAACGGCATGCAAATGAGCCTTAAATTCAGCAATGTGCTTCTTAGTAGGACCAGTGAGTAACATTTCATCAGCATACACAACAATGATCAAAAGTACATCATCTACATGCTTAACATATAAGGTGCTCTCAGTTGAACTATTTTCAAAACCATGTGCAATCAAGTAGGCATGTATCTTTTCATATCAAGCACATGGTGTTTGCCTTAAACCATATAATGCCTTTTCAACCTGCACACTTTGTTTTCATGTCCTTTCTACACAGAACCACATGGATAAAATACATACACTTCTTCATGTAAGTCACCATTCAAAAATGCAATTTTAATGTTCAACTAATGTACACAACCATGATGAGCTGCAAGTGTAGAGATGCTACAAACAATAGCCATTTGATAAGTGAGTGCAAAGGTCTCATAAAAAACAATGCCTCTCTCTTGAGCATAACCTTTTGCAACAAGCCCATCCTTATACCTATCAATTTTTCCATCAGGCTTACATTTCAACTTGTACACCCATTTAGTACCAATGGCCTTTTTGCCTGGAGGGAAATCACATAAAGACAAGGTAACATCCTTCACAGTAGAGGCAGCTATTGCATAGTAGTCTGATGCAAAGGAAACACTATGAGATCATGAACGAGTATGATATGATAGAGGTCCATCTAATTTGCTATCTCTCAAAGTCTATACCAGCCATTTAGGCATATTTTTTGCCTACTCTATATGATTCCTCTCATCAACAAGTGCATCATGTAAATCTGCATAAGAAATGGAATAATCTGCATCACCATGTGGAACCTGTAAAGGCTGAAAAATTGCCTCATTTAGACCAACACTTGACTATCCACCTGTAAAAATAGGAAGCAAAGTATCATACTTATCTTTAGAGCTAACTTAAGTTTCCTTCATAGATGAAAGTAATGGCTGAATCGCATCTTCCACAAAAAAAAATATCACAACTAGCCAAGATGTGTTTAGTATGTGGATGATAAAGATGATAACCTTTGCTTTCAAAATTGTACCCAACCAAAATACATTTCACTACTATATCATCTAATTTCCTTTGTTTTTGTTCAGACACTAATTTAGATGTGAGACAACCAAAGATCTGCATGTGAACAACAAATGGCTTGCAACCATGGCAAGCCTCATATGGAGTGATATATTGCAGTGCTTTGGTGGGACACCTATTAAATACATATGCTACACACATAACAATCTCAAGCCAGAAGCTATGTGGTAAAGCCTGAATTTTGACCATACACCTTGCCATCTCTATGAAAGACTTGTTCTTTCTTTCAACAACTCCATTTTGTTGAGGTGTGTACGACATTGTACATTGATGTTTTATCCCATGCTCAACCAAAAATGCATTAAAATTAGAAGACATGTATTTCCCTTGATCAGAATTGAGAGTGACCAATTTACATGATAGATTTTCAACCATAACCAAAATCTGTTTGAAGCATATAAACACTTCAAACTTTGTTTTCAGTGGATACACCCATGCATTCCTAGAGAAATCATCAAAAAATTTGACAAAGTAAAGGTAGTTCTCAAAAGAAGGTGTCTGCATATGATCACAAACGTCGCTATGAAGAACCTAAAATTTATGAGCAGCTCAAACTGAACCATCTTTTGGGAAGGATGAATGCTGGATTTTGCACAAAATACAACGTTCACAAACATGTTTACAAGGTGCCTTAAGTTTGGATAGAGAGGACACCATTTCAGATTTCTGCAAGTGTAGCAGACTAGCAAAGTTAAGATGACCAAAGCATCCATGCCAAAGCTTTTCATATGAGATAGCATGAGAATCTTGATGTTGAATCATTCACATATTTTGCATAGTCTATGAGCTTATATAGCCCATGACATAAAATGCTAGAAGCAATAATAACATCTCCATTTGAGAGATCATGAACTCTACATATGTCAATTAAAAATTTGACAACCAAGCCTATCTTGGCTAATGTTGAAACTGAAAATAGATTATTCTTGATCCCTTGTACATACAAAGCATCTGATGATGTGAAAGAAATACCATCAATAGTAATCATAATGATCTTACCGACTCCCATTACAAGACAAGAGGAGTTGTTAGTGCATGTGACAATATTCACTACAAGGGTAGGCTCAAGTGAACTGAAGAAACTATGCTCCGAAGTAATATGTTTGGTTGCTATCAAAGTACCAATAATCTGAGTCTACTGCAAACATACACTAGACATAAGAAGATGGGTCATGGATCATAGCTACATATAGTAGTAAATACCCATTCTTCATTCTTAACAAGATTAACAGACTTTCTTTTAGGCCTCGATGCCTCTACAACAATCATTCCAACCCCTTTCTTCTTTGCCTCTTTTGCAATGAGTTTTGGGTCAACTTTTTATGACATGATCATTTCCTTTACAGTATTTGAAAAATTGCTTCTACTTTTCTCTTTTCTTCTCATCTTTGTCTTCCTTCTTTGACTATGTAGCATTGGTAGATTTTTGCTCACTAGTAGATGAGCTCCATTTACCTTTGCCCTTTTGACTAGCTAAGAAACCTTGATCTACAACATGCACAATGGACTTGTTTTGTCTGTGCTGATCTTCTTACGACAAAATAGAGACTAAATCCTCAAATGTTAAGGCATTTGGATTGCCTTTCATTATCAATCGAAGAGTCGAAGAAAAACTCTGATATGAATGTGGAAGATCATTAATCATAGTCTGCACAAGTGAACTATCTGGCAAGACTTCATCAATAGAAATCAACTGCTCATTCAAATCTTTGATATTTGTAAAAAAAAATTCCATGGAATCTCCTTCATTCATGTGCTCATTCTCCAATTATTTTTAGAGGTAAGCAACACGAGCCTCATGTCTTGCATGGTATAAGGTTGTAAGTGTATCCCAAGCATCCTTTGTTGTCTTGCAAGAGCAAATGTGAGGGATAATGGCATGTTTGAAAAATAAGGCTATAAATGCATGTGTTTGAGTATCTCTGCCATCCCAACAAAGTTGCTCTGCAATAGGTACAACAAGAACTGGAGCATAGATAGGAATTTGAACATTATCATCTTCAATACCATCTGCATCACCTTCAATAGCTATATTTCTAGATGTAGTAGGGTGTTTTTCAAAACCTTGCACAATATTCCAGAACCCTTTTGCTACCAATACATGATGCATCATACATGCCCATTAGTAGCATCCAACTGGTCCTCAACAACCAACATATAGAATACATAATTGCTTCTAGCACTCAATAAATACCCTCATGCAAAAAAGTGAATGTATTTCAAAAAATTGAACAAATTGACCTCTACTAAACATGTAGTAGACTTCGAGGTGCTTGTATTGGCAAACCGAAACCTGTATATATGTGTAGAGGAGGTACCGTGGTATCCAATTATAGGAGTGCCAAATTGTAGAAAAGGCCATTGTGTCCACACACTTCCAGGGAAATTACACATATAAAAGAAAAGTCCAACTTCTTAATAGTTCAAATGGTTACAGTGAGCCAAAAATATGCCAAATGAACATCACAATGGACTAGCATGCCATTCCAGAGGCAAGAAGAAATCAACACAATAAGTAATGTAAAAATCAAGAAATATCAGCAAGAGAAATGCAACAAAAATGCAATAGGTTGGCTATTCAATCACTCTGTAATGTTAACAGTCAACTCGATTGGGAGGTCAATGGTCTGTATAATCACCACAAAGTGTCCTCAACAACAGTGTGCAAGTAGCAAAAGAATGCTGAGAGTGTCCAAGAAATAGCCTCAACTAACAAGAGAGCAACAATACAATGATCCAAGACTTAGTTGAAGATGAGAGGTAATGATCCGATGATGAAAATCAAGATGATCCCAATGAGTGCCAAATCTCTGTTTATATAGCCTCCAAAGGGTGGCCTTGCTGAATTCCAACCTTAACTATCACACGTGCTAAAGTGGTGGAGGAGTGGGTTAATTACGATTCTAGTGGGCCAACTTCAATTAGGCCCCTCAATCATAGCCTGTGACATGCTAGAACTTGGTGGTAGTATTCTCTGCATTAATTCACATTGTACCACTTACTGGCAAAAATATGCTCCAGTCGTCACTTGCCACCCAGAAGCCCATGGTGAATAAGTCGACTGCCCAATTACCTTGCCATAATAAGTAGTCACCTAAATATGGTATGCTTGCACGATTAGTAGTCACCCATCCTTGATGAAGTGAATAAGAAAAGAGGAGATGCCTAATAAGAATGGAGGTCTCCCATATCCTAGTGTGTGGATGAATCCATAGACGCCCAATTGATGTTGCCATGTTGGTGAGAAGGGAATGGGTAATGGGTAGATGCTTCAAACACATTCCAAGGGTCACCCAATTTATCGAGCCCCCATTGGGTGGTGGCCACGCTCAGCTTCTAGGGATATGCCATAGTTGGCATCTCCAAATAAACGAGTTTCCTATTTTATTGGTCTTGCAGAAGTAAACCATAGAAGAGGTTACTTTTTGCATCACCCCAATCCGAGAAGTTGGTCTCCCTCTTTGGGGAGTTTGTAGAGAATGGGTAGAGCAGGCCATTTTTTAGGAGGTCGCCGAAGTATGGGATGCCAACAAAGGGTGTTGTCCTCACTCAGGTAGTCACTCAAGTGTCCAAGAAGAGGTGGTACCAACATGATCAGTCACCCAATATGCATAAAAAATGGTAGTCGCCTTCATGGTGTATTGAGTCTCCCCACTCTAGGTGAAGATGCCAAATTGCTATTGCCCATTTGCATCTCTAGACCCACGAAGGCATCGTTATTTGAGGTGGCACTACAATGGAGGCACTACCCATACAATGGAGGTGAGTGCATGTGTATACTTCCATGGAGATAATCATCCAATTAGGGGTTCGCCAAGTTGTGCCACTTGCCCTCATTCATGCTCTGTGAGATGGAGGCATCGCTCTCATTCACGCGTAGCCCAAGATGGGCATTGCCCCATCCTGGAGTGTTGCCATAAATGGCCATCATCCAATTTGACATGCTAGCCATAAATAATGGTGGCCTCACTTAGTGCGATGAAGAGAAGAGGGAGGTAGTAGTCTTGATGTAGCCAATAGTTATCTTTACTCGACTATGCTCCAAAAGTCCATCCTTGCTTCATACTTTCCTTTGTAATTGGCCTAAGCATGCTCACCAATTTTCATGGGATTCTGAGACTGTGACCAAAGAGGTGTTAATGATTCCCTTGATGAAGTGGTGACCTTCTTTGATACCAATTGTTGGAGTTTCAGGTCTGTGGAAGCACATGAATAACACAAAAGAAGAAGAAGAATCTTATTTTGGAGCACAACACAACACTGAATGAATTACCAAGTGAAAGTTCAAAGATAAATAACTTGTTAGGTTTATAGGCATATATAGAAACTGAGGGGAAAAACCTACTAAAGAGGAAAAAAAGAGCCCTTGACATTCCTAAGTGTGTTCACACACATCACTACCAAAATATATCAACAATAAACCGTTATGAGCATCAAATGAACTCTTTGAAGAGGAGAGTGCGTGTTATACTTTATGGAATAATGGAATGTTATATGGATTTTAATGTCTTGAGGTTTTTAATGTGATTGTGTTTTGATTTAGCAGGTGAAGAATCATAAGGGTGTGTAAAAGATAGTATTTTAGATATTTTTTGTAAAAACAGTAGATCGCTTAGAAAGCAACGTTTTTGTAGAAATATTAGATCGCTTAGAAAGCAATGATTTTGTAAATAAGACAGATTTTTGTAAATGCACGCTTTTCAAAGTGTTGCTCTCATGTATCTTCTATTCACGACATAATGAGAAATACCTATAAATACACATAATCGGATAGACTCGTCCATCAGAGTATGTGGGGGAAGATTGTACCCAATCTTGTGTTTAGTCTCTTGTCTCTCTCTATTCTATGTATGCTTTTGTGAGATCTCATTTTTGTACTATCTCTGTGTACGTGTGCCTTCAAGATCCAGTCAATAGTGGTATCAGAGCCTGTGGACATCTATAGAGGTGTACCTCTCGATGTCTGGTTCTGATTCACGAGATCCGCTCGTGATTCAACATCTGTTTCGATCATCTGGTCTAGGCCATGGGCCCTACCCATAATATTGAAGATTTTGGTACATCACCCCTACCCAGGGTACCGATTGAACAACAGTTGGAGCATTTGCAGCACGAAATCCAACATGCTCAAAATGAGATAAAAGAACGGGATGTTGCACTCCAACAAATGCAGAGTGATGACAACAACAACCTAGTTAGGGTGGTGAAGGCCATTATCACTAGTCAACAAGAAGGCATGCATTCCAAGATTGATACCAAAAATGTTCAATTTTCTCGATTCAATGGATGAAAGGATGGCCAATTTGTTCTTTCATGGCTTTCCCAATTTGATGACTTTTATTCTAATGAATCATATTCTAAAGTTGAAAAAGTGAAATTTGTTATTAATTAGTTGGTGGATAAGGCCCAATTATGGTGGAATGTTTTGCGGCATAGCACTGACCACCCCACCACATGGATTGCATTTCAAGAAAAGATCAAGGAGTCCTTCCTTCCTCCCCAAATCTACTTACATGCTCATCGATCATGGATAACGTTTGGATGGAAAGATGGAGATACTGCGTCTACCTACACTAAACACTTTTGGCAATGACTACTACTTATTCGTTTGCTTGAAACAATTCTTGAAGATACTTTGCGATGGAAGTATGAAGATGGTTTGGAGATGGTAATCCAAGCCAAGATCAACACACTACATCCTACGACCCTCTACGAAGCTATTTTTTTTGCACATGATACTGAGAAGGAGTTTCAGTCCATCACCAAGTCCATTCGCTTACAACAAACATGTCAACGATAACAACCAATCAAGCCCAATTTTCCTTTCAAGCATCCTTTCACTACTTTTTCTTCCCCTAATTTTAGCACCCACCTACTTTTTTGCAGCCTCCTCGATCCAATTTCTCACCAGTACATAGGACAACTGTTGTCAGGATCTTGCTCATGTGCAAACAGAGGTTACGAACACAGAAAACACACAGAAGAATAGAGACAGCAAGAGACGAGATTGAACGCAGTATTGGGTGCAATCTCCCCCCATGCACTCTGTTTCGATAGTCCACAGAGTGCATATATTTATAGGACTTTTTGATTACGTCGAAAAGAGTGGTTACATGAGAGCGGCTTCGAAACATAAGCGTGAAACTAAAAGTTGGTAACTTTTACAGAAAGCCATTGCTTTCAATAACAGAAACTCCGGTCTACAATGACCCTTATTCTAACCATTACTTTTCTAACTGTTTCTAACAATAGAACCTTCTATGCAGGTTTATTTACAAGCTAAATAATAATTATTCGGATTATTGATGTCCGCCCTTTCACGCCTTGCACGCTCCTCACAAACCTTCAGCTGCTATATCCAAAACATCAAAAACACATTAATACATCAATAATTTAACACTCTAACAATGCATTGTTCAATAACAATTTAACACTCCAGCAATGCATTGTTCAACATATTCCATGTTATACTCCAACAATGCATTGTTCAATATATTCCATGTTACACTCCAACAATGCATTGTTCAACATATTCCATAAGTTATAACAACAACTCCCTTACAACCTACCAAACCTCCCACCCTTCAAACTACGACTATGGATGCTCAACAAAAGAGGCCTCGGATCACTTGCTGGCATTGTGGTAAGTTTGTTCATACTAAAGCTAAATGTAGATTGTGAACTAATGATATGAAACCTGTCAGAGCTCAAGTACACAACATGGAGGTGATTCATGATGACATTCAACCTTAGGCTCATATGTCGATGAACGCACATTATTAATTGCTCCTTTGCAGTCCTATGATGTTATACTTGACATTCACAAAAGTGACCAACTTTTAGTTTCACGCTTGCTTTTTGAAGCCGCTCTCATGTAACCACTCTTTTTGACATAATAAAAAATTCCTATAAATACATGCACTCTGTGGACTGTCGAAACAGAGTGCATGGGGGCAGATTGCACCCAATACTGCGTTCTGTATTGTCTTTTTTTCTGTGTCTTTTTTGCATCCGTAACCTCTGTGTGCGTGTGAGAAAGATCCTGACAACAGTGGTATTAGAGCTCTGTGTGTGTTGATATAGAGGGGTCTGTTTCTGTTCGTTTTGGCGATTGAACTCTCTTTCGCTGTTCTCTGTTCACGATCCGATTTCGATTTTGATTCCGGTTTCCGTTTCTGTTTTTGTTTCCATTTTCGATTCTTGTTTTTGTTCTTGTTCCTATTCCTATTTCAGTTTCTGTTCCAATTCCAGAACCAAAACCTACATTTACTCCTACGTTTACACCTACGTTTACTCTTTCGGCTTACTCCAAGGCATCGACTAAGGCATAGAACTTAGGCATAAGTTAAGCCATAACTAAGGCATTACTTTGGCATCTTTGGCACTCAAGGTTCCCTTGGTGACCGTTGGCTATGCGCGAACCAATTTTAATTTATGAGTGGCAATAAGGAGTTCTATATTCACCAAGATGGGAGGATTTGAACCCACAACCTCACTCACACAAAGGAAGTGTTTTACCACTACACTCTCTCTTGGTGTTGTACTTAAGTTCTCTCCTCTTATATTTAACACAACTTGCATCTCTTTCTTACTTTTTCAAGAAGGCTTGGGCAAGGCAGCACGACGCGGCGCGATGCGGCACGTCTCAGGGTACATCCTATCAGGGTACATCTAGACAGGGTACATCCTTCTACGGTACATTCCGAGAGGGAAGTACTAGATTGAGGATCTAAGATACTTGCATGGGTGAGAATTAGGTTCAAGAAACTGAGGTTGAGAGCAAGGAAAGTCCGTAGCAAGAGGGTTTTGTTCTTTTCATACTCATGGACCCTAGACTATGTCAGCACCACATAGATAATCTTAATAATTTAACACCTCCATGAACATTTCCATGCATGTGTTTTTACATGGAACATGCTTATTTTCGTTCAGTGATGAAACATGTGACTGGCCATCCATGTTTATTATTTTATCAACTGAGGTCAGTTGCTTTTTCAACTGAGGGGCATGTTATGAATTATGAAATATGTTGAACAAGGAATTGTTGGAGTGTTAATTTATTAATGTATTAGTGTGTCTTGGTGTTTTGATATAGCAGTTGAAGGTTCGTGAGGAGCGTGAAAGGCGTGAAAGGGCGGACATCAATAATCCGACTTATAATTTATTTAGTTTGTAAATAAACCCGCGTAGAAGGTTGCGTTGTGAGAAACAAATAGAAAAGTAGTGGTTAGAATAAGGGTCATTGTAGACCGCAATTTCTGATATTGAAAGCAAAGGCTTTCTACAAAAGTTACCAACTTCTAGTTTCGTGCTTTCTTTTCGAAGCCGCTCTCATGTAATCACTCTTTTCGACATAATCAAAAATTCCTATAAATACATGCACTCTGTGGACTGTCGAAACAGAGTGCATGGGGGGAGATTGCATCCAATATTGCGTTCTGTCTCATCTCTTGATGTGTCTATTTTTTTGTGTGTCTTTTGCATCCGTAACCTGTGTGTGCACGTGAGAAAGATCCTGACAACCTCTGTATGCACGTGAGAAAGATCCTGACAACAATCATTCTCAAGTAAAATGTGCATTTAGGAAAGGCTACAATTCATGTATTGTTTTTGTCAATAACATAGTTGATTATACAAATACTGTTGATATATTTAGGTAGTGATGTGTGTGAACACTCTAGGACCGCCGGGGCACTTTTTTCCCTCTTTAGGAGGTTTTTTTCCCCCGACTTGTATATACGCCTATTGCCCTAATGGGCTACTTATCTTTGTACATTCTCTAGTAATATATTCAGTCTTGTGTGTTGTGCTCCAAGCTTCTTCTTCTTTCGTGTGCTGTTCGCGTGCTTCCGCAGACGTCTAACTCCAACAATTGGTATCAGAGCAGGTCGTTGCTTCTTCTAGGGCGCCGTCGACACTCCTCCGTTTGCAGTCTCAGATTCGCACAAAATTTGGTGAGCATACTCAGGGTGTTTCCGAGATCAAAACAGCTTCGCGATGTGGTGCCGAAATCGCGATCTGAGCTCGTTTCGGCCTCCGAACGCACTATCGTAGTGCTTGTGCAGGCTATTTCGTCCTTTTGTGTCAAAGGTATATACCAGTTTCTGTTCGCCAGTTTAAGCGTCTCAAAGTCTGCTACAGGTCTAGCAGAACTCGTCTGGGCAGTTCTGTTCAACTTTTTGAGATACAGTCAATTTTCTACATCAAGGTATTTTAGTCACCGGCCATGGATGAAAGCAGTGATGTATTCCGTATGTTGGCTGTTGAGGATAAGTTGGATGGTACCAACTACCCATTATGGGCTTATATGATGCGACATGTACTGGTTGCAAAAGGATTGTGGAACATTGTGCAGGGTGTTGAAAGACGTCCTGTTACACCTGTAACGACAGGTACTGCAAATACAGGTGTTGGAGCTGATGAAGATGGTGTCGAAGATGATATTCCGCAGATTCCTATTCGTGCTTCTGTTTCTGTTGCACCTACTGCAGAGCAGATTCGTTGGGATGGCAGAGATGCCCAGGCACATGCATTGATAGCTTTGTCTGTCAAACGTGCCATTATTCCTCACATTCGCTCTTGCAGAACAGCAAAGGATGCTTGGGATACACTTACCACTTTGTACCAGGCTATGAATGAGGCTCGTGTTGCTTACCTCCGAAAACAGTTGGAGAGTGAGCACATGAATGAAGGTGATTCGATGGACAGTTTTCTTACAAAGATCAAAGACCTGAAGGAACAATTGATTTCTGCTGATGAGGTTATACCAGATAGCTCACTTGTGCAGACCGTTCTGAATGGCCTTCCTGATTCATATCAAAGTTTTGCCTCTACTCTTCGATTGATGATGAAAGGCAATCCGAATGCCTTATCATTTGAGGAATTAGTCTCTGTTCTGTTGCAGGAAGATCAGTCTAGGCAGAACAGGTCCATTATGCGTGTTGCAGATCAAGCTTTCCTGGCTAGTCAGAAGGGCAAAGGAAAATGGAGCTCTTCTACTAGTAAGCAGAAATCTGCAAATGCTGCACAATCGAAGAACCAGGATAAAGATGAGAAGAAATCAGAAAAGCAAAAATTGTTCTACAAGTACTGTAAAGGAAATGATCATATTATAAAGAACTGTCCAAAACTGGCTGCTAAAGAGGCAAAGAAGAAAGAGGCTGGAATGGTTGTTGCAGAGGCCTCTACACCAAAAACAGAGTCTGCAAATCTTGTGCAGGAAGAAGAATGGGCGTTTACTACTGTCTGCAGTTTTGACCCATCTTCTCATGATCAGTGCATGTCTGCAGTAGACTCAGATGTTTGGTACTTTGACAGTGGGGCGACCAAACATATTACCTCGCAGCGCAGTTTCTTCTCTTCACTCGAGCCTGCCCCTACAGGGAATACTGTCACATGCGCCAATAACTCCTCTTATCCTGTTATGGGAGTTGGTAAGATCATTCTGACTACTGCTGATGGTAGTTCTTTCACTTTGTCAAATGCTTTATTTGTGCCAGGGATAAAAAAGAACCTGTTATCAGTTTCTGCATTAGCCAAGATTGGCTTGGTTGTGAAATTCGTTGATGACAGGTGTACGGTCCATGATCTCTCAAATGGCGATGTGATTATTGCTTCTGGCATTTTATCTCGTGGGCTGTATAAGCTCATAGACTATGAAAGATCTGTGAATGATTCGGCATGTGCAGTTCATGATTCTCAGGCTATGTCAGATGCAAAGCTTTGGCATGCACGCTTTGGTCATCTGAATTTTGCTAGTTTGTTACGCCTGCAGAAATCTGAAATGGTGTCCTCTTTGCCCAAACTTGAGGCACCTGGAAAACATGTTTGTGAAGGCTGTATTTTGGGCAAAATGCAGCGTTCTTCCTTTCCAAAAGATGGTTCAGTTCGGGCTATGCAGAAATTGCAGCTTGTACATAGTGATGTCTGTGGTCCTATGCAGACACCCTCTTTTGGAAATTACCTTTACTTCGTGACTTTCATTGATGATTTTTCCAAGCATGCATGGGTATATCCACTCAAAGCAAAGTCCGAAGTGTTCATGTGCTTCAAACAGTTTTTGGTTTTGGCTGAAAATCTGTCAGCATGTAAAATGGGCACCCTCCGTTCTGATCGAGGGGGGGGAATATATGTCTTCAGATTTTAATGCATTTCTGGCTGAACGTGGGATAAAACACCAGTGTACAGTGCCGTATACACCTCAACAGAATGGAGTTGCTGAACGAAAGAACAGGTCACTCATGGAGATGGCGAGGTGCATGGTCAAAAGTCAGGCTTTACCACATAGTTTCTGGCTTGAGGCTGTCATGTGTGCAGCATATGTACTGAACAGGTGTCCCACCAAAGCGTTGCAGTCTATCACTCCATATGAGGCTTGGCATGACCGCAAGCCATCTGTTGCTCATCTGCGTGTTTTTGGTTGTTTGGCATATGCATTAGTGCCTGAACAAGATCGCAGAAAATTGGATGATAAGGCAGTAAAATGTATTTTTGTTGGGTACAGTTCTGAAAGTAAAGGCTATCGTCTGTATCATCCACAGACTAGACGCATTCTGGTTAGCCGTGATGTTGTCTTTGTGGAAGATGCTATTCAGCCATTGCTTTCATGTACTAAGGAGACATCTGTTAGCTCCAAAGACATGTATGATACTTTGATGCCTCTTTTTACAGGTGGACAGGCTAGCGCTGGTCCTAATGAGGCAACTTCTCAGCCTTTGCAGGTTTCATATGATGATGCAGATCATTCCATTTCTGATGCAGATTTACATGATGCACTTGTTGATGAGAGAGCTGATATTGAACAGGCAAAAACTATGCCAAAATGGGTGGTGCAGACTTTGCGTGACAGCAAATTAGATGCACCTTTGTCATATCGTACTCGTTCAGGCTCTCATAGTACCTCCTTTGCATCAGATTGCTATGCTATGGCTGCATCTAGTCTCTGTGATGAGAATGAGCCTGTTTCTTTTGATGAAGCACAAAATTCAGAAAATTGGATGGCTGCTATGCAATCTGAATATGATGCTATAATGAAGAATGGTACATGGTCTTTATGTGACTTGCCTCCTGGCAAGAAGGCCATTGGCACTAAGTGGGTATACAAGCTGAAGCGTAAACCTGATGGTACAGTTGACAGGTATAAGGCTAGGCTTGTTGCAAAGGGTTATGCGCAGGAAAGAGGCATTGATTTTGATGAGACCTTTGCACCTACATGCCGTATGACTAATGTTCGGAGCATTTGTGCACTTGCAGCCCATCATGGTTGGAATGTACATCAGTTGGACATTAAAACAGCATTTCTGAATGGTGACTTGCATGAAGAAGTGTATGTTTTTCAGCCCCGTGGCTTTGTGCAGAAAGGGCATGAAAACCAGGTGTGCAGGTTAAAGAAGGCGTTATATGGTTTAAAGCAAACACCACGTGCTTGGTATGAGAAAATACATGCCTATCTGATTGCACATGGTTTTGAGAACAGTCCAACTGAAAGCACCTTATATGTTAAGCGTGCTAATGATGTGCTTTTGATCATTGTTGTCTATGTAGACGACATGCTGCTCACTGGTCCTCTTGAGAAGCATATTGCTGATTTCAAGGCTGATTTGCATGCCTCATTTGAGATGTCTGATTTGGGGCATTTGCATCACTATTTGGGCATTCAGTTTATGCAAGTTGATGGTGGAATGGCTTTGTGTCAAACGAAATATATTGACACATTATTGCAGCGTTTTGGCCTTGAAGACTGTAAGCCTATTGCCACTCCTATGGAGACAGGTTTACGATTGAGTCTTCATGATGCTGGAGATGCATTTGATGTTGTTCTCTATCAGCAGGTTGTTGGATGCTTGATTTACTTATGCATTACTCGGCCAGATATTCAGTTTGCTGTCTCACAGATGAGCAGGTTTATGCATTGCCCAGGAGTCACGCATTGGAAAGCGGTTAAGCGCATCTTTCGCTACTTGAGTGGTACTCGGCTACTTGGGTTGTTTTATCCCAAGGGGGGATCACTACCGCCAGATTTGCATGCTTTTTCTGACTCAGATTGGGCTGGTTGCTATGACACTCGTGTGTCCACCAGTGGTTTTTGCTTCATGCTTGGTAGCTCATGTATATCTTGGTTGAGCAAGAAGCAGCCTACTGTGGCCACTTCCAGTTGTGAGGCTGAGTATAGGGCAGCTTTCACAGCGACTGTTGAGTGTGTGTGGCTCAGACGCCTTATGGCTGATTTGGGTGTTGGCCAGTCTTCTGCCACCACCATCTTCACTGACAGTCAGAGCGCATTGACAGTTGCGAGGAACCCTGTGTTCCATGCTCGCACTAAGCACATTGAGGTGCATTATCACTATGTCAGGGAGAGGTTCTCTGCTGGGGAGATCAGCTTGGCATATGTGCCCATGCAGGAGAACATTGCAGACCTTTTCACGAAGGCTCTACCTAGGGAGAAGTTTGAAGCTTTCTGCAAAGCTTTGGGCTTACTTCCTTTTGTGGAGTGATTTCCACATAGCTCGGCACTTCCTTATACATGAGTGCCAGCTCCTTGTTCACCGCATCACTCCTAGGGGGGATTTGTTGATATATTTAGGTAGTGATGTGTGTGAACACTCTAGGACCGCCGGGGCACTTTTTTCCCTCTTTAGGAGGTTTTTTTCCCCCGGTTTGTATATACGCCTATTGCCCTAATGGGCTACTTATCTTTGTACATTCTCTAGTAATATATTCAGTCTTGTGTGTTGTGCTCCAAGCTTCTTCTTCTTCCGTGTGCTGTTCGCGTGCTTCCGCAGACGTCTAACTCCAACAAATACACTTCCTAATGCCCATAAATCATTTATGGATTCCTATCAGGATTGCTTTATGATTGATTTTCCTTCTAAAGTACCACCTTCTAGGGGATCTCTTGATCATAGTATAGACTTAATTCCTAGTAGTTATCCTCCCCATAAAGCACCTCATAGGCATGGACCTCTACATAAAAAAGAAATAGCTAATCAAGTTAAGGATATACTCCACAAAGGACTTATAAGGCCTAATTCTTCTCCCTTTGGAGCACCTATTCTCTTAGTGAAGAAGAAGAACAAGACTTATAGGATGTGCATTGACTATAAAACACTCAATAAGATCACAATTAAAGACATATATCCTATTCCTAGGATAGATTATTTGCTAGATAAACTTCGCGGAGCACATGTCTTTAGCAAAATTGATCTTAAATCTGGGTATCATCAGATACGAATGACACAAAATGACATTTATAAGATTGCTCTTAGAACTCAAACTGGTCACTTAAACTCATGGTAATGCTTTTTGGCCTCACCAATGCACCTTCTACATTTTCACGTATGATGAATAACATTTTTTTTTATTACCAAGCTTTTGTTCTTGTTTTCTTTGATGATATACTTGTCTATAGTGAGAATGACAATGACCATGAAAATCATTTAGAAACAGTCTTTAATTTGTTATGCAAAAATAAACTTTATGCCAATCTTGAAAAGAGTTCTTTCTTCCAAAAATAAAATTAAAGTAATTAAAGAATGGCATGTACCTCAATCTTTGAATGATGTATGCTCTTTTCTAGCACAACAACAATCTTTTGAAAATCTCAAACATGCACTTTCTTATGCACTTGTTTTGCAAGTAGCTGATTTTGCACAACCTTTCCATGTAGTTACAAATGCTAGTTGTTTAGGTATAGGTGTTGTATTAATGCAAAATGATCATCCTATTGCATTTGAAAGTAGGAAAATTAACCTTTTGAAAAGAACCATAGTTCAAATGATAAGGAACTCTTAGCTGTTGTGCATAATTTGAAAATTTGGAAACATTACCTTATGGGTTCTCAAGTTATAATCAAAACAGACCAATAGGCTATTAAGCATTTATTAAATCAACCATTGATTTCTGACACACACATTAAATGGGCTTCATTCATACAGATTTTTTAACCTTTATTTCAATATCAATTAGAAAAGCTAATGTCATAACTGATGCCCTTAGTCGCCTCCCATCCCCACAAACAAATATTGTTTCAATGAATAATATTT
Source organism: Ceratopteris richardii (assembly GCA_020310875.1). Taxonomy (NCBI): domain Eukaryota; kingdom Viridiplantae; phylum Streptophyta; class Polypodiopsida; order Polypodiales; family Pteridaceae; genus Ceratopteris; species Ceratopteris richardii. Next base: position 140,794,613 of record CM035409.1, on the reverse strand, counting down.
TTGTTGTTCATATTCATTCATTTCATGACATGATTCCTACTTATGCATCTGATTTGCATTTTTCACAAACATGGGTTGCTTTCAATAATTATACACCATGTAATGAAGATCACTACACTTTTCATAATGGATTCTTGTATTTCCAACACAAGTTATGCATCACACAAGGTTTCAATGAATTGGTTATGATAGAGATGCATGAACCACCGTATATGGGTCATAGGGGGCATACAAAGTACTATTTCTGTGTGTAAAGAATTCTTCTTTTGGCCAAATATGGAAAAGTATATTGCACAATGTGTTTCCCATTGCACTGTGTGTCAATGTGTGAAACGACATCATGGTAAAACATTTGGATTATTAATGCCACTTCCCATACCTAATGGACCATGGGAACAAATTTCTATGGATTTTATTACTAGTCTTCCTACAACTTCATCTCATAATGATATGATTTGGACAATTGTTGATAGGTTTAGTAAACAAGCATATTTCATTCCTTGTAATAAGACTTCATCTGCACCTCAAGCTGCTAAGTTATTTATTAGATGTATTTTTCTGCATCATGGTTTTCCAAAAGTTATTCTATCAGGTCAAGATGTTTGTTTTTGTTATCAATCTTGGGTTGCATTATTTCAAAAGTTAGGTTACAAAATAAACTTTAGCCCTTCATTTCATCCTGAAAGTAATAGGCAAAGTGAAGCAATGAATAGTACTATTTTAGATTTATTACATTGTTATCTTTTAAATAATCCAAGTAATTGGGATGAAAAACTTCCTTTACTACAATTTTTCTATAATAACACAACACATACCACTACTCGACGTGCACCATATGAAATTGTGTATGGTAAAAAGCTTCCCACCCCCATGTCTATCACTCAAAATGATATACCTATGGCTGAGTCTTTTGCACAATATTATATTTCTATTCATGAGGTTCATGAGCATATTTAAAAAGAGTAAAGGGTATTACATGCATAATGTTAATAAAAAACGAGTAGTTAAATAATTTAATGAAAATGATTTTGTATGGTTATGAGTAATTAAAAGATGTTTGAAAAATATTTCACAACATCCTAAGGTTAAACTTGCACCACGTTATTATGGATCTTCCGTATTATTCAAAAATTAATGAGAATGCTTTTATACTAGACATACCTTCTCAGTGGAATATACATAATTGTTTTCTTATTAGTTTATTGAAATCCTTTAAAGGAACTTTACCACTCACTCCTATTTTAGATGATCCTCCTTTAGTTGAAGATGATGCCAAAATTTTAGTTCCAGAGAAAATACTTGATTATGATGTTACTACTACACGCACATGTAATCGATATCATAGATATTTAGTTAAATATAAAAATCACTCACTTGAAGAATCTCAATGGATTCATAAGACATCATTAACTCCACATTATGAACACTTGCTTTTTGCATATCATTCATAATCACATTAAATTCGAGTTTTTCATTTCCATGCATGTGTTATTACATGGAATATGCTTATAATTGTTCCGTGATGGGAGATGTGATTGGCCATCCATGTCTATTTTTTTCTTATCGATTGAGGTCAATTGCTTGTCAACTGGGAGGCATGTTATACTTTATGGGATAATGGAATGTTATATGGATTTTAATGTCTTGAGGTTTTTAATGTGATTGTGTTCTGATTTAGCAGGTGAAGAATCATGAGGGCGTGAACGCATGTGGACCTATTCAGATATTTTTGAAGATAGTTAAAAGATTGTATTTTAGATTTTTTTTTGTAAAAATAGTAGATCGCTTAGAAAACAACTTTTTTGTAAAAATAGTAGATCGATTAGAAAGTGAAGATTTTGTAAATAAAGCAGATTTTTGTAAGCACGCGCTTTTTGAAGCGTCGCCCTCATGTATCTTCTATCCACGATGTAATGAGGAATACCTATAAATACACATACTTTGATAGACTTGTCCATCAGAGTATGTGGGGGGAGATTGTAACAATCTTGTGTTCAATCTTTTGTCTCTCTCTATTTTGTGTATGCTTTTGTGAGATTTCATTTCTGTACTATCTCTGCATACATGCGTCTTCAAGATCCAATCAACAGTGAGGGCTCCTCTGGAGGGGCATATGGGTTGTCTTTAGTCTATTTTGCATGTTTGAATAGTCCTCATGGAGTGCTCTATTTGAGTCACACAAGTTTGTTGAAGCTCATCTTGACATATCTATACCAAATGTTGATAGATACTCAAGTATCTTTGCTTTTTGGAGCTTGGTATAACAAGTAGATATCATGCTGATGATATCACCACTGATTAGGGTTACCCAACCTGCCTGGGAAGCCTCTAGTCATGTCCTCCCAACCACATACCCATACAATCCATCCATCTCTCTCTCTCTCTCTCTCTCTCTCTCTCTCTCTCTTTCTCTAGATCTAGAAAACTCAAGTGGTTAGTCACATGAGTGCACATGATAATAAAAAAACAAAACATACCTTAGAAACAAGCTTTTGTAGAGAATTTATTAATTGTTCAATGCCACTTTGGAATCCCATGGAAGGAGAAGTGTTGTGAGAGACCTAGATACATAAGAACATTACCAATTTTGTAGAATATCCCATAGATTATCCATTTGATGTCTCTCTATAGTTGTATAGTTGACTCCATGTATACTTAGAGATCAAGAGCGTGGAAGCCTTTCCTGGTGAGGTTGAAACTGCCATGGGTGTGTGAGTGTGTTCCCTAATTTTAGCTCTGGTGAAGAAGAAAAATTACCAAATGATTTTGAAGTGAAAGCCCTACACCAAGATGACTTACTAAAATTTCAAGTTCGGACTCCATGTGGATATAGATTCCCTATATAAACAATACTTGAAGGTTGGGTGAAAGCGATCAGCGCTTTCATTTCACTCGATCTCCAACTTTTTGCCTTTAGAGAAAACAGAATATGTATAATGTAAAGAAAAGTGATATACATGTATCTAAATTCTCTTTCTCTCTCCCTTCCTAGTACTTCGTTCTATGTACTATTTGCAGGAAAAAACGGCTTGTCGCTCTTCCTTCCGTCCTCTTCATCGATACAGTCAGGATGTGCGGTTCAGGGACGACAGATGCTTTGATTTGAATACACGAAAGTTTGGACGTATGGAAATTGAAACATCGAGAGCTCATCGCCAGCTGCGTAATTGGGCTTCGTTTCTTCGATTGGAAAAGTTCAGGATGCTAATTGTTTTCAACGACTTCATAGCCGTTTCATAGCAGAAACAGTACGCTAGGCATTCTGCATTCCTTACAATCAGAAGTCGGATTCTCATCAGTAGTGGAAATACGCAATCGTAAAGTTTTTTGTCGGTTGGTTTGCAGTCAGGGTACTCCTGCTGTTTGCTAGCGGTCGATCGAAATATGTTCATTGCATGCTAATTGTGCGATCTTCAATTCTGTACCGCAATGACAATGATATCTCAGGTGGTGAATGAGAATGAGGTACTTTGTTTTGTCCTCGTATTTCCCCTGTCTGCCTCGCTTTACATATTCTGCATCCCTTTTCAGGGAGATGAGGATATGCTTGTACCTCCCGCTGATGTCAATGGTCCAGAACCGATGCGAGGTAGTATTTTAATTTTGTTGAATTCCTGATTAGTAGTTGCCTCCTTCGTTAGTGACGATCAAGTGCACTCAAACACCTATTTACACCGTGGTGAATAATTCTATATGGGCATGTTCCCATATAGTTCATGGAGGGCTTGATTTTTTTTATCCACCTAATTGTGTAACCAAATTTTTTTTGGAAGTCTTAGCAGTCCACCTAATTGCGTAACCAAATTTTTTTGTCTCAGATGAAGAGCAAGGTGATGGAGCAACTACTGCAGAGAGCCAACCAGTTGATGATCTCTTCGGGAAGTTCACGTGGAGGATAGAAAATTTATCCAAGGTTAATCTGAGAAAGTTTTATTCAGAGGCATTCACAGTGGGCGGCTGCAAATGGTAAACTTTGACACATTTGTGTATAGTATAAGTCTATGTCGGAAATCGCATAGTACACATGAACCGAGTGATTTTGCAATTGTGAATTCTTTGTGAAAGCCTCTTGTAAAATCCTTATGAACGTGTCTGCCTTGAAGTAAACTTATGTTGGGTTCAGTCAACTCATATGACCTATCGGCCAAGGTTGTTTCCTTATGATGGCTATTCTGTAGTCATAATTGCGAGATCATCATGGAAGTGAATTTGCTGGAACCACTGACCACATAACTTTGGTAAATAAAGCTCTTGTCGTAGCATGGCAAAGTCTAAGAGGCCATGCACATTGACTGTTTATAGTGGGATACTCACTCCGCAGATAAAGTTAGTGCATAGAATATGGATGCAGCTCACCCATCCCTTCATCTTCTTTTATTTGTTAACACGATCTCCAGTCGTTTAGGGATGATTATATGCTTCAATTACAGCCAATATAAATCTTCAGCAGTTGTTCACACTCAGCAGTATTAGAGTGAAATTTTGCTAGGTGGCATTCACACATGGTCATTGTTGTGTAGCGATCGATTAGTTTAAATTTCATCACTTCTGGAAGTGATAGAAACTCAGTTCGCAGAGCTTCTTGTGAGTTCATGCTTGTGGGGTCACGGATGTGTGTGTGTGTGCATTGTGGTGTGCGTGTGTGAGCATGTATTCATTCTGAGTTCTATACCCACTATTGGGCACTGATGACATTAGTGGGGATGTCATAGTATTGAGTCGATACTGTGCATAATGGAGCTGATATGCTATTTAGTCTTGTGGTTGACTGCCATGAGCTTATAGTTGCACTTTCATTTGAGGGTGAATTTGGGCTTTGCCCAGATTCATTTTGGTATGTGTATAAATTCCATCTTTGACATTCCTCTAAATGGCAAGCTCAGGACGGTAAAAATCAAATGCAGTACCACTTATTTGACATGTTTCTGTAATCTTTGTGTTGATTCTTTTAATTCACTATTATCATTTTATCATGGTAAAGAGGTGGTTTTTGGTATCATAACCATGTTCATTACAATCGAGTTCTGAGGTATATGCTTTCTGGACCTAACCTTCTTTTTTTGAAATGTAATGCTTTGACACGTCATTCAAGCTCATCATTCTGCTTATGCCTATCATATCCAGTAGTCTAGCCCATCAATAATGGTAGTGAAATTTGTTTCCTTGTTGGACTTGAACTCCTCTGACACCTTCCTGTAAGCTGATTTTAAGATGTGATCATGTTTTTATGTGCTGTGTTGCTCTTGGGTATGATCAATAATAACACATTTCTGCCTTGTTAGCTCGACTGCTTAGCCTTATGTGCTTATGTACTCAGTTATATGGTATGTCAAGATTTTGTAGGACAGATGTTGTGAACAATGTGCTTACTATTAACACTCTTTTTTATGTCATCAGTCAAGGGTATTTCATGCTTTGCCTTCATTGTTTTCTCTGATTCTCTTATCAAATGGATTGGCAGGGTTTTCTTTTCTATTTCTAAAAGAGATTGAAACTAGTGTTCTTTTTTTCAGGCGTATACTTTTGTTCCCCAAGGGGAACAATTCAGACTGCCTCTCTATATATCTTGATGTGGCAGATGCTCCAAGTTTGACTTATGGTTGGACGAGATATGCTCAGTTTAGCTTGGCTGTTGTTAATCAGTATAATTCAAAGCTTTCAGTCCGTAAAGGTTCCTCACTTTTGACCAATAGTTGTAAATCTTTTTGAGTGCACATTACCAATAAAAACAATATTGAAAAGAAAGTTTGGCTGGTGACTGTTTGCAGAAACACTCCATCATTTTAATGCAAAGGAGAACGATTGGGGTTTCACTTCTTTTATGCCTCTTCGAGAAGTATATGATGGCAATAAGGGCTTCTACGTAAATGATACTTTGATTTTAGAAGCGGGTGTTAATGTGGGAAAGTCCATGGATTATTGGACATATGATTCAAAGAAGGAAACAGGTTTTGTGGGCCTAAAAAATCAAGGGGCTACTTGTTATATGAATTCACTTCTTCAGACCTTGTATCATATTCCATATTTCCGGAAGGTGATCATCTCTAGACTGTCAGTGAATGCTGCTTTAATTAAAAAAATTTGAATTGTATTGTTTGCCTTACTAATTACTTTAATGTGGTGTGATGTAGTCTGTTTATGATATGCCCACAATGGAAAATGATGTTCCATCAAACAGCATTCCTCTTGCCCTTCAGAGTCTTTTCTACAAAATCCAGTTTAGTGATACTAGTGTGTCCACCAAAGATTTGACAAAATCCTTTGGTTGGGATACGTTTGATTCCTTTATGCAGCATGATGTGCAAGAGCTGAATCGAGTATTGTGTGAGAAGCTTGAAGATAAGATGAAGGTGAGTGCGATAACATCCCAATGTACTTTTCTGTTCTGATATTCACGTTTTGCAAAATATCCTGATGTTTTATTTATGTATATGTGTATATTTTTTCGTAGGGCACAGCTGTAGAAGGAACAATTCAGCTGCTTTTTGAAGGACATCATATGAACTACATTGAATGCATTAATGTAGATTATAAATCCACCAGAAAGGAATCATTCTATGGTATCTACGCTTTTTTGTTACAGAAACATTCAATTATCCAGCTTAGACCGGGTGGTCACAGAAGATTCCAATAGCTTGGTCCTCAACTTTTGCAGATTTACAACTTGATGTCAAAGGCTGTAAAGATGTATACGAATCATTTGACAAATATGTGGAGGTTGAGAAATTAGAGGGTGATAACAAGTATCATGCTGAACAGTATGGTTTGCAGGTCATCTTCACATACTAGAATTCTGTATGTTCACTTCAATAGTCCTTGTCAACCTATATATGTATGCATCTGTGTATTGATGTATGTGTGCATGTATGGATGTATGTATTTATGTATGCATGCATGCATGCACGTATTAATGTATGTATGCATTGTATGCATGTATATACATTTGCACTTATTTGTGTATATGCTTGTGTATACATATGCTTACAAGTATGTATATGTGTGCAGATGTAGGTGTAGCTGTATGTATGGTTGTAAGAATTACTATATTTATAATACATGCTTCCTTTCCCCTGATGGCAATAAAAAAAAGAATTAAATGCATATAGTTATGTGCATATGCAAAATAACTGGGATATGGACGGCAATCTTCTGGTATTTATAACCTATGTATATACGTGAATATTGTTATTCATAGTATGTTTAAGTGTTGAATGTGACGTCATACACTAATCATCACTAAGAATATGAGACTAGTTTGTTGTCCAATAAAAGATTTCTTTTGAAGGCCGAAGAGGTGATATTTCCAAGTTCAATGGTCGGTTGAAGAGAATGCTTTTTGGAACGAAAGGATTTTTATTATTTCTTTAAAATGGACCACACTTTTAATTGTATTTTTGGTCTCCCCATTTTTATGGATGCCATAGATTACCATTAAAAGAACCTTTGAAGTTTGTAGGAACATTTTTTGAGAGGATCAAGAGCATGCAGTCGTGAAATCGGTACTTAGAAATGCTACTTGTACTAAGGAGTTTGCATAAACTTGCAATGATGAGCAATAAGAGTTGATACAATGATTCTTATGGATTCCATAGAACATTAAGAGCACCTTTGATGTTTGTACGAACTTCTTTTGAAAGGATGGATAACACGTAGTCATGATGTTGGTGCAACTATGAGCATTTTTATTGGTGTCATAGATCGTAATTGAAAGGGCCTTTGAAGTTTATAGGATCATTTCCCAAGAGAAACATGTAGTCATAAGATTAGCTTATAAAAATCCTATTTAGATTAAGGAGAATGCATAAGCTTGCAACTATGGGCATTAAGAGTCTACAGAAATTTCCAAGGTCAAAGCTTGTCAATAAGAGGTCAACTCTGGTCAAAGTATGCACAATTTTTTTATTAGATATTTCCAAAGAGCTTCTTAGAGCTATCCAATCAAATGTAACATGTCGAAATTGGAGGTGATTTGAGGGTTCAGAAGCCAAACCCTAATTTCAGGGTAAAATATGCTTTTCTTTAATTTTGGATCAAAAGCTGAGAATTTAATCTGCCAAAGCATAAAATCCAATGCTTCAAGATCATTCAATCCAACAGCAATTAAAAGCAAGTTTAAAAAATAAAAAACATCTTTAAAAAAATCATCCTCAAGGTGTGCAATGACAGCTGTGGTACCTTGTAACTTAATGTACTCCATCATTGTGCTGTATGAAATATTTATGGAGCTTGGCTCCTCTCTCTCTCTCTCATATCTTGTCTATTCTCCATCTTGTCTCTATTTTCTTAAAGACTGACAATTGGTATCAGATCAAGATAAATAGTGCACATAGAGAATAAGGCTTCATGTAGAAGAGTGAAATCTTCATTCAACAAGATGGAGTAGATGATCAAGATGATCTAAGATGATTTGTCTTCATGCAAAGGTTGAGTAAAAGATTGAAGGGAAGTCAACTTCAAGAGGGGTCACATCAACCTTAGAGGTTTGCAACAACAATCACTAACAATTTTAGCATATTTCTGAGCATCAAAATATAGTTTGTGTTGGTTATGCTGGAATATATGAGTTTGTAGAGAATGCATATGAGTTTGCAAGTTTGGCGAGCATTGCTTCCAGGTGCATATGAGAAGTGATGTTCAACCTTTCCATTATGTGGGAGCTGGCATGTTGAACTTGGTGGTAATGGTGGACTACTTATGTGAGCAAGGAAGGGTAATTTATTTACATTAAGAACATTATGGTGGACATTTTACGCCTTCTTGTATATGTGTGTGTATGTTTGTTTGATAGGTGTAGATTGAGAACATATGACTTTAACTTGATAGGCCTTACCAATCTTGACAGTTGAGGAAGTATGTTTGAGTCTACATACTATCCATTACCTAGGATCCTTTTGTTGTCTCTATCCTTCCAACTAGTACTTGGTTGAGAAGAGTATGGGATGTGTGACTTCTCCTTGTGATGTGTGTTGGAGTGCTCTTCATGTTCAAGGTCCTTGTGTGTGCTAGTGGATACTTGGCATGATTTGTGAACATTACATGTAACCTAACTTAATTGAATGATTAATAATTAACAAGTATACCTACCTCGCAAATTCCTCTAGTGTCTAGTTATGAGGGGATCGTTGAAAATATGAACAACCTTCCTCTAGGGAGCATAGCGGCGTAGTCACCAGGGGAGACTGTGACGTGTCCCAAGGACAGTGACGTCCGGGGTCGGGGACGGGACCATGGTAGATTCGGTTCGCGAACCGATAAGGTAAGGTTCGTTTTTTAAGGTTCGAACCGAACCGAACGAACCTTACGTAAGGTTCTTTGCTGGAATTTTTTTTTTTTTTTGTATTTTTAGTTTCATTTTTTCGGGAACCAAACTTATCTTTCAAGGTATAATCTCTAGCTTCAAGCTCTTGGTTTAGTCCTTAATGGCTTGACCTTAGCTCTACATTCAGGTGTGAGCACTCAGCTCTGAGGCAAAGTAAAGATCAACATTGCATATTTCAGCCCATAAATTAGCTCAATGTTTCATATTCTAGCCCATATATCACCTCAACTTTGCATATTCCAACCCATATATCACTTCGCATCACCTCAACCAAGGTAAGGTTTATATATACATATATTTACACACACACACACATATATATATATATATATATATACATATACATATGTACACATATATACATACATATATACATACACATATATATATATATATATATATATATATATATATATATATATATATATATATATATATATATATATATATATATATATATATATATATATATATATATATATATACACACATACATATATATATGTATATATATATATATATGTATATATATATATATATATATATATATATATATATGTATGTATGTATGTATATGTATATGTATATGTATATGTATATGTATATGTATATGTATATGTATATGTATATGTATATGTATATGTATACATACATACATACATACATACATATATATATATATATATATATATATATATATATATATATATATATATATATATATATATATATATATATATACATATATATATGTATATATATATATATATATATATATATATATATATATATATATATATATATATATATATATATATATGTATGTGTATATATATATATATATATATATGTATGTGTATATATGTATGTATATATGTGTGTGTATATATGTATGTATATATGTGTGTGTATATATATATATATATATATATATATATATATATATATATGTATGTGTATATATGTATGTATATATGTGTGTGTATATATATATATATATATATATATATATATATATATATATATATATATATATATATATATATATATATATATATATATATATATATATATTCAATGGACAAACCTTACGAACCTTACCCTCGAGGTAAGGTTCTTCCCTCGAACCGAATGCGTACCGAACCTTACGAACGCTATGAACCTTACCACCTTGGACGGGACCTGTACCGTTCCGGGGACGCCAATCCGGGACGACACTCAAAATATGCAGATTTAAAGGTTAATTTGAAATGGAAACCATTCATAAGGGTTTTGTTAGCTTATAAGAGCACAAATAAACAAGAAAATAGTAAAAAGAAGCTTTCCAAAGTGAAATATATGAAAACATGTGATGTGTTGCTTCCCCATTGTAGATATACACTGAATAAAAAAGAGTATGTTGTAGATATCATCATATCATTTATCAAAAAGAGTACATCTCATGAATAAAACCAAAAAGATACAACCATGGCCCATATGGCATAGATGAATCATGATAGATCTAAGATAACTCAAGACTAAAGTGTCAAGGAGAATCCAAGTGGGGAGTCTGTGCTACATCAGTAGAGGTGGTAGCCCATGGTGCAATGTGAATTTCCACTTGCTCAAAGTATTCTGAATCATGTGCCTCTTCTTCATGTTCTTCAGCTTGCACCTTGTCCTCCATCTCCCATTCTGTAAAAGGATCTGAAGCCATGCTTTGGGTCTTGCGAAGCATCCTTAAATTTGCAGTGACAAAGACAAGATCACTGGCATGTTGCACACCAAGTCTGTTCCTCTTCTTAGAGGCTACATGTCCATAAACACTCCATAGTTGCTCAAGGCAACTCGTAGTGCAAGCTTGGCTAAGTATCCGTATAGCCAATTGTTGCAACTCTGGACCATCAAATCCAAAATCTTCCCACCATAGAGCAACGCCGACACGAAACCTATCTTCTTGTGCATCCGCACATGAAAATGAAGCATCTTTCATAGTTCTATATTTGGATAATTGATCTCTAATAAGCCTCCTCGATGCATTATTTGGGACAAGTCTCTCCAATATCGTCCTCCATCCACTTGCTACCTCCGGATCATATTGTTTCTTATCTTGGAAATCAGGGTCCACCATGAATGCCGCTGCATGGAGTGGGGAGTAATAGGCATTCCATCGTCGAACACATATTGATGAAATTTCTTCATACTTCTCATCCTCTTGCACTATCTTCTTAAGTGACTCTATGGTTCGATCCATAACTTCATATACTTTGCCAATGCATGGGTCCATAGAATCCACCACTCTTAGCAAGTGCACAAGTGGTGGCACGATATCCACTATGTGGCTAATATTCTCCCACCATGCTGCATTATCTGCCAGTTTTCTGAATTCCTTTCCCGCTGTAGTGGAAGCCTCTGGAATTGCTTCAAATTCATCACTCAATAGTAGGCCTCTTAAAACACCACTACACTTCACAACACGGTGTAACATGATGAAGTTATATGCAAATCGTGTTTCAGCATATTTAAACAAAACAAGAGTAGAACTTTTGCTGAATTCATTCTTCACACGTGTATGATTGTTGATGAAGCCCACTAATGCATTTGCCTCATTGATTGAAGGCGAAATCAATCCAAGGTGCGAATGTCTTTGAGAATACTATTTAGACAATGAGCCATGCAAAAACAAACACTGATATGAGGATACATACTTACGATGATTTGGGCAGCTTCTCTGTTTGCGGCTTCTCCATCTGCTACAATGGCTACAACATTTGCTGGACCCACCATTTCTATGGCACTTGCCCACTCAGAAGCAAGCACATCGGCTGATTTTCTTGTCTCGGATGCATCATGGGATGATATGAAGTACATCTCACCTTGGGAGTAAGCGATAACTACATGGATAGATCGTCGTTGTGTGTCACTCCATCCATCCACGAGCAAGGACACTCCATTTCTTTCCCATGACTTTCGGATGTTCTCACGTGCGGCTTCCACAAGTTTCTTCTCCTTGTCTAATAGAGTCATACACAAACTCTCTAAAGTGGTGTGGTCCATATTCCCCTACTTTTTTCATCATCTCCTTGAAGTACGGTGATCTATGAACAAATGGCAAACAATTAGGTAAATGGCAAACAATTAGGTAAATCGAAAATTCAGTTATGCCATATGAATTATGATTACTTACCGGGCTGCATTGAAAGGAATGTGGTGATGAAAGAAAAACCTCGCCACCGCCATGTCAACCTCTTCCTTCAATTTGGGATTCCATTTATCATCAAGGGTTTGTTGACGATGAATACGTCCCACTCCATATGGTGTGGAGCTTACAGATGGCATATCTTTTGGTGTGGAAAGAGGATGAGGTCGAGCCGTCGTTGCCGATGAAGATGCCTCCTTGGAAACAGAGGTAGAAGTTCTCACAAATGATGTGGGATTGACCGGAGCTTGTGAAGCACGATGGGCATGCACATGGGCATCACTCAGAGCAAGCTTGTTGAGAAGTTCTTGCTTTTTCTCCGAAGTGATGGCATCACAAAACTTTACTTCACTGCCACTCTCATGAAGAACATGGGCACGCACCTTGTTCTCTCTGCCGGTCCTTTTGTATCCACATAATTTGCATGCCCAAGGTCTTGAACCACCTACTCCTCCGGCGGACATGGGAGAATCCACCTCTTCCCACCATGTCCATTTTGCGACGGCCTTCCTTCTCTTGTATGTGCTTGATGAAGAGGCCATAATGGCTGCTCCTACACTCCAAATGAAAGAGAGGAGGAAGGTTTAGAACTCCAAAGGGTAAGTTCTTGAGCCTTGAGGAGAGGACTCGAGAGAGGGGCTGCTGAAATCACTCTCCTAGAGAGGCCCAAAGGTTAAGAGGATGGAGAGAGGGCTGCTGAATATGGAAGGGTGCACACCAAGGTAGCTCAAGAGAAAGCTGAAGGTAAATTGTGTGTTTTGAGGGCAGCAAACAGCTCCTTTTATGGTTGCTTTGGGGCCCCAAAAGAAGCCTCCAGAGAGAGAAGTTGGGCGCAAGTTTTTAAACGTCAAAAATCCAAATTTTTTTCGGCGAAAATTTTTCCCTCCAAAACTGGGCATCCCCATATCAAGGAAGAGACATTAGAGTCTTTTTGGACACAGGAGCATAAGTAAATTTAATCAGTTCGAAATTGTTACGGCTGAGTGGCCCTGGAAAATGGGAGGGGGGGATGGCGTCCCGGCGTCCCTCGGGCCCGGGGACGCGTCCCCCTGTGACTATGCATAGCGGAAAGCAACGTTTTAGCAACGACAATGGCAACGGGTTAGCAATAGGTTAGCAATGAGGCCAACATTTGGATTAGGGTGTTGTGATAAAGTTATTTACTTTTCAAAATATATGTGTGTGTTTTTTAGGTATTTTGGGTCCTCTGATATATAATAAAGTGGGATATATATACCATAAAATACGAAGATATATATATAATAAAGATTATCAATCTAAATTGATCATGACTCATGACAATTGACTCATCACTCATTACATGTCTTACTCAGTGTGTTAGATAATATATTACCATTTGAAAGCTGAAATTTCTAACTTCTAATTTATAACTTTTATCATGATACATCATGATTCATGATTCATAACATTTAACATCATAACATTTAACAACTGTAAACATCATTCGTGATTCATAACATTTAAGTTTTAGCATGTTACATCCATCAATTATCATTCAATGATTATATTACATTACATCTGACATGTTACATGAATCATGATACATCATAAATGATAAGATTTAACATCAATAATCATAACATCATCATCTAGATTCTAACAACTTAATGATCATAAAATTTTACACCTAACTTTCTAAGTTTCTAACTTTTAACATTAAAAATTGTGATTCATAACATAACACTTAACAATGTTACATCATGCATGAATGATGAATCGTGATACACCATACATGCCAGATGATCATATCATCATCGATATATCAAAATTAAAAAATAGAGAATCACCATGACAAATAATAAATCATATGAGTCATGACTCATGGCATAAATCATAAATGGCAAATGATGCCTTCTACACTCGAAGAAGTCTCACCCTCACTATGCACATGTAAGCGAGTTTGGTCTTTGCAGGCTTTATCATAGTCAACTCACTGAATGATATGAAAATAGCTATTAGTTTTGGTCTCTTTGTGAATGAAGAGACCAAAATAGAATGAATCCAAGGGATCTTTCCAAGATCCTCTATCAAAAGATCAATGCTATGTGTGGTACATGGGGTCCACACAATGGAGGGAAACTCTGCCTCTAACTATCTGCCCATGACCACACAGTTAATGCCATTGTCGGTAATGACTTGCACAACATTCTTTTGACCGACATCCCAAATAGCCCGATGGATATGACCATATATAAACTCACCTCTCAGACATAGAAATTACACCAAATCAGCTATAGATGAAAAGATTTGTCACTTTACATATTACATAGTAGATGCATCGCACATGCATCATGCATGATGCATGGCACATGTTCCATCATCCATAACACATGGCACATGCATGATGCATAGTACATACTACATACATATTACATTACATATTACAATATACAAGCAATGTGCATGTGCCATCATCCATGTACATACATAATACATATATATGGCATATACAAATGTATCTTAAAATTGGAACTTAGAAATTTCAGCTGTACATGATGTATCAATGGTGCGAAGAACATAGTGCTTTTGCAACAATGCACTAATATGTTATATACATTCCTTTTCTTGATGTTTGTCCATCACCCATAATAGTGAATCCATACTTTTCCCATGTGCCTTTCATGGGCTCTAACTTTTTCTCCACTATATCCTTTATTTTGTGTAGCTCACTAGTCCTCCTCCATCGATATCCCAATGTGCTCACTAACTCCATGGCTTCCTTCCCTGTGAGTGTGCGTAAAACATTAAAAAAGAGGCCACATGAAAAGCTTTATTATACCTTGTTTGGCCTCAAGCTCCCGCTCCCTCTGGAAACTGGCATGTATAGATGCCGAAGAAAGCGATCCTCGATCTTCCTTCATCGGTGATTGAGTCTCGTCCTCAAGATGGATGGTATCATCTTGATGCTATCATTCCCTCCACTAGAGGATCTCCTATGATTCTAATGCTTGAGCATCATGTGGATGAGGATCACATGAGCCGAGAGGTGGGCCGAGAGCTCTGTGGATACTTTTTGGCTTCCCTTTCAGCTACCCACTCAAGGAGCTCATCTTTGAGGTGAGTTGGCATAGGCTTCTTGCATTCTGCAATGGCCAAGCCACTAAATTTGGCAAAGTGGGCTTTGATAGGATCTGCCCACCGCCCCCTTTGTAAACACATAGGTTACATGTCCATCTCTCTCTCCCACCTGATCCAAACTTGCCTTTGGCTAGACACATACTTCCAGTAGTTTTGCTCTGGTTTAGGCATGGTCACTGGTGACAATGTGTAAGTACTAAGGCTTAACTTCTTAAGCTAAGTAGTAAGTAGCTACTAGCAAGTGCCCCTCTCTCTCTCTCTATGGGAAGCACTTGGAAGTTGTACGCAATGGAAAGAGTCTAAGAGGGTAATGCCCTCCCTCGCGAGCCCGATTCAGGCTTGTGGGAGAGGGCTAAAAAAACTGTATCACAACCCAACGTTGTTGCATTGCATACGTTGCACATGCTACGCAACGCGTTGCGTTGCAACTTTGCTAGGGAGCTCCAAAATGCAAGTCAAATCATGGTCAAAGATTGGTCAACACAAGTCAAAATGGTCAAAGATGAGCTTATATTTTTTAATTGCTTATTATGAAAGAGCTAAGAAAGAACTATCCAATCATATATAACACTTGGGATAGTTGGGAGCCAAATGTGAGTCGAAAGACGAACCCTAATTTGCAGAATATGTATGAAAAGAATTTTGTCATGAAAAGCAGGTTATATTTTAGTAAAAACATGATAAGTAGTCTATATTATAATTAATACATCCTATGCAAGTTAAAAACATCAAAATAAGTCCCAAATTAGGGTTTCCATGAAACTCGACAGAATTTTTGTTGTGAATTATTGGACCTTGATTTTTTAATGTTTTTTTTTGCTTCAAAAAGCATTGTAATACTATCCTATATAAAGATAAGGCATATTGCATATTATTCATTGCCTCAGAGCATGTCTAAATCATGGAGAAGGTGGTTCTTCCACTTGGAGATGTTGGAGTTGTGTCTTCATCATCCTCAAGGTATGCAGCAGCTTGAAGCTTTCAGTTTTGGAGGAAATCATCTTCAGCTATGGAGATTGTGGAGTTATGGGAAGCTTGTTTCTCAAGCATATTTCTATGTTACCTCGTGACTTCATGTACTTCATCATTGTAATGTATGGAATATATTTGGAGCTTGGCTACTCTCTCTCTCTCATGTCTTGTCTATTCTCTATCTTGTCTTGGCTATGTCTCTATATTGATTATGGGCTTAAAAACCAACATCATATTGGTATATATGATTGTTTTAGTAGCAGGCATGCAATTTTGACTTGTGGATTCTTCATCCGAGTTACAACCAATTGATACCCTATCAACTATGCATTTTCTTTAATTTTTCCTATCTTTTCTTTGTATTTTGTGCTAGGCTTCATTATGGCTAAGTTTGCCCATGACTTGGAACTGATAGAAACTCAATTTGCAAAGCTTCTTGTGAGTTCATGCTCGTGGTGCGTGTGCATTGCGGGGTGCATGTGTGTGAGCATATATGCATTCTTAGTTCTATGTCCACTATTGGGCACTCATTATGTGGGGATGTTATAGTTTTGAATCGATACTATGCACAATGGACCAACAAATATATAGTCTTGTGTTTGACTACCATTAGCTTTAGTTGCACTTTCATTTGAGGGTGAATTTGGGGTTTGCCTTGATTCATCTTGATATATATCTATCAACTAGTATTAGACCTTGTGCATTGGATAGAGTCATACAGGCTCGAAGCTACCAATGCACCCAACTGAGCGGCCCATGGCATCAATCTATATAAAAAAGCTCACTACTCACTATTAAAATATAGCTCATGCGCCATTTCTATGTCAAGAAAGACATGGCTCGCCTAAAGAGATGTAGCATGTGGATGATCAACTCATAACACTATACTACTCGAGATAATCCTCTATCCCTAAGGATATCCTAGCTGGAAGTCCAACAAGACATGTTCTATTTCGCATGATTTTCTTGAGTACATCCAATAGTCGTGAGCCATTGAAACCTTTGGTAGAGTGCATCCATGCTATGCAGTAATAAAGACTAGACTATGGCCTTCCAATCAATCAGTAAATGAAATGGGAAAGTAATGTAGTAAAATGCATAGATGCTCCAAAATCAAACACAATAATGTGCAAATAGTATTGTAAAGCAAACATGCACAACGGATGTACCACTCTCGAGCCCCCATTGATGAAGTAAGTTTCTCAATCTCTCGCATTATTGTCGAGGATGATAATCCCCATTATAGGTAGATGTCATCGGTGGCTCAACATAGGGAATAAGTCTTCTAAC
The DNA here is from genome assembly GCA_020310875.1 of Ceratopteris richardii. Classification (NCBI taxonomy): domain Eukaryota; kingdom Viridiplantae; phylum Streptophyta; class Polypodiopsida; order Polypodiales; family Pteridaceae; genus Ceratopteris; species Ceratopteris richardii. Next base: position 140,776,755 of record CM035409.1, on the reverse strand, counting down.
GCATGGAAGACCCCATACGTGGTCATGGAGGAGAGGAAACAAAAAATGGCAATCCTATGGTAGTCTTTATAGAGAGAACGATGCACATAGTCGAGGCCCTTATGGAACCAAAGAGAGTACTCTTAAAACTCGAGAAACAATCACCGTATAGGTAACGTACTTCAAAAGTGTATTTGAAAAAGCCCACCTAAGCATACCTATTAGGAGGTCGGGGCCGGCATAGGGATATCTATAAACCATTATCCAATTATGTGTGGTGGACAAAGTCATACAGATTTGGAACCACCAATGCACCTCACAACTCACCATAAATATATAGATTATGTGCATTTCGGTGTCAAAAAACATCAAAGACTCCTCTATCCACTAAGTGTGGACCTGAAGCTTGCTATTATGATATCCTTCATCAAGAGAATGAAGGTATCGATGCACAAGCAATCTTTGGCAGTCATGCCATAACACATGACTGACCTAAAGAGATGCCCACCAACACAAAAATTGTTAGCTCATCCAAATAGCACTATACTACTCTGACTAGTCCATCATCACTGAGGACGTCCTAGCTCGAAGTCCAGCAACATGTGTTCTATTTCTCTCAATCATCTTGAACCCACCCAATAGTGGTTACCCTCTGAAACCTCTGGTAGAGTGTACAAACTTCTTCTCCCTAATGTTGAGTCTTGACCATAGTGATTTGTGCTTTAAGTGATGGGGGCTGAATAAAGTCAACATGCCACTCAAGCCAAGGCCATTTTCATGAAGCTGATGCTGTTGCATAATGTTGTTTAACTTCAGAAAACTTTTTTGGGCTGCATGAAAACTGGTGTTTGATTCTTATTTTTTTAAAATCGTAAAAATGTCAATCGAGATCTAAATCTTTAGGAATTTTTTTTAAAATAAAAAAAAAAAGACTTGTCCATATCTTATTGTATTCTGCATTCTTTTAAAATGACTTCTAGCTTATATCAATAGGTATTATGATTGTAAATACTATTCAAGAGGAACTTTTTCAAGAGAATAATTTGGCGTGCATAATGAGTTTGTACATGATTTTGCAATTTTAAGGAGTACATACATACATTGGTTGTTCACACAGAGAATTCTGTGCTCAAAGTAGTACTTTTCTTTTTGGTGATGAATGATCTCTTGGATTTAGATAATAACAAAACAATTACAGTGGATGTGTGTATGGAGGAACATAATCTTTTATTGAGGATCCCTTCAATTATGGTGATTGCTATTGCTAATGAGATTTGGAGGGAATTTTAGATGTTATCATGAATGACAAAGTACAAAATAAAATAAAAATCGCGCATGATGAATAAAAACTTCGATTTTCATTTTCATTTTTTTAAAACTCTATGATTTAAACAATTTAAATCCGGATTTAAATCTCACCCTTGTACTATGATTGCTAATGCTGCTACAGCTCAATACACTTACATTAGAAATCATTTTCTTCACCTTCCTAACCTGCTTTGTTCAGCCTGATATGGGTTTACTGGGATGTTAATCTCACATTTGTATGCAATAATGAAGATATTAGTTTTTCATTAAAGAAAAGATTCTAATGAGAATGGATGCTAATTAGTTATCCAAACGATCAGTTTTGTGAGTTTGCAAGAAGTTCCTAACTTTTGGCACTTTCTAGATTTGGAAATCTCTTTGCATCTAACCAATATCAATTAGAGAATATTATAAATACCTCAAGCAGTTTGAGTAGATTCTTTTAGTGGTATGGGAATTTTTAGACTCAAGGATTGATGACATGCATTCAGGTGCTATATGGGAAGATGAGATTAAAAGTATATAGAAGTTATTAAGTGTAGCTTTCAGATGCTGTACACACCCAAGGATTGATGATATGCATTCAGGTGTCATGTGGGAAGATGAGATTGAAAATATGCTAAGAAGTTGTAAGTGGAGCTTTCAAATTTGCACACTTGCTCTCTGGAAGCGGTTTTATGCCTGTAATGGGCCTTGATCACCAAGTGTAGAGTTGCATTGGAGAGCTCTCATGGAGATAAAGGTTGGGATTGGAAGAAGATTAAATCACCATAGCGACTCCTGGATTCATTTCTTGCCATGATTTCTGGATTAGCAGTGCATCAGTTTACATGTAGATTCAAGCAAATGGCCAAGTTTGTGGACCCAGACATTGCTCAAAATGAAAGCTTAGAGACCAAAAACCCTGTAGACAGACTGAGCATGACATAGGTTACTTGCCTATGTGCCTTGTTTAACCAGCACACAACGAAAGCCATTTTAGATGTATAGCTTGTTTCATAATGAGTCTGGTCATAAATGTGAACTATAAAGCCAGATTCTTCCATTCCCATTACCATCAGGTTTTTGGGTTCCTACATGTCCACCAAAATCTTCGTTTATTTTCTTGTATGCAAGGAGTGCTAAACTTGACCAACTCAGTGTATGCGTGCTCTTGTGCCTTGTGAGAATCTTCTTTCCATTATCGAGTCCATGTGAGAATGTGTAGGATCTTCTTTCCATTCATTGTATTGTATAGATAACCATGGTAAGTTGTGGCTTATATGCTAGTTGGGCAATCTTTTTGGATAATTATAACACCAACGAATAAGGGATGTGCTTGCCAAACAAGATGCAGGGTTCCAGAAGAATGCACTCAGTTTGGAAAGATCAATGTTTTAAACTCTCTCTCTCTCTCTCTCTGTGAGTGGATCAACCCATGTCTCTCATAATAAGAATGTGCATAGGACTATAGAGGTTGAGTGTACACAACTGAAGTGTTTAATGTTGATGTAGCAACTGCAAAGATAATGTTTTGTGAAGATAATTATCCATATTCAGCAGTGTGCTTGGAAATATGTCCTTTTACAATTGGAGTTTTATGCTGTCACCTTTTTTGTAACGTCCTGCAGGATGCTCGAAAAGGTGTTCTTTTCATAGATTTTCCTCCTGTCCTTCAGCTTCAGCTAAAACGTTTTGAGTATGACTTCACACGGGATACGATGGTCAAGGTGTGCATTGGAAATTATTTTACTTAAATTTGCACTGCTGAAGTGCTCCAAGTTCAATACTTCCTTGGCATATTCTGTTATCAGATCAATGACAGGTATGAATTTCCTCTTCAACTTGATCTGGACAGAGAAAATGGGAAGTACCTATCACCTGATGCTGATAGGAGTGTGCGAAATCTGTATACTCTTCACAGGTGACCTTCTGCTCCATGGCCGCGAATAAATAGAATGCCTAACATTGTAGTGAATAGTGCCTTCATTTGTATGAGGGTGTCATAAAACTTCTTAATTTGTTTTTTTATTTTCTCAGTGTATTGGTCCATAGTGGAGGAGTACATGGTGGCCATTATTATGCATTTATCAGACCAACACTATCAGAGCAATGGTATATTTTTTGTTGGTATTGTTTGATAAATACTGGTCTATTCCGGTAATTAACTATTGCCAGTTTTTTTGTATCTCAAGCTCTTTTTGAAACCATGATGAAGCTATATGTTTTCTCTGAATATATGTATATTTTTTCGTAGTACTAGATTTTCTAGTATATGATCAGTTAGTGGTGTGACTTTGCAAGCTATGATTTTATACGAGAACTATTTCTCAAGGTTCAGCAATTCGATGACTTCTTTTTATAATTTATGATCTGATCGTGGAGAAAGTAGAGTCTTTATATCATCAAAATTGACACCGTAACTCCATTATCGACTGTGTATGTCTATGGAGTTACGGTGTCATTATTCTTTGTTTTTCAAAGAAAATATCTTTGGGGAAAGGATTTTCTTTCTGGTTTGGTTAGTGAGATTTGCCCAAGTGTGGAATCGCTGGGGATTTCATTGGAAATATTTTGAAGCCTTAGATTATTCAAGGGGCAGATAATTTGTAGAGATTTTGAAGTTTTGAATCCGGCAGCAGAGCCAAGGAAATAAAATGTGTTCTTTGCAGATGTTCTAGTTAGAGGATCTAGGTTTGGTCAAAGCCAGCTATGTCTGGCGAGTTTGACCAAAACACCGCATAGCTGTTTCTTTGGTTATCTATGCTATTGGAGAAGTTTCCAAACCTAAATTTTCAAAAAGAGCGTTGTATTAATGAATACAATTATATTTGTCTTGTAGAGATTGTGCTTTAAGAATGCTTCAGAAAATGTTGTGTCTTACCTTTCAAAGGTACAAGTTTGATGATGAACGAGTAACAAAGGAAAAGCCAAAAAATGCTTTAGACGAGCAATATGGAGGAGAAGAGGAGGTTGAAAAATTTTACACACATCCTTATTCCATGATTCGAAGCTACAATGTAATAATGTTCTCTCATGCAAACAGTTACCACTAACAAATCCTGGCTTAAACAATGCAACTTACAAATTGACGAAGTATTCAAATGCATACATGCTTGTTTACATTAGAGATAGTGATAAGGATAAGATTGTTCGCAATGTTGGTGAAAAGGACATTGCAGAGCATTTGCAGGTGAGCTCCCTTTCTTGATAATATCTTATCATGTAGTTCCCACCCTCTTTTTCCATTAGTTTTTTTTTTTGGCAGCAATAACAGTGTCATTTTGTTTGTTTGGTTCTTCAAAGATGAGATTGAAAAAGGAACAGGAAGAGAAGGAACGCAAAAGGAAAGAAAAGGCTGAAGCTCATCTTTATACTATTATCAAGGTTATTGTTGAGATCATTATATAATCATGCCTTGAAACACTTTCTTGAAAAAACAGTGGTTCATGGCTTTGATTTTTGAGATCCTCTAGGTCGCTCAAGATCAGGATATTGAAAGACAGATTGGGAAAGAGATCTTTTTTGATCTGGTGGATTATGATAAAGTGCAGAGCTTTCGTGTCCAAAAGCAAACTACTTTCATTCAGTTCAAGGTAATACTTGAATATTGGAATGGTAAAGTTCCTGCTTGGTAAATTTTTAAACAATTATCTTGTATGTAGGAGGAGATAGCACAGCAATTGGGTATACCTGCAAAACTTCAGAGATACTGGTTTTGGGCCAAACGCCAGAATCAAACTTTTCGCCCTAATAGACCATTGACAGAAGCTGAAGAGCGTTTGGCTGTATGTGGATTTCAGAGATGAGATTTCTTTTCATCACACAAGCTTTGAACGCGATATTTTTGTGTCTTAGGTGGGCTTTTTGAAGGAGGCATCAATCAAATCATCTAATGCAGAACTCAAGCTTTTTTTGGAAGTTCTTCCTGAACAAGTATGTAGAACATTTATCAAGTTCTCATAACTGTTATGCATGAGTAGTTTTCACTTAGGCTGCTTACCTTTTTCAGTCTGTCTTCACTACACGCATTGTATCAGATTCGCCAGTTGTAACTTTTGGTCTCATTGATCATTTTGGCCTTCTTGAGATGTAAATATATTGTATCATTTGATTTCATTTTTGTCTCTATCATAATAGCATCCTCATGGCACAAATTTTTTTTCTCATAGATCATTTTTGCATTTTGAGAATGTTAATATGTCATTTTTCTTCTCTCTCTTCTGCTCTCTCAAGGAGAAACCTCAACTATCTTGTATCCATTCAATGCTATGAATTTCCCTTGCAGTCAACAGTCTTATGAGTCACAAGAGTGAAAAAAAAATGAAAAGAAGAGAAAACCAGCTCGTAAACTTTCACAATAGTTGGGATATGTCACATTTCATGTATAGTACAAAAAGGCGCAGAATTTGGTTCTAAAAGTTTAATACCATCTAACGAGACGAAGAATTAAACTTAGCCACTCTGAATTCCCTAGCTTCTTGTTGAAAATTTTGGTAGACTGCATGATCATTGTGTTCAATCAGCCTGCAGACCCTTCCTGGTTAATCATTTACTGTATCTGCTTGGATCCAACATAATTTCAGCAAGCATGAGCAGCTTGCTTATTCCTCTAGCATTTCAGAAAGCTTTTTGTGTAGTTAAGCTTCTCCTGTGTTTTTGTTTCCTTGAACCCCATGGATATCTAGTCTGTAAAGATACTGAATTCCTACTTTCTGTTGAAAATTCCTCCCCAAATCTGAGGCCGAGGTAGAGAAGCTCCAGGCGAGGTCATTAGATCTGTCTCTTTAACCCTAGTTTTGTATGAGGCCGATTCATAGGAGTCTTATCCAACTATATCTTTTTTAGTTTTTGTTTTCTTTTGTCCATTCGCCCTTTGGGCTTATATCTAAAGTGGAATGTAGTGGATATATAATTTCGTCCCATAGGTTGACTTGGGTCCTCCATGGAGCACACACACTCCAAAATCTGTTTTTACACCTTTCCTCTTTTTTTTGAGTGGGATAAACATGATGAGACACCATCATGAAAAGGAAAATGAAATGAAGAAGATTGATTCAGTATGGGTTCTTTTGACCATGAATATGCTATATTCTTGTTTATGGTGCAGGAATCAGTGGGAGTCTTTTCTCCTTACGAGAAGGCAAAGGATGATGTATTATTGTTTTTCAAACTTTATGATCCAGAAAAAGAAGAATTACGGTAAGCCTTCCCTCTCTGCTATTCCCCTTTTTCTTTTCATTACTCGAGGTTGAGTATTTATGCACTAATCTGTGCTCTTTTGTATGAATTAAAAGTCTAACTTTGAAGGTCAACATATCTAAAATGGCTATTCATAAAGTTGGGTATTAAATAATTATAAGCTTGGGTAAGTTTTTGCATCCATGTTTTTACTTTGTACATTTAGTACATTGAATGCATTGAGTGACGTTCAGTAGGTTCTAGTTGCAAAGGATTCGATATGGGTTATCC
>CM035409.1:140757517-140762517 GCA_020310875.1 Ceratopteris richardii | reverse complement strand
ATATACATACATACATACATACCTACGTACGTATGTATATGTATATATATATGTATATATATATATATATATATATATATATATATATATATATATATATATATATATATATATATATATATATATATATATATATATATATATATATACACACATACATAGTTATTTTCGGACTCGTATGGAAAATATACCGTACTTCCATACCCGTATGCGTATGGTTGGAGTATGAAATTTTTCGTACCTCAAAATTTTCTCCTCTCATTGATTCCAATTGACGACAAATCCATAGCAATTTCATATTGTTTTTATGCAAATTCACCCTCATATACTCTCCTCCATTATACCCATACATATATACTCCACCCTAAGCTATAGTAGCCAAAAAATTCTTATCCTTAATATTTTATTATGGTATATATAATACTTCAAATTTTTATTATTTTTTGTGCTAGACGTATGATATCACGTATGAAATTTTTGAAAAGATTCCATACTTTTTTCATACTTCCGTACCCGTATGCGTTTGCCGTATGGTTCGCATATGGAAAAACTATGTGTATATATATATACACACACACACGTGCGCGCACGCACGCACGCTGTATATATATATATATATATATATATATATATATATATATATATATATATATATATATATATATATATATATATATATATATATATATATATATATATATATATATGTGTGTGTGTGTGTGTGTGTGTGTGTGTGTGTGTGTGTGTACATACACACACACACACACATATACATACATACACACACACACATACATACACACATACATACATGCATGCATACATACATACATACATACATACATACATGCATGCATGCATACATACATACATATACATGTGCACGCGCGCACACACACACACACACACACACACACACACACACACACACACACACACACACACACACACACACCCCTAGCCCCCTAGAGGCAGACGCACGCACGCATCCACGCAGGCAGGCACGTATATATATGTATGCATATACATACATACATATATACACATACTCACAAATACAGAGAAGGCTGGATATTATACTCTAACTCCTAGTCATAGACCCGAATTTGCTTTCATCTGTGTCTATGAGGCTGAGACTACATACAGGCGGCCATCACTGCAGATGCTGATGTTCAATACCACCACACTTAACAGGAGAATGGGTGTGCATGTACACAAAGATATGCACAAATGAGCCTGTGAATACTATTTATAGGACTCACTTAATGAGGTGGGACACTTTCCGATCCTTTCTCATTGTTGCAAGTATCCATCTAAAATTCTTGAGGAAGTCTGACAAAACATTTATTCATGTAAATATAGGTATTTGGATCCATAATACAAGACATTGCATGTGAATTGAATCCATCTTATGTAGTAACATGTTATCTCTTTCCGAAAATGAGCAACTATATATTTTTGAGTAAGCATAAGATTACTACCTTCAATTATCACCAAAAATCCATGTAAGAACATAGATGAGTCAAATTTTCTGTATCATTTCTTGGATTCTTCTTTGAGCCCATGCAAGCTTCTTTTGAGTTTACATGCATAATCCTCTTTTAGACTCTTGAAATTCATTTAATTTTCTGCTATATTGCTTTTTATGAATGCTATTGTGCAAAAGCTCTCCAAAGGAAATGACTGATTATGGTGGGTGGGTGGTGAACCAAGTTGTGCGCTTGAATTTGAACTTAAATTGCCAATTTGTGTATAAGAAAATGCTTCACAGAAGGACTGGTTCTTCAATTATTGAGTGAGTTACATGATAAGGGCTTGTCCTTTGTAGGATGGTACATAAGATATTGATGGATATAGCAAGAATGATGATCAGGCTTTGCATGTTATAAAATTTTGGGCATATGATATGAGCCAGTTATGCGAGAGGCATAAGTCTGGCAAAGAGGAGGCCTAGAAGCTTTATGGGCACCAAAACTTTGAACGGGCAAGTGATTGAGACCTGCCTAAAATATACATGTATTTTCTCACTCGCTTCTCACATGTACTCATGATAAACTGATAATCTAGGCCATGCAAAACTATTGTGCACAATTATGTTGGCATTGTTAGGAGTAGCATTCCATCATGACAAAACCTTGCCCATTTGCCAACATCAAGTAGAAGAATGTGTGCATGCTGGTAGGTTGGACTCTATCCAGGTAGCCCCTTTGATGTTTGGATACACATCTTCATTTTATCTGATTTAGCCCTCAAATTAAGACTCGGTTTTAAGATATACGAATCCATATTATGTATTGGGATAATTTGTTATGTAAATAGTTTTCCTCGCTTTTAGTATGGAGGATGTTTGGGGTTGATGGAATTTCTCTCATATTTTATGTTGGCTTGTTTTGATGTGCACAGCTATATCGGTCGAACTTTTGTGAAGGCCTCTGGTAAGCCGATAGATGTTCTTGATAAACTGAATGAAATGGCTGGATTTGGACCAGCTGAGGAGATTCAGTTGTATGAGGTCTGCAGCTGAAGCTATGTCATATTTCAATTCTGATGAATAGATAGAGATATCTGTTATATAGCTTAATTCTGAAAATTTACTGAATTTTTAAACAAGGAGTCCCTGTATGCAGGAGATCAAGTTTGATCCTACTGTCATGTGTGAGCCAATTGATAAAAGGTTAACATTCAAAGAAAGCCAGGTACTAAAACCATAGATATCTTGGTAATTTTTTATTTATAGCTGGTTAATTCTGATGACTTTGTTCATATGCTTGTTGAACTTTACATAATCTAGCTGGAGGATGGAGATATCATTTGTTTCCAGAAAGCCTTGACCCAGGAGAATTCACATAACTTTCGTTATCCACATGTTCCATCATTCTTGAATTATATAAATAATCGGCAAGTAAGAATACTACTTAGTAGGTTTGCGAAAATCGCTCCATTCTATTTAAGATGAATGTGAGAAATATTTGTCAACTCTAATATGCTACTTAGCTGTTGGAGTTTTCTTAGTACCTTATGGGGCTTCCACCTATTTTGAAGGTAGTGCATTTCAGGCGCCTCGAAAAGCCAAGGGACGACGAGTTTACTATGGAATTGTGAGTAATAGAAGGGGGGAGGGGTATTTAAGGGGTGTGTTTCTCTTGTTTTGAAAATACAGTAATATGTGAGAGAATTTCTGAACCAGATCAAAGCAACAACTTTATGATGATGTGACTGAGAAGGTTGCTCAGAGAGTTGGTGTGGATGATCCTTTGAAAATAAGGTTGACAGCTCATAACACCTACACGCAGCAGCCAAAGTCTCAACCTTTAAAATACCGTGGTGCAGAACGGCTGAGTGATATGCTTGTACACTACAATCAGGTGTCTGACCAAGTAATGTCTGAGCTTAAATAAATAAAGAAAAAATGTTTTTATTTTCTGTTAAATTTCTTGCTGTTTGCATTAACGAGGTTATTTGTTTCAGTACTCAGATATATTATACTTTGAGGTCCTTGATATACCACTACCAGAATTGCAGGGTTTGAAGACTTTAAAAGTTTCTTTTCATAACCAAAAGACAGAGGAGGTGACTTTCAGTTCTTTGAAATCATATTCATTCTCATGATAAGAAACAAGCCTGCTGTTGCTTTGTATGGGGATCTGGTAAGATGGCTTTGTCTTGTAAGTTAAGGGAGCAATTCTGTTGTTGTTGTCAGGTTGCTGTCCATAATATCAGACTCCCAAAGCAGAGTACTATTGGGGATGTGATCCATGAACTGATGAAGAAGGTGGAACTCTCAAAACCAAAGGCAGAGCTGCGCATCCTAGAGACCTTTTATCATAAGATTTACAAGGTGTGCTGACTTTCTTCACTTACTTTTTCTATACGTTCCTCTAGAATATTGATGACCTTAAATTTTTGCAGGTCTTTCCTTCAAATGAAAAAATTGAGAACATTAATGATCAATATTGGACTTTACGGGCGGAAGAGGTAATTTTGTAATTGGGATAGCCTTCCCCTCTCCCTCCCTTTTCTTCATCTCTCCTCTCTCTCTCTCTCTCTCTCTCTCTCTCTCTCTCTCTCCCCCCCCCCCCCCCCCCCCCCCCCCCCCCCCCTCCCCCCTTCCCCCCCTTTTCCTCCCTCTTTTGGTTAAAGTGCAAGTTTACAGGCATTCTGTATCAGGAGTGAAGCTATTCAGTTTAAAGAAGTCTTTATGCTTGAAACTTATCATATTTTAGATATGGACCTATTGAAATAAAATGGTCAATAGCGATCTATTGTGAGGGTAGTATTTTGTTATGATGTTCTGGTGGGGGAATTGTCCTTCTTCAAGTTTGGTATTTTTTTGTCTAGAAAGTCCTGCATTGTCATCCTTTGATATACTCACAACTGACTTTATGTTTTCATTCATGGAAATCTATTTGTGGTGGTTATTCATAAAGATTTCAGATGAAGAGGAGCAGCTTGGACCACAGGATCGACTGATTCATGTTTATCACTTCACGTGTGATCCGAACCAGAATCAAATGGTATGTGTATTTGCTATTTGTTGTCTCATATTTTACGGGGAAATTCAACCTTGTTTACACCTTAGGGTTATGTTTGTTAAAATTTACACTTCATAGTCTTGGGCATGGGGACAAAGGGCATGGGTTCCATAACTTCTTACTCCACAAATTTCACTGAACAAACATAATGATTTTATTTCCTGTAAAAACAGTTAAGCAATGTACTTGTGTGTGCTTCGACTAGAGATTAAAGATGGCTATGGAAGTCTCCAAATCTCTTCTGAATAATCTGATTTTACACCTGCTTAAACTAAGGAATGCAACCATCGTTGTTTGGGTTTGATAATTATGATTCATATGGTATGATAGGATATGGTAATTGGTACATATCGTAATTTTGAAGGTTCCATTGCACAATTAATGCATTTATCCCATTCTATATATATATGTGTGTGTGTATGTATGTGTGTGTGTGTGTATACACATACATTACATACATACATACAT